>JBBDGP010002573.1:972500-2172500 GCA_037952835.1 Lithobates septentrionalis | reverse complement strand
ACAAAGCAACGTAGAAAAGTAAGACAAATTATTAATAAATATTGACCACTAAAGGAACAATTCTAACTTTCACAAAAAAACCTTTTAATGTTAAGATGAAATGTATCTTTCTGTGAAATAAATTTTCCTTTGCAACATTGATGCTTCTACTTAAAATATTTTGATTTTAAGAATGCTACAATGTGGAATGTTTTCATGTTTTGGTAAAATATATTTTTCTCTGTCACTTTCACTTATTACTCTTCATCTCACAACAATCTTTACCCCAAACTCACACAGGTGTCTTTACAATCCACAAACAATACCATTGCTGATGAAAATTTAAAATGAATCACAATTTTTTGTGCTTTTTATTATTTCCAAATATTCATAATTTGAGCACAACAAATGTGATAGGTGTTGGAATTACATTACTCAAGAGTTATTCTTCTTTATTTATTCTGTGATATTTGGTGTTTTTTTGTGGGTGAGAGTAGAATTTTACCCTAAAATTTTTGGGAATTACATTTTGCTTTCTGATGTTGGTACATCAGAAAGCAAAATGTAATTCCCAAAAATTTGAGGGTAATATTCTACTCTCACCCACAAAAAAACACCAAATATCACAGAATAAATAATGAAGAATAACTCTTGAGTAATGTAATTCCATCACCTGTATGTCCATAGAAATGCAGTATTTATGTGTTTTTATGTGTATTTATGTGTAGTTATGTGTAGGAGGGTCTCACATGTGGCAGCTCTGTAGCTTAGAGGTTAGAACTTCTGCTTAGTATCTCTGAAGGTCTGGGTTCAAATCCCAACCATGTTACTTCATGTAGAGATGTTGTCTCATCTCCCAGGTCCTTTACCTATGTCTAAATATAGTAGTTATGTGTAGGAGGGTTCCACTACCATTTTCCAGATACACTATATAGCCAAAAGCATTGGGACACCTGCCTTTACACACACATGAACTTTAATGGCAGCCCAGTCTTAGTCCGTAGGGTTAAAATTTGATTTGTCCCACCCTTTGCATCTAGAACAGCTTCTGGGAAGGCTGTCCACAAGGTTTAGTGTGCCTATGGGAATGTTTGATCATTCTTCCAGAAGTGCATTTGTGAGGCCAGGCACTCATGTTGGATGAGAAGGCCTGGCTCGCAGTCTCTACTCTAATTCAGCCAAAGGGTGTTCTATCGGGTTGAGGCCAGGACTCTGTGCAGGCCAGTCAAGTTTTTCCACCCCAAACTTTCTCATCCATGTCTTTATGGACCTTGCTTTGTGCACTGGTGTGCAGTCATGTTGGAACAGGAAGGGGCTTTCCCCAAACTGTTCCCACAAAGTTGGGAGCATGAAATTGTCTAAAATGTCTTGGTATGCTGACGCCTTAAGAGTTCCCTTATCTGGAACTAAGGGGCCAAGCCCAACCCCTGAAAAACAACCCTGCACCATAATCCCCCTCCACCAAATCATTTGGACCAGTGCACAAAGCAAGGTCCATAAAGACATGGATGAGTGATTTTGGGGTGGAGGAACTTGACTGGCCTGCACAGAGTCCTGACCTCAACACAACAGAACACCTTGGGGATGAATTAGAGAGGAGACTGTAGGTCAGGCCTTCTCGTCCAACATCAGTGCCTGACCTCACAAATGTACTTGGAAGAATGGTCAAACATTCCCATAGACACACTCCTAAACCTTGTGGACAAGAAGAGTTGAAGCTGTTATAGCTGCAAAGGGTGGGCCAAATGAGTTTTGAACCCAATACTAATACTGGGATGCCATTACAGTTCATGTGTGTTTAAAGGCAGGCATCCCAATACTTAGGCCAATATACTGTATATTGCTTGTGACACTGAGCATGGCTATGGACTTAGGGCTGGTTCACACCACAAAGATGCAGAGAACATGTGTGGGGCTGCCTGGTGGCTAAGTGGGTAGCAGTTCTGTCTAGCAGCATCTGGGATGTTGGTTCAATTCCCCAACATGCTAATCCTTGTGTTGAAGTTTATATGTTCTCCCTGTGTGGGTTTCTCACCACAATCTAAAGACATGCTGGCATTTTATTTGTCTCCTGTCAAAATAGGTTCTAATGTAAGAAAGTTAATTTTGGACTTTATATTGGAAGCTCATTGCAGCCAGGGACTGATGTTAATGTTTATTAGCACTAATCATGCCCAGGGACTTGGACATTTCAAATTTTAGGGTTTATACTGCACAGGTACATATGCTTAGAAAACTGTTGCTTGGTTTATGTGGATGCAAATGGACTTTGATCTTTGGCCTGTAGTTGGAGATTTGATGCACATAGCCAAGGCTAACACAGTTGCAAATACTATTATGTGTTCCTGCTCATCAGGTGCAATCACTTTAGACATACATGAAGAGACAGATTGAAAGATACTGGTGGGCGTGTACTTCTATTGGGTGTGTCAGTGTGCTAACAATACAACCTCTCTTATATAAAGGCCTGCAGTAGGGGGTTCGTTTGGCCTGAGAAGGTCAGGTTTTTTGCTGTGATTTGTGGTGGGAGAAGGAATGAAATTGGGAGATTTGATGCAATTCTTGTGCATTTTTTCAATCAAAAGTGGGTTTATGTGGCCATGCTGTCAATGTTGTGTGTGTATTGTTCCTGTCTGATCATGCAAACATCGTTTGGAAGCATCTGCTGACCTACTCTTTTTGATCTCATTTAATCGTGTACACCGAAATGCAGCTTCCAGCAGAACATGGTCATCAATGTATGTATGTGTGGATTGTGGGCTGGTGGTGGGTGTTTTGAATAAGTCTTTTGTAATATTATGTTGGAATGCTTTGTAAGAATGACTGGTAAGTGTGTTTCTATAATCTTGCAGATAATAATGTGATGTGTTGCCCGCTATACACTGAAATTAAAGCTGTGTCCACTCTAAGGTTTTGTCTATTTTTAGATTGTAAGCTCCTATGAGCAGGGCCCTTAAAATTCCATTGCTAAATGTAGCACCATATATCCTGTCCAAATTTTTTTGAAGCTAGTAAATGTAATTTTTTTTTCTGCTGGTAAAATAAAAGTACATTATTGAGCTTTTGTTGTGGTGTTTCTTTTTTTCTTCTACTTTTCTTTCTCTTTTGTTTTTGTGGGTGGTGGTTTTGGGAAAGTGCAATATCTCTTATATTTTATTTCAATATGTATTTGTGCACCAAAAAACTAATCTTTGCCCTGGTTCACATGCTACTTTGAAATTGCGCTACTTCACTTGAAGTAGCACGATTTCAAAGTAGCAAGGTCAGCGTGATTTCAGGTGGCTTCATACACAAATGTCTATTGAAGTCGCACATGAAATAGTGCAGGAACTACTTTAGCAAATTGGTGCAGTGCCACAAAAAAATGTTGCACCGATTGGAACAGTGCCATTGCCAATAGTCATGCGATTTGATCTCTCAAATCGCATGACCAATCGCTCCAATGTAAACCTAGGCTTCTGCACAACTGCAAGTTATATATAAAGATCCCACCTTTATCTTTAACAGCTGTGGAGAATTGCAGGTAATGAATTCAGCTGGTGGATAGGCAGTGTTTGAATGTGTCAGCTCTGGTTCACATTGGTGTGATTTGACATGTCAAATCTGTGGCAATTGCACTGTTCTAATTGGTGCGATTTGTATTGATATTGGTGCAGAAACCTGCACTGATGTCTCTGATGTTGCCCCCACAGTCGGGACTGAAGACAGGAATGAAACTGTAGGAGTTCAGCTGAACGCTTTCCTCCAGCTGTCAGTGTGAACCAGGGCTCAAACTGAGCCTTTTGCCTTTGTAATTCACCTGCTGCTAACCCAGGGACACCATTTCTTATCAAACTCCCTTAAGTTTACCTTCAAATATATGTAGAAATACAGATTTGCATATCTGAAAATAAAAAATACTAATCATGGTTGAGATCAAATATTCGCAGCTGCAATCAAAAGCGTGGTTTCACCTTCTGACCTGGAAATTAGTCATTGTATGCACCCAGAAGTTCCTGTGCTGGTCAGGATCTCCATCTAGGTGGACATGGCGAGGTCTCTTTAGCAAAGAGGAGGTGCTGCTCATTGGCTGGGTAAGTGTAGGATATGTACTTGTACTTAATCAATGCGAGGTGGATGTCATAGTTAGATTTGGAGTGGGTGGGGTTCATTGATTTGTTTGGCATCACCACACATTTGCTTACGTCCCATGTGCACACATCACTTCCTGCATTTGTTCTGCTGATGTAAATCAGTAAGGACTATGCAAGTATAAATGAGAGCTCCTTTTATTAAAATATATATGACTTGTTTCACAGCTGGGCGAATTTTCCAGCAAATTTGGACCTCTGAGTTGCATGACAAGTTGTACCCCATGATTCTCAATGACAACCATTCATATCTGTGCTACTTTAAGTCGCACCAACTTCAAAGTAGTCCCTGTACTACTTTGGTGTGACTTGAGGTATATCGGGTACAATATTACACAGGCATTCCCAGAAGTTGGGGCCAAGTTGCAGCGGCAAAGTGGCAGCAAAATAGTGTGACTTTCAGGTCGCAGCAGTGTGAATGAGATTCAAGGATAACACCTTTGAATTTCGCCCTATTGTCACTTGTGCATCCTGAAAGTATAGCAAATTCGTCCCTGCACTACCTTGGTTTGACTTTGATGCAATTTGATGTCCGTACACCACAAGATTACACAGACATTGCTTCAAGTCATGACAAAGCTGTGCAATTTTAAGGTCGCACAAGTGCAAATGGGGCCTTATTCAAAGGTGTTATCAATTAATCGCATTAGGTTACTTTCACACTTGGGTGACTTTTCATGGAGCTTTGGACCTCAGAGTCACATGAAAAGTTGTCCCCCTTGATTTCCATGCATATTTATTAGAGCTGCACGATTAATCGTCATCGTGATTTTTTCCCCATTTTTTCCCCTATTATCAAAATACATACAAAATACATTCACTAGTGTGTGATGTTTCTTCTCCCCGAGCTGTCTCTCCTGCTGCCACCATCTTTTCCCGCTGATGTGTTCTTCAGCACACCGCTGGTTACCCGCTAATAAAAAAAAAGCTGCTCTTCTTCCATGGCGGTCTTCCTCCGCTGTGTTGTCACCCGCTGTGTGGCGTCTGTTACATAGCCATGGAGCGGACTCTCCGGGTGACATTATCGGATGGCCACAGAAGACCGCCACAAGAAGAGCGGCTTTTTTTTTATTAGTGGGTAACCGGCTGCGCTGAAGAACACATCAGCGGGAGAAGATGGTGGCAGCAGGAGAGACAGCTCGGGGAGAAGAAACATCACACACTAGTGAATGTATTTTGTATGTATTTTCTATGTATTTTCTATGTATGACTGTGCTACACCCAAGAGGTTAGCGGTCAGCACTTCTACCTTGAAGAACACATGGGTTCAAATCCCACAGAGAAATACTAAGAGATTGAATTGGTGAAAAAAAGGCAAATGACTATTGGCCAATTAGCCAAAGCAGCATATGCTGAAAATAGGTGAATGCAAATTAGCCAATGCACTTTAAATTTGGCTGATTCTATTATATTAACTCTTCAAATGCATGCAATGATATGTAAGTATTCAATACTATTATGGTGTGAAATTCCAAACACCACACACTAACTAATGGGCAGATTACATTTTCTTGTTTGTTTATTTTAATTCGCTTGTGCACTGAAAAAGTAAACACAGCTGGGGGATGGTAGGTTGGCTGGTATTTGAACTTGTACCTTGAGTGCTGTGGAGACATCTGACCAGACTACTAAGCCATTGTGCTAAGTACGAGACTTGCATAATAGTGTAGTATGATTAAAGAATGAATATAAATAATTACCGCTTTATAGTCACCTAAATTAAAAAATAAAAAACAACATACAACAAATAGGTAACCTAAATGTTTAATACATGTAACTTTACAGAATAGCAGACATTACTATGTAATAATCATTCATAACTGCATTAGTTAGCAAAAGAAGGAAAAAACTAGGAATACTAATTGCAACATACATCAATAGATGCACACGAGGTAGAGCACATCTCACATAAAAATGTTTCTTTCACATACATGGATCATGGTTACAGTGCAGTACTATATAACAACTTGGTAGGAATTGGCATTTGCATATACGCGGAAGCGCTAATTAACGCCGGCTTAGAATTTACTAACATGTGTTTCTCACTAATAGCGCTAATTTTTCATTCCCACATTTGCCTGTTGAAATTTTCTTTGGCTAAAATGGGAGCTATTATTTGCCATAGTGCCCAGTAGTTACTGGCGCTATAGTAAATGACCCCCATAGACTTTAACGGTGTTCGCGTGCTCCAACAAACTTTTTTCCTGTTCACATGTTCTGGTGCGAACCAAACGGGGGGTGTTCGGCTCATCCCTACCTAGCAGTAAAAAGGGTCGCTGGTTCATATTCCCAACCACACCACAAGACTACCTGCCTGGAGTTTGCATGTTCTCCCTGTGCCTGCCTGGGTTTCCTCCGGGTACTCCGGTTTCCTCCCACACTCCAAAGACATGCTGGTAGGTTAATTGGCTTCTGTCTAAATTGACCCTAGTATATGAATGTGAGTTAGGGACCTTAGATTGTAAGCTCCTTGAGGGTAGGGGCCCATGTGAGTGTATAATGTATATGTAAAGCACTGTGTAAATTGACGGCACTATAGAAGTACCTTAAATAAAAATAAATAAGTCTTCACTAATATTATGGTGTGAATCTCCAAGACACCATACACTAACTAACAAGCAGTTTACATTTGATTAACTTCTTTGTATGGTATATAAACCATCAAACACTAGTAAAGGTATTTTGTATATATAATTGTGCTCAGCCCAATAGGCTAGCAGTTAGCACCTCTACCTTCAAACATTTAGGTATTGAAAGACTCATGGGTTCAAATCCCACAGAAAAATGCTAAAAGATTGCATTGGTGGGAAAAGGAGAATGCCAGTTAGCCAATTAGCCAAAGCAACACAAACATATATATATATACTGAAAATAGGTGATTGCCAAATAGCCAATGCACTTTAATGTGAATGATTTTATTGTATTAACTCTTTAAATGCATGCAATGGTATGTAAGTATTCAATTATATTATGATGTGACATTCAAAACACCACACACTAGCTAAAGGGCAGTTTACATTTCTTTGTTTGTTTATTTTAATTCACTTGTGCACTGAAAAAATAAACACAGCTGGTGGATGGTAGGTTGGCTGTTGTTTGAACTCATACCATGAGTGGTGTGGAGATATCCAAGCAGATCACTAAGCCATTGTGCTAAGTACAAGACCTGCATAATAGTGTAGTATTATTAAAGAATTAACATAAATAATTACTGCTTTATAGTCAACTAAATTAATAAATAATAAATCAAAAACATGAAAAAAACAACATACAACAAATAGGTAACCTAAATGATTAATACATGTAACTTTACAGAATAGCAGAAATTACTATGTAATAATCATTCAGAACTGCATTTCTTAGCAAAAGAAGGAAAAAAAACTAGGAATACTAATTGCAATATAAATCAATAGATGCACGGGAACTAGAGCACATCTCTGATAAAAATGTTTCTTTCACATACATGGATCATGGCTACAGTACAGTGCTATATAACAACTTGATAAGAATTGGCATTTGTATATACGCGGAAGCGCTAATTAGCAGCAATTTAGAATTTACAAACGGTTATTCCCCACTTATATCGCTAATTTTCATGCACAAATTTGCCGGTTTTGTTTCTATTTGGCTAAAATGGGCGCTATTATTTGCCATAGTGCCCAGTACTTCCTGGAGTTATAGTAAATGACCCCCATAGAGTGACATGCCAAACTCCTGGCATTGTTTACCTGATGAAATGTACCTGTAAGTGCTTCTATATCGGAAACACTAAGAGACCCTTCTTTAAAAGAATAAATGATCATATATCCCTTATTAAGGAACATAAAATGGAAACCCCCATAAGTCGCCATGTGGGGTTGTTCCATGGTTTCAGCTTACCCCGGATTGAATGAAATGTTAAGCTATAAACCCTTCCTATAATATTGATATATAGCCATCTGACTGACATTACTGGCCCTTCACTATTAACTTTGCTCTTTCCTTCTTTCCTCCCCTCTTCCTCCCTTCTTTTACTCCCCTTTTTATCCCCCCTTTTTCCCCCCCATTTTCCCTATCCCTCCCCCCTCCCCCTTCCTAACCCCTCACCCTTTCCCCATTAGCGCCTTCCCCTTTCTTTCCCTCTCCCCTTCCCCTTTCCCTTTCCTCCCCTTTTTCCTCCCTTCTTCCCTCCCCATTTTCCCTTCCCTTTCCTTCCTTTTATGTCATGAATTCTGGTTTTTAGTTACATCTCCAATTGCCGCCCTCTCGTCCTTTCCCTTTCCCCCCATAACTGGTATATATATGTGAGATTTGATTTATTTAATCCCCTAATTAATACCTATATATATTGGACCTTATGCCATACTTTACATGCTATTAATGCATAGATTGTTTGACCAATATATATGGCTAACAACCTGACATGTCTTTTGATGAATTTATTTTATTTTCTATTTTCTATTTTTGCCCGCATTACTCTTAAATGTACTGTTCTGAGACTAATATGAATTTTCTTGTAAATATATGTGCATGTCTGCACCTGACCACACTGTCTGATCCTGTTGAAATCCATCCTCCTCAAAAATCCCTTCCATCTTTAAGCCCTATTGAGTGCGTGGTTTATCTTTCGCGACCTTGTTTCCTGGCATTGGAATGACCATATGGACGCTCAGGGCGCCTGTGCTATAATTGGCCAGACGCCCGTTTTACCGTCCCGCATGCGTTCTGACGCCTCGCTTCTATTTTCTCCTTTTCACATAATCTCTTCGCATCCCTTTGAGATGCGGTGAGATTTTCCCTTCATCCACCAGAGGGAGTGACGCCCCTCGCCTCTGGAGCCGATGGTTAGGACCCAGCGGCGACGAGCGAAGGAGCGGACGCGACATGGTTCGCGCATGCACAGTACGGTTCTCACGTCCGCTTCTGGTCTAGGCCGGATGGGGGGTATTTAAGGCCACTGGTTCAAGCTATTAGACGCTGCTGGAACCCAGGGACACATGCATGCTGCTATTGAATGCCAGGTAATCATTTGCTATTTTCGGATTTGAAAAAATCTTTATCTTTATATTTTCAAAACTATGCTTCTGTTTTGATTTAGGCTATTGCTGTTTTAGAGAACGCATTTAGTAGTTTTTGCTTTGTTGATGAAATACTCAATCTGTTTGCCTTTATAAACTGCAACTGCTTCATTGTTCTTTAATTAGTCTTTGCTTTCTGTGTTGATTTTTCTGGATAGTTTTATCAATAGACCTTGGCATTCTTTGACAGCATTTGTCCCCTGATTCTGATTGTACCGCAGAATTGTATTTCTGTTAGTTGATTTCTTTTATATACTTGGCTTCTTTGTGTGGAGATCGGTTTAATGTCTATATTTAAACTAAATTTGATTCAATTTGTTATTTAGTTGGTCCTTGAATGCCCCCTATTGTCACCCCTAGCATATGGTTCTTTGGACACATATGGATACCTTGACCCATAAGTGGTTTATTTGATTCTTTCAAGAGACCAAGGTAAGGAGTGTTGTCCAGACTGCAGACACGCGCATGTATAGTTTATATTTGTCAAAACTTGTAACATTTTCTAAATTAAAATATTATATGTATATTATGGCTTTAATATCTATTGTTAACTATAATCACTGTATGTATGTGTTTCTTTAATAGAAGGCTTGTACCATTTACTTGGACAGCATCCCCTGAAGATGCCTGATATATGGGTGGAACATGTTGGGAACTTTATCTATTTATGCTGTATCCGTAAATACCTATTGATTGTACTTGCCAAACTGCTGTAATTTTTATCAAATTGTATTATTTTTTTTCTAAAACAATAAAAAAACTTTCTTATATAGTATAGTTGTTACTAATATTTTTCAAATCAAATTGCACCTCGGAAATCTCACTCCTCTTTTCCTATATACTTGTTACAACCACTTAAAGCTTTGACAATAAAATGAAGAGCGACTCTCATCCAGTGTACAGTATATAGTCATATACTGTAGATGATTGTGTCTCTGACTAAAAGTGGCTTTTGACCGGTTGTATGGGTTGCTGCACTTTACAAATTCTCATCGAAAATCAACATTGCATAAAAAACAAACAGAAAAAAATGTCTTTATCAAGTTTATTGTCAAGCAGAAAACTTTAAACATTTAATAGAGATGATGGAGACGTTTGAAGGACCCAATTCTGGGGCTTGTGGCTCCCCAGTCGGTGTATCTCCTGTACTCTCCAGGTCTCAGGTAATACTGACGCCCCCTATAGTTGGGCTCCTCATAGAACATCCAGTAGCCATCATGGACATGGCAAGAATTAATGTCATTGTAGCGGAATCTCTCATAGACATGAGGGCAATCCTCAGTGAACTCCATCATCTGACCTTTGAAGTCTTCTCTCTCATAAATCCTGATTCTAAAGGAACCTTGGTGCTAAAGAAGGAAACAAAACTTGAAATTAACCAAGCAGTCATACCTGTAACATCAACACTAACAATTTTCTCACCTGGGAGTTTTCTTCTCTCATTTCCAGTGCCTATATATATATATATATATATATATATATATATATGGATTTTTTAAAAATGTTCTACACTTTTGTTTAACTCTCTTTATTAAGAATTTCATGAAAAAATATATAACACTTTTCTGCATAGTCACCTTCCTTTGCGATACATTTTTGCTAGCCTCGTATCTTTTTAACGCTATCAGCAAAACTCCGCGCCCTCACTGTTTCCAACGGAAATTTAAAAGTGTGGAAACTTTTTGAAGACCCCTCATTTGCATTATTTATTTATTTTGTTAGGCACTTTTGGTCTGTGTTGTTTTGACATATCTTAAGACTTATGCCCCGTACACACAATCGGACTTTCCGACAACAAAACCGTGGATTTTTGTTCCAAGGATTTTGGCTCCAACTTGTCTTGCATACACACGGTCACACAAATGTTGGCCAACAATTACGAACGTAGTGACACATAAGACGTACGTGATATCTCCATTATGAAGGCTAGTTTTACAAGATCGAGCGCTTCCGGCTCGTGCTTGATTCCGAACATGCGTGGACTTTTGTCCGACAGACTTGTGTACACATGATCGGAAAGTCCGACAAGAAACATTTGTTGGCGGAAAGTCTGACAACAAATGTCCGATTGAGCATACACACGGTTGGACTTACCGCCAACAAGCTCACAGCCAACATTTCCTGTCGGAAATCGTGTGTACGCAGCATTACAGTGTAAGATGGATCACAGGCATCAAGATCCTAAGCTGGCTACACAGGAGATTTGTCACATGGCTAGGGGCAGCGGTATGCTTTAATTCACATTGTACTGCATTGTATTACCTGGGGGCTCAGACGCACAGACCTAATGGAGTCATTGTAACCCATCCATTGCTGGAAGTCAGGATACTCTCCTCTATGGAGGAAGTACTGGTGTCCTCTGTAGTTGGGTTGCTCATACAGGATCCAGTTTCCACTTTCCACGCAGATGGAGTTGCAGCGTCTGAAGTATGAGGACAGGTCAGAACATTCAGAGCTACACTCATAAGAGCGACCCTGAAAGTTCTTGTCTTCGTAAAAGATGATCTAATGGAATAAAAGGGTAGACATTTATTCCTATAAGCCGTGAAATTAAATTTACTTCTTGATTGTCAAAAAAAATTAAGGAAGGTTCCACACTTAATATATAAACATAAAAACTCAGCTGGACACACACAAGATCACAGTTAGATAAATATTAAAGCTTAACATCAGACAAAACATTTTTATTTTTTATCAGGGTGGGGAAGAGTTCAAACCTCTGTTAGACTTTGATCTTTGTTTAAAGCCTTGGTTAGCCATTGGTTAGATTTCATGTCACACTATGTCAGTCTTTCTCAACGAGGGTTTCTGCAGAGGTTGCCGATGGTTCCTTGAACAATGAGCAATATCTGTCTCTCAGTCATTATTGACATCAGTGATCTTTTTTTAGCTATTGGTAAGGGGGGACACTTTTTAATTTATATCAGTATAGTAATGGTGACCCACTGACCATTAAACTAAGGAGTCACACTGACCATTACAGTAAGGGAACACTATGCTGACCACCAATTTAAGGAGGCACTTTTCCGCTGACCACTAACATAAGGAGCATTCTTCAACTCAACACCAATGGGCACTACAATTTTCATTGTCAGTGTTTCTCCCCTGGCAATTATCATTATTCATAACATTTTGTGATTATTTCTATTTTACTCTTTGAAGTGAAACCTCAGTCAGAGTCAAGGAGCATTGAGCTTTTAGTTTCAATGAGAGTACGTTGGGGTAATTATCCCTGTATACACATATAGCTTTTTTTTCTTGATTCTAGACCTGACAAAGTCCCCAAAACACATTTGTTTTTGATGAAGAAAAAAAGTATTTTTTGGAATGTGTGAACTGTAGCCCTAGCCCCTAAAGGGCCGTTGGGTCCCCCTTCTCCTGCACAGCCAGGCAACACCCATTTTTGGCAAGCACTTATTCAATAATTCAGCCCCTTGGCTTGGTTTTGATATATATATATATTTTTTTTAGGGGATATAACTTGGACAGGTTTAGGGAAGTATGGTGTGCCCAGAACTGACTTCAAAGCACAAACCGTGAGGACAAACTGGATAACAATTGTTGGCTCCAAGCACAAATTCCCAGGCTGTACTCCTTTAACTACTTCCATACAGGGCATTTTCACCCCCTTCCTGCCCAAGCCAATTTTCAGCTTTCAGCGCTGTCGCATTTTGAATAACAATTGCGCAGTCATACTACACTGTACCCAAATGAAATTTTTATCATTTTTTCCCCACTAATAGAGCTTTCTTTTGGTGGTATTTGATCACCCCTGCGGTTTTTATTTCTTGTGCTATAAACAAAAAAAGAGTGACTAGTTTGAAAAAAAAACAATATTTTTTACTTTTTGCTATAATAAATATCCAAATTTTTTTTTTTTTTAAACAAATTTTTTCCTCATTTTAGGCCGATACGTATTCTTCTACATATTTTTGGTAAAAAATATCGCAATAAGCGTATATTTATTGGTTTGCGCAAAAGTTATAGCGTCTACAAAATAAGGGGATAGATTTATAGCATTTTTATTATTATTATTTTTTTACTAGTAATGGCGGCGTTCTGCGATTTTTATTGTGACTGCGATATTGCGGCGGACACATCGGACAATTTTGACACATTGTTGGGACCATTCACATTTATACAGCGATCCGTGCTATAAAAATGCATTGATTACTGTATAAATGTGACTGGCAATGAAGGGGTTAACCAGGAGGGGGCGCTGTAGGGGTTAATGTGTTGCTAGGGAGTGATTCTAACTGTGTGGGGAGGGGATTCACAAGGGGAGGAGACCGATCGGTGTTCCTCTGTACAAGGAACACACCATCGGTCTCCTCCCATCTGACAGGACATAGATCTGTGTGTTTACACACACAGATCCACGGTCCTGCTCGGTTACCGGGAAATCATGGGTGCCCAGCGGACATCGCGGCCGCCGGGCACGCGCACCGGGACCAGAGCGATGCGGCGCGTGCGCGCCCCCTGGGCTGCCTGGAAGGCTGCGCCGTCATATGACGGCGGCCCAGGATAACAGCTGCACCGTCCCGCCGTCATATGACGGCGGGCGGGCAGCAAGTGGTTAAGAAAACTTCCAAACTGACTGTGGAAATCTTGATCTTTTCCCACTAAAAGAAATCTTAAAGCATGCAGCTCAATACTTAAATATGTTCCCCGCAGGTATGAAGGTAGACTAAGCTCTGTCCCTCCTGAAAACTAGCTAAGTCTTGCACCTAGATGTTTTCTCCCTTGTAGGCTTGGGACGGGGGTTAACAAATAGAGATCACTCACTCAGTCCCTGGTAATTCCTGGAGCAAAGATGGCAACTTCTCTCTCTTTTCTGTAAAGGTCCCTCTCGCTAGCATGTTGTCACAGCCAAGTCTGACTGAAAATGCATGGGGTGGGGAAGTCTCTGGCTCGTTTTCTTCTCCCCCTCTCTCTCTCAGCAGCACACTTATGCCTGGAGGCAGAGCCCCCCCCAGCACCGGGGTCCCCTCCAGGACTCTGGATCCTGGACTCTCTCCCCACATGGCCAGTCTCCCGAATACTTATAGGGCACTCTGTACCGTCCTTCCCCCGGGGATTAGTCGAGTCCCCATGAACATTCAGGCTGATCTCTCCACCCCTCTGCCCACTAAGTTCTGAGACTTTCTAGAAGCTTCCTGAAGCCAGGGGGAGGTGACTGAGACCTTTACATGACCCTTAATAACCTAGCTTCACAGGCTATAGTGAAGCCCAACTAAATTTACCTACATTAACCAACTATGTACACAAGGGGGTACTACAGAACTAATGTGGTGCTCCCATCTTTTACATTTTCTTTTTTAGTAAATTCCTCTGAGGGTCGCAGTTGTTGGAGAAGCAACCTCGGGGACCTCATACCACATGTAACATTAAAACAAATCACCACAAGGTTCAGCGCTCCCATACCACAAAAAGCAATAAAATCCTGGCAGGGGCTCTAACCTTTCCATACTCTGTTAGAAGGATTGTTTATATTGCCATAAATGTCCTTGTTAGGTAGATTTGCCTTCACTTGCTCTGTCAGACGCTTGTCAAATAGACAGGAAAGGGTGGAAAATTTCCCCAAAGACAGCAATAAAAACAACATTATTTACAAAAACAATTTAAATAAAAAAAAGTATTGGAAAAAGTCGGCCCTTAATTTTTAGTCCAAAAAATAATTGTTTTTATAAACTTACCTTTCCCATTTTGCTTGATTTGTCACCGTGCTGCTATTCGTTTACACCAGTAACTGCTGGGATGTCTATGGCCCTTATATACGTCCTTTACTGCTTACACACTCACATGCTGACATTGTGCTTTGTGTGGAGTATGAATGGCCTTTTCCCTTTACTGTGTTAACCTTTGCTTGGTTTCTTTCTATAACTATTGTTTGGATCTTTCTGGGTGCATCAGCATTAGGGATGAGCCGAACACCCCCCGGTTCGGTTCGCACCAGAACCCGCGAACGGACCAAAAGTTCGCACGAACGTTAGAACCCCATTGACGTCTATGGGACTCGAACGTTCGAAATCAAAAGTGCTCATTTTAAAGGCTAATTTGCATGGTATTGTCCTAAAAAGGGTTTGGGGACCCGGGTCCTACCCCAGGGGACATGTATCAATGCAAAAAAAACTTTTAAAAACGGCCGTTTTTTCGGGAGCAGTGATTTTAATGATGCTTAAAGTAAAAAAAAAAAAGTGAAATATTCCTTTAAATATTGTACCTGGGGGGTGTCTATAGTATTCCTGTAAAGTGACGCGTGTTTCCCGTGTTTAGAACAGTCCCTGCACCAAATGTCATTTTTAAAGGAAAAAATCTCATTTAAAACTGCTTGCGGGTTTAATGTAATGTCGGGTCATGGCAATATGGATGAAAATCAGTGAGACAATCAGCATGGGTACCCCCCAGTCCATTACCAGGCCCTTTGGGTCTTGTATGGATATTAAGGGGAACCCCGCACCCAAATTAAAATAAGGAAAGGTGTGGGGCCACCAGGTCCTATATACTCTGAACAGCAGTATACAGGCGGTGCAAACAAGACAGGGACTGTAGGTTTGTTGTTAAGTAGAATCTCTTTGTAATTTTGAACGGGTACATTTTTAACGTGTTTAGCTCCAGCCAAAAAATCTTTTTTAAGCTTTTTGGAAAACATAGGGAAGGGTTATCACCCCTGTGACATTTGTTTTGCTGTCTTTCCTCCTCTTCAGAAGATTTCACCTCACTTTTTTGTCCCAATGAAAAATGTTTTTTGAAAATTTGGGTTTTTTTGTGGAACAAGGATTGGAAAGCATCAGTGGAAAGGAGAAATTGTTTTCCCATATTAACTCTTACAGGAGAGAATTTCCCTTCCTAGGGGTAGATTTCATCTCACTTCCTGTTGTCTCCTTCCGTTTGCAAGTAGGAGTCGTTTGTAAGTTAGATGTTTGAAAGTAGGGTCCTGCCCTATATACTCAGCAGAAATTTGGGCCTTAGGTGTTGCTGTGGCCACAACACTGTAAGCCCTCACAGGGCCCTGCTGTGAAATATTAGATCAAGAATTGTAATTACATGCCCCTGTTGAACAGGAGCTGAAAAATTAGGCCTTAGGCACTGGTGCTGGTGCCACAACACTGCAACCCCTCACAGACACTCTAGTTGGAACGCAGGAACGAGCCCTGCTGCAAAGTATTGCATCAAAAATTGTAATTACACACCCCTGTTAGACAGGGGCAGAAAAATTGGGTCTTAGGCACTGGTGCTGGTGCCACAACACTGCAACCCCTCACAGACACTCTAGTTGGAATGCAGGAACGAGCCCTGCTGCAAAGTATTGCATCAAAAATTGTAATTACACGCCCCTGTTAGACAGGGGCAGAAAAATTGGTTCTTAGGCACTGGTGCTGGTGCCACAACACTGCAACCCCTCACAGACACTCTAGTTGGAATGCAGGAACGAGCCCTGCTGCAAAGTATTGCATCAAAAATTGTAATTACACGCCCCTGTTAGACAGGGGCAGAAAAATTGGGCCTTAGGCACTGGTGCTGGTGCCACAACACTGCAACCCCTCACAGACACTCTAGTTGGAATGCAGGAATGAGCCCTGCTGCAAAGTATTACATCAAAAATTGTAATTACACGCCCCTGTTAAACAGGGGCTGAAAAATTGTGCCTTAGGCACTGGTGGTGGCGCCCAGAACCAAAAATGTTCTTACAAGCTATCAGCGTGATGATTGAGGAGGAAGAGGATAATTACTCAGGGATAGTCACTCAGCATCAGCATAGGCAGTCTTTGAAGGGATCTGAGATTTCAAAAAAAATTATTCGGTTACATCAGCATCAGGTGCTTGGTAGCTGGTGGTGATCCAAGACTGATTCATTTTTATGAAGGTCAGCCGATCGACCGAGTCGGTGGACAGACGTACCCTGTGATCGGTTACCACGCCTCCAGCAGCACTGAATGTGCGTTCCGAAAGAACGCTGGATGCAGGACAGGCCAGTAGCTCAATTGCATACTGTGCAAGCTCTGGCCAGTGATCCATCCTCAAGACCCAGTAACCCAGAGGATTTTCGGTGGGAAAGGTGTCCAAGTCTGATCTTGCCCCTAGGTATTCCTGCACCATGTAAAACAGACGCTGGCGATGGTTGCTGGAACCGATCATACCTTGGGGCTGCGGACCAAAAAATTGTCTGAACGCATCGGTCAGACGGCCACCTTCTCCACCGCTCCTTCTTTGACTGACCGAAGCCTCAGCAACACGTTGTCCAGAAACAGGAGTTTGTAACCTCCCAGTCTCTGGGAACGCGTTGCACAGACCTTTCTGCAAGGCCTCCCGAAGATGTTTCATCCTCTGCTCCCTCTGCGATGGCAAGATAAGGTCCGCAACCTTACCCTTGTAACGTGGATCAAGGAGGGTTGCCAGCCAGTATTGGTCCTTCTCCTTGATACCACGAATACGAGGATCCTTACGCAGGCTTTGCAGGATCAGGGAGGCCATGCAGCGTAGGTTTGCTGAGGCATTCGGTCCGGAGTCCTCTGGGTCACTAAGGACGACAACGTCCGCAGCCACCTCCTCCCAGCCACGTACAAGTCCATGTGTTCCTTGGGACTGATCCCTTAAAGACTGCTGCTGATGCTGAGTGCCAGGCTCCACCTCCATACTGACACAATCTTCCTCCTCCTCCTCCTCCTCCTCGCCCTCTTCCTGTGTGATCGGCGGGCACGCAGGAACACTGTCTGGATAAAGGGGGCCTTGAGAGCTAAGGAAGTCCTCCTCTTCCTGCCTCTGCTCTGCCTCAAGTGCCCTGTCCATTATTCCACGCAGCGTGTGCTCCAACAGGTGGACAAGGGGGACAGTGTCACTGATGCATGCACTGTCAGTGCTCACCATCCTCGTGGCCTCCTCGAATGGTGACAGGACAGTGCATGCATCCCTGATCATGGCCCACTGGCGTGGGGAAAAGAAACCAAGCTCCCCTGACCCTGTCCTGGTGCCATAGTCGCACAGGTACTCATTGATGGCCCTCTGCTGCGTGTGCAGCCGCTGCAGCATGGCCAACGTTGAGTTCCACCTGGTGGGCATGTCACAGATTAGGCGGTTCTTGGGCAGGTTAAACTCCTTTTGGAGGTCCGTCAGCCGAGCACTGGCATTATATGACCGGCGGAAATGCACACAGACTTTCCTGGCCTGCCTCAGGACATCCTGTAAGCCCGGGTACCTGCCCAAGAACCGCTGCACCACCAAGTTAAGGACGTGAGCCAAACAGGGCACATGGGTCATTTGTCCCTGTCGGAGGGCAGAGAGGAGGTTGGTGCCATTGTCGCAAACCACCATTCCTGCCTTAAGTTGGCGTGGCATTAACCACCTCTGAACCTGCCCCTGCAGAGCTGACAGAACCTCTGCCCCAGTGTGGCTCCTGTCCCCCAAGCACACCAGCTCAAGCACCGCATGGCATCTTTTGGCCTGCGTACTTGCGTAGCCCCTTGAACGCCTACGGAGCACCGCTGGTTCCGAGGAAGAGGCCATGGAGGAAGAAGAAGAGGAGGGGGTGGAGGAGAGAGGTGTGTCACAATCAGCATTTTGGAGGCGTGGTGGCGGAACAACCTCCAACACTACTGCACCTTGTCCTGCATCCTTCCCAGCTGCCAGCAGAGTCACCCAATGCGCCGTGAAACTTAGGTAACGTCCCTGTCCATGCCTGCTGGACCACGAGTCAGCGGTAATATGCACCTTACCGCTGACCGCCCTGTCCAGCGAGGCATGGACATTGCCTTCCACATGCCGGTAGAGAGCCGGAATCGCCTTCCGTGAGAAAATGTGGCGTTTGGGTACCTGCCACTGAGGAACCGCACATTCCACAAACTCACGGAAGGGGGCAGAGTCTACCAACTGAAAAGGCAGCAGTTGAAGTGCTAGCAATTTTGCCAAGCTAGCATTCAACCGCTGGGCATGTGGATGGCTGGGAGCAAACTTCTTTCGGCGGTGCAGCAGCTGGGGCAGGGAAATTTGCCTGGTACAATCTGACGTCGGTGTACCGAAAGCAGATTGCCCACAAGTACTTGGCTGTGACACACCTAATTCTACACCTTCATTCCTCTCACTGCAGGTCTCAGAGAGGACTGGAGGTCTAGTGGGGTTGGAAATCTCAGCTGATGAGGAGCAAGGAGAGATCCTCTTTGTTCTTTGGTGTGGGTCTTTTAGATATGCTTGCCAACGTACTGCATGGCAGGTCAACATATGTCTGGTCAAGCATGTGGTACCCAAGCGGGAGATGTTTTGGCCACGCGAGATATGCTTGAGACATATGTTGCAAATAGCAGCGGTGCGATCTGATGCACTCGTCTCAAAAAAGGCCCACACCAAAGAACTTTTTGAATAACGCGCAGAGACTGCAGCGCCCTGCACATGTGGAGCTTTGGGGTGTGATGCAGTCAATGTGCTGCCCTTAGGCTGGCCCCTGGAGGGCATCCTGCCTCGTTGGTGATGTGCCGCCTCCTCCTCCTCCTCCTCCTCCTCCTCCTCCTCCTCCTCTCTCCTATCAGGCACCCACGTTGAGTCAGTGACCTCATCATCCCCTCCCTCCTCATCACTGGAGCAAACCTGGCAGTATGCTGCAGCAGGGGGAGCATGACTGCCAGATTGCTGTCCTTCTTGGGCACCCCCTCTGTCCGTGCTCATGTTACTGCCTTCATCGAGCTCAGTATCATCATCAGAGCCTTCCAAACGCTGGGCATCCTCCTGGAGCATGTACCCAACACTGTGGTCAAACAGTTCGAGGGAATCCTCAGGAGGACATGGTGGAGCTAGGGAAGGAGTCACTGATGACATTGAGCTGAGGGAAGAGGCCGCTGCTTTGCCAGACAAAGCACCCTGGGCATGGGTGAGAGAGGATGAGGAGGATGAGGACGGCTTGGTCATCCACTCGACCAAGTCTTCCACATGTTGCGGCTCAACATGGCCAGCTGCCGAAAAAAAGGCCAAGCGTGTCCCATGGCCACGTGCTGATGAGGATGCACCGTCTCCACGACCAGCACTAGACACAGAGCCTGCTTGCCCTCTCTTATTGGCTTGTGACTGTCTGCCTCTCCTTCTTGGCCTTCCAGACATACTAATGGCCTGTAGCTGCACTAAGCTGGGATAGAACACCAGTAATTTTCTTCAGGTAGCTTTATATACTGTAACCAGACAAGCCTGCCTGTCAGTAGGAAGATAACAGGAACGGATCTAGCTGAACACTGTGAGCAGGACGCACTGTACTAAATGTAAATAGTCTAGCTGCCTGACCGTGGTACTAATAGGATCAAATAGAACACCTGTAATTTTCTTCAGGTAGCTTTATATACTGTAACCAGACAAGCCTGCCTGTCAGTAGGAAGATAACAGGAACGGATCTAGCTGAACACTGTGAGCAGGGCGCACTGTACTAAATGTAAATAGTCTAGCTGCCTGACCGTGGTAGTAATAGGATCAAATAGAACACCTGTAATTTTCTTCAGGTAGCTTTATATACTGTAACCAGACAAGCCTGCCTGTCAGTAGGAAGATAACAGGAACGGATCTAGCTGAACACTGTGAGCAGGACGCACTGTACTAAATGTAAATAGTCTAGCTGCCTGACCGTGGTACTAATAGGATCAAATAGAACACCTGTAATTTTCTTCAGGTAGCTTTATATACTGTAACCAGACAAGCCTGCCTGTCAGTAGGAAGATAACAGGAACGGATCTAGCTGAACACTGTGAGCAGGACACACTGTACTAAATGTAAATAGTCTAGCTGCCTGACCGTGGTACTAATAGGATCAAATAGAACACCTGTAATTTTCTTCAGGTAGCTTTATATACTGTAACCAGACAAGCCTGCCTGTCAGTAGGAAGATAACAGGAACGGATCTAGCTGAACACTGTGAGCAGGACGCACTGTACTAAATGTAAATAGTCTAGCTGCCTGACCGTGGTACTAATAGGATCAAATAGAACACCTGTAATTTTCTTCAGGTAGCTTTATATACTGTAACCAGACAAGCCTGCCTGTCAGTAGGAAGATAACAGGAACGGATCTAGCTGAACACTGTGAGCAGGACGCACTGTACTAAATGTAAATAGTCTAGCTGCCTGACCGTGGTACTAATAGGATCAAATAGAACACCTGTAATTTTCTTCAGGTAGCTTTATATACTGTAACCAGACAAGCCTGCCTGTCAGTAGGAAGATAACAGGAACGGATCTAGCTGAACACTGTGAGCAGGACGCACTGCACTAAATGTAAATAGTCTAGAAGATAACAGGAACGGATCTAGCTGAACACTGTGAGCAGGACGCACTGCACTAAATGTAAATAGTCTAGAAGATAACAGGAACGGATCTAGCTGAACACTGTGAGCAGGACGCACTGCACTAAATGTAAATAGTCTAGAAGATAACAGGAACGGATCTAGCTGAACACTGTGAGCAGGACGCACTGCACTAAATGTAAATAGTCTAGAAGATAACAGGAACGGATCTAGCTGAACACTGTGAGCAGGACGCACTGCACTAAATGTAAAATAGTCTAGAAGATAACAGGAACGGATCTAGCTGAACACTGTGAGCAGGACGCACTGCACTAAATGTAAATAGTCTAGAAGATAACAGGAACGGATCTAGCTAAACTGAATACAGTGTATATATATATATGCAACACCTGGGATGCATATATATACACAATACACTGTAAGTGCAGCTAACTGACTGACTGTTCTGCCTAATCTATCTAACTCAAATCAAATGACACTGTCTCTCTCTCTCTCTATCTCTCAGCACACCGGAACACACACTACACAGGGCCGCCGTGCAGGCGGCCTTATATAGTGTGGGGTGTGTACTAAATCCCCTGAGCCATAATTGGCCAAAGCCACCCTGGCTTTGGCCAATTACAGCTCTCTCTACTGACGGCGCTGTGATTGGCCAAGCATGCGGGTCATAGTGCATGCTTGGCCAATCATCAGCCAGCAATGCACTGCGATGCCGCAGTGAATTATGGGCCGTGACGCACCACACGAATTTGGCGCGAACGGCCCATATCGTTCGCAATTCGGCGAACGACCGAACAGCCGATGTTCGAGTCGAACATGGGTTCGACTCGAACACGAAGCTCATCCCTAATCAGCATTCATATGTGCACACCTGAACAGAGACGGGGGATAAACAGAGATGAGCTATACACACACGTGAAGGGTCTTCAATGTAAGTGGCACATAATGGGCTAGGGTGCGATGCATACTAGCCTATTATGCTTTCACTTTGCAGGGGAATAAAGAGGAAGTAAAACCCGTCAGGGTTTACTTCCTCTTTAAGAGTAACTATGACTGCCGGAGAAGTTTACTAAGAGAAAATTGAAAAGGCGGTGGCACCACATTAGTTCATACAGTCAATAAAAGATTTTATGTTGCAGTTAAAGTAAATTTTTTTTGGGGACTATGAGAAAAAAAATACTATGTATATACTGTGTATATATATATATATATATATATATATATATATATATATATATATATATATATATATATATATATATATACACACACACACACTATATTGTCAAAAGTATTGGGACACCTGCCTCTACACACACATGACCTTTAATGGCATCCCAGTCTTATGCCCTGTACACACGATCGGACATTCCGACAACAAAATCCATGGATTTTTTTCCGACGGATGTTGGGTCAAACTTGTCTTGCATACACACGGTCACACAAATCTTATCGGAATTTCCAAACGTCAAGAACGCGGTGACATACAACACGTACAATCAGCCGAGAAAAATGAAGTTCAATAGCCAGTGCGGCTCTTCTGCTTGATTCTGAGCATGCGTGGAACTTTGTGCATCGGAATTGTGTACACACGATCAGAATTTCTGACAATAAGCTCCCATCGAACAATTTCCGTCGGAAAATCTGACCGCGTGTACGGGGCATTAGTCTGCGCCCCGAGCCCACCCTATTTTGAAGCCTAATAGAGCCTCTGGCTCTAATCACGTGCTTCAAACCCCAACCCCCAACATTGGAATCCATGATTCAGGCACACTGTATGTAGATCAGGGAGCCAGACGGGTGGATAAGGGGGTGGCGTCTGTGCCCCCCCTAGTAGACGGGCTGCCACTGGCAGCCATATAATGGGGTGAATGGACTATTTACACTTCAAATCCCAATAGGCATTGTGCAGTAGGAGGAGTGGAGAGATGATTTTTATTACACTGCACGGGAAAGTTCTTTCTCTTGTCACCAAACACTTGTTACAACCAGGGTCACCCCTAGCATATGGTTCTTTGGATGCACATGGATACCTTGACCCATAAGTGGTTTATTTGATTCTTTCAAGAGACCAAGGTAGGGAGTGTTGTCCAGACTGCAGACACGCGCAAGTATAGTTTATATTTGTCAAAACTTGTAAAATGTTCTAAATGAAAATATTATATGTATATTATGGCTGTAATATCTATCATTAACTATAATCATTGTATGTATGTGCTTCTTTAATAGAAGGCTTGTGCCGTTTACTTGGACAGCATCCCCTGAAGAAGTCCGATATATGGGTGAAACATGTTGGGAACTTTATCTGTTTATGCTGTATCCGTAAATACCTATTGATTGTACTTGCCAAACTGCTGTACTTTTTATCAAATTTTATTATTTTTTTCTAAAATAATAAAAAAAAACGTTCTTATATAATATAGTTGTTACTACTATTTTTCAAATTAAATTTCACCCTGAAAATCCCACTCCTCTTTTTCTATATACAATCTTTTAAGGGATGAGGTGCTATTACTAAGTTGATTTGTCTGTGGTCATAAAATCTTTTCTACAATATTAAGGTGATGATTGATCACTGACCTTCAACTCTGAAAAAAATAATCAACTTATTATTATCCTTCCTATTTTGAAAGTTATTTGATATATATATATCATTATCATTACATTCTTTCTTTATTTGTGACCATCTTTTTTGTTAGGTCATATAATTATCCATATAAGAAAGTGAAAAAGTTTAAAATCTTTTATAAACTTCTATATTATTTATATGCAAATTTTATTTTATAAATAATCTTTTTCTAGATTGCTTTATATTAAAATTGTTTAAGATTATAGAAAAAACAAAAAGATCTTACCATGGCCAGGTTCTGTGGGGAGGACTGGGAGGGATTCATGACAAAAATACACCTTTCCCAGAGCTCAGTGGGGGTTAAGGAAGCCAATTTGGACAAATCATTTGTCAAACTCCAAAAATCAGTTGAAAGAAAAGAATTTTAAGGGTACAAATTTTTCCCAACCTTAAAAAAAGTACATGAAACACTAAAAAACAAACGGGAATCAATCCTACAATCATGTTCTTTAGGGATGATGTCCTTATTATGTTATCAATATGAGATTGAAATGAATGAGGTAGATGAACAAATAATAAATGGTATGCTGAACATGTGTCTTTGGCGGGCCTATCCTCCTTTTTAGGTAAGGAGCGCGAGCTAAGAGAGCACATTGAACAATATACCATTGAGATTATAAATAATAAAGAGATCAAATTTATACGGGATCAATCAACACATGATATTGGCTTTGCCTATGAATGGAATCAGCAAACACAACCAAGATGTTTAGCTAAACAGAATAACCATTTGCAGTCGAATCATACTACTCATATATCTGATGCTTGTTCTGTTTCTCTTACATCTTCTAGCCAATCAACTGTCTACCAGGACATTACTAACGAAAGATCTTCTAAAAAACATAAAGGAGATTCTAATATATCCTTTTCAGATAATGTAAAGAGCGCACCGGTGTCTACGCACGAGCGTGAATCACCAGTGGTCCGTCCAAAAAATTCACGTCTCAACACCTCTCACCCTTCTATTAGAAATTCACGTGGCACTCAAAATTGCAAAACTAATGTTTCAATGGGTTCTTTATCTATTCCTCTTTCTTGTTCTTCAACTTTAGCACCCACAATAATGCCTACTAAGGTAAGTGACTCCACTCCTATAGTTAGCAAGATTGACCCAAAAGTAGCTTCAATTTTTTTTACCTCTAGGAACACCGGAGAACAGAAATCCGGTGAAACCACAGACCCCTACTGTATAATCCCTGATGAGGGAAAACAACTCCAAATCTTGAATTTTTCATCCTATACACTTACCTGTGAGGAAACCAATGTCTTGCAGCTGGGCCTTACTTTTTGCCCAGATGCAAACATTGACTGTTTTGATGACATTAAAGACATCCATTTATTCACTCGAAGGTTAATGTTTAAAACCATTTAGCATAAATCAACTCACATAGACCATCTCACCACTTCCACTGGTGATAATGAAGTAACAATTAGAGAAATTCAATCTATACAGGATTTAATGGAACTATAGAAGGAAGACAGTCACTCTATTGACTCGCCTTTTAAACCCCCCCCACCCCATCAGGAGTAATTACTTCAAATAGATGTTTTCCCCCTCCACAGTTATTTAGACCCAAATCAAAGAATTTTCTTTGGGTAACATTACCAACTAGACATATGCAGGATGAAAACATTTGACTAGTTTCGTTTCGTTATTTAACTAAATTTGTTTAGTTAAATTAATTTGTTACATTCGTTTTCGGAATTTGTTTAGTTTCATATTCGAATTCGAAAAAATGTGCCCGCATTCAAAAAAATTTGACCGCATTCGAAAAACTAGCAAATTCGAAAAAAATTCTACCGCATTCGAAAAAAATTAACCGAATTTGAAAAAGTAAACTATATATAACCATTTTGCGAAATTCGAAATTCGTTTAGAATGAAATTGATTTCCAACAGAAAAGATTAGAACAGAATAGAAAATATAAAAGAATAGCATAGAAAAACAATAGAACATATTAGAAAAAAATATAATATATTCTATTGTAATCTTTTCTATTAGAATTCAAATTCATTCTGTACCAAATTCCAATTTCGGAAGATGGTTATATATATATATTATATTGTTTTCTATTCTGTTCTATTGTTTTCTATGCTATTCTTTTCTATTATTTTCTATTCTATTCTAATCTTTTCTATTCAAATTTGATTTCAGTCTATATGAAATTCGCATTTCGGAAGATGTTTTATATATATATATATATATATATATATTATATTTTTTTTCTATTCTGTTCCATTGTTTTTCTATGCTATTCTTTTCTATTCTATTCTAAACTTTTCTATTCGAATTTGAATTCATTCTATACGAAATATGAATTTCGGAAGATGGCTTCTGAAATTCGAATTTTGTATAGAATGAATTCAAATTTGAATAGAAAAGATTAGAATAGAAAATAATAGAATGAATAGACTAGAAAAACAATAGAACAGAACAGAATAAAATATAATATGAATATTTTATTCTATTCTGTTCTATTGTTTTTCTAGTCTATTCTTTTCTACTCTATTCTAATCTTTTCTATTCAAATTCGAATTCATTTTCTACTAAATTCGAATTTCAGAAAATGGTTATATAGAAATGGAATGAAACAGAATGAAATCGAATCCTAATAGAAAACACTAGAATAGAAAAAAACAATAGAACAGAATAGAAAAAAAATATTATATATATATATATATATATATATATATATATATATATATATATATATATATATATATATACAGGGGGTCCCCTAGTTACAAACATCCGACTTACAAACGACTCCTACTTACAAACGGAGGGAGACAACAGGAAGTGAGAGGAAATCTACCCCTAGGAAGGGAAATTCTCTCCTGTAAGAGCTATTATGGGAAAAAGGTACCTCCACTGATGCTTTATCACCAAGGCTTGTTTCCACAACAACCCAAAATTTTCAAAATCCAATTGTCATTGGGACAGAAAGTGAGGTGAAATCTTCTGAACAGGGGCACAGACAGCAAAACAAATGTTACAGGGGTGTTAACCCTTCCCTATGCTATCCAAAAATCTTAAAAATAGTTTTTTTGGCTGGAGCTACACTTAAAAAATGTACCTGTTCCGACTTACAAACAGATTCAACTTAAGAACAAACCTACAGTCCCTAACTTGTTTGTAACCCGGGGACCCCCTGTATATATATATATATATATATATATATATATATATATATATATATATATATATATATATATATATATATATATATATATATATATATATAAATATATACATATATATATATATATATATATATATATATATATATATATATATATATATATATATATATATATATATATATATATATATATATATATATATATATATATTCATATATATATATATATATATATATATATATATATATATATAAAAAAATCTTCCGAAATCGGAATTTGGTACAGAATGAATTTGAATAGAAAAGAATAGAATAGAATATATTTTTTTCTATTCTGTTCTATTGTTTTTCTATGCTATTCTTTTATATTATTTTCTATTTTATTCTAATCTTTTCATTTCAAATTCAAATTCATTCTGTACCAAATGAAGATGATTTTATATATAAATATATATATATATATATATATATATATATATATATATATTTTTTTTTTTTTCTATTCTGTTCTATTGTATTTTCTATTCTAGTCTTATCTATTAGAATTCTATTTCATTCTATTTTCGTATAACCATTTTCCAAAATTCAAATTTCGTATAGAATGAATTTGCATTCAAATAGAAAAGATTAGAATAAAATAGAAAATAATAGAAAAGAATAGCATAGAATAGAAAATAATAGCAAAACAATAGAGCAGGAAAAAATATTATATATATCTTACATCTTATATTATATATATCTATACATCTTCTGAAATTCAAATTTCGTATAGAATGAATTTGAATTTGAATAGAAAAGACTATTATAGGATGGAAAATAATAGAAAAGAAAAGCATAAAAAAACAATGGAAGAGAATAATAAAAAAATATTATATATATATTCTATTGCTTTATTATTTTATATTCTATGTTATTGTATTTTTTAGAAAATCGTTTTCTATTTTTTTCAAATTCAAATTCGATTCGAAATTGTTTTCAAATTCGATTCGAATTTGTTTTCGAAATCGTTTGTTTTTTTCGGATTTGTTTAAATTCGCTACTTTTGTAATTAGGAAATTCGGCTGCATCCGAATTTCCAAATAATGAAAAATTTGTCCGAATTTTAATTTGGAAGGAAACAAAATGCACATGTCTAATCCCAACATTTGGGCTTTTGTACAACAAACAACCAAAGAAATAGAGGATACTACATGGTTGAGGTCTTTCCAAGATAATCTATCCCCCCTCTTTGAGGAAGGCATTGATATCATTACAAAAAAATACTGAACTTGTAATTAAATCAGCCGATAAAGGCGGTAATTTGGTGGTAATGAACTGCAATGATTATGAAAGAATGTGTCTGTACATTCTCCAAAATCGAGAGTGGTATAGACCCATTTCAGTAACAGTCATTGGGGGTCATTTACTATAGCGCTATGGCACTAATTCGCGCAAATTGCCGCGAATTAGCGCTAATTCGCGGCAATTTAGCGCGAATTAGCGCTAATAGCGCTAATTCGCGCTAAAACGGTATTCACTATAGCGCTGGTGAGAAAATACTCCCAAAATCGAATTTACTATAGCTCCCTGAAACTAAATAGAGCCCAAACCCTTACTCTGCTAAAACCTAGAGAATTGCACATGGAAATAATGTTTAGAGCATGATATAATTGCCTAAATGGTACTTAAATATGCGGTATATTATTTAAAGATTATCTGCTTTTAAACTGTGTGAAAAAGTGATTTCTACACTGAAATATCTTTAAAAGTCTGAAAAGTGAAAAATTCTCCGTTTTGGACAACTAGGTGCCAACACAACTGAGCATGCTCGGACCTGAAAATAACTCTCATTTTAACTCAAGTGTCTTTTTTACCTGGAGGTATAGTAAATACCAAAATGAGAGCTAATTAGAGAGCATTTTTTGGGAGTTAAAATCTGCTCTAATTTAGTCCAAATGAAGTTTCAGTCATTGATTCTAATGGAACAATTCTAACTTTCACAAAAAAAACCTTTTAATGTTGAGATGAAATGTATCTTTCTGTGAAATACATTTTCCTTTGCAACATTGTTGCTTCTACTTAAAATATTTTGATTTTAAGAATGCTACAATGTGGAATGTTTTGATGTTTTGGTAAAATATATTTTTCTCTGTCACTTTCACTTGTTTTTCTTCATCTCACAACCATCTTTACCCCAAACTCACACAGGTGTCTTTACAATCCACAAACAATACCATTGCTGATGAAAATTTAAAATGAATCACATTTTTTTGTGCTTTGTATTATTTCCAAATATTCATAATTTGAGCCCAAAAAATGTGATATGTGTACCAACATCAGAAATCAAAATGTCATTCCCAAAAATTTGAGGGTAATATTCTACTCTCACCCACAAAAAAACACCAAATATCAAAGAATAAATCAAGAAGAATAACTCTTGAGTAATGTAATTCCATCACCTGTATGTCCATAGAAATAAAGTATTTATGTGTTTTTATGTGTATTTATGTGTAGTTATGTGTAGGAGGGTCTCACATGTGGCAGCTCTGTGGCTTAGAGGTTAGAACTTCTGCTTAGTATCTCTGAGGGTCTGGGTTCAAATCCCAACCATGTTACTTCATGTAGAGAAGTTGTCTCATCTCCCAGGTCCTATAACTATGTCTAATTGTAGTAGTTATGTGTGGGAGGGTTCCACCACCATTGTAAGTCTTTTCCAGATACACTATATAGCCAAAAGTATTGGGACACCTGCCTTTACACACACATGAACTTTAATGGCAGCCCAGTCTTAGTCCGTAGGGTTAAAATTTGATTTGGCCCACCCTTTGCAGCTAGAACAGCTTCTGGGAAGGCTGTTCACAAGGTTTAGTCTGCCTATGGGAATGTTTGATCATTCTTCCAGAAGTGCATTTGTGAGGCCAGGCACTGATGTTGGATGAGAAGGCCTGGCTTGCAGTCTCTACTCTAATTCAGCCAAAGGGTGTTCTATCGGGTTGAGGCCAGGACTCTGTGCAGGCCAGTCAAGTTTCTCCACCCCAAACTTGCTCATCCATGTCTTTATGGACCTTGCTTTGTGTACTGGTGTGCAGTCATGTTGGAACAGGAAGGGGCTTTCCCCAAACTGTCCCCACAAAGTTGGGAGCATGAAATTGTCCAAATTGTCTTGGTATGCTGACGCCTTAAGAGTTCCCTTATCTGAAACTAAGAGGCCAAGCCCAACCCCTGAAAAACAACCCCGCACCATAATCCCCCTCCACCAAATCATTTGGACCAGTGCACAAAGCAAGGTCCATAAAGACATGGATGAGTGATTTTGGGGTGGAGGAACTTGACTGGCCTGCACAGAGTCCTGACGTCAACACAACAGAACACCTTGGGGATAAATTAGAGAGGAGACTGTAGGTCAGGCCTTCTTGTCCAACTTCAGTGCCTGACCTCACAAATGCACTTGGAAGAATGGTCAAACATTCCCATAGACACACTCCTAAACCTTGTGGACAAGAAGAGTTGAAGCTGTTATAGCTGCAAAGGGTGGGCCAAATGAGTTTTGAACCCAATACTAATACTGGGATGCCATTACAGTTCATGTGTGTTTAAAGGCAGGCATCCCAATACTTAGGCCAATATACTGTATATTGCTTGTGACACTGAGCATGGCTATGGACTTAGGGCTGGTTCACACCACAGAGATGCAGAGAACATGTGTGGGTCTGCCCTGGTGGCTAAGTGGGTAGCAGTTCTGTCTAGCAGCACCTGGGATGTTGGTTCACTTCCACCAACATGCTAATGCTTGTGTTGAAGTTTATATGTTCTCCTGTGGGTTTCTCACCACAATCTAAAGACATGCTGGCATCTTATTTGTCTCCTGTCGAAATAGGTTCTAATGTAAGAAAGTTAATTTTGAACTTTATATTGGAAGCTCATTGCAGCCAGGGACTGATGTTAATGTTTATTAGCACTAATCATGCCCAGGGACTTGGACATTTCAAATTTTAGGGTTTACATTGCACAAGTACATATGCTTAGAAAACTGTTGCTTTGTTTATGTGGATGCAAATGGACTTTGATCTTTGTCCTGTAGTTGGAGATTTGATGCACATAGCCAAGGGCTAACACAGTTGTGAATACTATTATGTGTTCCTGCTCATCAGGTGCAATCACTTCAGACATACATGAAGAGACAGATTGAAAGATACTGGTGGGCGTGTACTTCTATTGGGTGTGTCAGTGTGCTAACAATACAACCTCTCTTATATAAAGGCCTGCAGTAGGGGGTTCGTTTGGCCTGAGAAGGTCAGGTTTTTTGTTGTGATGGAGAAGGAATGATATTGGGAGATTTGATGAAATTCTTGTGCATTTTTTCAATCAAAAGTGGGTTTATGTGGCCATGCTGTCAATGTTTGTGTATTGTTCCTGTCTGATCATGCAAACATCGTTTGGAAGCATCTGCTGACCTACTATTTTTGATCTCGTTTAATCGTGTACACCGAAATGCAGCTTCCAGCAGAACATGGTCATCAATGTATGTATGTGTGGCTTGTGGGCTGGTGGTGGGTGTTTTGAATAAGTCTTTTGCAATATTATGTTGGAATGCTTTGTAAGAATGACTGTTAAGTATGTCTCTATAATCTTTCAGATAATAATGTGATGTGTTGCCCGTTATACACTGAAATTAAAGCTGTGTCCACTCTAAGGTTTTGTCTAATTTTAGATTGTAAGCTCCTATGAGCAGGGCCCTTAAAATTCCGTTGCTAAATGTAGTACCATATATCCTGTCCAAATTTTTTTGAAGCTAGTAAATGTAAATTTATTTTTTTTCTGCTGGTAAAATAAAAGTACATTTAGCTCTTGTTGTGGTGTGTGGGTTTTTTTTTTTTTTTCCTTCTACTTTTCTTTGTTTTAGTTTTTGTGGGTGGTGGTTTTGGGAAAGTGCAATATCTCTTTTATATTTTATTTCAATATGTATTTGTGCACCAAAAAACTAATCTCTTTGCCCTGGTTCACATGCTACTTTGAAATTGTGCTACTTCACTTGAAGTAGCACGATTTCAAAGTAGCAAGGTCAGCGTGATTTCAGGTGGCTTTATACACAAATGTCTATTGAAGTCGCACCTGAAATCGGCAAAAGTAGTGCAGGAACTACTTTAGCAAATTGATGCGGTGCCACAAAAAAATGTTGCATCAATTGGAACAGTGCCATTGCCAATAGTCATGCGATTTGATCTCTCAAATCGCATGACCAATCGCTCCAATGTAAACCTAGGCTTCTGCACAACTGCAAGTTATATATAAAGATTCCACCTTTATCATTAACAGCTGTGGAGAATTGCAGGTAATGAATTCAGCTGGTGAATAGGCAGTGTTTGAATGTGTCAGCTCTGGTTCACATTGGTGTGATTTGACATGTCAAATCTGTGGCAATTGCACTGTTCTAATTGGTGCGATTTGTATTGATATTGGTGCAGAAACCTGCACTGATGTCTCTGATGTTGCCCCCACAGTCGGGACTGACATGCAGGAATGAAATTGTGGGAGTTCAGCTGAACGCTTTCCTCCTGCTGTCAGTGTGAACCAGGGCTCAAACTGGGCCTTTTGCCTTTGTAATTCACCTGCTGCTAACCCAGGGACACCATTTCTTAGCAAACTCCCTTAAGTTTACCTTCAAATATATGTAGAAATACAGATTTGCATATCTGAAAATAAAAAAATACTAATCATGGTTGAGATCAAATATTCGCAGCTGCAATCAAAAGTGTGGTTTCACCTTCTGACCTGGAAATTAGTCATTGTATGCACCCGGAAGTTCCTGTGCTGGTCAGGATCTCAATCTAGGTGGACATGGTGAGGTCTCTTTAGCAGAGAGGAGACACTGCTTATTGGCCGGGTAAGTGTAGGATATGTACTTGTACTTAATCAATGCGGGGTGGATGTCATAGTTAGATTTGGTGTGGGTGGGGTTCGTTGATTTGTTTGGCATCACCACACATTTGCTTCCGTCCCATGTGCACACATCACTTCCTGCATTTGTTCTGCTGATGTAAATCAGTAAGGACTATGCAAGTATAAATGAGAGCTCCTTTTATTAAAATATATATGACTTGTTTCACAGCTGGGCGAATTTTCCAGCAAATTTGGACCTCTGAGTTGCATGGCAAGTTGTACCCCATGATTCTCAATGACAACCATTCATATCTGTGCTACTTTAAGTCGCACCAACTTCAAAGTAGTCCCTGTACTACTTTGGTGTGACTTGAGGTATATCGGGTACAATATTACACAGGCATTCCCAGAAGTTGGGGCCAAGTTGCAGCGGCAAAGTGGCAGCAAAATAGTGTGACTTTCAGGTCGCAGCAGTGTGAATGAGATTCAAGGATAACACCTTTGAATTTCGCCCTATTGTCACTTGTGCATCCTGAAAGTATAGCAAATTCGTCCCTGCACTACCTTGGTTTGACTTTGATGCAATTTGATGTCCGTACACCACAAGATTACACAGACATTGCTTCAAGTCATGACAAAGCTGTGCAATTTTAAGGTCGCACAAGTGCAAATGGGGCCTTATTCAAAGGTGTTATCAATTAATCGCATTAGGTTACTTTCACACTTGGGTGACTTTTCATGGAGCTTTGGACCTCAGAGTCACATGGAAAGTTGTCCCCCTTGATTTCCATTAATATTTATTAGAGCTGCACGATTAATCGTCATTGTAATTTTTTTTCCCCTTTACGATCTTGAAAAAAGTGTTTCACGATTCTTGCTATGCAAAGAACTCTCTCTGCTCTTCTGAAGCCACAGCCGAAAAACCAGGAAGTCTGCCAAGAATTAGAACATTCTTTATCAGTGAACTTGACTAGAAACCTTGTAACAATTTGTCAATTAAATAGAATTCTGTGTAAGTGAGGAAAGTTTAACCACTTAAACACTAAACATTTTTCTGACATTTGTTGGTTTCAGGTTAAAATCATTTTTTTTTTGCTAGAAAATTACTTAAAACCCCCCAACATTATATATATATTTTTAGTAGAGACCCTAGAGAATAAAATGGTGGTTGTTACAATATTTTTTGTCACACTGTATTTGCGCCTTTCAAATGCAATTTTTTTTGGAAAAAAATTACTTTAATGATTTAAAAAAAAAAAAAGAAAAGTTAGCCCAATTTCTTGTGGGATAATGTGAAAGATTTTATGTCACGAGAACCGTGATCTTTTTATTCTAAGCAAAAAAATTGTGATTCTCATTTTAGCCAGAACCGTGCAGCTCTAATATCTATGCAACTTCACCCATGTTCACATAGGTCTGAATTGACATGTCAAATTGTAGGCCAAATCGGTGCCTATTGATGGCAATGGAACTGTCCAAATTGGTGCGACGCCACAACAATTCCCAAAAGTAGTTCCTGCACTACTTTGGGCGACTTCAGGGGGCGATTTCTTACCTCCCAACTTTTTGAGATGGGTATAAGGGACACCTATTAGCAAAAGTAGGTAGGCATAGGACACCTTCTTAAAGGAGAACAGTTGGGACCTATGTGATTTCACTAGACATTTGTGCAGGAAAGTGCACTGATGTCTCTGAAATCGCTGACAAAGTCGGGCTGAGTCACACTTGTGCAACTTTGGACATCAGAGTCGTATGACAAGTCATACCCCATGATTTTCAATGTGTACCATTCATATCTGTGCGACTTCAAGTAACACTGACTTCAACGTAGTCCCTGTACTACTTTGGTCTGACTTTGATGCGAGTTGAGGTCCATAGACCTCAAGTTTACACAGGCATTCCCTGGAATTGCGGCAAAATTGCTGATGCAAAATTGTGGGAAAGTTGCGTGTCTTTCCCTGCGACTCCTGCGTCCATAGACCTCAAGATTACACAGGCATTGCTTAAAGTCGCATTAAAATCTCGCAACTTTCAGGTCGCACAAGTGTGAAAGGTGCCTAAGTCACTGTGCTGAGTACTATTTTATGCCTAGAATATAAAGTAGTCCCACCATCAAACACTAGTAAACGTATGTTCTCAATATAATTGTGCTCAAATGGCTGAAAATCACACAGATGGTATCACCTACTGAAAGCTTGCATTGTACTCAGCAGCGTATGCTGAAAAGAGGCGAACGCCTATTAGCCAATGCCACATCGGCACATTGGCATGAGCATGGTTGTTACTATAATATTAATGCCTGAAATGCAAAACATTATTGTATTGAATCAAACATTAGTAAATGTATTTTCTCTGTAGGTAAGTGCTCAGCTCTGTAGCATAGCGGTATACCCTGCTGCCCCCAAAAGTTCAAGCCATGAATTCAAATCCCACTGACAGCATTACCTCCTAGAAGTGTGCATTGTACTCAGAAGCATAATTAGCCAAAGCACATCAGCTTGCTTTATTCCATATTTTAACTCTTCAAATGCATGCAATGGTATGTACTTATTCAATAATATTATGGTATGGAATTCCAAAATTCAAGGAAAAAAATGTCATAGGGTCCCCCCAGTACATACCAGGCCCTTCGGTATGGACTTTAAGGGGAACCCCACACCAAATTGTAAAATAAATTTGATGTGGGGCCCCCCAAAATCCATACCAGACCCTTATCCGAGCATGCAGCCTGGAGGTCAGGATGGGGGGGACGAGTGAGCACCCTCCCCTTCTGAATCTTACCAGGCCACATGCCCCAAAGCACCTTTTCCCCATGTTGATGGGGACAAGGGCCTCTTCCCGACAACCCTGGTCGGTGGTTGTCGGTCTGCAGGCAGGGGGTTTATCAGAATCTGGAAGCCCCCTTTAAAAAGTCGGCTCCCAGATCCTGCCCCCTATGTGAATAGGTATAGGGTACATTTTACCCCTACCCATTCACCAAAAAAGCAGTGAAATGTAAAAAAAATCAATAGCCGGTTTTTGACAAGTCCTTTATTGTAAAATAGCTCCGAGCTGTCTTCTTCCCTTGGTATTCTCCCAGAGCCGTCTCTCCTGCCGCTGCCATGTTCTCCATCTGCTGTCTTCTTCCGCACCGCTGGTTACCCGCTAATAAAAAAAAGCTGCTCTTTTTCCATGATGGTCTTCCTCTGCTGTGTTGTCACCCGCTGTGTGGCGTCTCTTACATAGCCATGGAGCGGACTCTCCGGGTGACATTATCGGATGGCCACAGAAGACCACCACAAGAAGAGCGGCTTTTTTTTTTATTAGTGGGTAACCGGCTGCGCTGAAGAACACATCAGCGGGGGAAGATGGTGGCAGCAGGAGAGACAGCTCGGGGAGAAGAAACATCAAACACTAGTGAATGTATTTTCTATGTATTTTCTATGTATGACTGTGCTACACCCAATAGGCTAGCAGTCAGCACTTCTACCTTGAAGAACTAATGGGTTCAAATCCCACAGAGAAATACTAAAAGATTGAATTGGTGAAAAAAAAAGCAAATGACTATTAGCCAATTAGCCAAAGCAGCATATGCTGAAAATAGGTGAATGCCAATTAGCCAATGCACTTTAAATTTGGCTGATTATATTAACTCTTCAAATGCATGCAATGATATGTAAGTATTCAATACTATTATGGTGTGAAATTCCAAACACCACACACTAACTAATGGGCAGATTACATTTTTTTTGTTTGTTCATTTTAATTCGCTTGTGCACTGAAAAAATAAACACAGCTGGGGGATGGTAGGTTGGCTGGTATTTGAACTTGTACCGTGAGTGCTGTGGAGACATCTGAGCAGACTACTAAGCCATTGTGCTAAGTATGAGACCTACATAATAGTGTAGTATGATTAAAGAATGAATATAAATAATTACCGCTTTATAGTCACCTAAATTAAAAAATAAAAAACAACATACAAGAAATAGATAACCTAAATGTTTAATACATGTAACTTTACAGAATAGCAGACATTACTATGTAATAATCATTCAGAACAGCATTTCTTAGCAAAAGAAGGAAAAAAAAACTAGGAATACTAATTGCAATATAAATCAATATATGCACGGGAACTAGAGCACATCTCTGATAAAAAAAATGTTTCTTTCACATACATGGATCATGGCTACAGTACACTGCTATATAACAACTTGATAAGAATTGGCATTTGTATATACGCGGAAGCGCTAATTAGCGGCAATTTAGAATTTACAAACGTTTGTTCTTCACTTATATCGCTGATTTTCATGCGCAAATTCGCCGTTTTGTTTCATTTGGCTAAAATTGGCTCTATTATTTGCCATAGTGCCCAGTACTTCTTGGAGTTATAGTAAATGACCCCCATTGAGTCCTATTATAAAGAATTTAGAAACATCATCTTAAAAGCCTATTCTAAGAACTTGATAGATAAATCAACTTGGACGTTCTTGGATGTCAAAGAACCTGAAAGTCTCGACCTTTTATGCTTTACCAAAAGTTCATAAGTCATTAACAAATCTCCCCGGTCGTCCCATCATTTCCGGATGGAAAATGCGAGTAGCTTAATTGATACCTATCTAGGCCCCCAAGTTAAATCTTTATTTTCCTATGTGCAGGATACAATTGATCTCATTAGAATAATCAAAGGCATTTCCATCCCTGAGGATGCATGATGTGGAGAGCCTCTACAACGCGACCCCCCTTGATATGGGATTGCAAGTTGTAGTAGAGCACCTACATGAACAGGGTCAAACCACATATAAGTATAATGAATTTATCTTGGATTTATTAAAGTTTATCTTTACAAGGAACGTATTTATGTTTGATCTCTCCCACTACCTCCAGGTGCAGGGGGTAGCGATGGGGACACGCTGTGCCCCATTGTATGCCAACCTGTACCTGGGGGGGTGGGAGAGAGACCATTTTGCAAGAGAAGATATTAAAAAATATTTGGATTATATAGTAACGTTCCATCGCTATATTGACAATATTTTAATGATATGGTCAGGTGCACATCAGCAGTTGATTGAATTCATGGAAATCTTGGGTAACAATAAATACAACCTCAAATTTACAATCCTATGTGATAGGAAAATTATCAGTTTTTTGGATATTCAGATTTTTGTTGAAACAGATGGCTCCCTGGGTACATCCCTATTCAAGTCATCAGCCAGTAATGCTATTTTACACGCATCAAGCTCCCATCCAAAATCTTTGATTAACAGCATCCCCTACAGTCAATATCTCAGACTGAGACACAACTGTAGTAGGGATGAGAACTTCAAAACGGAGGCAAATGCCCTTTATTTACGGTTACGTGAAAGGGGATACACCCACAGTAATCTCAAAAAAGCATTTCATAGAGCCACGTTAGGGATACTCTAATTTTCAAAAAGAAAAGTAAGCCCACATGACAACCAGTGAGAATAATTACGTCTTATAGGGCGTACACACGGTCGGACGTTGTTCGGACATTCCGACAACAAAATCCTAGGATTTTTTCTGACGGATGTTGGCTCAAACTTGTCTTGCATACACACGGTCACACAAAGTTGTCGGAAAATCCGATCGCTCTGAACGCGGTGACATAAAACACGTATGTCGGGACTATAAACGGGGCAGTGGCCAATAGCTTTCATCTCTTTATTTATTCTGAGCATGCGTGGCACTTTGTCCGTCGGATTTGTGTACACACGATCGGAATTTCCGACAACGGATTTTGTTGTCGGAAAATTTTATATCCTGCTCTCAAACTTTGTGTGTCGGAAAATCCAATGGAAAATGTCCGATGGAGCCCACACATGGTCGGATTTTCCGACAACACGCTCCGATCGGACATTTTCCATCGGAAAATCCGACCGTGTGTACGGGGCATTACACAAAGCAACGCAGAAAAGTAAGACAAATTATTAAAAAATTATGGCCACTTTTATTGGCAGGTCCCATAGCGAACAAATATGTAGAAAGACAGCCACAAATAACCTATAGACGAGCAAAATCCCTAAAGGACCGTTTGGTCCAAATTCATTATAAAACTTTAACATCATCTACTTTACCTTCTTGAACTTTTTCATGCAAAAAGTGTGACATCTGTCGTTTTATGCCGAATAATAATGAGATAGAACTACCTAATGGTCAAATCCATAGGATTAGACATAGAGTGACATGCCAAACTCCTGGCATTGTATACCTGATGAAATGTACCAGTAAGTGCTTCTATATCGGAAACAGTAAGAGACCCTTCTTTAAAAGAATAAACGATCATATATCCCTTATTAAAGAACATAAAATGGAAACCCCCATAAAGCGCCATGTGGCGTTGTGCCATGGTTTCAACTTACACACTATAAAATGTATGGCCTTAGAACACATCCCTACTGATGTTAGAGGTGGCAGTAATGATGAAAAGTTCTTACAATTAGAATCACGATGCATTCATCTATTGAAAGCGACAGCTTACCCCGGATTGAATGAAATGTTAAGCTATAAACCCTTCCTATAATATTGATATATATCCATCTGACTGACATTACTGGCCCTTCGCTATTAACTTTGCTCTTTCCTTCTTCCCTTGCCTCCAGTGGCGTCTCCAGCTTTCATATTTAGGGGGGGCACATGGGGGGACAGGGACAAAAATAGGGGGGCAATATAAAAGATAGATAGATAGATAGATCTATCTATATTCTATCTATCATGGGGCCCTTTACCCCTTTACTATGATCCCACAACGGCCCTTTCACATGTTCTGCAGTGAGCTCCCTTCCTACTGTATTTGGCCCCCCCTCAGGGTGGCAGAAAACAAGAGATATATGTCACCAGCATACCAAGAAACTATAAGGGTCCAAAGCAGTGGGAGAACTATCAGGGTTGCAAAGGTTGTCTTGCCTCCGGGCCCTGGTGTTCTGCCACTGTGGGGTTCCCCAGCCCCCTCTTGCTGTCCTGCCCCTGATATTGACAGCGCTGATCTGGCATCTCTTAGAATTTACAGGCTGGTTCTCTTGTCCTAAGGACGGGAGAAATCAGTCTGTTTTTTCAGTAACTGAGAGTCCTGGTGGAGTCCTTCCTGCAACTCGCTCTTCTCCCTGCCAATGAGGATGCAGGGGAAGGAGCAGATCGGGCGGTCGTGGTTGTGTGAGCGCTTGCATTACCTAGTCGCCTGACAAGTCGCCTCCCGTTCTGTGCTATGGAACCGTTCTAAGGGGAGCGACGCAAGTCGCTCCGACTTAGAAAAAGGTTCCTGTACGACTTCGGGGGCGACTTGGGGCGACTTGCATAGACTTCTATACAGAAGTCGTTTTGCAAGTCGCCCGGGCAGTCGTGTGCAGGTCGCCTCGGTGAGGCGACCTGCAAGTCGTGTTGCCCCTGTGTGAATGGGGTCTCAGCGAGCAGAGGGAGGGGGAAGGAATCACCCGCAGGAGCTGATTGGGGACGTTCTCCCTCTCAATAGAGACTGTGTTACTCCAGCGGTGGCCCGAGTAAGATGCGGCACATCCGATATGAATGCAAACAAAAAGAAATTGCCTTTTTGTAAAAAAATAAAAAATAAAAAAAAATTTTTTTTTTTTTTTTGGGGGGGCACATGGTGGGGCCCAGCATAATGTTGGGGGGGTCAGGGCCCCCTCTGGCCCCCCCTAGGGTCGCCATTGCTTGCCTCTTCCTCCCCTCTTTTACTCGCCTTTTTATCCCCCCATTTTCCCTCCCCCCTCCCCCTTCCCAACCCCCCTCTCTTTCCCCATTCCTGCCTTCCCCTTTCTTTCCCTCTCCCCTTCCCCTTTCCCTTTCCTCCTCTTCTTCCCTCCCCATTTTCCCTTCTCTTACCTTTCTTTTATGTCATGAATTCCGGTTTTTCGTTACACCTCCAACTGCCGCCCTCCCGTCCTTTCCTTTTTCCCCCCCATACCTGGTATATATATGCGAGATTTGATTTATTTACTCTCCTAATTAATACCTATAAATATTGGACCTTATGCCATACGTTACATGCTATTAATGCATAGATTGTTTGACCAATATATATGGCTAACAACCTGACATGTCTTTTGATGAATTTATTTTATTTTTATTTCTATTTTCTATTTTTGCCCGCATTACTCCTAAATGTACTGTTCTGAGACTAATATGAATTTTCTTGTAAATATATGTGCGTGTCCGCACCTGACCACACTGTCTGATCCTGTTGAAATCTATCCTCCTCAAGAATCCTTTCCATCTTTAAGCCCTATTGAGTCCTCATTTAAGCCCTTTTGCAACCTTGTTTCCTGGCATTGGGATGACCATATGGACGCTCGGGGCACTTGTGCTATAATTGGCCAGACGCCCGTTTTACCGTCCCGCATGTGTTCTGTCGCCTCGCTTCTATTTTCTCCTTTTCACATGATCTCTACGCATCCCTTTGAGATGCGGTGAGATTTTTCCTCCATCCACCAAAGGGAGTGACGCCCCTCGCCTCTGGAGCTGATGGTTAGGACCCAGCAGCGACGAGCGAAGGAGCGGACGTGATGCGGTTCGCGCATGCGCGGTATGGTCCTGACATCCGCTTCTGGTCTAGGTCGGATGGGGGGTATTTAAGGCCACTGGTTCCAAATATTAGACGCTGCTGGAACCCAGGGACACATGCATGCTGCTATTGAATGCCAGGTAATCATTTGCTATTTTCGGATTTGAAAAAATCTTTATCTTTATATTTTCAAAACTATGCTACTGTTTTGATTTAGGCTGTTGCTGTTTTAGAGAACGCTTTTAGTAGTTTTTGCATTGTTGATGAAATACTCAATCTGTTTGCCTTTATATACTGAAACTGCTTCATTGTTCTCTAATTAGTCTTTGCTTTCTGTGTTCGTTTTTCTGGATCGTTTTATCAATAGACCTTGGCATTCTTTGACAGCGTTTGTCCCCTGATTCTGAGTCTACCGCAGAATTTTATTTCTGTTAGTTGATTTCTTTTATATACTTGGCTTCTTTGTGTGGAGATCGGTTTAATGTCTATATTTAAACTAACTTTGATTCAATTTGTTATTTAGTTGGTCCTTGAATGCCCTCTATGGTCACCCCTAGCATATGGTTCGTTGGAAACATATGGATACCTTGACCCATAAGTGGTTTATTTGATTCTTTCAAGAGACCAAGGTAAGGAGTGTTGTCCAGACTGCAGACATGCGCATGTATAGTTTATATTTGTCAAAACTTGTAAAATTTTCTAAATTAAAATATTATATGTATATTATGGCTTTAATATCTATTGTTAACTATAATCACTGTATGTATGTGTTTCTTTAATAGAAGGCTTGCACCGTTTACTTGGACAGAATCCCCTGAAGAAGCCTGATATATGGGTGGAACATGTTGGGAACTTTATCTATTTATGCTGTATCCGTAAATACCTATTGATGGTACTTGCCAAACTGCTGTAATTTTTATCAAATTTTTATTTTTTTTTCTAAAATAATAAAAAAAGTTCTTATATAGTATAGTTGTTACTACTATTTTTCAAATCAAATTGCACCTCGAAAATCTCACTCCTCTTTTCCTATATACTTGTTACAACCACTTAAAGCTTTGACAATAAAATGAAGAGCGACTCTCATCCAGTCTACCGTATATAGTCATATACTGTAGATGATTGTGTCTCTGACTAAAAGTGGCTTTTGACCGGTTGTATGGATTGCTGCACTTTACAAATTCTCATCGAAAATCAACATTGCATAAAAAACAAACAGAAAAAAATGTCTTTATCAAGTTTATTGTCAAGCAGAAAACTTAAAATGTTTTTAAACACTTAATAGAGATGATGGAGACGTCTCAAGGACCCAATTCTGGGGCTTGTGGCTCCCCAGTCGGTGTATCTCCTATACTCTCCAGGTCTCAGGTAATACTGACGCCCCCTATAGTTGGGCTCCTCATAGAACATCCAGTAGCCATCATGGACATGGCAAGAATTAATGTCATTGTAGCGGAATCTCTCATAGACATGAGGGCAATCCTCAGTGAACTCCATCATCTGACCTTTGAAGTCTTCTCTCTCATAAATCCTGATTCTAAAGGAACCTTGGTGCTAAAGAAGGAAACAAAACTTGAAATTAACCAAGCAGTCATACCTGTAACATCAACACCACCAATTTTCTCACTACGGAGTTTTCTTTTCTTCTCTCACTTCCAGTGCCTATATATATATATATATATATATATATATATATATATATATATATATATATATATATATGTATATATATATATATATATGTATATATATATATATATATATATATATATATATGGATTTTTCAAAAATGTTCTACACTTTTGTTTAACTCTCTTTATTAAGAATTTCATAAAAAATATATCACTTTTCTGCATAGTCACCTTCCTTTGCGATGTATTTTTCCTAGCCTCGTACCTTTTTAATGCCATCAGCAAAACTCTGCGCCCTTAGTGCCGGTTCACACTGGTGCGCTGCCAAACATCGCACAGACATTGCATGTAATTTGCAGCGTACTGCCGTTCACATTACATGCGATGTCTGTGTGGTGCGATATCAGCCATAGAGATAGCATGGCTGATATCGCACCGCATTCGGTGCAAACACGCACAGGACCCTTTTTTCTGTTCGGACCAGAATCGGATCGCATGTGTGTTCACACATATGCGATCCGATTCATGTCCGAACTGTCAGTTCGCAGTGCGATATGCGAGCTGAACTGGGGGTGTCGTTAACAATGTATTGACACTCCCCAGCGATTCGCATATGGCAGTGTGAACTGACATGCGATGCGGGAACACGCAGTGGATTCGCAGTGTTCTCGCATCGCACCAGTGTGAACCGGCACTCACTGTTTCCAATGGAAATTTAAAAGTGTGGAAATGTTTTGAAGACCCCTCATTTGTATTATTTATTTATTTTGTTAGGCATTTTTGGTCTGTGTTGTTTTGACATATCTTAAGACTTATGCCCCGTACACAGAATCAGACTTTCTGACAACAAAACCGTAGATTTTTGTTCGAAGGATTTTGGCTCCAACTTGTCTTGCATACACACGGTCACACAAATGTTGGCCAACAATTACGAACGTAGTGACATATAAGACGTACGTGATATCTCCATTACGAACGCTAGTTTTACAAGACCGAGCGCTTCCGGCTCGTGCTTGATTCCGAACATGCGTGGACTTTTGTCCCACAGACTTGTGTACACATGATCGGAAAGTCCGACAAGAAACATTTGTTGGCGGAAAATTGGAGAACCTGCTAGACCAACATTTGTTGGCGGAAAGTCCGCCAAAAAATGTCCGATGGAGCATACACACGGTCGGACTTACCGCCAACAAGCTCACAGCCAACATTTCCCGTCAGAAAATCCGATCGTGTGTACGCAGTATTACAGTGTAAGATGGGTCACAGGCGTCAAGATCCTAAGCTGGCTACACAGGAGATTTGTCACATGGCTAGGGGCAGCGGTATGCTTTAATTCACATTGTACTGCATTGTATTACCTGGGGGCTCAGACGCACAGACCTAATGGAGTCATTGTAACCCATCCATTGCTGGAAGTCAGGATAGTCTCCTCTATGGAGGAAGTACTGGTGTCCTCTGTAGTTGGGTTGCTCATACAGGATCCAGTTTCCACTTTCCACACGGATGGAGTTGCAGCGTCTGAAGTATGAGGACAGGTCTAAACATTCAGAGCTACACTCGTAAGAGCGACCCTGGAAGTTCTTGTCTTCGTAAAAGATGATCTAATGGAACAAAAGGGTAGACATTTATTCGTATAAGCCGTGAAATGAATTTTACTTCTTGATTGTCAAAAAAAATAAAGGAATGTTCCACACTCAATATATAAACCTAAAAACTCAGCTGGGCACACACAAGATCACAGTTAGATAAATATTAAAGCTTAACATTAGACAAAACATTTTTATTTTTTATCAGGGTGGGGAAGAGTTCAAACCTCTGTTAGACTTTGATCTTTGTTTAAAGCCTTATTGGTTAAATTTCATGTCACACTATGTCAGTCTTTCTCATCGAGGGTTTCTGCAGAGGTTGCCAGTGGTTCCTTGAACAATGAGCAATATCTGTCTCTCAGTCATTATTGACATCAGTGATCTTTTTTAGCTATTGGTAAGGGGGGACACTTTTTAATTTATATCAGTATAGTAATGGTGACCCACTGACCATTAAACTAAGGAGTCACACTGACCATTACAGTAAGGGAACATTATGCTGACCACCAATTTAAGGAGGCACTTTTCAACTGACCACCAACATAAGGAGCATTCTTCAACTCAACACCAATGGGCACTACAATTTTCATTGTCAGTGTTTCTCCCCTGGCAATTATCATTATTCATATAATTTTGTGATTATTTCTAATTTTCTCTTTGAAGTGAAACCTCAGTCAAAGAGTCAAGGCAAGAGTTGAGCTTTTAGTTTCAATGAGAGTACATTGGGGTAATTATCCCTGTATATACATATAGTTTTTTTTCTTGATTCTAGCCCTGACAAAGTCCCCAAAACACATTTGTTTGTGATGAAGAAAAAAAGTATTTTTTGGAATGTGTGAACTGTAGCCCTAGTCCCTAAAGGGCCGTTGGGTCCCCCTTCTCCTGCACAGCCAGGCAACAGCCATTTTTGGCAAGCACTTATTAGTCAATAATTCAGTCCCTTGGCTTGGTTTTGATATATTTTTTAGGGGGTGTAACTTGGACAGGTTTAGGGAAGTATGGGGTGCCCAGACTTCAAAGCACAAACCGTGAGGACAAACTGGATAACAATTGCTGACTCCCAGCACAAATTTCCAGGCTGTACTCCTTTAAGAAAACTTCCAAACTGACTGTGGGAATCTTGATCTTTTCCCACTAAAAGAAATCTTAAAGCATGCAGCTCAAAACTTGAAATTTTCCCAGCAGGTATGAAGGTAGACTAAGCTCTGTCCCTCCTGAAGACTAGCTAAGTCTTGCACCTGGCTGTTTTCTCCCTTGTAGGCTTGGGGGGTTAACAAATAGAGATCACTCACTCAGTCCTGGTAATTCCTGGAGCAGTGATGGCAACTTCTCTCCAGGCCTTCTTCTGTAAAGGTCCCTCTCGCTAGCATGTGGTCACAGCCAAGCCTGACTGAGAATGCATGGGGTAGGGAAGTCTCTGGCTCATTTTCTTCTCCCCCTCTCCCTCTCTCTCTCAGCAGCACACTTATACCTGGAGGCAGAGCCCCCCCCCAGCACCGGGGTCCTCTCTAGGACTCTGGATCCTGGACTCTTTCCCAACATGGCCAGTCTCCCGAATACTTAAAGGGCCCTCTCTACCTACTGGTTGGTCCGTCCCCCAGGGGTTAGTCGAGTCCCCATGAACATTCAGGCTGAACTCTCCACCCCTCCGCCCACTAAGTTCGGGGACCTTCTAGAAGCTTCCTGAAGCCAGGGGGAGGTGACTGAGACCTTTACATGACCCTTAATAACCTTGCTTCACAGGCTATAGTGAAGCCCAACTAAATTTACCTACATTAACCAACTATGTACACAAGGGGGTACTACAGAACTAATGCGATGCTCCCATCTTTTAATTTTTTTTTTTTAGTAAATTCCTCTGAGGGTCGCAGTTGTTGGAGAAGCAACCTCCGGGACCTCATACCACATGTAACATTACAACAAATCACCACAAGGTTCAGCGCTCCCATGCCACAAAAAGCAATAAAATCCTGGCAGGGGCTCTAACCTTTCCATACTCTGTTAGAAGGATTGTTTATATTGCCATCAATGTTTAGTTACATAGTTACATAGTAGATGAGGTTGAAAAAAGACACAAGTCCATTAAGTCCAACCTATGTGTGTAATTATATGTCAGTATTACATTATGTATCCCTGTATGTTGTGGTCGTTCAGGTGATTATCTAATAGTTTCTTGAAACTATTGATGCCCCCCGCTGAGACCACCACCTGTGGAAGGGAATACCACAACCTTGCCACTCTTACAGTAAAGAACCCTCTACGTAGTTTGATTAAACCTCTTTTCTTCAAATTGTAATGAGTGGCAACGAGTCTTGTTAAACTCCCTTCCTCAAAAAAGTTTTATCCCTATTGTGGGGTCACCAGTATGGTATTTGTATATTGAAATCATATCCTCTCTCAAGCGTCTCTTCTCCAGAGACAATAAGTTCAGTGCTCGTAACCTTTCCTCATAACTAATATCCTCCAGACCCTTTATTAGCTTTGTTGCCCTTCTTTGTACTAGCTCCATTTGGTGGTGCACTGGTGCCCAGAACTGGACAGTATGCTCTAGGTGCGGCCAGACCAGAGTCTTGTAGAGAATTTGCCTTCACTTGCTTTGTCAGACACTTGCCAAATAGACAGGAAAGTATGGAAAATTTCCCAAAGACAGCAATAAAAACAACATTAATTACAAAAACAATTTAAAGAGAAAAAAAGTATTGGAAAAAGTCGGCCTTTAATTTTTAGTCCAAAAAAAATAATTGTTTTTATAAACTCACCTTTCCCATTTTGCTTGATTTGTCACCGTGCTGCTATTCGTTTACACCAGTAACTGCTGGGATGTCTATGGCCCTTATATACGTCCTTTACTGCTTACACACTCACATGCTGACATTGTGCTTTGTGTGGAGTATGAATGGCCTTTTCCCTTTACTGTGTTAACCTTTGCTTGGTTTCTTTCTATAACTATTGTTTGGATCTTTCTGGGTGCATCAGCATTCATATGTACCCACCTGAACAGACACGAGAGATGAACAGCTATACACACACATGAAGGGTCTACAATGTATATATATATATATAGATATGTTTTTATGTACTGTATGTAATGGCATTATGTTAACCACTTCAGATCTCACATCTGATCACCCCCATGGATCAGAGCAATTTAAGCATTTCTGCTACGGGCCTGTTTATTCAACAATTACTCTTTCCTTAAAGTGGTTGTCAACCCCCATGAGGCATATTTACATATAGGTAGGCCTATAATAAGGCTTACCTATATGTATTGAAAATCTCTCCTGAACGTGCGCCCTTTAGGAGATATTTCATGTACAATGTGCCAATGATGTAATGGGCGCATGCGCAGTGAAGGATCTTCCCCCAGCGTGTGCCGTGACCCGCGGCTCCCGCGCGTATGCACGGGAGTGACACCACGCAGCTCCGGCCAGTCACAGAGCCGGAGTCCGTGGCCCCGGAAGGAAGAGGGGTGAAGATGGATGCTTCCACCAACGGGGACATTGCGGCAGGGCTGTGTTTTGGCCTAGGCCGACAAGGCCTAGGCCTAGGGCGGCACTTTGCGGGGGGCGGCAAAAAAGCCCCCCCCCCACATGAGAGAAAGTCCCCCCACCTGATTCCTGGCTCCCGCGGCTGCCCCCCGCACACATGCAGCCCACGGCGGCCGCCTTGCTGTAGCGGCGCTGTTGTGTATGGGCGTGCTTGGCAGAGTGTGGAGGGGCGTGTGTATGGGCGTGCTTAGCAGAGCTCACGCCCCTCCACCCTCTGACAAGCACGCCCATACACAGCAGCGCTGCCTGCTACAGCAAGGTGGCTGCCGTAGGCTGCATGTGTGCGGGGGGCGGCCGCTGGAGCCGGGAATCAGGAAGGTGGGTGGGGGGACTTTCTCTCACGCGGGGGGGGCAGCGTGTGACTCAAGCCCCCATAAGCGGCTGATGACTGGCGGAGGTGGAGCCTTATGCTCCGCCTACCCTCCTCCACACTGCTTGACCCTTCTCCTCGGCACTGGGGCAGGGTCTGGCAGTGACGTCAGGAAGAGAGAAAGAGAGAGAGAGGCACAAGGGAACCCCGCAGGACAGCAGGTAAAGTTATTGAATAAATTATATCAGTGTTATGGGAACAGTGTTGGCATTTGATGGCACAGTGGCTACAATTGATGGGCACAGTGACAGCGTTTGAGGGCACAGTGGCTGCGTTTGATGGAGCACAATGGCTGCGTTTGATGGGGCACAATGGCTGCGTTTGATGGGGCACAATGGCTGCATTTGATGGCACAGTGGCTGCAAATGATAGGCACAGTGACTGCAATTGATGGGCACAGTGACAGCATTTGAGGGCACAGTGCCTGCAATTGATGGGGCACAGTGGCTGCGTTTGGTGGGCACAGTGGCTGCGTTTGATGGGGCACAATGGCTGCATTTGATAACACAGTGGCTGCAAATGATGGGCACAGTGACTGCAATTGATGGGCACAGTGACAGCATTTGAGGGCACAGTGCCTGCAATTGATGGGGCACAGTGGCTGCATTTGATGGCACAGTGGCTGCAAATGATGGGCACAGTGACTGCAATTGATGGGCACAGTGGCTGCATTTGGTGGGCACAGTGGCTGCGTTTAGTGGGCACAGTGGCTGCATTTGATGGGGCACAGTGGCTGCGTTTGGTGGGCACAGTGGCTGCGTTTGGTGGGTACAGTAGCTGCGTTTGGTGGGCACAGTAGCTGCGTTTGATGGCACAGTGACTGCAATTGATGGGCACAGTGGCTGCAATTGATGGGCACAGTGGCTGCGTTTGGTGGGCACAGTGGCTGTGTTTGATGAGGCACAGTGTCTGCGTTTGGTGGGCACAGTGGCTGCAATTGATGGGCACAGTGGTTGCGTTTGGTGGGCACAGTGGCTGCGTTTGGTGGGAATAGTGGCTGCGTTTGATGGAACAGTGGCTGCATTTGATGGGGCACAGTGAGGCTGCAATTGATGTCTTTTTTTCTGAATTTCTTAGTTTGTTTGCACCCCCCCAAAAATTTTGAGCACTAGCCGCCACTGGCATGTGCAAAGTGCTCCATGCATGCTAAAATCAATGCAAACCCTTTAAACAGTCCACATTTAGTTGCAGTCTCCAGAGAGTGGGGAAGGGTACCTGTCAAAAACATGTACCTGTTCCCCCTTCCCCCCTGAAAGGTGCCAAATGAGCCTAAAGAGGAAGGGGTGTGGTTTACAGATGATAGGGTGGGTCTTAAACAGGAAGGGGTGTGGCCTCGGCAGCAAGGGGTGGGTCGTATTTAAGTTAGGGGGTGCATGAGTTTATTCAGGCCTAGGGCAGCACAAAACCTAAATATACCACTGCATCATGGGCTTCGTTTGCAGGTAAGTGGCACATAATGGGCTAGCATGCGATGCAATCTTTTTCGCCTTCACTGATGTGCACTGATAAGGCGACACTGATGGGCACTGATAGGCTGAACTGGTGGGCATTGATGAGGTGGCACTTATGGGCACTGATGAGGTGGCACTGATGAGGAGGCACTAATATGCTGCACTTATGGGCACTGGTAGGTGGCACTGATATGTGGCACTGATGAGCACTGATGGGCACTGTTAGGTGGCACTGATGGGCACTAATAGGTGGCACTGATGGACACTGATAGGTGGCACTTGTGGGCACTGATAGTCAGCACTGGTGGGCACAGATAGGCGGAACGGATAGGCGGCATGGATAGGCAGTACTGATGGGCACTGATAGGTGGCACTGATGGGCGACACTGATGGGCAGTGATGGGCATTGATGGGCAGCACTGATAGGCAGCACTGATTGCCAGCACTGACTGTCATTGCTAATGGGCACTGATTGGTGGCACTTGTGGGCACTGATTGCTGGCATTGGTGGGCACTGGTTGGGCACTGTATGTTGATACTGTTTTACTATACTGTAATCAGGGCACTGATGATCAGTGCCCTGATTACATTCCTACATGTCCCCCTGCGTGGAGATGCCGCTGATCATCTCTCCTCGCCACACACTCTGTCAGTGTGAGGCAAGGAGCTCCGATTACCTGCACTTCCTTGTTTACATGTGACAGGCTGTGATTGGACACAGCCGATCACATGGATAAAGAGCCGAGCACTTCACAGAGATCGGGGTCGCACCGTGTCCTAGCAACACAGTGTGGCCGCGATCGCCGCGCTGTGAGCCCCCGCGGTCGCGCGAGAGCGGGCGTTCTGGGACGCCATCATATGCCGTCGTCCCATAACGAGATCCGCACTGCTCCTCCGTCATTTGACGGTGGGTGGGCGGCAAGCAGTTAATGGCATCCCAGTCTTAGTCTGTAAAGTTTTTATATTGAGGTGGTCCACCCTTTGCAGCTATAACTCTTCTGGGAAGGCTGTCCACAAGATTTAGGAGTGTGTCTATGGGAATGTTTGACCATTCTTCCAGAAGCGCATTTGTGAGGTCAGGTATTGATGTTGGACGAGAAGGCCTGGCTGGCAGTCGCATAGTGTTCTATGGGCTTGAGTTCAGGACTCTGTGCAGGCCAGTCAAGTTCCTCCACACCAAATTCGCTCATCCATGTCTTTATGGACCTTGCTTTGTTCACTGGTCCAAATCATTTGGTGGAGGGGGGGGGGGGTTATGATGTGGGGTTATTTTTCAGGTGTTGGGCTTGGCCCCTTAGTTCCAGTGAAGAAGATGTAACCTGTCACAACCAAAGTGACATGCCTCCATCCCTTATAACATATATGCAAAGGAGAAAATTGGTCATGGGACTTTAAATGAAAAATGTCACATCATGGTAATACAAAGAGTATGTAGAGTATAAAATGTATTAACATATAAAAAATGGACAATTCATATTCTCAAAATTCATGGTGTAATATAGTCATAAAAGGCCATTGAAAAGAGCTAACATAACACATGATTGGTATAACATGGTTATACAAGTACATGATCAAATTTACTTGGGAGGTACAAAATGAGTTAAAATGTAGAAATCAGACCATCTTGACATTATTGATAACTCTACGCATTTCATGGATCACGACCACTCGTCAGGAGTATGCCAAGGATATCTATAAAAGTCAGCTAATGAAATGGTCCGGCTTATAAAGGGGGGAAGGAGGGTGTCGCAGGCAGTATCTGACCTGGGGCTGAGGCAGGAAATATCCCGTCCAGGCCAAGAGAGAAGCCAAGAAATAGCCCGATTGACACAACACAATTCATGGGGAAAAGTAGGGAATACACCTAACCCATACAGATATTGGTGTCTCCATTGAATGAACCGGGAAAAGCATGCTTGTGTGTTGAAGGAAGCACAAATGTTTAGTTTCAGTGAAGGGGACTTATAAGGCGTCAGCATACCAAGACATTTTGGACAATTTCATGCTCCCAACCTTGTGTGAACAGTTTGGGGATGGTCCCTTCCTGTTCCAACATGACTGCGCACCAGTGCACAAAGCAAGGTCCATAAAGACATGGATGAGTGAGTTTGGGGTGGAGGAACTTGAAAAGAGTCCTGACCTCAGCTCGATAGAACACCTTTGGAATGAATTAGAGCGCAGACTGCGAGCCAGGCCTTTTCGTCCAACATCAGTGCCTGACCTCACAAATTTGTTTCTGACCATATAGCGGTTTAACATGACAGGTTCCACTCAGAACAGGCTTCGCCATGGTCGACAAAAGAAGTTGAGTGCACGTTCTCAGCGTCATATCCAGAGGTTGTCTTTGTGAAATAGACATATGAAACCTGGCAGCATTACTGCAGAGGTTGAAGGGGTAGGGGGTCAGCCTGTCAGTGCTCAGACCATACGCCGCACACTGCATCAAATTGGTCTGCATAGCTGTCTTGCCAGAAGGAATTTATCCATTAAATGCATGTGCCTCCACTGTGGGGACACTCATACGTTAGTGTTAGGACCACAGATACAAGGGTGCCGTGACGTGGCTCTGTGGCTCACGCATGCGTTTGCAAATGCGTGCGGACTAAACCCCTTTTTTAACGCTTACTGTTAGATAGGTCAATTTGGTTGTCTGCAAGCTGGTGGTAAGTAGACTTTGGCTTTTTCCTGGGCATTCCCCAGACACTTGTTGGTACCTGTTTTAGCCTCCCAAAGCTGCTTACTGCGATAGCCAGCTATAAATGAGAGTGGTGGCAAGTTTGTGTTATCACGTGAGTGTTTGTATTGGTCCAGCAGTGCACCAACACCTTTGCAGCCATTGTGCTATTGCTGGGTGTTTGGTGTGCTCCTGTACCTTTAAGGAGGGGTGGGCTCCCCTCCAGCCACCTGCCCTCATTTATCCATTAAATGCATGTGCCTCCACTGTGGGGACACTCATACGTTAGTGTTAGGACCACAGATACAAGGGTGCCGTGACGTGGCTCTGTGGCTCACGCATGCGTTTGCAAATGCGTGCGGACTAAACCCCTTTTTTAACGCTTACTGTTAGATAGGTCAATTTGGTTGTCTGCAAGCTGGTGGTAAGTAGACTTTGGCTTTTTCCTGGGCATTCCCCAGACACTTGTTGGTACCTGTTTTAGCCTCCCAAAGCTGCTTACTGCGATAGCCAGCTATAAATGAGAGTGGTGGCAAGTTTGTGTTATCACGTGAGTGTTTGCATTGGTCCAGCAGTGCACCAACACCTTTGCAGCCATTGTGCTATTGCTGGGTGTTTGGTGTGCTCCTGTACCTTTAAGGAGGGGTGGGCTCCCCTCCAGCCACCTGCCCTCATTTATCCATTAAATGCATGTGCCTCCACTGTGGGGACACTCATACGTTAGTGTTAGGACCACAGATACAAGGGTGCCGTGATGTGGCTCTGTGGCTCACGCATGCGTTTGCAAATGCGTGCGGACTAAACCCCTTTTTTAACGCTTACTGTTAGATAGGTCAATTTGGTTGACTGCAAGCTGGTGGTAAGTAGACTTTGGCTTTTTCCTGGGCATTCCCCAGACACTTGTTGTTGCCAGAAGGAAGCCTCTTCTAAAGATGATGCACAAGAAAGCCCGCAAACAGTTTGCTGAAGACAAGCAGACTAAGGACATGGATCACTGGACACATGTCCTGTGGTCTGATGAGACCAAGATAATCTTTTTTGGTTCAGATGGTGTCAAGCGTGTGTGGCGGCAACCAGGTGAGGAGTACAAAGACAAGTGTGTCTTGTCTACAGTCAAGCATGGTGGTGGGAGTGTCATGGTCTGGGGCTGCATGAGTGCTGCTGGCACTGGGGAGCTACAGTTCATTGAAGGAACCATGAATGCCAACATGTACTTTGATATACTGAAGAAGAGCATGATCCCCTCCCTTCGGAGACTGGGCCACAGGGCAGTATTCCAACATGATAACGACCCCAAACACACCTCCAAACACATCTCCAAGATGACCACTGATTTGCTAAAGAAGCTGAGGGTAAAGGTGATGGACTGGCCAAGCAGGTCTCAAGACCTAAAGCCTATTGAGCATCTGTGGGGCATCCTCAAACGGAAGGTGGAGGAGCGCAAGGTCTCTAACATCCACCAGCTCTGTGATGTCCTCATGGAGGAGGGGAAGAGGACTCCAGTGGCAACCTGTGAAGCTCTGGTGAACTCCATGCCCATGAGGGTTAAGGCAGTGCTAGAAAATAATGGTGGCCACACAAAATATTGACACTTTGGGCCCAATTTGGACATTTTCACTAGACATGTGCAGAGCGAAAAAATTTGTTTCCTTTTGTTTTGATTGGTTATTTACATAAATTTGTTTGGTTAAATTTGTTTCATTAGTTTAATTCATTTTCGGAATTTGTTTCATTTATTAGTTTTTGAATTGATTCAAATGTTTCGAATTCGGATGGATTAAAAAAGTTTTCAACTCAATTTCAAATAGTTTTCGAATTCGAAAAGTTTTTATATTTGAAAAGTTTTCAAATTCGAATAGTTTTCCAATTCCCTAAGAGAATAAAATAGAATAGAAAATAAAGGAATAGAATAGAAAAAAAATAGAATAGAAAATAATATAGCTAAATATATTACCGTATTTATCGACGTATAACACGTGGCGGTGTACAACACGCACCCCAATTTAAGAGGTAAGTTTCAGCGAAAAAAACTTTTTAAAAAAAATAAACCACTTTGAAGCAAAATAATGGTTAGTGAGCATTAATGCAGCCTGATCTGTGCCCATATGCAGTATAATCAGTGCCCATCTCATCATGATGAATCTCCATGCCATAGTAGAAGACACAGCCCATATATTGCACTGTTATCAGCATGTGGAAGCACGCACAACAAGTACAGGCAGCACATTAACTGAGTGTAATCGAGGCCAGTGGGACTGATCTGTGTATGTGAGTACTCTGGCTTATAGCTGTGTGTTCCTCAGTGACTCAGAAGTTGGAGGCAGCAGAGGATGGATGGTGTACACATGGATGTAGTATATACTATGGTACAACTTACTTGTGCACTACGGGAATCACTAGTCCCTGTAGTATTGTGGATGCTGTCACTGAGGGGAAGGAGGGGCCGAGCTCTGCCGAAATAGAGCCGGATCTCCTGTGTACTTGGCTCGACATCACGCTCAGTCCCGCCCCTTGGCCTGGATCCTTTGATGGACACAATGCCGGTCCAATGCCGGGACATCCATGCTAGGAGCCGTCCAGGGGGCGGGACTGGGCGTGACGCCGAAACGAGAACACAGGAGATTCGGCTCTATTTCAGCAGCGCTCGTCTCCTCCTTCCCCTCGGTGGCAGACTATATCGGCGTATAACACGCACACACGATTTTCCCCCTATTTTAAGGGGGAAAAAGTGCGTGTTATACGCCGATAAATACGGTATATTGTTTTATTTTCTGTTATATTCTTTTCTAGTCTATAAGTTATTTATTTTTTTATTCTAATTTATTCTCTTTGAAAATTGAAAAACAAATCGAATTCGAAAACTATTTGAAAAGTATTCAAAAATTATTTGAAAACGATTAGAATTCGAATTTCGATATACTTCCGGTTCTGGCGCCACATGGAGTAGCTGCTCTCCACATCAGCTCCTGCAGCTCGACTCACAAAAACCGGCATATAAAGCCTGCGAACCCGCCAACTGTACCGGCACTTGCCCCACTCTCTCCCCGGTCACGAGATGGACCGTTTTGTCGAAAAAACCAGCCCGCGATCATACGCGGCCGCGACGGCGCGGACGGCACAGCCACAAATCGAGGCCCTGGCTTTGGCCTACACGGAGCCCCTCACAGAAACTGAGCCTGCCATGGAGGTAAGCGGCGCTGCTGCGCCCTCCTTACCTGCTGACACATCCGATCAACACACAGGCACATCCAACACAGAGATGATTGCTCAGGCTGTGGCAGCTCTTCTTTCCCCAATGATAGCAGCCACTGTGGAGAAGGCTGTCAGCACAGGCATGCAGCAGCTCCAGGCCCAGCTAGGGGAACATGCCTCCAGACTGAATGAAGCTGAGCACCGCATAGCCAACATTGAGGAAGAACTATACCACTCGCAATCCACAGAACAGGCTCAAGACAAAACTAACAAATACATTCTTGACAAATTGGACGATTTGGAAAATAGATCAAGAAGGAGCATTCTGCGATTTGTGGGCATTCCGGAATCGCTGCAGCCTTCAGCCCTCACAGAATTATGCACCAGGCGCATTCCCGAAGCACTAGGCCTTCCAGGCCCCTGCACAGTAGAATGTGCACACCGCATGGGGACCTTCAACTCAGATCGCAAATTGCCCCAACCCATAATCGCCAAGTATCTCAATTACTCAGACGAGGCCTCCATCTTGCAGAAATTCAGGCAATCTAGATCTCTTCAGATAGACGGAATGAAAATCCTGATTTTCGCAGATTACTCTTTTGAGGTATCCAAGAAAAGGAAAGCCTTTCAACAGGTTTGCTCGGAGCTCCATGATCAACAAATCAAGTTTACTTTGGCGTTCCCAGCTACCCTCCGACTTAAAGCCCCGAATGGCGACCAGCTCTCCTTTCATGATCCAAACGAGGCTGAGGCCTTCCTACGATCACTACGCTCGGGCCCCCACCTCAGCCCCTCTCCCAGAGCAGCTCCTGTCAACCGTGCTCTAGACCAGAGGAGCCCACGCAAAGACTCTCCAAAACGGTTTAAAGCCTCTGCACCGGATCAACATCGCTCCACACCCCGTTGAAGACCACTCTCACGGTCTCAATCTGTTTCTCTCACTGCCTCGCCTTAAACGGCCATGATGGTTCAACTTTCAACGAGATGTCTCTTTCTAAAAAGTCAAATTTTTACCTCAAGTTTGCTCTCTCTTCCTCCCCAGGCAAATCAGCTACTGGTAGGCCAAGAAGTATTCTAATGTTATACATATTGTTAACTTGTTAACTTGGTTTTTGTTATACCTCAGGTATTGATTTTCTCCCCTGTCTCCCATGTGTAACCCACTCCTCCTTTAATATGCACAGCCCAAGCTGAAAGTACACATCACCCCCTTAATTATGGGTTTAAGTACAGCAGTCAATGGGTCTTGCGATGGGAGCTGGCCTACACGGTGACTCCATGCGGAAAAAAGCGAAGTTTATTGAATATGTTTTATTGTTTCTTTTTTTTTTACCCCCCTCATTCTAAACCCCTTCCTATGTTGCGCACCACCATCATATGATACATACGCCCCCAGTGGTTGTACAAACACCCAGTCAAACAGCCTAAACCCCTCCGTAATCCTGCCTACTCTCACATCACATCACCACATATTAACCTATGAAGATCATGTAATATCTGCACATACCCCCCCAGTGACCCCCCCAATATGAAACTGGTCTCCTGGAATGTTAAAGGGCTTTGTTCCCCTAATAAGAGAATGAAAATCCTCCGCCACATTAAAAGACTTAAAACTGACATTACCCTACTCCAAGAAACCCACCTCTCCGCCTCAGACTTCCACCGCATGAAAAAATTATGGGTAGGCACGGTCCTAGGCTCAGATTCTAATGGACGCAAAGTGGGAGTCTTGATACTCATACACAAAAATCTCCCATGTAAGGTCCTATCTGTCAAATCAGATTCTCAGGGACGCCTCATCTCAGCCCACATTCAACTAGGAACTAAAGATATGATAGTCTCCAACATTTACGCGCCCAATAACCCCACTAAGCAGTTTTTTAGTAAACTATCGACATGGCTCCTTAGTGACCCGACTCTCCTGCATATAGGCGGCGGAGACTTCAACTCCACGATTCACCTGATAGATGACAGATACACTCCTAAACGCCCATATCTTCCCCCAGACCACGATACGCAAACTCCTCTAGCCTCCACGATGGAGTCTCTCCATTTACACGACATTTGGCGACTCCGGCACCCAGCTGACAGAGAACTTACTTTCTATTCCAACCCCAATAACGTTTTCACCAGAATTGACTATCTCTTCTGCTCAGACGACCTTTTCCCACTGATATCCGACGCGGACATCCACGACATTGCCATATCTGACCACGCACCGATCTCGATTACGATTGACAACCCTGATCTACACCCGAATCCTAAAATATGGCGTTTCCCATCTTACCTCCACAATAACTCTGACTTCCGACAATACATGGAAAATGCCTGGTCAGAATACACCTCGACAAATGCTGCACACTCTGACAACCCCAATCTATTTTGGGAAGCAGGTAAAGCCTTCCTCAGAGGCCGTGTAATCTCTTATGCTGCATCTTTTAAGAGAAATGCACTTTGAGTCGGGAGCTGGCTACAAACTAGCCAGCTCCCGACTGCACCTAGCCCAACGATCACTTTACATAAACAACTCCACTGATAATAGGAAGGCATGGCAGTCAGCAAAGCAATCCTTTGACACTTGGGCCGAAACCCTGGAACGAACAAAAAAAGCTTATATGGATGCTACCCTCCACAAATTCGGCAATAAGGCAGGTAAACTCCTGGCCAAACTATGTAGGGGACCCTATCGCCCGACCTATATCACATCTCTCCGAGACTCATCGGGTAACATCAAAACCACTCAAAAAGACATAAATGAAGCCATGCTACAATACTATTCCTCCCTTTACGCACCAGACCCCATAAATGCATCGACAGCATACTCTTTTCTTGAAAAGGTAACCCTCTCCCAAGTCTCTCCTTCACAATTAGATGCTCTAAATGCACCTATCTCCCTCCATGAAATTTCCACTGCTATCAAAAACCTAGCTCCCTCTAAAGCCCCAGGCCCTGATGGCTTCACAGGTGAATTCTACAAGTCCTTACAATCACTCTTGCAACCCACACTCCACGAAGTCTATCAATGCATATGGTCAGGGGGCTCATACCTACCCACGGGTAACCAAGCCATTATCAAACTGCTAGCCAAGAAAGGTAAAGACCCCCAAGAACCAGGCTCATATAGACCTATTTCACTCCTAAACCTGGATGTCAAAATCCTTTCCAAAATTATTGCCACTAGATTAGCCGACATCATACCCTCTTTGATACACCCTGCCCAATCAGGATTTGTGAAAGGCAGAACTGCCATCATGAACATCAGAAAGGTGATGATGGCCCTGGAACATGCCAAATGCAATTCAGAGGGAAATTATGCTATCATCACCCTAGATGCGGAGAAAGCCTTTGATAACGTTAGTTTCGAATGGCTTTCTTTGGTCATGACTAAAATGGGATTCTCCTGTCCTTTCGCTCATCTCATAAACAACATGTACACTGCTCCGGCTGCTAGACTGGTATCGGCAGGCCTCCTCTCGGAGGAATTCTGCCTCCACAAAGGCACTCGGAAGGGTTGCCCCCTATCACCACTTCTCTTCAACATTGCATTAGAACCATTGTCTAGATATTTATCCCAAGTAGCCCCACTAAATGGCATTCCCATCGGCAAACATGAGCTTCGCACCTCACTCTTCGCGGACGATGTCCTTATATTCTCAGCAAACCCCTCCTCTGACATGCTCACGATTAAATCCATTTTTGACCAATTTAGACTATGCTCGGGCCTTTGCATAAACTATAACAAAAGTGAAATCCTCCTCCTAGGCACCATGTCCAACCCTTCTTGGACTCAGAACTCCATATTCTCTGTAGCACAATCCCACATCACCTACTTAGGCATAAAAATAGGAAAATTACCCTCCTCTCTCTATCACCTTAACTACCCCCCACTACTCAAAAAAATCTCTCAAGAACTAGTCAACTGGATGAATCTGCCTCTTTCGCTACTGGGAAGATGCCATCTAGTGAAAATGGTCAGCTTCGCCCGCCTACTCTATCCACTACAAACCATCCCCTTACTCTTGCAGCATAGACACAAAAATTCTCAATGATGCCATCTCCAAATTTCTGTGGCGAAATAAGCGACCACGAATTGCACTCACTAAGTTATACCTTCCCAGGCGCGAAGGGGTATTAGTCTCCCTAATGTCAGGATCTACAATTTAGCCTGCCTCTTGAGGATAAGTTTGGATTGGGTAGCTCAAACGTCTCGTTACTCCAACTTCTCCTTGGAAACTGAAATGGTTCAACCATACTCCCTGGTAGCTCTGCTTCACTGCAAGTGGAAATCCATTCCTCCGCCCTTTCAACATAACCTCCTACTCCGGGACACAGCAATTGCTTGGAGGGAAATCTGGAAAAGCCTCAAACTCTTACCTTTTATATCTAGACACCTTCCAATACAAGGAAAAGTGTGTTTTCCCCCAGGTCTGGAACGCCAGCCGTATACCACCTGGCAACAGAAGGGACTCTCTGACTTTTCCTCGCTTTGTGATTTAGAGTCTGGTCGCCCCATTCCTTTCAAGTCATTAGCTGAGAAGTTGCAACTTCCCCAGTCACACATCTTCCAATATGGTCAATGCATCAGCTTTCTCAAAAATGCGTGCAGAGAGGATCGCAAAAGATTCAAACCGTCCTTCTCAGACTCTCTTAAAGGGCTCTTACAAAATTTCAGACATATACCAGCCTCTCCTCCTGAAAGTCATTCCCTCACTGGAGTCCTCATCAGCAGCCAACTGGGCAAAAGACTTCCCAGACACCGACTTAGTAAACAAACTACTCCAAGGCCTCAACACCATTCACAAACTGGTGCCTAATATATCTTGAAAATAGTTCATCGGGCTCACATACCTTTCCTCTCGAACAAAAAAGCGCAAACCAACCACAAATGTCCCTTATGTCAACACCCCAGGCCTTCTTTGACCCATCGCTTCTGGTCATGTACTTTCATCTCCACCTTCTGGGACCAAATCCTACATTACATTTTTAAGGTGACCCTGCTGAAATTACCTAAAGAACCCCTACTTCTCATTTTCGGACACTGGGACCCCCAGCTACTACCCTGGTCACCCAACTCTACCCTCTCCTGCAAAGATTGGACCCTGATATGCCTCCTACTCGCTAGAAGAGCCATCCTGAAAAACTGGATCTCCAACGCCTGTCCCAACACCTTTCAAATCAAAAGAGATCTCCTAAGCTACTCTATAAAGACAGGATCAACATGGACTTAACGCACGAAAGGACCAAGTCTCGCTTTCACCACAAATGGGGAGCTTTTATGGCCTCAACACTCACTCCTATGGATATAGTGAATCTTGAGACTTTCTCCTTCCTATATCATGATCCCTCCCCTACACCTTAGATGGAGTGCTTCCTCCAAACCAAAGATCTACAATGCAAGGATTCCAACTCATACCAAATAACTACAACATTGTGCAAGACCTCTTCTCGCTCATCAAACCTCTATCTCCCCCCCCCCCCCCCACATAGGAAGGGGGTGACCGCAAATGTTACAAATGCTATTACTGTTATTACTATTAAAATCATAGTTTTTTTATCTTTACGTTATACCCACAGGCTACAGTGTTTATCCAAAACATGAACTTGGTGCTCAACTTCCCTACCCCCCCCCCCTCTGTATATTTTGTTTTTCTGGCTTTCCTCCACTCACCTCCCTCCCCACCCCACACTACTATATGTGGGATACATCCAGTAACATCCTTCTGGAAATCTTAGGGATCCCTCCCCCCCCACCTAGATCCATCCAGTTTATTTTTCCTCTTTCTCACATAGAAGGTTACCATACTACCCCATTCCCTAGGCTAATTACCTTTATCAGCTGTTCTGTATCTTTACTCCATACCAAGCTGATGTTTTTGTTTTTGTACAAAATACATTGATACTTTTTCATGTTATTCCCTGTATGTTACATCTTTCAATAAAATCTATTTAAAATTTTAAATTTAAATTTAAAGTTATTTTAAAGTTATTAAAGTTATTTCGGATTCATTTAAATTCGGTACTATTGTAATTCAGAAATTCAGATGTAAACAAAAATTCGTCCAAATTTTAATTTGAAACAAAACAAATCGCACATGTCTAATTTTCTGTTATATTCTTTTCTAGTCTATAATTTATTTATTTTTTTGTTCTATTTTATTCTCTTTGGAAATTGAAAAACGATTCAAATTCGAAAAGTATTCGAAAAGTATTCAAAACAGATTTGAAAATGATTAGAATTCGAATTTCATCCAAAGTTTTTTTTTTCCGTTATTTCGGATTCATTTAAATTCGGTACTATTGTAATTCGGAAATTCGGATGTAAACATAAATTTGTCCAAATTTTAATTTGAAACAAAACAAATCGCACATGTCTAATTTTCACTTAGGGGGTGTACTCACTTTTGTTTCAAGCGGTTTAGACATTAATGGCTGTGAGGGGTGTACTCACTATTGTGAGATACTGTATATAAAAAAATTAGGCTAACTTTACTGGTTATTTTTTTTTTTATTTATTCATTGTATAGCAAGTATATTGCAATGACCGACATTTTATTCTCCAGAGTTTCCGCTAATAAAATATATATACATTTTGGGGGTAATTTTTTAGCAAAAAATACTGATTTTTAACTAAGCATCAAATCTTAGAACTAGGCTTTGTCTTTAAGTGGTTAAAAAAAAAGTGTTAAGCCGGACTTTCTGACGGTAAATGTTGGATGTCAGGCTGTTGGCGGTAAATCCGACCGTATGTATGCTCCATCGGACAATTGTTGTCGGACTTTCCACGGACAAATGTGCGTTGTCGGATTTTCCAAGCGTGTGTACACAAGTCCATCGGATAAAAGTCCAAAGTACAAACACGCATGCTCGGAAGCAGAAGCGGTCGTTCTTGTAAACTAGCGTTCGTAATGGAGAATTAACATTCGTGACGTGGCAAATTATGAAATCTGGAAATGCAGCGCACAATTCTCTTCTTCTTTAATGGGATAATGATGAAGCTGCTTTTCTGGTGATACTGATGGAGTTACTGCAAACAAATTTTCAAAGGCTTTTTTTTCTAGTGATATCAAGAATATTTTATTTGGGCAAGTTACCACAACACCATTATCCTGTAGTTTTTAAGATCAAAGATACAACTATGTTGGTGTCCCTTGTCAATTTTACATTGTATTTTTTAAATGTAACTGCCGACTCCCAAACTGTCATTTGAAGTAAAACACATAGCCAAGTATTATTCTCCACAATTTTTTTATTGTGCATTAAAAAAAATAAACAAATAAAATTAGACATGCTATCTGCCAATAGAACTTAACCAAAAAGTGCATTCTATGCATTCAAAAATATAGAAAAGATAACAAATCAAATCATTATTATTCAACCAAAATAATAATGTCAAAGCAATAACTCCAAGGCAGATAATAAATAACACTTTATCCTCTCTGATTCCACAACATGTCTGGTTGACGAACTAAACAAACTGAAAAGCACAAAATGAAAAGGTCAAAATGAAAAGTGAAAAATGAAAAACGCAAACTGAAATGCGCGAATCAACACTCACCAAACTTCTACTAACACGAAATTAGCAGAAGGAGCCCAAAGGGTGGCGCTAAGGAGCTGAAAAACTACGTAGTACGTCACTACATTCGTAATTGTTGGCCAACAATTGTGTGGCCGTGTGTATGCAAGACAAGTTTGGGCCAATACCCTTAGGACAAATTCCACGGTTTTGTTGGCCAACAATCCGATCGTGTGTACGAGGCTTTACTGTAGAAAAAAATGTATACATTTTATTTTATTTTTTTTCCTGTTTCAAATGACCCTTAAATTATGATTGTGAAACAAGGAATAGCACAGTTTATATAAAAAAAAACAAATAAAGCTGTTTTCTTTCTTCAATTTTGCATTTTTTTATATGACAAAAAACAAGTACACCTGAAAGAAGTTTAAATTGTAATAATTAGAAAAGTAAAAAAAAAAATAGGTTCCAGGGTGGGGGGGGGGGGGGGGGGTTTAGGGCATCATGCTTCCCCCCTCCCCTTTTCTGGTCAGCCTGGATACATGATTAAATGAAGAGTCTTGGATGGGTTTTTAGGTGGTCTCACACATTTTGTATTTGCTTTTGTGCATAAGAATCTCCCTTAACCACTTGCCGAACGCCTAACGTACATGTACTGCAGCAGGTCGGCTCTGTTGGTCGGTGGTACCTGTATGTCATTTTGTGCGATAGCCACTAGGGTTCGCGCGCACTGCCGGAGGTGCAATCGAGCACTGATTGGACAGAGAAGAGGCCAATCAGCGGAACTGATGTCTGCCGGCCACCCACGATTGTTCCTGAGTGAGACAGAACAGCGATCTGCCTATGTAAACAAGGCAGATCACCGTTCTGACAGGGGGAGAAGATAGAGATCGTGTGTTTCTGCTAAGCATGAACACGGATTCCTGTCTTCACCCAATCAGATCAACCCCACCCCCCACAGATAGCAAGCACCCCCTAGGAACACATTTAACCCTTTGATCGCCCCTGATGTTAACCCCTTTCCTACCAGTGTCATTAGTACAGTGATAGTGCATATTTTTAGTACTGATCACTGTCGTGATGTCACTGGTTCCCAAGAAATTATCAAAAGTGTCAGTAAGATGTCTTATTTATCCGCCGCAATCCCGCTAAAAATCGCTGATCGCCAGCATTACTAGTAAAAAAAAAATGCCATAAAAATATCCCATAGTTTGTAGATGCGATAACTATTGCGCAATTCAATCAATATACGCTTATTGGGATTTATTTTTACCAAAAATATGTAGCAGAATTGCCTAATATTGCCAGAATATACATATTGGCCTAAATTGATGAAGACATTTGATTTTTTACATGTTTTATTGGATTTGGTTTATAACAGAAAGTAAAGAATTTTTTTTTTTTTTTTTTTCAAAATTGTCGCCCTGTTTTTGTTTATAGCACAAAAAATAAAAATCTGCAGAGGTGATCAAATGCCACCACAAGAAAGCTCTATTTGTGGGGAAAAAGGGACGTCAATTTTTTTTTGGGTACGGTATCGCACGACAGCGCAATTGTCAGTTAAAGTAACGCAGTGCTGTATCGAAAAAAATGGCCTGGTCATTAAGTGAGGCATGGAAGCGGAAAGAATTTTGGGTGGGTATGTTTGCCAATCTAAACTTTGCTGGGTAAGATAGACTGCCAGTCTCTTAAGCCCCGTACACACGGGACAAATGTCGGGCGACCTCGGCCGGTTAAATTTAAAAAAACGGCCGACATTTGGGATGTGTGTAAGGCAGCCGGTTGTAAAAGAAAAGAAACCACGCTCCTATATCATAACATACATTTTTTGTTTACCCTGCTGTAGCAAATTGGATCCTGCTTTTCTGGGGTTTTTTCACCTTCCTCTGCATGATATTTTTTATTTTATTTATTTAATTATTTATTTTTTATGGTTGAATTAGATGGACTTGTGTCTTTTTTCAATCTGACTAACTATGTAACTATATCAACATAGTGAATAAACAATAGTGAAGAAATAAAAAAAAAAATATATCTTCTATATCTATATTTAAATTATAAAAAATACATACAAATTGTGAGGTCTATGTATAGATCCCACACATGAATAACGTCCTCAGTGAGTATAGGATAAGTTCCTCTCCACCACCATGCAGACACACAATGCACTCACCAAACTTAATTGACCCCTATTACAGGGAGTCCAATTATGCATATTGGAAAATCCAAGATGTCATACATGAGGCCACAGGGATTAATCCAAACCGCTGCTGTCATCCATGCAATATATATATGTAGATAGCGTATTCAAAGCTCCAGTTTTGCCATATAGAGAGGGAGAGGAAAGAACACTCTCATGGGGCAGTAATTCAAATAATTTATTTAAAAAAAGGTTACATTGCACTTATGTCAAAGAAGACAAGGATCAGCATGTATCGTATGGGAATTGTCGGTTATTGCTCCACCTGCGTTCCAGCTGATCGGAAAATGTGCAATTTGTTTAGTTCTGAATTCTTTTTTAACTAATTTTGACAAATTCGTTAATTCCGAAATTTCTAAATTTTTTAATTTCCGAAATTTTGAATTACCAAATTTCCGAATTTCGAATTTCTGAATTTCAAATTTGCGAATTTCGAATTTCTAAATTTTTCAAATTTCCGAATTTCGAATTTTTAAAGACAATTAAGTCTGGTGAGTCTTGAAATTTAAAAAAATCTGAAATTCGAAATTCGAAAATTCGGAAATTAGAAAATTTGGAAATTTATAATCTCTCCTCCAGCATGGCTCCACCCCAGCTCCTATCAGAGAACACTATATTAACCAGAGCACTGCAGGCCAGCCCTGCTGATCAAATTTTGTGTGTTTGGCTTCCTGTTTCCTGCTAGCCGTGTGCTCTACGTTTGTTTTCTGTTACCGACCTTGGCGTGTTCTCAACTATTCCTGTCTGCTCGTGACCCTGACCTTTTGGCATGTCCCGACTATTCCTGTTTGCCTGTGACCCTGAACCTTTGGTGTGTCTCTGTTGTCCTTGTCTTCTTGTGACCCCCGACCTTGGCTTATTCCCTTACTATCCCTATCCTCTTGTTGCCTACTGTGGGCGGGAGCTAGGGGACCCTGGGGGTCGCAACCTGGAGCCAGTTGCAGCCCAGTCCATCCTCACCACTAGAGCCTCTGGTGAACACCTGCTGGCTCTTAGAATCTTACGCTCTAACCCCAGTGGGATCGGTGTTGGTGTTCCAGCGGCCCTGCCTTCCTTTCCACCCTGACTCCAGCAGTTAGGCGTAGGGTCCACTACCTTGCGGTGCACCCCTGATCCCAACAGAAGCCAGATCTTGAAGGAATCCTATCACCTGAGTCTGATTAGATTCCTGGGTCTCGAGTCTGCGAACTATGCCCTGCAATGGATCGGCTGCAGGAAGCGGCACCTTGCCTCAGGTGACCTGACAGTTTGATCAGCCATGGACCTGGCTGAGGTGCCGCTTCCTGCAGCCGATCCATTGCAGGGCATAGTTTGCAGACTCGAGACTCAGGAATCTAATCAGACTCAGGTGATGCGATTCCTTCAAGATCTGGCTTCCCGCTTCGAGCAGCTCCCGGCCTCTTTGGGAACCCTGAACCTGCAGCCTCAAGTACAATCAGCAGCTGCACCTATCGCACCAGTCGCAGCCACGCATTCATTATTACTGCCAGCTAGGTCCCGTTTCTCTGGGGACTCCAAGGCCTGCAGGGGCTTCCTCAGCCAATGTACCATTCATTTTGAGCTCCAGCCTCAAAACTTTCTGTCTGATCAGGCTAAGGTAGCCTATATCATTTCCCTCCTCTCCGGTGAAGCTTTAGCCTGGGCTGCCCCTCTGTGGGAAAAGAATGATCCGGTGGTTTTGAGCCTGTCCGACTTCTTGAAGCTCGTAATATCTTCGAGGAGCCAGCTCGGGTTTCTTCAGCGGCTGGTGCCCTTTTACGCCTTTGTCAAGAATCTTGTTCAGTGGGACAATATGTTCTTCAGTTCCGTATCCTCACAACTGAATTGAGCTGGAACAATTAGGCCCTGGTCACAACCTTTTTACATGGCCTCTCTGACCGAGTGAAGGACGAATTAGCAGGAAGAGCCATCTCCACCGGTCTGGACGATGTAATTTCCTTGTGCAAGCAGATTGACATTCGTTTCCAGGAGAGGTCCCTATAAAAAAGACCCCAGCACTCCCTAGGTCCTAGTCAGCCTGAATTCTTCCCCCGTTGCCCTGTGGAGCATCCTCTGCCTGCTAAGGAACCTATGCAGCTGAGCCGGACCAGACTAACCCCCAAAGAACGTGCTAGACGCAGAACTCTGGCCTTGTGTCTCTATTGTGGGGGCAAGGGTCGTTTTTGTGACTCCTGCTCGCTTCGTCCGGGAAACACTCGGGTATAATACGTTTGGAAGGTGGAGCATTGGACACAGAAACATCACCTTCTCGTCTTCTTCTTTCAGGGTTCCTCCATGTAGGCACTTCTCCCAAATCGGTCCTAGCATATCTGGACTCCGGGGCTGCCGTCAATTTTATGGACTGGAGAACTGCTTCTTCTATGAAGCTTACCCTTTCTCCCCTCGCTACACCACTGGTAGTCTCGGCAATTGATGGCACTGTGCTCCCAGGGGGCCCTATCTGTTTCCAGACGCTACCTATTAGGATGTCGGTAGGGATACTCCACCAGGAGTGGATTTCCTTCCTCATCCTACCCAAGGCCTCTACCCCATTGTATTGGGCCTTCCTTGGCTACAGCTCCACTCTCCACAAGTGGACTGGATCTCTGGGCAGATCCTGGCTTGGGGTCCTTCGTGTTTCTCAAGGTGGCCCCCAAGGAGAGACTTCCCATTGCTACCACGTGCATATCTTCTGATCTTCCCACGGCATACAGTGATTACCGGTATGTGTTCTGTAAGAAGTCTGCTGAGGTGCTTCCTCCCCACAGGTCTTTTGACTGTGCTATTGACCTTGTCCCTGAAGCAACTCTGCCTAGGGGTCATACTTACCCTCTTTCCATTCCAGAGACCCAGGCCATGTCTGAGTATGTCGCCGAGAATCTGTAGAGAGGTTTCATCCGGAAATCCTCATCGCCTGCAGGAGCAGAGTTAATTTTCGTTGCCAAAAAAGGATGGTACCCTCAGACCCTGCATCGACTATCGAGGTTTAAACGCAGTGACTATCGAAAACCGATAGCCCTTACCTCTCATATCTGAGCTATTTGACAGGTTGAAGGGTGCTTACATTTTCATCAAGTTGGATCTCAGAGGTGCATACAATCTCATTCGAATACAGGAAGGTGACGAATGAAAGACTGCGTTTAACATTATGGACGGGCATTACGAATACCTGGTTATGCCTTTTGATTTGTGTAATGCTCCAGCTGTGTTCCAGAACTTTGTCAATGAAATCTTCAGGGATCTACTGTACCAGTTTGTTGTCATCTATCTGGACGACATTCTCATCTTTTCTGAAAATCTGCTTGCTCACAGAAACCATGTCCGCACCGTACTTCAGCACCTTAGAGAGAATAATCTCTATGCCAAGCTGGAGAAATGTTCCTTTGAATGTTCTGAGGTCCTGTTTATGGGATGTTTCGTTTCTAGTTTAGGTCTTCGTATGGATCTTGGAAAGGTCTCGGCCATTACCAACTGGCCCATTCCTGCTAGCTTTAAGGCTACACAGCGCTTTCTTGGCTTCACAAATTATTATAGGCAGTTCATAAGGAATTACTCTTCCATTGCCACGCCTATTATCGCCTTGACCAAGAAGAGTGCGAATGCCAAAGACTGGCCTCCCGAGGCTGTCTCTGCATTTCACGATCTGAAACAGGCCTTTGTTTCTGGACGTTTCTTGAGGTGACCAAATCCCGGGGACCCATTTTTTATTGAAGTAGACACTTCTTCAATGGGGGTGGGAGCTGTGCTTCTTCAGATCTTTGGGAAGAGACGTCAACCATGTGTATTCTTCTCAAAAATTTTTTCTCAGGGGGCGCCTTCCCCTCCCTGGATCCCATATATAAACGTCAGTGCACTGGTCCAATGTCATTTACCTTAACCATTTGGCGTCGGTGTCTCAAACATTATTCCCTCACCTCCTCCTATTCTCCTCTTGTGAATGTGCTATTTAACCCACTCATACCAGATAGTATGTCTCTGGGTAGGGTCTTTCCATGGCTTAATGCACCCCTCTTTCATCTCCGGAACCTGGTCCATCCCATCACAAGGAGACTACACACTTTCAATACTTTATGTGAGAAATTTGATATACCATCTCACCTTTTCCACTTCTATCTGCAGGTTAGACACTTCTTTAACTCTAAATCCCCAACCCTGACCCTAGACAAGCCAACCACCTTTGAATACTTATTTGCTCAGGGCCCTCACCAACTACATTTAATTTTATATATCTACCGTAACCTCCATGAGTCGATTCCTCTTATGGAGACCACGCATCACTATATGAGCAAATGGTCTCATTTGGTGGGCCAACCTGTCACGATACAGATGTGGGACAGGATTTGGTCCTCTATTTTTAAATCAATTTTAAATCATCCAAATGTGTAACTCAGAGGGAGACTTCCATTAAGATTCTCATGTTTTGGTATAGAACCCCTGATATAATCCATAAATAAAAACCCTCAGTCTTGCCACGCTGTTGGCGGTGTGGGACTGACATAGGTTCTCTATTCCATTTCTTTTGGCAATGCTCTCTGGTGCAACCCTTTTGACGTGATGTGCATTTAATTATTCAAAAGGTAGTTGGGGTGTCCCTTCAGATGGATCCTTTGAATTACCTATTGGGCCTTCCTCATCCAGGTGTATCTAAAAAGGCAAACCGGTTAATATCCTATATTTTACTAGCCGCTAAGAGGCTTATCCCATTGTCCTGGTTATCCAGTACGCCTCCCTTATGGTCCAGATTTTTACACCTGGTGGCTGAAATTCGGAGGATGGAGTTTTTAACGGCCTCGATGCATTTAAAAAAATATGGGAGCCTTGGGATCTTTCAGATTACGGGACTTCTGCGCCACACATCACGCCCTAAAAATTATATTAACTCTGCATCGATGGTGTCCATATGGCTCTACGTTTGTTTTCTGTTACCGACCTTGGCGCGTTCTCAACTATTCCTGTCTGCCTGTGACCCTGAACCTTTGGCGTGTCTCTGTTGTCCTTGTCTGCTTGTGGCCTCACCCTTGGCTTATTCCCTTACTATCCCTATCCTCCTGTTGCCTACTGTGGGCGTGAGCTAGGGGACCCTGGGGGTCGCGACCTGGAGCCAGTTGCAGCCCAGTCCATCCTCACCACTAGAGGCTCTGGTGAACACCTACTGGCTCTTAGACTACGTGCTCTAGGGAATCTTATACTTTAACCCCAGTGGGATCCGTGTTGGTGTTCCAGCGGCCCTGCCTTCCTTTCCACCCTGACTCCCATCCACAACAGTTAGCCTTAGGGTCCACTACCTTGCGGTGCATCCCTGATCCCAACTGTGTGCATCTGTCACCTAGCCTCAGGTGACCTGACACTAACTATGTAACTCTTCCTCTATAGGAACGCTTCTTCGTTTTCCTGTTCATTGCAGGTAAATAATGGATTCCCAGCTAAATCAATGCACCGTCATTGAGTTCTTGAAGAAGGAGGAGGTGCAGGCTGTCCAACATCCACAGAAGCCTACAGAATTTGCACAGATGAATGAAGAAGCTTAAAAAGGTTCTTCAGCCCCCCCCCCCAAGTCAGCAACTACATATACTGTAGCTTCTGGCTTTAGATAAAAGAACACTTACCTGTCCAGGGATCCAGCGTGTCTTCACCCATGCCAATTCTTCACTGGTCTTCAGTGATAATTGTGGGAAGCTGACCATGACTCTGCAGCTTCACAGCTGGCTCCCCACTGTACATGTGCGAGCCGCACTGTGCCCTGTGAATGGTCCTGCAGCCTCTTGGGACCTGTGGTGTGTCCCAAGAAGCTGAGGGCGAACTTCCGCTTGGATAACCTAGGCGATCCAGGTGGAAGTTGAAGAGGGTACCTGTCAAAACCACTTCCATATATTAAATATAGCATTAAAAAAATTAAAACCAATGAATGACACTTTCACTGATTTAGGATGCAGAGAGACTTACAGCGGAGCACAGCACTGGACAGGGGAGCATGAGCTGTCAAAATGAACCTTCCCTATTAACAAGCTGGTGATTGGTTGTTGCTAGACATGGATGAGCGAGTTTGGGGTGGAGAAATTTGACTGGCCTGTGCAGAGTCCTGATCTCAACCTGATAGAACACCTTTGGGATGAATTTGAGTGGAGACTGCGAGCCAGGCCTTCTCGTCCAACACAGTGCCTGACCTCACAAATGTGCTTCGGGAAGAATGGTCATTTGTGAGGTCAGGCACTGATGTGGACGAGAAGGCCTTGATCGCAGTCTCTACTTATCCCAAAGGTGTTCTATCGGGTTGAGGTCAGTCAAGTTTCTTCCACCCCAAACTCGCTCATCCATGTCTTTATGGAACTTGCTTTATGCACTGGTCCAAATCATTTGGTGGAGGGGGGATTATGATTTGGGGTTGTTTTTCAGGGGTTGGGATTGACCCTCTTGATTCCAGTGAGGGGAACGCTTAAGGTGTCAGCATGTCAAGACATTTTGGACAATTTCATGCTCCCAACTTTGTGGGAACAGTTTGGGGATGGCCCCTTCCTGTTCCAACATGACTGCACACCAGTGCACAAAGCAAGGTCTATAAAGACATGGATAAGCGAGTTTGGGGTGGAGGAACTTGACTGGCCTGCACAGAGTTCTGACCCGATAGAACACCTTTAGGATGAATTAGAGCGGAGACTGCGAGCCAGGCCTTCTCGCACAACATCAGTGCCTGACCTCACAAATGTGCTTCTGGAAGAATGGTCAAACATTCCCATAGACACACTCCTAAACCTTGTGGACAGCCTTCCCAGAAGAGCTGAAGCTGTTATAGCTGCAAAAGGTGGGCCAACTCAGTATTAAACCCTACGGACTAAGACTGGGGTGCCATTAAAGTTCATGTGCGTGTAAAGGCAGACGTGTGCATGTTTTAGTCCTCAGAAATTGAATTTTTAATTTATAAACATTAAACGTTGCCACATAGTTGCCCAATAAGAGCATCCAGATTGAACTGTAAGTTTTACAAAAAAAATATAAAAATGGTACAATGAATCCAAAACTCTATATCACATAACACCTTACATAAAACACACACATATACACAGATTCCAAACTATTCAAGTGACTGGTTGCTGCAGCAAAAGTTTTGTTTCAGTTAGGCAGTCTAGGTAAAGCATTTGTGTGCTGATGCAAGGGGAAAGATACAAACAATGGTCTCACAGAAACACTGAACAATTCTCAATAGCGTAGAAAAGCTATTCATTCTGATTGGGCAAAGCCTAAACATAAGAGAAATGTTGCAGGGTATATAAAGGACATTTTCCACCAGCTATCTACCAGTGCAGACCAACAGGAGCACACTGACAAGACAAGCAAAATGGGAAAGGTAAGAAGGGCATAAAAATATTAAAATATCAAATGAATATTCAGCCAATGGTTCAGCCTGTGGATATCGATTGCTAGTAGCTGCATAATTCTGTTTAAGTTTTATCCTTAAAATTGTGTGGATTTGTAAATACTGAGGTCTATTTTATAGGCAGCTTGTCAAAAGACGTTGATTATCTGGCACAGCTGAGGCTGTCATTTATATTATATGGCCAAACATTTGTGAATACCGGACCCTTACACCTATATGAGCTTGTTGGAAATCCCATTCCAAACCCTTGGCCATTAATATGGAATTTCTTCCCCTTCACGCCTAAAACAGTTGCCAGCTCTTTTGGTAAGGCTTTTGTGATACTTTAGAGTATTTTTGTAGGAATGTGGGCCCATTTAGCCAAAAGAGCATTTATAAGGTCAGGTACTGATGCGGATCAAGAATGCTTGGCTTACGATTGGTATTCTAATTCATTCCAAAGATGTTTAATGCGGTTGAGGTCAATGACAAAAGTCTGTGATATATTTGGCTGTAGTGGTTCAATTAAAAACAGTCTTTCTCAAACCTTTTACCCCAGAGGAGCCCTTAAAATAATATTCACATCTCAGGGAAACTCCTGCTAGGATTAGTCCAATGGGGGGGTCATTAGGAAAAATGCCCCTTACATTGCTGGTCGGTGGGAAGAATGCCCCCCCTTACAGTGGTAATTAGAATGACACTCTTACAGACAGTTTTAAAGATCATTGGTGCCATGCTACCGGCTCTGCCAAGTGGTGATAGACCTGGATCTATGAAGCCACCATCAGATGGGAGGTAAATTAGCCACAGTTCAAGGAATCGTCAGCAACCTCTGTAGGAACCTTAGGATTCCAATGAGCCCTGGTTGAGAATGGCTATATTAAAAATATTGTCCACTGTGTTTTTTTTAATTCTAAAACTCAACCATACTATTGATCCTGAATTGACCTGATCATGTTTTATTATTCAACAGATCATCTTCTACGAGGACAAGAACTTCCAGGGTCGCTCCCACGAGTGTAGCTCTGAATGCCCCGACTTGTCCTCATACTTCAGACGCTGCAACTCCATCCGTGTGGAGAGTGGGAACTGGATCCTGTATGAGCTCCCCAACTACAGAGGACACCAGTACTTCCTCCATAGAGGAGACTATCCTGACTTCCAACAATGGATGGGCTACAATGACTCCATTAAGTCTTGTCGTCTGAGCCCCCAGGTAATAACACATTGTGCACTCTGGTTAAGGGCCAAACCTGTCTATAGCTGTTAGATGATAATGTCCTATTGTAATAAGTGTCAGTTTTATGAGGTTAAATGCCCACTTCTCCTATAACCATAGGCGATCATTGATTATACAGGTAAGACAACATATTTTAAGCTTTACTTGTCCTGCCAGTATACACTGCCCCAATGGAGTTGTTCTTCTCCCCTCAACCTGCTATGTAGGGCTAAACAAAAATCCTCAACTCAGCCAAGGATTTTAATTTTATTTTAAAAAATTGCGAAAATTGATGAAGCACAGTTGTATTAAGCATGGCCAAGTAACCTTCTTTGTCTGTGGGCAGCTTATATGATACTGATGTCAAGTGTGCATTACACTCAAGGGAGAACTGGCCTGGAGGGCATTTGCCCCTTGAGCCAGGACTAGTAAAATACAGTATGTTGTGCTGGTGTCACTAGATAGAGATACTTTGCCATTCAGACCTCAGTCATAGCCAAACCCTCCAATCTGTAACACTGACTAATGAGTGTTAGATAACTACCTGCTTTCTGTTCAGACCTCCAATTATGGATTCAGGCAATTATTTGAAGCGATTGTTAATGTATGGATTTTTTTTTAAATTAAAATAACAAGCAGGTTATACTTACCTGCACTGTAAAATGGTTTTGCACAGAGCAGCCCCGATCCTCCTCTTCTCCGGTCTCCCCGCCGGGATTCTTGACTCCTCCCCTCTGCCTAGTGCCCCCATAACAAGCTGCTTACTATGGGGCACTTGTGCATGCTTGCTCCCAAGCCCCACTACCACTCCCTCCTCACTGGCTGTGGCAGACAGAAGCAGGAGGAAATAGCTGCTGTCTGTAAGCCAATGAGGAGGCAGAGCTGCTGCTCTCATGCACATCACTAGATCGATATCGGGCTTAGTTAAGTATGTGGGGGGCTGGGGGGAAAATCACTTGCTATGGGGGCACTCGTGTATGCTTGCTCCCAAGACCCACTCTGCGTCTCTATTGACTGAAGATTTTTTACCTCAATGTAAAGAATGCATTAAGGTAAAAACAACTTCTGCCTTTAGAACCACTTTTAAAGAGGAGTAAAGTCTGTTAAGTTATTGGATTAGGGGTGGGGGTAGGGGTGATAAACCTAAAGAAAAGCTTTAACAGACAGCTAAGTCTGAGGTGTTAATTAGACAAATGCGTCCTCAAAGCCGGTGCTGTATCATTAGCTAATCCATAGTTCTTTAGATCCCTTGTCATGTGTTAATTTTTTATCTATCAACAAAAAAAAAAGTTCTTTTGACCCCAAATCATCAACCTCTATCCGAACTCTTTGGGTACATTTCTATTGGAAATGATAGCAGTAATATGACCAGTTGCTTTTTTTTTTTACATTGCTTTATGTTTTATTATGATGTAACTTATTTTAACAGCACCAAGGTTCCTTCAGAATCAGGATTTATGAGAGAGAAGACTTCAGAGGTCAGATGATGGAGTTCACTGAGGATTGTCCTCAAGTCTATGAGAGATTCCGCTATAATGATATCCACTCTGTCCATGTCCAAGACGGCTACTGGATGTTCTATGAGGAGCCCAACTACAAGGGACGTCAGTATTACCTGAGACCTGGAGAGTACAGGAGATACAGCGACTGGGGAGCCGCAAGCCCCAGAATTGGGTCCTTCAGACGTCTCCATCATTCCATTTAAATGTTTAAAAACATTTTACGTTTTCTGCTTGACAATAAACTTGATAAAGACATTTTTTCTGTTTGTTTTTCATTCATGCAATGTAGATTTTCGATGAGAGTTTGTAAAGTGAAGCAACCCATACAACCAATCAAAAGACACTCTTAGATAGAGACAAAATCATCTATATGAGAATATATTGTACACTGGATGAGAGTCACACTCCATCATAAAATCACTTATTCATTTATTCCATGCAGAATAAGTTAGTTGCTCATATAAATACTGGAGTAGATTTACTAAAATCAGATGATGGAGTTCATTGAGGATTTCCCTCATATCTATGAGAGATTCCGCTACCATGACATTTATTCTTGCCATGTCCAGGATGGCTACTGGATGTTCTATGAGGAGCCCAACTAGAGGGGACGTCAGTATTACCTGAAAAGGAAGGAAAAATACTGGACAGCCGCACACCATTGAAGGCATCTTTACTGAAAGGATTAAAATCCAAAAAAAGTCATATCTTATGCATAGAAAACAGGGGAGAACAGCTAACGCATTTCACATCACAAGAGATGCTTAGTCATAGGTCTGGAACTTTTGAGCTGCAATTTTTCTTCTTTCAGTATTACCTAAGACCTGGAGAGTACAGGAGACATATTGACTGGGGAGCCACAAGCCCCAGAATTGGGTCCTTCAAATGTCTTCATCATTTCTGAAAAAATGACCAAAAAATCTCCAGGTCTCAGCTCTGTTCCTATGTGCTGTGTGGAGGGGGTGTGTCCCTTCCCTCCAATCAGTTCTCAGAGCTCTCCTTACTGAGTTCTGTAGAGTGTAACTTCAGCTCTCCGCCCTCTTTTTTTTCTGAACTCTCAGACAAGCTTTTATATTCAACACTTTATACTGGTGTAGAGAGGAAAGGGCTGCAGATGAACAGGTACATTGTGTAGGATAATTTGTTTCAGCTCTGTGTATTGCCTGAGTTCGGTCACTTCACTGGATATATGTAAAGTTTTACAACCACTTTAAGCTCAGGTGAAAAAACAGTCTGCACTAACTACAGCCCAGTCAGAAACTAAACTGACATAGTAACCTCTGTTTTGGACAATGGGGCTACATATATTTACCTAAGATCAAAAAGTCCATTGGCTATTCAGTGATAGAGGATGTCAATTTTTTTATTATTATTATTTTTTTTTTTATAAATGTTGGGATATGTTACTGTGGAAGCTACTTGGATGAATGTAAAAAAGAAATGAGCAAAATTGAAAGATTTTTTTAAATCTTATTTTATTCAATTTTAAAATATTACAAAAACAGGAAAAAAAAGAAAAAAAATCATACCCCTTGAAATTTTCCACATTTTGTCATGTTACAACCAAAAACGTGGCACATAATTGTGAAGTGGAAGGAAAATTATAAATGGTTTTCCAATTTTTTTACAAATAAATATCTGAAAAGTGTGACGTGCATTTGTATTCAGCCCCCTTTACTCTGATACCCCTAACTAAAATCGATTGGAGCCAATTGCCTTCAGAAGTCACCTATTTAGTAAATAGAGTCCACCTGTGTGTCATTTAATCTCTGTATAAATACAGATGTTCTGCGAAGCCCTCAGAGGTTTTTTAAAGAACATTAGTGAACAAAGAGCATCATGAAGGCCAAGGAAAACACCTTTAATGGCATCAATGGCATGAACTTTAATTGCATCCCAGTCCTAGTCCAGAGGGTCCAATATTGAGTTGGCCCACCCTTTGCAGCTATAACAGCTTCAACTCTTCTGGGAAGGCCCTCCACAAGGTTTAGGAGTGTGTCTATGGGAATGTTTGACCATTCTTCCAGAAGTGTATTTGTGAGGTCAGGCACTGATGATGGACGAGAAGATCTGGCTCGCAGTTTCCTTTCTAATTCATCCCAATGGTGTTCTATCGGGTCAGCACCCCAAACTCGCTCATCCATGTCTTCATGGACCTTGCTTTGTGCACTGGTGTGCAGTCATGTTGGAACAGGAAGGGGCCATCCCCAAACTGTTCCCACAAAGTTGGGAGCATGAAATTGTCCAAAATGTCTTGGTATGCTGACGCATTAAGAGTTCCAAAAAAAAAGTCCTGGACAGCCGCACACAGATAAGACACCTTTATTGTAGATAAAATTCAATACAGTCAGCCCATATTAGCAAAGACAGCAATGAATAGTTGACGCGTTTCACACCATGTGTTGGTGCTTAGTCATAGCTAAAGTATCATGGTCTGACTGTGTGTAAAAATAGGGAATGGTGCCAATCAATAAAGGAATATGTCAGAAACACCCATCCTACACAATCAGACCATGAATGAAAAACACCTGAGAGGAGAGCCCATGAGAGGTACCAGCACATAAAATTCTATTAACCACATATATCTTTGTATGTTGTTTTCGTACCCCTCTCCCAGATATTTTCGTACTGATAGAATAATCAATTTTGGAAGAACAAATTACGAAAGAAAACTATAAATTGATGGCATATCACATAATAGGCAAAATCTATCTAGTTATTACACAAATTCTAAACCCAATTGATATGCAAATCTTCACTTAATAAATAAATGGATCATAGACTTTTTTTAAAAACCATGATTAAAATAATTGTTGTTTGGAATGTTGTATTTATTCCAGTAACCCATCAAAAAAAACCCCACTTCGTACCTTCATCGAGTCCATGCCTTCTACTATTAAATGTATAAGTGAATATATTATGCGTCCATGTTCCCTGCATAACATGCTGAGAGCTAAAAAAGCAAGGAAAAGAATGTCTCTCGATCGGTTAGTGTATGGATGTGGAGTGGACCCTTACTGCATATCTAAAGAGACAAGGGGACATTGATTCTAAAGAGACAAATGTAAAGATCACTCAGAAGATATATGTACATCTCCTGCGAACAGATTATACTGACATTAAGAAAAGAACGTGGAGAATGGAAATTGAAAAATAAAGATAAAGAATGGGGATAATGACATGAATCCACAGGTACATATGAACATTCCTAGGATCGTGTGGATGCTGTCATTGGAATGAGGGAATCGACAAACCAGTGAGACCATTTACATCCTAATTATATCAGTCCTCACGCTAGAGGTTAAACAGATATTCATCATTTCACAAGTGCATGTCAACATCTTTGTGATCGTATAGATGCCAACATAAACATAAAAAAAAAAATAATAAAGATAAGAATAAGAAAAAGGCAATCGGCAAACTGGCAAATCAATTTGCAGTGCCAATTTCAATTATATTGGTCCTCGCATTAGAGATTGTATCGGTGGTGAAACAAGGTATGTGCTGTATGTTCAAATGTACACTGACTATCATCGATTTATGACGCCTGTCAAAAGGAGGAAAGAATGCTTTGTGGTTGTGTATAACAACCCCGAGGGACGTGTCACATTCATAAAAATGAGACGCGTCCCATTCAAAGTTGAGGGCCTTCTAGTATTTAAGCTAAAAATCCATTGAACCTCCTGTTTGCACAAAATCTTGAATTTGTCCCCACCTCTGGATGGCCTCACCACTTTTTCTATAGCCTGGATGTCTAAACTGAATGTCTTTGTTATGAAAATCATTCCAATGAGGCGTCACGTTAGTGGAATGATCTTTCTCTATATCATAGAGATGATCGTAGAGGCGATCCCTAAGTCTACGTGTTGTCCTTCCGACATACTGGATAGAACACAGTGTGCCTGTTATTACATACACCACAAACCACGTGTTGCAGTTGATAAAAGATAATATTTTGTGGGACTTGCCTGTAGTAGCCAAAAGAACTGTGTCACCTCCTTTGATGAAGGGGCAGTATACACTGCTTTTACTCCCGCATTTAAAAGTACCTTTAAATAGTAACCAATAGACATGTGCATTCGTTTTCGTCCGAATGCATTTTCGTCCGAATTTCAGGTATTTTCGTTATCGTTTTAACAAACGATAACGAAAGAGCAGAATCCGAAAAACAAAAGATCCGACATAAACAAATGCTTTATTTTCATTTTCGTTGCTACAACAGTTCGATATAGATAGGAGATTCGACATGATGATGACAATAACAATCTGTGTCCATCAAACCTGTGGTTGAATGTGCCTAACCTTAACTGTATTAGTCCAAGATTATTCTTGGACTAATAGAGTTAATAGAGTTAATAGAGAAAAGATTTGACGTAGGGGAGAAAGATTCGACCTAGGGGAGAAAAGATCAATAAAAATAATGATGATGATGAATGTTATTGGCTGATTGTAACCAAAGAGGAGGAGCAGTAAAATAGCTAGAACTAAGTACACACGTACTTTGACTTATGGTGTCTGTTGAAAGTTCTAAGAAGATTTGACATGGCAGGTAAACTATACGGAGTCGTACAGTTTAGCTGCTCCGTCGAATCTTTAAACATTCGACAGACACCATAAGCCTTCAATGACAGATTCAACCTTAATTTGGATTTTTGGACGAATGCAATTTTTAACGAAAAACTAAATAAATAAAAACGAGTTTCGGGAGTAACTAAATACATTTATTTTTCGGACGAAAACTAAATTCCGAAACAGAATATTTCTACTAAGCGAGGGTGCCCTCCTGGTGACCGTTCGTATACCTCTGGCCAGTATTTGAGAGTAAATGAGGTCACTGGATAGCACAGGTAGATATTTGGTAATTATCTTTTGTATTTTATTAAATTTTGCACTATATGGTGTTGAGAAAGTTGTGATGTTGCTAGCCCGCTTGGACCTCCCATGTTTAGATTTTATCTTTGTGGCAGGTTTGCCTATCAATAAATTATGCCGAGGCACTTTGTCGGCAATATTAAACTCCCTGTTAATAACTGACCTAGGTTATCCTCTGTCTTCAAATCTGGAGGACATATGTATGGAATCACGTTTGAAGTCAGAATTCCTGCTGCATAGACGGTTCAACCTGAGGAACTGGCCAACGCGGATGCTGTTGATCGTATGCCCTGGATGGCTGGAATCAACACGCAGAAGCGTGTTCCCTTCAGTGGGTTTTCTATAAAGATTTGAAGTAATTTCACCATTGTCTCCAGTTAGCATCACAGCCAAAAATTCAATGGACCTGATATCATGCTGCCCAGTGAATTTTAAAATTAAGAGTTCCCTTCACTGGAACTAAGGGGCCAAGCACAAACCCCTGAAAAACAACCCCACACCATAATCCCCCCTCCACCAAATGATTTGAACCAGTGCACAAAGCAAGGTCCATAAAGACATGGATGAGCGAGTTTGGGGTGGAGGAACTTGGCTGGCCTGACCTCAACCCATTAGAACACCTTTGGGATGAATTAGAGCGGAGACTGCGAGCCAGGCCTCCTCGTCCAACATTAGTGCCTGACCTCACAAATGTGCTTCTGGAAGAATGGTCAAACATTCCCATAGACACACTCCTAAACCTTGTGGACAGCCTTCCCAGAAGAGTTGAAGCTGTTATAGCTGCAAAGGGTGGGCCAACTCAATATTGAACCCTACGGACTAAGACTGGGATGACATTAAAGTTCATGTGCGTGTAAAAGGCAGGCGTCCCAATACTTTTGGTAATATAGTGTATGACGTGTGCATGTTTTAGTCCCCAAACACTTAACTTTACATTTATAAACATTAAACTTCATTTGCCACATACTGTAGTTGCCCAATAAGAGCATCCAGGTCAGATAGTAAGTCAGAGACATCCTATAGGGAAATAATTTGGCATCATTTGCAAAAAAAATGGTACTATGAATCCAAAACTCTATATCACATAACATCTTACATAAAACACACACATATACACAGATTCCAAACTATTCAAGTGACTGGTTGCTGCAGCGAAGGTTTTGTTTCAGTTAGGCAGTCTAGGTAAAGCATTTGTGTGCTGATGCAAGGGGAAAGATACAAACAATGGTCTCACAGAAACACAAAACAATTCTCAATAGCGTGGAAAAGCTATTCATTCTAATTGGGCAAAGCCTAAACATATGAGAAATGTTGCAGGGTATATAAAGGCCATTTTTCACCAGCTATCTACCAGTGCAGACTAACAGGAGCACACTGACAAGACAAGTAAAATGGTAAAGGTAAGAAGGGCATACAAATATTGAAATATCAAATGCATATTTAGCCAATGGTTCAGCCTGTGGATATCGATTGCTTGTAGCTGAATAACTCTGTTTAAGTTTTATCCCTAAAATTGTGTGGTTTTGTAAATACCGAGGTCTATTTTATAGGCAGCTTGTCAGACGGCCATTATCTGGCACAGCTGAGGCTGTCATTTATATTATATGGCCAAACATTTGTGACTACCGGACCCTTACACCTATATGAGCTTGTTGGGAATCCCCTTTCAAAACCTTGGCCATTAATATGGAATTGCTTCCCCTTCACGCTTAAAACAGTTGCCAGCTCTTTTGGGAAGGCTTTTTTAGGATACTTTGGAGAATTTTTGTAGGAATGTGGGCCCATTTAGCCAAAAGAGCATTTATAAGGCCAGGTACTGATGCGGGTAAAGAATGCTTGGCTTATGAATGGTATTCTAATTCATCCCAAAGATGTTCAATGCGGTTGAGGTCAATGACAGAAGTCTGTGATATATTTGGCAGTAGTGGTTCACATAAAAACAGTCTTTCTCAAACCTTTTACCCCAGAGGAACCCTTAAAATAATATTCACATCTCAGGGAAAACCCTGCTAGGATTAGTCCAATGGGGGGTCATTAGGAAAAATGCCCCTTACATTGCTGGTCGTGGGAAGAATGCCCCCCCCCCCCTTCCTTACAGTGGTGATTAGAATGCCACTCTTACAGACAGCTTTAAAGATCATTGGTGCCATGCTACCGGCTCCGCCAAGTGGTGATGGACCTGGATCTATAAAGCCACCATCAGATGGGAGGTCAATTAGCCACAGTTCAAGGAATCATCAACAACCTCTGGAGGAACCCTAGGATTCCAATGAGCCCTGGTTGAGAATGGCTATATTAAAAATATTGTCCACCCTGTTTCTTTTAATTCTAAAACTCAACCATACTATTGATCCTGAATTGACCTGATCTTGTTTTATCATTCAACAGATCATCTTCTACGAGGACAGGAACTTCCAGGGTCGCTCTTACGAGTGTAGCTCTGAATGTCCCGACCTGTCCACATACTTCAGACGCTGCAACTCCATCCGTGTGGAAAGTGGGAACTGGATCCTGTATGAGCTCCCCAACTACAGAGGACACCAGTACTTCCTCCATAGAGGAGACTATCCTGACTTCCAACAATGGATGGGCTACAATGACTCTATTAAATCTTGTCGTCTGAGCCCCCAGGTAATAATACATTGTGCACTCTGGTTAAGGGCCAAAGCTGTCTATAGCTGTTAGATGATTATGTCCTATTGTAATCAGTGTCATTTTTATGAGGTGAAAGGCCCACTACTCCTATAATTACAGGTGGCCATTGATTGTACAGGTAAGAAAACCTATTTTAAGCTTTACTTGTCCTGCCAGTATACACTGCCCCAATGGAGTTGTTCTTCTCCTCTCTCCTATCACCCTGCTCCGTAGGGCTAAACAAAAATCCTCAACTCAGCCAAGGATTTTCATTTTATTTTTAAAAAATGCGAAAATTGATGAAGCACATTTAAATTAAGCATGGCCAAGTAACCTTCTTTGTCTGTGGGCAGCTTATATGATACTGATGTCAAGTGTGCATTACACTCAAGGGAGAACTGGCCTGGAGGGCATTTGCCCCTTGAGCCAGGACTAGTAAAATACAGTATGTTGTGCTGGTGTCACTAGATAGAGATACTTTGCCATTCAGACCTCTGTCATAGCCAGGGGCGGATTGACAACTCACGGGGCCCCTGGGCAACAGGAGATCATGGGACCCCCTATGTCCCCACCCACACTCAAGCCCCACCCCCAGCTTTCACTGTGTGGACGCCTCAATTCTGGGTCAAACCTGAGATAAACAGTGCACAGGGGTCATCAGGGCAGAGCATGGGATGTCAAGCAAGCACAGTACACAGTGTGCAGCAGGGCAGAGCATGGGAGAACCATGGCAAAGTATAGAAGTCAGCAGGTCAGAGCACAGGGGGTCAGGAGGGCACAATATGTGTGTGTGGAGGGCAGAAGGGCACATTATGTGTGTGTGGAGGGCAGGAGGGCACACTACATGGGGAGCAGCAGGGCACATTATGGGGCACACCAGGGCACATTACAGGTTGGTGGGACACAGTAAGACACATTACATGGAGTGGGGGGCAGCAGGGAACATATAGGGCACATTATATGGGGAGGCAGAGGGGCACATTATGGGACACAGCAGGGCACATTATGGGGGCTAGTAGGGCACATTATGGGGCACAGCAGGGAACATTACATGGGGCAGGAGGGCACATTATGGGGTACAGCAGAGTATATTACATAGGGGCACGAGGGCACATTATGGGGCACAGCAGAGCACATTATGGGGCATATTACATGGTGCCAAGAAGGTAGATAATGGGACACAGCAGGGGATATTACATGGGGCAAGAGGGCACATATGGGGCACAGTATGGTGCACACAGCAGAGCACATTATTGGCACTGAATGATGCATCACAGGGCACACAGCAGGGCACATTATATGGCACACAGCAGGGAACAGGGCACATAATGGGGCATACAGTAGGGCTCAGGACACATCACAAGGCCCACAGGAGGGAACTGGGCACACAGTGGGGGCACATAGTAAGGCATGGAGCACACAGTAGGACACATCATGGGGCACACAGTAGGGCATATAACGGGGCACACAGTAGGGCATGGGACACATCACAGGGCACACATCAGGGCAGATCATGGGGCACACAGCAGGGCATGGAGGCACACAGCAGGGCATTGGGGCAGGCAGCAAGGCATAGGGACACACATCAGGGCATTGGGGCACACATCAGGGCATTGGGACACACAGCAGGGCATGGGTGCACACATCAGAGCATGGGGCAGACAGCAGGGCATGGGGGCAGGCAGCTGGGCATGGGCACAGAGCAGGGTGTGGGGCAAACATCAGGGCATTGTGGCACAGAGCAGGGCATGGGGCAGACAGCAAGGAATGAGGGCACAGAGCAGGGCATGGGGCACAGAGCAGGGCATGAGGGCACAGAGCAGGGCATGGGGCACAGAGCAGGGTATGGGGGCACAAAGCAAGGCATGGGGCAGACATCAAGGCATAGGGGCACAAGGCAAGGCATGGGGTCAAAGAGCAGGGCATGGGGGCAGACAGCATGGCTTGGGGGCAGACAGCAGGGCAGGGAATGGGCAGACATCAGGACATGGGGCAGATATCAGGGCATGGGGCACAGAGCAGAGTATGGGCAGACATCAGGGCATTGTGGCACAGAGCAGAGTATGGGCAGACTATAGGGCATGGGGCAGACATCAGTGCATTGTGGCACAGAGCAGAGTATGGGCAGACTATAGGGAATGGGGCAGACATCAGGGCATTGTGGCACAGAGCAGGATGCTGGGCACTTAGAGGGACACAGGGCAGCATATAAGCTGCTGCACTTTCCTTCCTAGATGCAGAGTAGCGCGGGAAGCGGCTGTAAACACACCTCTTGTGATGCACTCCCCCCTGCCGGCCCCTCCTCTCTTCTCGTCCGTCCGAGGTGATGACAAATACAAGCACCTGGGGTGGACAGGAGGGAAGGAGGGGCCGGCGGGGAGGAGCGCATCACAAGAGGTCTGTTTACACTGCAGTCTCTTAGCAGGGAGCAGGGATTCGGAACCCAATCTACCTGTCAGCTAGCGGGGATTGATGGGTAGATCGATGTGGAAGCTGTCATGGGGCCCCCTGTTGGCGAACGGGCCCTTGGGAAGTGCCCGAACTGCCCGATAGTCAGTCCGTCCCTGGTCATAGCCAAACCCTCCAATCTGTAACACTGACTAATGGGTGTTAGTTAGCTACCTGCTCTCTGTTCAGACCTCCAATTACAGAAAATGTGGATTTAGGCAATTATTTGAAGCGATTGTAAATGTATGGATTTTTTAAAATTAAAATAACAAGCAGGTTATACTTACCTGCACTGTAGAATGGTTTTGCACAGAGTAGCCCCGATCCTCCTCTTCTCGGGTCCCCCCGCCAGGATTCCTGACTCCTCCCCTCTGCCTAGTGCCCCCATAACAAGCTGCTTACCATGGGGCACTTGTGCATGCTTGCTCCCAAGCCCCACTACCACTCCCTCCTCATTGGCTGTGATAGACAGCAGCAGGAGCAAATAGCTACTGTCTGTGAGCCAATGGGGAGAGAGAGAGCCAAGAGAGCTACGGCTCTCATGCACACCGCTAGATCGAGATCGGGCTTAGTTAAGTATGGGGAGGGGGGGGGGCTAGGGGGAATGACTTGCTATGGGGGCACTCATGTATGCTCGCTCCCAGGACCCACTCTGTGTCTCTATTGACTGAAGATTTTTTTACCTAAATGTTGAGGTAAAAACAACTTCTACCTTTAGAACCACTTTGAAAGAGGAGTAGAGTCTGTTAAGTTATTGGATTGGGGGTGGGTGTAGGGGTGATAAACCTGAAGAAAAGCTTTAACAGACAGCTAAGTCTGAGGTTTTAATCAGACAAATGCAACCTCAAAGCCGGTGCTGTATCATTAGCTAACCCATAGTTCTTTAGATCCCTTGTCATGTGTTAATTGTCTAACTATCAAAAAAAAAAAAAGATAGAAACAGTTTAAAAATATACTGTATACGGTTAAGTTCTTTTGACCCCAAATCATCAATGTTTAATTTTAACATGTGGGGGAATATTTAATATTTCTACACTCTATCCAAACCTCTATCCGAACTCTTTGGGTGCATTTTTATTGGAAATGATAGCAGTATTGTGACCAGTTGCTTTTTTTTTTTTTTTACATTGCTTTATGTTTTATTGTGGTGTAACTTATTTTAACAGCACCAAGGTTCCTTCAGAATCTGGATTTATGAGAGAGAAGACTTCAGAGGTCAGATGATGGAGTTCACTGAGGATTGTCCTCAAGTCTATGAGAGATTCCGCTATAATGATATCCACTCTGTCCATGTCCAAGACGGCTACTGGATGTTCTATGAGGAGCCCAACTACAAGGGACGTCAGTATTACCTGAGACCTGGAGAGTACAGGAGATACACCGACTGGGGAGCCGCAAGCCCCAGAATTGGGTCTTTCAGACGTCTCCACCATTCCATTTAAATGTTTAAAAACATTTTACGTTTTCTGCTTGACAATAAACTTGATAAAGACATTTCTTCTGTTTGTTTTTCATTCATGCAATGTAGATTTTTGATGAGAGTTTGTAAAGTGAAGCAACCTATACAACCAATCAAAAGACACTCTTAGATAGAGACAAAATCATCTATATGAGAATATATTGTACACTGGATGAGAGTCGCACTCAATCATAAAATCACTTATTCATTTATTCCATGCAGAATAAGTTAGTTGCTCATATAAATACTGGAGAAGATTTACTAAAATCAGATGACGGAGTTCATTGAGGATTTCCCTCATATCTATGAGAGATTCCGCTACCATGACATTTATTCTTGCCATGTCCATGATGGCTACTGGATGTTCTATGAGGAGCCCAACTAGAGGGGACGTCAGTATTACCTGAGAAGGAAGGAAAAATACTGGACAGCCGCACACCGCTGAAGGCAGCTTTATTGAAGGATTAAAATCCAAAAAAAGTCATATCTTATACATAGAAAACAGGGGAGAACATCTAACGCATTTCACATCACAACAGATGCTTAGTCATAGGTCTGGAACTTTTGAGCTGCAATTTTTCTTCTTTCAGTATTACCTAAGACCTGGAGAGTACAGGAGACATATTGACTGGGGAGCCACAAGCCCCAGAATTGGGTCCTTCAAATGTCTTCATCATTTCCATAAAAATGACCAAAATATCTCCAGGTCTCAGCTCTGTTCCTATGTGCTGTGTGGAGGGGGTGTGTCCCTTCCCTCCAATCAGTTCTCAGAGCTCTCCTTACTGAGTTCTGTAGAGTGTAACTTCAGCTCTCCGCCCACTTTTTTTTCTGAACTCTCAGACAAGCTTTTATATTCAACACTTTGTACTGGTGTAGAGAGGAAAGTTTTGCAGATAAATATGTACAACGTATGTAGGATAGTTTGTTTCAGCTCTGTGTATCGCCTGAGGCCAGTCACTTGGGTATATGTAAAGAATTACAACCACTTTAAGCTTAGGGAAAAAGCAGGTGAGAAAACAGTCTGCGCTAACTACAGCCCGGTCAGAAACTAAACTGACATAGTAACCTCTGTTTTGGACAATGGGGCTACATAAATTTACCTTTTTTTTTTTTTTTTTCCACTTCAGCAAAAAAAATTTCTGAGACACATTGGGGGTCATTTACTATAGCGCTATGGCGCTAATTCGCGCAAATTGCCGCGAATTAGCGCTAATTCGCGGCAATTTAGCGCGATTTAGCGCTAATAGCGCTAATTCGCGCTAAAACGGTATTCACTATAGCGCGGGTGAGAAAATACTCCCAAAATCGAATTTACTATAGCTCCCTGAAACTAAATAGAGCCCAAACCCTTACTCTGCTAAAACCTAGAGAATTGCACATGGAAATAATGTTTAGAGCATGATATAATTGCCTAAATGGTACTGAAATATGCGGTATATTATTTAAAGATTATCTGCTTTTAAACTGTGTGAAAAAGTGATTTCTACACTGAAATATCTTTAAAAGTCTGAAAAGTGAAAAATTCCCCGTTTTGGACAACTAGGTGCCAACACAACTGAGCATGCTCAGACCTGAAAATAACTCTCATTTTAACTCAAGTGTCTTTTTTACCTGGAGGTATAGTAAATACCAAAATGAGAACTAATTAGAGAGCATTTTTTGGGAGTTAAAATCTGCTCTAATTTAGTCCAAATGAAGTTTCAGTCATTGATTCTAATGGAACAATTCTAACTTTCACAAAAAAACCTTTTAATGTTGAGATGAAATGTATCTTTCTGTGAAATACATTTTCCTTTGCAACATTGTTGCTTCTACTTAAAATATTTTGATTTTAATAATGCTACAATGTGGAATGTTTTGATGTTTTGATAAAATATATTTTTCTCTGTCACTTTCACTTGTTACTCTTCATCTCACAGCAATCTTTACCCCAAACTCACACAGGTGTCTTTACAATCCACAAACAATACCATTGCTGATGAAAATTTAAAATGAATCACAATTTTTTGTGCTTTTTATTATTTCCAAATATTCATAATTTGAGCCCAAAAAATGTGATATGTGTACCAACATCAGAAATCAAAATGTAATTCCCCAAAATTTGAGGGTAATATTCTACTCTCACCCACAAAAAAACACCAAATATCACAGAATAAATCAAGAAGAATAACTCTTGAGTAATGTAATTCCATCACCTGTATGTCCATAGAAATGCAATATTTATGTGTTTTTATGTGTAGTTATGTGTAGGAGGGTCTCACATGTGGCAGCTCTGTGGCTTAGAGGTTAGAACTTCTGCTTAGTATCTCTGAGGATCTGGGTTCAAATCCCAACCATGTTACTTCATGTAGAGAAGTTGTCTCATCTCCCAGGTCCTATAACTATGCCTAATTGTAGTAGTTATGTGTAGGAGGGTTCCACCACCATTGTAAGTCTTTTCCAGATACACTATATAGCCAAAAGTATTGGGACGCCTGCCTTTACACACACATGAACTTTAATGGCAGCCCAGTCTTAGTCCGTAGGGTTAAAATTTGATTTGGCCCACCCTTTGCAGCTAGAACAGCTTCTGGGAAGGCTGTCCACAAGGTTTAGTCTGCCTATGGGAATGTTTGATCATTCTTCCAGAAGTGCATTTGTGAGGCCAGGCACTGATGTTGGATGAGAAGGCCTGGCTTGCAGTCTCTACTCTAATTCAGCCAAAGGGTGTTCTATCGGGTTGAGGCCAGGACTCTGTGCAGGCCAGTCAAGTTTCTCCACCCCAAACTTGCTCATCCATGTCTTTATGGACCTTGCTTTGTGTACTGGTGTGCAGTCATGTTGGAACAGGAAGGGGCTTTCCCCAAACTGTCCCCACAAAGTTGGGAGCATGAAATTGTCCAAAATGTCTTGGTATGCTGACGCCTTAAGAGTTCCCTTCTCTGAAACTAAGAGGCCAAGCCAAACCCCTGAAAAACAACCCCGCACCATAATCCCCCTCCACCAAATCATTTGGACCAGTGCACAAAGCAAGGTCCATAAAGACATGGATGAGTGATTTTGGGGTGGAGGAACTTGACTGGCCTGCACAGAGTCCTGACCTTAACACAACAGAACACCTTAGGGATAAATTAGAGAGGAGACTGTAGGTCAGGCCTTCTCGTCCAACATCAGTGCCTGATCTCACAAATGCACTTGGAAGAATGGTCAAACATTCCCATAGACACACTCCTAAACCTTGTGGACAAGAAGAGTTGAAGCTGTTATAGCTGCAAAGGGTGGGCCAAATGAGTTTTGAACCCAATACTAATACTAGGGTGCCATTACAGTTCATGTGTGTTTAAAGGCAGGCATCCCAATACTTAGGCCAATATACTGTATATTGCTTGTGACACTGAGCATGGCTATGGACTTAGGGCTGGTTCACACCACAGAGATGCAGAGAACATGTGTGGGTCTGCCCTGGTGGCTAAGTGGGTAGCAGTTCTGTCTAGCAGCACCTGGGATGTTGGTTCACTTCCACCAACATGCTAATGCTTGTGTTGAAGTTTATATGTTCTCCTGTGGGTTTCTCACCACAATCTAAAGACATGCTGGCATCTTATTTGTCTCCTGTCGAAATAGGTTCTAATGTAAGAAAGTTAATTTTGAACTTTATATTGGAAGCTCATTGCAGCCAGGGACTGATGTTAATGTTTATTAGCACTAATCATGCCCAGGGACTTGGACATTTCAAATTTTAGGGTTTACACTGCACAGGTACATATGCTTAGAAAACTGTTGCTTTGTTTATGTGGATGCAAATGGACTTTGATCTTTGTCCTGTAGTTGGAGATTTGATGCACATAGCCAAGGCTAAGGCTGGCCATACACTATTCAATTTTCCTGTTCAACATTCCTTTAGATTTACCAAAACCATATAATATGAGGTGAAACCTAAACCTTTTCAATGTGTATGCAATCAGGCAGGCCCTTGCACTACATAGTTGAAGGTAAATCTAAAGAAAATTGAATAAGAAAATTGTATGGTGTATGGCCAACTTAACACAGTTGCAAATCCTATTATGTGTTCCTGCTCATCAGGTGCAATCACTTTAGACATACATGAAGAGACAGATTGAAAGATACTGGTGGGCGTGTACTTCTTGGGTGTGTCAGTGTGTTAACAATACAACCTCTCTTATATAAAGGCCTGCAGTAGGGGGGTTCGTTTGGCCTGAGAAGGTCAGGTTTTTTGTTGTGAGGGAGAAGGAATGATATTGGGAGATTTGATGAAATTCTTGTGCATTTTTTCAATCAAAAGTGGATTTATGTGGCCATGCTGTCAATGTTATGTGTGTATTGTTCCTGTCTGATCATGCAAACATCGTTTGGAAGCATCTGCTGACCTACTCTTTTTTTTTTTATCTCGTTTAATCGTGTACACCGAAATGCAGCTTCCAGCAGAACATGGTCACCAATGTATGTATGTGTGAATTGTGGGCTGGTGGTGGGTGTTTTGAGTAAGTCTTTTGCAATATTCAGTTGGAATGCTTTGTAAGAATGACTGTTAAGTATGTTTCTATAATCTTTCAGATAATGTGATGTGTTGCCCGTTATACACTGAAATTAAAGCTGTGTCCACTCTAAGGTTTTGTCTAATTTTAGATTGTAAGCTCCTATGAGCAGGGCCCTTAAAATTCCGTTGCTAAATGTAGTACCATATATCCTGTCCAAATTTCTTTTGAAGCTAGTAAATGTAAATTTATTTTTTTTCTGCTGGTAAAATAAAAGTACATTGAGCTTTTGTGTGTGTGTGTGTGTGTGTGTGTGTGTGTGTGTGTGTGTGTGTGTGTGTGTGTGTTCCTTCTACTTTTCTTTCTTTAGTTTTTGTGGGTGGTGGTTTTGGGAAAGTGCAATATCTCTTATATTTTATTTCAATATGTATTTGTGCACCAAAAAACTAATCTCTTTGCCCTGCTTCACATGCTACTTTGAAATTGCGCTATTTCACTTGAAGTAGCATAATTTCAAAGTAGCAAGGTCAGCATGATTTCAGGTGGCTTCATACACATGTCTATTGAAGTTGCACCTGAAATCGGCAAAAGTAGTGCAGGAACTACTTTAGCAAATTGATGCGGTGCCACAAAAAAAATGTTGCATCAATTGGAACAGTGCCATTGTCAATAGTCATGCGATTTGATCTCTCAAATTGCATGACCAATCGCTCCAATGTAAACCTAGGCTTCTGCACAACTGCAAGTTATATATAAAGATTCCACCTTTATCACTAACAGCTGTGGAGAATTGCAGGTAATGAATTCAGCTGGTGGATAGGCAGTGTTTGAATGTGTCAGCTCTGGTTCACATTGGTGTGATTTGACATGTCAAATCTGTGGCAATTGCACTGTTCTAATTGGTGCGATTTGTATTGATATTGGTGCAGAAACCTGCACTGATGTCTCTGATGTTGCCCCCACAGTCGGGACTGACATGCAGGAATGAAATTGTGTGATTTCAGCTGAACGATTTCCTCCCTCTGTCAGTGTGAACCAGGGCTCAAACTGGGCCTTTTGCCTTTGTAATTCACCTGCTGCTAACCCAGGGACACCATTTCTTAGCAAACTCCCTTAAGTTTACCTTCAAATATATGTAGAAATACAGATTTGCATATCTGAAAATAAAAAAATACTAATCATGGTTGAGATCAAATATTCGCAGCGGCAATCAAAAGCGTGGTTTCACCTTCTGACCTGGAAATTAGTCATTGTATGCACCCGGAAGTTCCTGTGCTGGTCAGGATCTCCATCTAGGTGGACATGGCGAGGTCTCTTTAGCAGAGAGGAGGTGCTGCTTATTGGCCGGGTAAGTGTAGGATATGTACTTGTACTTAATCAATGCGGGGGTGGATGTCATAGTTAGATTTGGTGTGGGTGGGGTTCATTGATTTGTTTGGCATCACCACACATTTGCTTCCGTCCCATGTGCACACATCACTTCCTGCATTTGTTCTGCTGAGGTAAATCAGTAAGGACTATGCAAGTATAAATGAGAGCTCTTTTTATTAAAATATATATGACTTGTTTCACAGCTGGGCGAATTTTCCAGCAAATTTGGACCTTTGAGTTGCATGTCAAGTTGTACCCCATGATTCTCAATGACAACCATTCATATCTGTGCTACTTTAAGTCGCACCAACTTCAAAGTAGTCCCTGTACTACTTTGGTGTGACTTGAGGTATATCGGGTACAATATTACACAGGCATTCCCAGAAGTTGGGGCCAAGTTGCAGCGGCAAAGTGGCAGCAAAATAGTGTGACTTTCAGGCCGCAGCAGTGTGAATGAGATTCAAGGATAACACCTTTGAATTTGGCCCTATTGTCACTTGTGCATCCTGAAGGTGTAGCAAATTCGTCCCTGCACTACCTTGATTTGACTTTGATGCAATTTGAGGTCCATACACCACAAGATTACACAGACATTGCTTCAAGTCCTGACAAATCTGTGCAATTTGAAGGTCGCACAAGTGCAAATGGGGCCTTATTCAAAGGTGTTATCAATTAATCGCATTAGGTTACTTTCACACATGGGTGACTTTTCATGGAGCTTTGGACCTCAGAGTCACATGAAAAGTTGTCCCCCTTGATTTCCATGCATATTTATTAGAGCTGCACGATTAATCGTCATCGTGATTTTTTTCCCCTTTACGATCTTGAAAAAAGAGTTTCACGATTCTTGCTATGCAAAGAACTCTCTCTGCTCTTCTGAAGCCACAGTCGAAAAACCAGGAAGTCTGCCAAGAATTAGAACATTCTTTATCAGTGAACTTAACTAGAAACCTTGTAACAATTTGTCAATTAAATAGAATTCTGTGTAAGTGAGGAAAGTTTAACTACTTAAACACTAAACATTTTTCTGACATTTGTTGGTTTCAGGTTAAAATCATTTTTTTTGCTAGAAAATTACTTAAAACCCCCCAACATTATATATATATTTTTTTAGTAGAGACCCTAGAGAATAAAATGGTGGTTGTTACAATATTTTATGTCACACTGTATTTGCGCCTTTCAAATGCAATTTTTTTTGGAAAAAATTGTGATTCTCATTTTGGCCAGAACTGTGCAGCTCTAATATCTATGCAACTTCACCCATGTTCACATAGGTCTGAATTGACATGTCAAATTGTAGGCCAAATCGGCGCCTATTAATGGCAATGGAACTGTCCGAATTGGTGCGACGCCACAACGATTCCCAAAAGTAGTTCCTGCACTACTTTGGGCGACTTCAGGGGGGCGATTTCTTACCTCCCAACTTTTTGAGATGGGTATAAGGGACACCTATTAGCAAAAGTAGGTAGGCATAGGACACCTTCTTAAAGGAGAACAGTTGGGACCTATGTGATTTCACTAGACATCTGTGCAGGAAAGTGCACTGATGTCTCTGAAATCGCTGACAAAGTCGGGCTGAGTCACACTTGTGCGACTTTGGACATCAGAGTCGTATGACAAGTCATACCCCATGATTTTTAATGTGTACCATTCATATCTGTTCAACTTCAAGTAACACTGACTTCAACGTAGTCCCTGTACTACTTTGGTCTGACTTTGATGCGAGTTGAGGTCCATAGACCTCAAGTTTACACAGGCATTCCCTGGAATTGCGGCAAAATTGCTGATGCAAAATCATGGGAAAGTTGCGTGTCTTTCCCTGTGACTCCTGTGTCCATAGACCTCAAGATTACATAAGCATTGCTTAAAGTCACATTAAAATCTCGCAACTTTCAGGTCGCACAAGTGTGAAAGGTGCCTAAGTCACTGTGCTGAGTACTATTTTATACCTAGAATATAAAGTAGTCCCACCATTAAACACTAGTAAACATATGTTCTCAATATAATTGTGCTCAAATGGCTGAAAATCACACAGATGGTATCACCTACTGAAAGCTTGCATTGTACTCAGCAGCATATGCTGAAAAGAGGCAAATGCCTATTAGCCAATGCCACATCGGCACGAGCATGGTTGTTACTATAATATTAATGCCTGAAATGCAAAACATTATTGTATTGAATCAAACATTAGTAAATGTATTTTCTCTGTAGGTAAGTGCTCAGCTCTGTAGCATAGCGGTATACCCTGCTGCCCCCAAAAGTTCAAGCCATGAATTCAAATCCCACTGACAGCATCACCTCCCAGAAGTGTGCATTGTACTCAGAAGCATAATTAGGCAAAGCACATCAGCTTGCTTTATTCCATATTTTAACTCTTCAAATGCATGCAATGGTATGTACTTATTCAATAATATGGTATGGAATTCCAAAATTCAAGGAAAAAAATGTCGTAGGGTCCCCCAGTACATACCAGGCCCTTCGGTATGGACTTTAAGGGGAACCCCACACCAAAATGTAAAATAAATTTCATGTGGGGCCCCCAAAATCCATACCAGACCCTTACCTGAGCATGCAGCCTGGAGGTCAGGATAGGGGGGGACGAGTGAGCACCCTCCCCTTCTGAACCTTACCAGGCCACATGCCCCAAAGCACCTTTTCCCCATGCTGATGGGGACAAGGGCCTCTTCCCGACAACACTGGTCGGTGGTTGTCGGTCTGCAGGCAGGGGGTTTATCAGAATCTGGAAGCCCCCTTTAACAAGGGGGCTCCCAGATCCTGCCCCCTATGTGAATAGGTATGGGGTACATTTTACCCCTACCCATTCACCAAAAAAAGCAGTGAAATGTAAAAAAATTAATAGCCGGTTTTTGACAAGTCCTTTATTGTAGAATAGCTCCGAGCTGTCTTCTTCCCTGAGCCATCTTCTCCAGACACTGTCTCTCCCTCCTCCATCTTCTCCCCGAGCTGTATTCTCCCAGAGCCGTCTCTCCTGCCGCCGCCATCTGCTGTGTTCTTCCGCACCGCTGGTTACCCGCTAATAAAAAAAAGCTGCTCTTCTTCCATGGTGGTCTTCCTCCGCTGTGTTGTCACCCACTGTGTGGCGTCTCTTACATAGCCATGGAGCGGACTCTCCGGGTGACATTATCGGATGGCCACAGAAGACCGCCACAAGAAGAGCGGCTTTTTTTTTATTAGTGGGTAACCGGCTGCGCTGAAGAACACATCAGCGGGAGAAGATGGTGGCAGCAGGAGAGACAGCTCAGGGAGAAGAAACATCAAACACTAGTGAATGTATTTTCTATGTATTTTCTATGTATTTTCTATGTATGACTGTGCTACACCCAATAGGCTAGCGGTCAGCACTTCTACCTTGAAGAACTCATGGGTTCAAATCCCAATACTAAAAGATTGAATTGGTGAAAAAAAAGCAAATGACTATTAGTCAATTAGCCAAAGCAGCATATGCTGAAAATAGGTGAATGCCAATTAGCCAATGCACTTTAAATTTGGCTGATTCTATTATATTAACTCTTCAAATGCATGCAATGATATGTAAGTATTCAATACTATTATGGTGTGAAATTCCAAACATCACACACTAACTAATGGGCAGATTACATTTTTTTGTTTTTTCATTTTAATTCGCTTGTGCACTGAAAAAATAAACACAGCTGGGGGATGGTAGGTTGGCTGGTATTTGAACTTGTACCATGAGTGCTGTGGAGACATCTGAGCAGACTACTAAGCCATTGTGCTAAGTATGAGACCTGCATAATAGTGTAGTATGATTAAAGAATGAATATAAATAATTACCGCTCCCAGGAGAGAGCGGCGACTACTAGGGACGCACAGCGCGACTCGCGCATGCGCAGTAGGGAACCGGGAAGTGAAGCCGCAATGCTTCACTTCCGGATTCCCTCACCTAGGATGGTGGCGGCAGCTGCCGAGAACCGAGCGGGTTCTCGGCGTCCCCTGCCGACATCGCTGGACCCTGGGACAGGTAAGTGGCCATGTATTAAAAGTCTGCAGCTGCAGTATTTGTAGCTGCTGGCTTTTAATATTTATTTTTTTTGGCGGTGTGGGTGAACCCCCGCTTTAAATAAAAATAAATAAGTCTTCACTAATATTATGGTGTGAATCTCCAAAACACCATACACTAGCTAACAAGCAGTTTACATTTGATAAAATTTATTGTATGGTATATAAACCATCAAACACTAGTAAAAGTATTTTGTATATCTAATTGTGCTCAGCCCAATAGGCTAGCAGTTAGCACCTCTACCTTCAAACATTCAGGTATTGAAAGACTCATGGGTTCAAATCCCACAGAAGAATCCTAAAAGATTACTATTGGTGGAGAAAAGGAGAATTACTGTTAGCCAGTTAGCCAATTAGCCAAAGCAGCATACAGTGAATGCCAAGTAGCCTTTAATGTGGTTGATATTATTGTATTAACTCTTCAAATGCTTGCAATGATATGTAAGTATTCACTAATATTATGGTGTGAATCTCCAAACACCACACACTAGCCAACAAGCAGTTTACATTTGATAAACTTTATTGTATAGTATATAACACATCAAACACATCAAACACTAGTAAAAGTATTGAAAGACTCATGGGTTCAAATCCCACAGAAAAATCCTAAAAGCTTGCATTGGTGGGAAAAGGAGAATGCCAATTAGCCAAAGCAACACAAATATACGTGTATATATATTTACTGAAAATAGGTGATTGCCAAGTAGCCAATGCAGTTTAATGTAAAAGTTTTTATTGTATTAACCCTTTAAATGCATGGAATGGTATGTAAATATTCAATTATATTATGATGTGACATTCCAAACACCACACACTAGCTAAAGGGCAGTTTACATTTCTTTGTTTGTTTATTTTAATTCACTTGTGCACTGAAAAAATAAACACAGCTGGTGGATGGTAGGTTGGCTGTTGTTTGAACTCATACCATGAGTGGTGTGGAGATATCCAAGCAGACCATTAAGCCATTGTGCTAAGTACAAGACCTGCATAATAGTGTAGTATTATTAAAGAATGAACATAAATAAATACTGCTTTATAGTCAACTAAATTAATAAATAATAAATCAAAAACATGAAAAAAACAACCTACAACAAATAGGTAACCTAAATGATTAATACATGTAACTTTACAGAATAGCAGACATTACTATGTAATAATCATTCAGAACTGCATTTCTTAGCAAAAGAAGGAAAAAAAACTAGGAATACTAATTGCAATATAAATCAATAGATGCACGAGAACTAGAGCACATCTCTGATAAAAAATGTTTCTTTCACATACATGGATCATGGCTACAGTACAGTGCAATATAACAACTTGATAAGAATTGGCATTTGTATATACGCGGAAGCGCTAATTAGCGGCAATTTAGAATTTGCAAACGTTTGTTCTCCGCTTATATCGCTGATTTTCATGCGCAAATTCGCCGTTTTGTTTCCATTTGGCTAAAATGGGCTCTATTATTTGCCATAGTGCCCAGTACTTCCTGGAGTTATAGTAAATGACCCCCATTATATCAACTTTATATGTCAAAATGTATCTCTTCTCATTTTTTTTACATCAATGTGGGTTATTTCTGTCTTGGTTTTATTTATTTTCCAATCATGTATCTTGTTTAATTATTTAAAAACCAGAAAAACCCTTAAAAAATATGTAGCTACCGCTAAACCTTTATTCCTTCTCAATCCCTCTTATCCCCTCCCTCCCCCCCTCCCCTCTGTCTGGTTTACTCCTTTTTTACATTATTTGTCATCTTGGCTCTGTACTTGTTGTTTTTTTCATTTTATTTAGATATATGTCCGAGGATTTATATTTTTTCCATCATTCCCATATCCTGTTACCCTTGTTGTCACCTTTTCCCCTGCTCCTCATCAGATCCATTTTATAGTAATAATCTATTTTCTCTAACCATTCTCTGGTATCTGGTTTTCCGCTTTTTAGCCAATATCTTGGAATCAGACCCTTAGCGGCATTCAGAAGACTCGGGACCATTGATTTCATATATTGTTTCTTTGATTTGTTATAAACATGAAGGAGGCAAGTCCATATATTTTGTTCTACTTTTTCGCCGGTTATTTCCCTTATGCTTTTTAATACTTCATTCCAGTAATCCACTATCATTGGGCATTCCCACCATAGGTGTGTCATCGTTGCTTTTTGGCCACAATTTCTCCAGCACAGTGGTGTTTTTTCTTGTTGATATTTATGTATTCTTACAGGTGTCAAGTACCATCTTGTTATTAGTTTGTAATTCATTTCGATAGTCTTCGTATCCCAAGCGTTATTGTATCCCATTTCTATCATTTTTTCCACTCTTTGATCATCCAGTTTTAAATTCATTTCTTTTTCCCATTGTTTTATATACTCCGGTCTTTTTTTGTGCTTCCAGGTCTGCTAGTATTCCGTAAATTCTTGATGTTCCATTTTTCAATGATGTTTTTTATTGGCACAGAGCTTTTCCAGTGTATTTAATTTCTCTTCATCTCTAAGTGGATGTGGTATTGTGCTTACCAAATGCCTTAGTTGACAATAGTTCCATTCATTCATCCTCCATCCATTAATTTCTTCTAATTCCAATTGTGTTCTATTCCTACCATTTATGGTGATGTCTTTCAGTTGTGGGTTTTCTATTCCTTGGGCTCCAAATATTTCCTTCCCGGGCGTGCAAAAATTCGATCCTGTGAGTGGTAGTAATGGTGAATTCTGTCTCCATTCATTCTTAATGTGTACAGTGTCTCAAATTTTAAATACATTTTTTGTTATTTCATGAGTGTCTGTGTCCAATATTCTAAACTTTCGTGGAATCCAAATATTCTTGTGCAGTATATTTCCGCTTATTGTGTTTTCCAATTCTACCCACTTTTTTTCACTCTTCTCATTTGTTCACTCAAGCATTCATGTTAGGACAATTGCTTTGTAATACCTACTTATGTCTGGGGTGGCTAATCCTCCGTGCTCCCATTTCCTTGTGATCAACCTGTATTTAAAGTGGTGTTCCGGCCAAAATTATACTTTTTAAATAAAAATACCCCTATAATACACAAGCTTAATGTATTCTAGTAAACTTTAATTCTTGATTTTTTATTAAGCCAAATGTATTTTAACAAAATGGTTTTAATTGTTTTGAAAAAACTCTGTGGAATCCTAACTGGTAGCATCTGGATTCTATAAATTATTTTTGGCAGAACCATCATTTTTAACGTATTTACTCTTCCTATCCATGACAGTGGTTGCAATCTTAGTTTTTTTGTTTCTTCTTTGACCTCGTTAATCAATGGGATATAGTTTGCCTGATAGATCTTTTCAACTCTTGGAGTTATTTTGATTCCAAGGTATTTTAATTCTTTTACCCAAGTAAATGGGAATTCTTTTTGTAGACACTGGGCTTCCTTTTCCCTATTCCTATGTTTAATATCTCTTTTTTTATTGGGTTAATTTTGAAGTTTGACAATTCTCCATATTTTTTTATTTCTTTTAATATGTTTGGAAGTGACATTCTTGGGTTGGATACATACATCAAAATATCATCCGCGTATGCCGCAATCTTGTGTTCTTTTCCTCCAATTCTCGCTCCTTTCACATCTTGATTGTTACGGAGTGTCGCTAGCAGTGGTTCCAATGCCAATATGTATAGTAATGGAGAGAGCGGGCAACCTTGCCGTGTTCCATTCTGCATCTTGATTAGTGGAGAGAGTCCACCATTCACCTTTACCATTGCTGTCGGGCCGTTATAAAGATTTGTTATCCACTTCATCATTTTTGTCCCTAACCCCAGGTGACGCAATGTGTCCATCATGAATACCCAGTCTACCCTGTCAAATGCTTTTTCTGCATCTAATGACAGGAATAGAACTGGGGACTCTCTTTGCACAGTCTTGTGTAGCATCAATAATGTTTTTAGACTGTTGTCCCGTCCCTCTCTCCCAGGAACAAATCCGGTCTGGTCAGGGTTGATCCAGAGTGGAATTAATTTTTTTATTCTAGTAGCCAAAATTTTGGAATAAAGTTTTGTGTCCACGTTCAGTAGTGCAATCGGCCTGTAGCTTGAACAGTTAGTTTTGTCTTTCCCTTCCTTTGGTAGTATTGTGATATGGGCTAGTAACGATTCTCGTCTTATTTCTTCTTCCTCCCCTATGGAATTCCTATATTCTTGCAATTTAGGGATCAGCTGTTCTTGGAATTTTTTGTAGTATTTAGCCGTGAACCCGTCTGGTCCTGGACTTTTTCCTACAGGGGTTTCTTTTAATGCCAGTTTTATTTCTTCTTGCGTTATATTTTTTTTCAGTTCTTTTAATTGGTCCGTTTTTATTTTTGGTAGATTTGCGTTTTTTAAGTAGTCTTGTATCTTCTTTGTTCTTGTATCTACTTCTGTCCATATTTCCTGTCCTTTTATTGCATATAGAGAGCTAAAGTATTTTTGAAATGCCAGCGCGATATCTGTGGTTTTGTACATAAATTTACCTAAGATCAAAAAGTCCATTGGCTATTCAGTGATAAAGGATGTCTATTTTTTTTATATAAATGCTGGGATATGGTACAGTGGAAGCTACTTGGGTGAATGTCAAAAAGAAATGAGCAAAATTGAAAGATTTTTTTTAAATCTTATTTTATTACATTTTAAAATATTACAAAAACAAGGAAAAAAAAAGAAAAAAAAAAATCAGAATTTTATTTGGAGTGTTATGTGATAGACCAACACAAAGTGGCACATAATTGTGAAGTGGAAAGAAAATGATAAATGGTTTTCAATTTTTTTTTACAAATAAAATATGTGAAAAGTGTGGCATGCATTTGTATTCAGCCCCCTTTACTCTGATACCCCTAACTAAAATCTAGTGGAACCAATCGCCTTCAGAAGTCACCTAATTAGTAAATAGAGTCCACCTGTGTGTAATTTAATCTCAGTATAAATACGGCTGTTCTGTGAAGCCCTCAGAGGTTTTTTTAGAGAACATTAGTGAACAAAGAGCATCATGAAAGCCAAGGAAAACACCTTTATTGGCATCAATGGCATTAACTTTAATGGCATCCCACTCTAATGCCCCGTACACACATTCGGATTTTCCGACGGAAAATGTGTGATAGGACCTTGTTGTCGGAAATTCCGACCATGTGTGGGCTCCATCGGACATTTTCCATTGGATTTTCCGACGGACAAAGTGCCACGCATGCTCAGAATAAATAAAGAGATGAAAGCTATTGGCCACTGCCCCGTTTATAGTCCCGACGTACGTGTTTTACCTCACCACGTTCAGAACGATCGGATTTTCCGACAACTTTGTGTGACCGTGTGTATGCAAGACAAGTTTGAGCCAACATCCGTCGGAAAAAATCCTAGGATTTTGTTGTCGGAATGCCAGAACAAAGTCCGACCATGTGTACGGGGCATTAGTCCGTAGGGTTCAATATTGAGTTGGCCCACCCTTTACAGCTATAACAGCTTTAACTCTTCTGGGAAGGCCGTCCACAAGGTTTAGGAGTGTGTCTATGGGAATGCTTGACCATTCTTCCAGAAGTGCATTTGTGAGGTCAGGCACTGATGTTGGATTAGAAGACCCGGCTCGCAGTCTCCGTTCTAATTCAACCCAGAGGTGTTCTATCGGGTCAGGACTCTGTGCAGGCCAGTCAAATTCCTCCACCCCAAACTCGCTCATCCATGTCTTCATGGACCTTGCTTTGTGCACTGGTGTGCAGTCATGTTGGAACAGGAAGGGGCCATCCCCAAACTGTTCCCACAAAGTTGGGAGCATGAAATTGTCCAAAATGTCTTGGTATGCTGACGCATTAAGAGTTCCAAAAAACAAGTCCTGGACAGCCGTACACAGATAAGACACCTTTATTGTAGATAAAATCCAATACAGTCAGCCCATATTAGCAAAGACAGGGATGGATAGTTGACGCGTTTCACACCATGTGTTGGTGCTTAGTCATAGCTAAAGTATCATGGTCTGACTGTGTGTATAAATAGGCATTGGTGCCAATCAATAAAGGAATATGTCAGAAACACCCACCCTACACAATCAGACCATGAATGAAAAACACCTGAGAGGAAAGCCCATGAGAGGTACCAGCACATAAAATTCTGTCAACCACATATATCCTTATATGTTGTTTTCATACCCCTCTCAAAGGATCCCCTCTCCAAGATATTTTCATACTGATAGAATAATCAATTTTGGAAGCACAAATTACGAAATAAAACTATAAATTGATGGCATATCACATAATAGGCAAAATCTATCTAGTTATTACACAAATTCTAAACCCAATTGATATACAAATCTTCACTTAATAAATAAATGGATCATAGACTTTTTTAAAAAAACATGATTAAAATAATTGTTGTTTGGAATGTTGTATTTATTCCAGTAACCCATCCAAAAAAACCCCACTTCGTACCTTCATCAAGTCCATGCCTTCTACTATTAAATGTATAAGTGCATATATTATGCGTCCATGTTCCCTGCATAACATGCTGAGAGCTAAAAAAGCAAGGAAAAGAATGTCTCTTGATCGGTTAGTGTATGGATGTGGAGTGGACCCTTACTGCATATCTAAAGAGACAAGGGGACATTGATTCTAAAGAGACAAATGTAAAGATCACTCAGAAGATATATGTACATCTCCTGCGAACAGATTATACTGACATTAAGAAAAGAACGTGGAGAATGGAAACTGAAAAATAAAGATAAAGAATGGGGATAAGGACATGAATCCACAGGTACATACAGTTGTGCTCATAAGTTTACATACCCTGGCAGTATTCATGATTTATTGGCCATTTTTCAAAGAATATGAATAATAACACAAAAACATTTCTTTCACTCATGGTTAGTGTTTGGCTGAAGCCATTTATTATCAATCAACTCTGTTTACTCTTTTTAAATCATAATCACAACAGAAACTACCCAAATGACCCTGATCAAAAATTTACATACCCTGGTGATTTTTGCCTAATAACATGCACACAAGTTGACACAAAGGGGTTTGAATGGCTATTAAAGGTAACCATCCTCACCTGTGATCTGTTTGCTTGTAATTAGTGTGTGTGTATATGAAAGGTCAATAAGTTTCTGGACTCCTGACAGACCCTTGCATCTTTCATCCAGTGCTGCACTGACATTTCTGGATTCTGAGTCATGGGGAAAGCAAAAGAATAGTCAAAAGATCTGCGGGAAAAGGTAGTTGAACTGTATAAAACAGGAAAGGGATATAAAAAAGATATCAAAGGAATTGAGAATGCCAATCAGCAGTGTTCAAACTCGAATCAAGAAGTGGAAAATCAGGGGTTCTGTCGGTCAGGTAGACCAACTAAAATTTCAGCCACAACTGCCAGGAAAATTGTTCCTGATGCAAAGAATAACTCACCATTAACTTCAGGTGAAATACAGAACTCTCTGAAAACATGTGGTGTGGCTGTTTTAAGATTCACAATAAGGAGGCACTTGAAGAAAGATGGGCTGCATGGTCGAGTCGCCAGAAGAAAGCCATTACTACGCAAATGCCACAACGTATCCCACTTACAATACGCCAAACAGCACAGAGACAAGCCTCAAACATTCTGGCACAAAGTCATTTGGAGTGATGAGACCAAAAGTGAGCTTTTTGGCCACAACCATAAACTCTACATTTGGAGAGGAGTCAACAAGGCCTATGATGAAAGGTGCACCATTCCTAGTGTGAAACACTGAGGTGGAGTGCTGATGTTTTGGGGATGTGTGAGCTACAAAGGCACAGGAGATTTGGTCAAAATTGATCTGAAGATGAATGCAGTATGTTATCAAAAAATACTGGAGGAACATTTGCATTCATCAGCCAGGAAGCTGTGCATGGGACGTACTTGGACATTTCAACATGATAATGATCCAAAACACAAGGCCAAGTCGACCTGTCATTGGCTACAGCAGAATAAAGTAAAGGTTCTGGAGTGGCCATCTCAGTCTCCTGACCTCAATATCATTGAGCCACTCTGGGGAGATCTCAAACGTGCCGTTCATGCAAGACAGCCCAAGAATTTACAGGAACTGGAGGCTAATAGGGCGTACACACGGTCGGACTTTGTTCGGACATTCCGACAACAAAATCCTAGGATTTTTTCAGACGGATGTTGGCTCAAACTTGTTTTGTCTACACACGGTCGCACAAAGTTGTCGGAAAATCCGATCGTTCTAAACGCGGTGACGTAAAACACGTACGTCGGGACTATAAACAGGGCATTGGCCAATAGCTTTCATCTCTTTATTTATTCTGAGCATGCGTGGCACTTTGTCCGTCGGATTTGTGTACACACGATCGGAATTTCCGACAACGGATTTTGTTGTCGGAAAATTTTATCTCCTGCTCTCCAACTTTGTATGTCGGAAAATCCGATGGAAAATGTCCGATGGAGCCCACACACGGTCGGAATTACTGACAACACGTGAAAATCTGAAAATCCGACCGTGTGTACGGGGCATTAGAGGAATGGGCAGCTTTACCATCTGAGAAGATAAAGAGCCTCATCCACAAATACCACAAAAGACTTCAAGCTGTCATTGATGTTAAAGGGGGCAATACACGGTATTAAGAACTGGGGTATGTAAACTTTTGATCAGGGTCATTTGGGTATTTTCTGTTGTCATTATGATCTAAAAGGAGTAAACACAGTTGATTGATAATAAATGGCTTCAGCCAAACACTAACCATGAGTGAAAGAAAAGTTTTTGTGTGATCATTCATATTCTCTGAACAATGACCAATAAATCATAAATACTGCCAGGGTGTGTAAACTTATGAGCACAACTGTATGAACATTCCTATGATCGTGTGGATGCTGTCATTGGAATGAGGGAATCGACAAACCAGTGAGACCATCTACAGTGCCAATCCTAATTATATCAGTCCTCACGCTAGAGGTTAAACAGATATACATCATTTCACAAGTGCATGTCAACATCTTTGTGATCGTATAGATGCCAACATAAGAATAAAAAATAAATAATAAAGATAAGAATAAGAAAAAGGGAATCGGCAAACTGGCAAATCAATTTGCGGTGCCGATTTCAATAATATTGGTCCTCGCATTAGAGATCGGTGTATCGGTGGTGAAACAAGGTATGTGCTGTATGTTCAAATGTACACTGACTATCATCGATTTATGATGTCTGTTGAAAGGAGGAAGGAATGCTTTGTGGTTGTGTATAACAACCCCGAGGGACGTGTCACATTCATAAAAATGAGACGCGTCCCATTCAAAGCTGAGGGCCTTCTAGTATTTAAGCTAAAAATCCATCGAACCTCCTGTTTGCACAAAATCTTGAATTTGTCCCCACCTCTGGATGGCCTCACCACTTTTTCTATAACCTGGATGACTAAACTGAATGTGCCTTTGTTATGAAAATCATTCCAATGAGGCGCCACGTTAGTGGAATGATCTTTCTCTATATCATAGAGATGATCATAGTGGCGATCCCTAATGCCGCGTACACACGATCGGACTTTACGGCATACTTGGTCCGGCATACCGGATTTCGTCAGACAATTTGATCGTGTGTGGGCTCCAGCGGACTTTGTTTTATCAAAAGTTTGATGGACTTAGATTTGAAACATGTTTCAAATCTATCCGACAGACTCGAGTCCGGTTGAAAAGTCCGCTCGTCTGTATGCTAGTCCGACGGACAAAAAGCGAGGCTAGGGCAGCTATTGGCTACTGGCTATGAACTTCCTTGTTTTAGTCCGGTCGTACGTCATCACGTACGAATCCATCGGACTTTGGTTGATCGTGTGTAGGTAAGTCCGTTCTTTCGGAAAGTCCGTCGTAAACTCCGTCGTAAACTCCGTCGAAAAGTCCGCAGGACAAAGTCTACCGTAAAGTCCGCTCCTGTGTACGCAGCATAAGTCCACGTGTTGTCCTTCCGACATACTGGATAGAACACAGTGTGCATGTTATTACATACACCACAAACCACGTGTTGCAGTTGATAAAAGATAATATTTTGTGGGACTTGCCTGTAGTAGCCGAAAGAACTGTGTCACCTCCTTTGATGAAGGGGCAGTATACACTGCTTTTACTCCCGCATTTAAAAGTACCTTTAAATAGTAACCAATGTGTGGGTTTTTTTTTGCTGGTATAGAGACTAGATGATAACCATCTACTAAGCGAGGGTGCCCTCCTGGAGACCGTTTGCATACCTCTGGCCAATATTTGAGAGTAAATGAGGTCACTGGATAGCACAGGTAGATATTTGGTAATTATCTTTTGTATTTTATTAAATTTTGCACTATATGGTGTTGAGAAAGTTGTGATGTTGCTAGCCCGCTTGGACCTCCCATGTTTAGATTTTATCTTTGTGGCAGGTTTGCCTATCAATAAATTATGCCGAGGCACTTTGTCGGCAATATTAAACTCCCTGTTAATAACTGACCTAGGGTATCCTCTGTCTTCAAATCTGGAGGACATATGTGTGGCCTCACGTTTGAAGTCAGAATTCCTGCTGCATAGACGGTTCAACCTGAGGAACTGCCTGACCGGGATGCTGTTGATCGTATGCCCTGGATGGCTGGAATCAACATGCAGAAGCGTGTTCCCTTCAGTGGGTTTTCTATAAAGATTTGAAGTCATTTCACCGTTGTCTACAGTTGGCATCACATTCAAAAATGCAATGGACCTGATATCATGCTGCCCAGTGAATTTTAAAATTAAGAGTTCCCTTCACTGGAACTAATGGGCCAAGCACAAACCCCTGAAAAACAACCCCTCACACCATAATCCCTCCTCCACCAAATGATTTGAACCAGTGCACAAAGCAAGGTCCATAAAGACATGGATGAGCGAGTTTGGGGTGGAGGAACTTGGCTGGCCTGACCTCAACCCGTTAGAACACCTTTGGGATGAATTAGAGCAGAGACTGCGAGCCAGGCCCCCTCGTCCAACATTAGTGCCTGACCTCACAAATGTGCTTCTGGAAGAATGGTCAAACATTCCCATAGACACACTCCTAAACCTTGTGGACAGCCTTCCCGGAAGAGTTGAAGCTGTTATAGCTGTAAAGGGTGGGCCAACTCAATATTGAACCCTACGGACTAAGACTGGGATGACATTAAAGTTCATGTGCGTGTGAAGGCAGGCGTCCCAATACTTTTGGTAATATAGTGTATGACGTGTGCAAGTTTTAGTCCCCAAACACTTAACTTTACATTTATAAACATTAAACTTCATTGGCCACATACTGTAGTTGCCCAATAAGAGCATCCAGGTTGGATAGTAAGTCAGAGACATCCTATAGGGAAATAATTTGGCATCATTTGCAAAAAAAAAAAAAAAAATGGTACTATGGATCCAAAACTCTATATCACATAACATCTTACATAAAACACACACATATACACAAATTCCAAACTATTTAGGTGACTGGTTGCTTCAGCAAAGGTTTTGTTTCAGTTAGGCAGTCTAGGTAAAGCATTTGTGTGCTGATGCAAGGGGAAAGATACAAACAATGGTCTCACAGAAACACAAAACAATTCTCAATAGCGTGGAAAAGCTATTCATTCTGATTGGGCAAAGCCTAAACATATGAGAAATGTTGCAGGGTATATAAAGGCCATTTTTCACCAGCTATCTACCAGTGCAGACCAACAGGAGCACACTGACAAGACAAGCAAAATGGTAAAGGTAAGAAGGGCATACAAATATTGAAATATCAAATGAATATTTAGCCAATGGTTCAGCCTGTGGATATCGATTGCTTGTAGCTGAATAACTCTGTTTAAGTTTTATCCTTAAAATTGTATGGTTTTGTAAATACTGAGGTCTATTTTATAGGCAGCTTGTCAGACGGCCATTATCTGGCACAGCTGAGGCTGTCATTTATATTATATGGCCAAACATTTGTGACTACCGGACCCTTACACCTATATGAGCTTGTTGGGAATCCCATTCCAAAACCTTGGCCATTAATATGGAATTGCTTCCCCTTAACCACTTCAGCCCCGGAAGGATTTACCCCCTTCCTGACCAGAGCACTTTTTACAATTCGGCACTGCGTCGCTTTAACTGCTAATTGCGCGGTCATACAATGGTGTACCCAAACGGAATTTGCGTCCTTTTCTTCCCACAAATAGAGCTTTCTTTTGATGGTATTTGATCACCTCTGCCGTTTTTATTTTTTGCGCTATACACGGAAAAAGACCGAAAATTTTGAAAAAAAATGATATTTTCTACTTTTTGTTCTAAAAAAAATCCAATAAACTCAATTTTAGTCATACATTTAGGCCAAAATGTATTCGGCCACATGTCTTTGGTAAAAAAAATGTCAATAAGCGTATATTTATTGGTTTGCGCAAAAGTTATAGCGTCTACAAACTAGGGTACATTTTCTGGAATTTACACAGCCTTTAATTTATGACTGCCTATGTCGTTTCTTGAGGTGCTAAAATGGCAGGGCAGTACAAAACCCCCACAAATGACCCAATTTTGGAAAGTAGACACCCCAAGGAATTTGCTGAGAGGCATGTTGAGCCCATTGAATATTCATTTTTTTTGTCCCAAGTGATTGAATAATGACAAAAAAAAAAAAAAAAAAAAAAAATTACAAAAAGTTGTCACTAAATGATATATTGCTCACACAGGCCATGGGCATATGTGGAATTGCACCCCAAAATACATTTAGCTGCTTCTCCTGAGTACGGGGATACCACATGTGTGGGACTTTTTGGGAGCCTAGCCGCGTACGGGGCCCCGAAAACCAATCACTGCCTTCAGGATTTCTAAGGGCGTACATTTTTGATTTTACTCCTCACTGCCTATCACAGTTTTGAAGGCCATAAAATGCCCAGATGACATAAAACCCCCCCAAATTACCCCATTTTGGAAAGTAGACACCCCAAGCTATTTGCTGAGAGGCATGTTGAGTCCATGGAATGTTTTATATTTTGACACAAGTTGCGGGAAAGTGACAAATTTTTTTTTTTTTTTTTTTTTTTTGCACAAAGTTGTCACTAAATGATATATTGCTCACACAGGCCATGGGCATATGTGGAATTGCACCCCAAAATACATTTAGCTGCTTCTCCTGAGTATGGGGATACCACATGTGTGGGACTTTTTGGGAGCCTAGCCGCGTACGGGACCCCGAAAACCAATCACTGCCTTCAGGAATTCTAAGGGCGTACATTTTTGATTTTACTCCTCACTGCCTATCACAGTTTCGGAGGCCATGGAATGCCCAGGTGGCACAAACCCCCCCCCAAATGACCCCATTTTGGAAAGTAGACACCCCAAGCTATTTGCTGAGAGGCATGGTGAGTATTTTGCAGCTCTCATTTGTTTTTGAAAATAAAGAAAGACGAGAAAAAAAATTTTTTTTTTTCTTTTTTCAATTTTCAAAACTTTGTGACAAAAAGTGAGGTCTGCAAAATACTCACTATACCTCTCATCAAATAGCTTGGGGTGTCTACTTTCCAAAATGGGGTCATTTGGGGGTTTTTTTTGCCACCTGGGCATTCCATGGCCTCCGAAACTGTGATAGGCAGTGAAGAGTGAAATCAAAAATTTACGGCCTTAGAAAGCCTGAAGGCGGTGCTTGGTTTTCGGGGTCCCGTACGCGGCTAGGCTCCCAAAAAGTCTCACACATGTGGTATCCCCGTACTCAGGAGAAGCAACAGAATGTATTTTGGGGTGTAATTTCACATATTCCCATGGCATGTTTGAGCAATATATCATTTAGTGACAACTTTGCGCAAAAAAAAATAAAAAAAATAAAAAATTGTCTCTTTCCCGCAACTTGTGTCACAATATAAATTATTCCATGGACTCAACATGACTCTCAGCAAATAGCTTGGGGTGTCTACTTTCCAAAATGGGGTCATTTGGGGGGGTTTTGAACTGTCCTGGCATTTTATGCACAACATCTAGAAGCTTATGTCACACATCACCCACTCTAACCACTTGAAGACAAAGCCCTTTCTGACACTTATTGTTTACATAAAAAAATAATTTTTTTTTGCAAGAAAATTACTTTGAACCCCCAAACATTATATATTTTTTTTAAAGCAAATGCCCTACAGATTAAAATGGTGGGTGTTTCATTTTTTTTTTTCACACAGTATTTGCGCCGCAATTTTTCAAACGCATTTTTTGGGGAAAAAACACACTTTTTTACATTTTAATGCACTAAAACACACTATATTGCCCAAATGTTTGATGAAATAAAAAAGATGATCTTAGGCCGAGTACATGGATACCAAACATGACATGCTTTAAAATTGCGCACAAACGTGCAGTGGCGACAAACTAAATACATTTTTAAAAGCCTTTAAAAGCCTTTACAGGTTACCACTTTAGATTTACAGAGGAGGTCTACTGCTAAACTTACTGCCCTCGATCTGACCTTCGCGGCGATACCTCACATGCATGGTGCAATTGCTGTTTACATTTGACGCCAGACCGACGCTTGCGTTCGCCTTAGCGCGAGAGCAGGGGGGACAGGGGTGCTTTTTTTTTTTTTTTTTTTTTTTTTTTTTCTTTATTATTATTATTTTTTTATCTTATTTTTAAACTGTTCCTTTCATTTTTTTTTTAAATCATTTTTATTGTTATCTCAGGGAATGTAAATATCCCCTATCATAGCAATAGGTAGTGACAGGTACTCTTTTTTGCAAAAATTGGGGTCTATTAGACCCTAGATTTCTCCTCTGCCCTCAAAGCATCTGACCACACCAAGATCGGTGTGATAAAATGCTTTCCCAATTTCCCAATGGCGCTATTTACATCCGGCGAAATCTAAGTCATAAAATGCTCGTAGCTTCCGGTTTCTTAGGCCATAGAGATGTTTGGAGCCACTCTGGTCTCTGATCAGCTCTATGGTCAGCTGGCTGAATCACCGGCTGCATTTTCAGGTTCCCTGTTGAGACAGGAGAGCCAGAGAAAAACACGGAAGACGGTGGGGGGGGGGGGGCATTCCCTCCCACTGCTTGTAAAAGCAGTCTAGAGGCTAATTAGCCGCTAGGATTGCTTTTACATGAAAGCCGACCGCTGGCTGAAAAGAATGATACCAAGATGATACCTAAACCTGCAGGCATCATTCTGGTATAACCATTCAAAGTCGTGAATGGCGTACCTGAAGACAAAAAAATGGTTAACAATAAAGCACAGTAAACGGTAAAGTATAAAAAATTGCATACCTGAAAAACAAACATGATAAAACATAATAACAATAAAACATTGCAGAATAGAATACAGTAAAAAAGAGCAGAACAATAGAGAGAGAGAATAGAGAGAGAAAGAACAATAAAACGACAACTATTTTTTTTTTATTTTATATTTTTGTATGTGTTTTTTTTTTTTGTAACTAACTTTTATAACTGTACCCGGTTCCAGGTTCGGGTCTCTCAAAATGCGATGGCATCTTGGGAGACCCTGTGAAAGTGTGCCTAGTCTGTGGAATGCTGTACCCTACGCTAATAGTCAACTAGTGCATGGTAGCGTTCAAAACATTCACCAATGCAAAGACCAGGATTGTCAGGACAGGAGGGACAATAATAGCGGGTGTCACCCCTATATCCGCGCTAGCTGCAGACACAATATCTTTTTTGGGGGCGTTCGCTGGGTAGGGGTACTCGGGAGGACATAAAGAAAATGCCTCTCATGCAGCCGACTGCATTTGGTTGGGGATGTGAATGGGGGAAGTACGGGCGCTGCAGAAGCGGTGGGTTCCCAATTAGGATTGGCGAATGCAGCAGGAAGGGCACTATGGGCACGACAGGCCTGTGTTTGTCTTTTTGGTGGCAGCGGGACACTACTTGTGCTTGCCACCTCACCAGCTTGAACTGCACTTATGGGACTCGCCACGTCACCAAGTGTTACTGCAGTGCTGGTTTGACTACGACCGGGGTGTACTAGGCCGCTGGCGCTTGCCAGTTCACCAAAACGCTACCAAAAAAACTGTTAGCGATCGCAGGGATCAGGCCTGACTCTGCGAACGCTGCAGTTATGCGTTTAGTGTTTTGTAAGTGACAGTGATCGATCGATACTGCACTTGGGTGGGCTGGGCTGGGCCGGGCGGAGGGGCAAAACGCAGGTGCTAGCAGGTATCTGGGCTGATCCCGCTAACACTGCGTTTGTGGGAACCCTAAACTGCTGGGGACGCTAGTATAGATCTGATCGGATCAGATATTGATCCGTTCAGATACTATACCACTAAGGGAGGCGTATGCTGCGTGCGTGGGTGTTAGCGGTACTGGCGCTAATCTGACGCTGCCTGGGGCTGGTGCTTGCCAGTTCACCAAAACGCTACCAAAAAAACTGTTAGTGATCGCAGGGATCAGGCGTGACTCTGCGAACGCTGCAGTTATGCGTTTAGTGTTTTGTAAGTGACAGTGATCGATTGATACTGCACTTGGGTGGGCTGGGCCGGGCCGGGCGGACGGGAAAAACGCAGGTGCTAGCAGGTATCTGGGCTGATCCCGCTAACACTGCGTGTTTGGGATCCCTAAACTGCTGGGGACACTAGTATAGATCTGATCGGATCAGATATTGATCCGTTCAGATACTATACCACTAAGGGAGGTGTACGGTGCGTGCGTAGGTGTTAGCGCTACTGGCGCTAACCTGACGCTGCCTGGGGCTGGTGCTTGCCAGTTCACCAAAACGCTACCAAAAAAACTGTTAGCGATCGCAGGGATCAGGCCTGACTCTGCGTACGCTGCAGTTATGCGTTTAGTGTTTTGTAAGTGACAGTGATCGATCGATACTGCACTTGGGTGGGCTGGGCTGGGCCGGGCGGAGGGGCAAAACGCAGGTGCTAGCAGGTATCTGGGCTGATCCCGCTAACACTGCGTTTTCGGGAACCCTAAACTGCTGGGGACGCTAGTATAGATCTGATTGGATCAGATATTGATGCGTTCAGATACTATACCACTAAGGGAGGCGCATGCTGCGTGCGTGGGTGTTAGCGGTACTGGCGCTAATCTGACGCTGCCTGGGGCGACGCATATCACCGCCGGGCGATCGGGGGGCTAAACCTTTATTCGGTAATAAACGGCGGGTGCCCTGACACTATAAAAAATAAACGAACTAACCAGCGTCACCCGTAACAGTTATACGGTGATCAGTGGTGAAAGGGTTAACTAGGGGGCAATCAAGGGGTTAAAACATTTATTAGGTAGTATATGGGGGTCCCTGTCACTATAAAACGCTGACGGCGAACCTAAATATTTATGTCCCTAACTAGCGTCACCAGCGACACTAATACAGCGATCAGAAAAATGATCGCTTAGTGACACTGGTGACGGAGGGTGATCAAGGGGTTAAAACTTTATTAGGGGGGGTTAGGGGGGTACCCTAGACCTAAAGGGGGCCTAACATTCACTGCCCTAACACACTAACTGTCACAAACTGACACCAATACAGTAATCAGAAAAAAAAAAAAAAAAAAAAAAAAACCTGCTTTGTGTCAGTTTGTGACAGGGGGGGGGGGTGATTGGGGGGGATCGGGGGGCGATCGGGGGGGGGATCGGGGTGTAATGTGTGCCTGGCATGTTCTACTGTGTGTGTGTGTGTTGTGCACTCACATTACAGTCTTCTCTCCTCGGCCCGGAACGGAAAATACCGAGCCGAGGAGAGATGACATCATTTCCTCTGCCTCTGTGTACAATACAGAGGCAGGGAAATGATCCCATTGGCTGGGAGCGATCGCGAGGGGGGGGCCACGAATGGATGGCCTCCCCCTCACCACCGATCGCCGGGGGACATTTGCCGACCGTCGCAGGCACCGGGGGGGGGTCCGATCGGACCCCCCACCCGTGGGCAGGCAGGGACGTACAGGTAAGCCCTTTTGCCTGCCCGTGCCGCTTTGTCGACGTACATCTGTGTGCGGCGGTCGGCAAGTGGTTAATGCCTGAAACAGTTGCCAGCTCTTTTGGGAAGGCTTTTGAGATACTTTGGAGGATTTTTGTAGGAATGTGGGCCCATTTAGCCAAAAGAGAATTTATAAGGCCAGGTACTGATGCGGGTCAAGAATGCTTGGCTTATGAATGGTATTCTAATTCATCCCAAAGATGTTCAATGCGGTTGAGGTCAATGACGAAAGTCTGTGATATATTTGGCTGTAGTGGTTCAATTAAAAACAGTCTTTCTCAAACCTTTTACCCCAGAGGAACCCTTAAAATAATATTCACATCTCAGGGAAAACCCTGCTAGGATTAGTCCAATGGGGGGGTCATTAGGAAAAATGCCCCTTACATTGCTGGTCAGTGGGAAGAATGCCCCCCCTTACAGTGGTAATTAGAATGCCACTCTTACAGACAGCTTTAACCACTTGCTTACAGGGCACTTAAACACCCCTCCTATCCAGACCAATTTTCAGCTTTCAGCGCTGATGCACTTTAAATGACAATTGCACGGTCATACAACACTGTACCCAAATTAAATTTTTATCATTTTTTCACCACAAATAGAGCTTTCTTTTGGTGGTATTTGATCACCTCTGCGGTTTTTACTTTTTGTTAAAAAAATGTAAAAAACTGAATTTTTGTTTAAAATTTTTTTTTTATCTTTTTATATTTTGTTATAAAAAATTTAAAACGGGTAATTTTTCTCCTTCATTGATGTACGCTGATGAGGCAGCAGTGATGGGCACTGATAGGTGGCAGTGATGGGCACTGATAGGTGGCAGTGATGGGCACTGATGGGTGGCAGTGATGGGCAGCACTGCTAGGTGGCACTGATTGGCACTACAGGTGGCCATTGATAGGTGGCACTTGTTGGCATTGATAGGTGGCACTTGTTGGCATTGATAGGTGGCACTGTGGGCACTGTTAGGTGGCACTGTGGGCACTGTTAGGTTGCACTGTGGGCACTGTTAGGTAGCACTGTGGGCAGTGTTAGGTGGCACTTTTAGGTGGCACTGATGAGGCAGATGTGCCTCTTCCACTTGGGGACCGATGTCCCTGGCATCCGAAAAAAAAAACGATTACCGATCTTTTGTTTACATCATGTGATCAGCTGTCATTGGCTGACAGCTGATCACATGGTAAGGGGCCGGGACCAGCACCTTACACGGATCGGTGATCAGCCGAGTCTCAGTGACTCGGTGATCACAGCGTGCCCAGCGCGCGCCCTGCAGGGAGCGTGCACAGGGGAGGCCGTCACATGACGGCCTCCCGGGAATGCAGGTCGGCGCTGTGGCCGTCATTCGGCCATAGCGCGGATAGCAGGTGGTTAAAAATCATTGGTGCCATTCTACTGGCTCCGCCAAGTGGTGATGGACCTGGATCTATGAAGCCACCATCAGATGGGAGGTCAACTAGCCACAGTTCAAGGAATCATCAACAACCTCTGGAGGAACCCTAGGATTCCAATGAGCCCTGGTTGAGAATGGCTATATTAAACATATTGTCCACCCTGTTTCTTTTAATTTTAAAACTCAACCATACTATTGATCCTGAATTGACCTGATCTTGTTTTATTATTCAACAGATCATCTTCTACGAGGACAGGAACTTCCAGGGTCGCTCTTACGAGTGTAGCTCTGAATGTCCCGACCTGTCCACATACTTCAGACGCTGCAACTCCATCCGTGTGGAAAGTGGGAACTGGATCCTGTATGAGCTCCCCAACTACAGAGGACACCAGTACTTCCTCCATAGAGGAGACTATCCTGACTTCCAACAATGGATGGGCTACAATGACTCTATTAAATCTTGTCGTCTGAGCCCCCAGGTAATAACACATTGTGCACTCTGGTTAAGGGCCAAAGCTGTCTATAACTGTTAGATGATAATGTCCTATTGTAATCAGTGTCAGTTTTATGAGGTGAAAGGCCCACTACTCCTATAAGTACAGGTGGCCATTGATTGTACAGGTAAGAAAACCTATTTTAAGCTTTACTTGTCCTGCCAGTATACACTGCACCAATGGAGTTGTTCTTCTCCTCTCTCCTATCACCCTGCTCTGTAGGGCTAAATCCTCAACTAAGCCAAGGATTTTAATTTTATTTTAAAAATTGATGAAGCACAGTTGGATTAAACATGGCCAAGTAACCTTCTTTGTCTGTGGGCAGCTTATATGATACTGATGTCAAGTGTGTATTAAACTCAAAGGAGAACTGGCCTGGAGGGCATTTGCCCCTTGAGCCAGGACTAGTAAAATACACTATGTTGGGCTGGTGTCACTAGATAGAGATACTTTGCCATTCAGACCTCAGTCATAGCCAGGGGCAGATTGACAACTCACGGGGCCCCCCGGGCAACAGGAGATCATGGGACCCCCTATGTCCCCACCCACACTCAAGCCCCACCCCCAGCTTGCACTGTGTGGACGCCACAATTCTGGGTCAAACCTGAGATAAACAGTGCACAGGGGGCATCAGGGCAGAGTATGAGATGTCAAGCAAGCACAGTACACAGTGTGCAGCAGGGCAGAGCATGGGAGAACCATGGCAAAGTATAGAAGTCAGCAGGTCACATATAGGGCACATATAGGGCACATTACATGGGGGGGCAGAGGGGCACATTATGGGACACAGCAGGGCACATTACGGGGGCTAGTAGGGCACATTATGGGGCACAGTAGGGAACATTACATGGGGCAGGAGGGGAACATTATGGGGTACAGCCTGGCCCGGATTTACTCCCTTTGCCGCCCCAAGGCCGGGCCCTTCAATGCCGCCCCCCCACACACACACACACCACCAGAAAGAGCCCCCAGACATAATACGGTCAAAGACTGCAGACATGATACAAGAGATGGTCAGAGACTGCAATCATAGTACAGGAGATGGTCAGAGATTTCAGACATGATACAGGAGACGGTCAGAGACTGCAGTTCCTATGGACATTAGTAGATAATGGCCGATCGGCCCTCTCACCTGACCCAGCGATACAGCAACGGTTCCTCTGATCAGGAGTCAGCTCACTCTGAATTGCCTGTGGCGACTCCGCTGGGTAGCACCCAGATCTGTATTCCTGCAATGACTCCATTCCTTTCTCCGCCAGGGATGGCGCCAGGCTGTGTGGCTTTCCCTCTGGTGGCGCAGGGCAGCGGGGTTCTCTCTCTAATGGTTTTCCCTCAGCACTGCCCTCTCCCTCTGGAGCCCTGGGTGTACTTTCCTGGGTGTAGACCCCCCCAGGACAAACCACCCCCCTCCATTAGTACAGACCCCCCCAGGACAAACCCCCATCCATTAGTACAGACCCCCACCAGGACAAACCCCACACCCTTCATTAGTACAGATCCCCCCAGGACAAACCCCCCTCCCTTCATTAGTACAGACCCCCCAGGACAAACCCCCCTCCCTTCATAGTACAGACCCCCCAGGACAAACGCCCCTGCATTAGTACAAACCCCCCCAGGACAACCTCCCCTCCATTAGTACAAACCCCCCCAGGTCAACCCCCCTCCATTAGTACAAACCCCCCCAGGTCAACCCCCCCTCCATTAGTACAAACCCCCCCAGGACAACCCCCCTCCATTAGTACATACCCCCCAGGACAACCCCCCTCCATTAGTACAAACCCCCCCAGGTCAATCCCCCCTCCATTAGTACAAACCCCCCCCAGGTCAACCCCCCCTCCATTAGTTCAAACCCCCCAGGTCAACCCCCCCTCCATTAGTACAAACCCCCCCAGGTCAACCCCCCCTCCATTAGTACAAACCCCCCCCGGACAACTTCCCCTCCATTAGTACAACCCCCCCCAGGACAACCCCCTCTCCATTAGTACAAACCCCCCCCCGGTCAACCCCCACCCCCTCCATTAGCACAGACCCCCCCAGGAAAAACCACCCCTCTCTTCATTAGTACAGACCCCCCCAGGACAAACCCCCCCTCCATTAGTACAGACCCCCAGGACAAACCCCCCCTTCATTAGTACAAACCCCCCCGGACAACCCCCCCCTTCATTAGTACAGGCATCCCAGGACAAATCCCCCCTTCATTAGTACAAACCCCCCAGGACAAACCCCCCCTTCACTAGTACAGACCCCCAGGACAACCCCCTCTTCATTAGTACAAACCCCCCAGGACAAACCCCCCCTTCACTAGTACAGATCCCCAGGACAACCTCCCCCCCTTCATTAGTACAGACCCCCCAGGACAACCCCCCTCCATTAGTACAAACCCCCCAAGATCAATCCCCCCTCCATTAGTACAAACCCCCCCAGGTCAACCCCCCCTCCATTAGTTCAAACCCCCCAGGTCAACCCCCCTCCATTAGTACAAACCCCCCCAGGTCAACCCCCCCTCCATTAGTACAACCCCCCCCGGACAACTTCCCCTCCATTAGTACAACCCCCCCAGGACAACCCCCTCTCCATTAGTACAAACCCCCCCGGTCAACCCCCACCCCCTCCATTAGCACAGACCCCCCCAGGAAAAACCACCCCTCTCTTCATTAGTACAGACCCCCCCAGGACAAACCCCCCCCTCCATTAGTACAGACCCCCAGGACAAACCCCCCCTTCATTAGTACAAACCCCCCCGGACAACCCCCCCCCCTTCATTAGTACAGGCATCCCAGGACAAATCCCCCCTTCATTAGTACAAACCCCCCAGGACAAACCCCCCCTTCACTAGTACAGACCCCCAGGACAACCCCCTCTTCATTAGTACAAACCCCCCAGGACAAACCCCCCCTTCACTAGTACAGATCCCCAGGACAACCTCCCCCCCTTCATTAGTACAGACCCCCCAGGACAACCCCCCCTCCCAGGACAACCTCCCCTCCATTAGTACAGACCCCCCAGGACAACCCCCCCTCCATAAGTGAACAGATGGAGACAGGCTTGGGCGGGAGTGAGAGACACAGGAGAACACGCGCCCCCACCCCCCTCCCCCGCACAGTGACCAGCCGCTCCAATCTCCGGCGGCTGCTCTCCTTCTCTGACAGGAGGAGGGAGGGGGGACAGGCTTGAGCCTCGAAAAAAACAGCAGCGGCGGCGGTGACCTGCGGAGGGAGCCGCCTCAGTCTGGACACAGAGAGGAGGAGGAGGCACTCTAATGCTTCAGCGCCCCCACCTCTCTGGTGCCCGGGTGTGTGGGGGGCGGCCGAGAAGTCGTTGCAGGAGCGGCGCCGCCCCTGTACCACTGCCGCCCCAAGGCCTGGCCTCGGTGGCCTTGTGGGAAATCCGGCCCTGGGTACAGCAGAGTATATTACATAGGGGCATGAGAGCACATTATGCGGCACAGCAGAGCACATTATGGGGCATATTACATGGTGGCAAGAGGGTACATAATGGGACACAGCAGGGGATATTACATGGGGAAAGAGGGCACATATAGGGCACAGTATGGTGCACACAGCAGAGCACATTATTGGCATTGAATGATGCATCATGGGGCACACAGCAGGGCACATCATATGGCACACAACAGGGAACAGGGCACATAATGGGGCATACAGTAGGGCTCAGGACACATCACAAGGCCCACAGGAGAGAATTGGGCACACAGTGGGGGCACATAGTAAGGCATGGGGCACACAGTAGGAAACATCATGGGGCACACAGTAGGGCATCACAGGGCACACATCAGGGCACATCATGGGGCACACAGCAGGGCATGGAGGCACACAGCAGGGCATGGGGGCAGGCAGCAGGGCATAGGGGCACACATCAGGGCATTGGGGCACACAGCAGGGCATGGGTGCCCACATCAGAGCATGGGGCAGACAGCAGGGCATGGGGGCAGGCAGCTGGGCATGAGCACAGAGCACGGTGTGGGGCAGACATCAGGGCATGGGGGAATAGAGCAGGCCATGGGGCAGACAGCAAGGAATGAGGGCACAGAGCAGGGCATGGGGCAGACAGCAGGGCATGGGGTACAGAGCAGGGCATGGGGGCACAGAGGAGGGCATGGGGGCACAGAGCAAGGCATGGGGCAGACATAAAGGCATGGGGCAGACATTAAGGCATGGGGCACAGAGCAGGGCATGGGGTCACAGAGAAGGGCATGGGGTAGACATCAAGGCATGGGGGCACAAGGCAGGGCATGGGGTCAAAGAGCAGTGCATGGGGCAGACAGCAGGGCATGGGGGCAGACAGCAGGGCAGGGCATGGGCAGACATCAGGACATGGGGCAGATATCAGGGGGCACAGAGCAGAGTATGGGCAGACATCAGGGCATTGTGGCACAGAGCAGAGTATGGGCAGACTATAGGGCATGGGGCAGACATCAGGGCATTGTGGCACAGAGCAGGATGCTGGGCACTTAGAGGGACACAGGGCAGCATACAAGCTGCTTTCCTTTCTAGATGCAGAGTAGCGCAGGAAGCGGCTGTAAACACACCTCTTGTGATGCGCTCCTTCCTGCCGGCCCCTCCTCTCTTCTCGTCCGTCCGAGGTGATGACAAATACAAGCACCTGGGGTGGACAGGAGGGAAGGAGGGGCCGGCGGGGAGGAGCGCATCACGAGAGGTCTGTTTACACTGCAGTCTCTTAGCAGGGAGCAGGGATTCGGAATCCAATCTACCCGTCAGCTAGCGGTGATTGATGGGTAGATCGATGTGGAAGCTCTCATGGGGCCCCCTACTGGCGAACGGGCCCTCGGGAAGTGCCCGAACTGCCCAATAGTCAGTCCGTCCCTGGTCATAGCCAAACCCTCCAATCTGTAACACTGACTAATGGGTGTTAGTTAGCTACCTGCTCTCTGTTCAGACCTCCAATTACAGAAAATGTGGATTTAAGCATTTATTTGAAGCGATTGTAAATGGATTTTTTAAAATTAAAATAACAAGCAGGTTATACTTACCTGCACTGTAGAATGGTTTTGCACAGAGCCGCCCCAATCCTCCTCTTCTCGGGTCCCCCCGCCAGGATTCCTGACTCCTCCCCTCTGCCCAGTGCCCCCATAAAAAGCTGCTTACCATGGGGCACTTGTGCATGCTTGCTCCCAAGCCCCACTCCCTCCTCACTGGCTGTGATAGACAGCAGCAGGAGCAAATAGCTGCTGTCTGTGAGCCAATGAGGAGAGAGAGAGCCAAGAGAGCTACGGCTCTCATGCACATCGCTAGATCGAGATCGGGCTTAGTTAAGTATGGGGAGGGGGGGCCTAGGGGGGAATGACTTGCTATGGGGGCACTCATGTATGCTGGCTCCCAGGACCCACTCTGTGTCTCTATTCACTGAAGATTTTTTATCTCAATGTTGAGAATGCATTAAGGTAAAAACAACTTCTGCCTTTAGAACCAATTTGAAAGAGGAGTAAAGTCCGTCACGTTATTGGATAGGGGGTGGGGGTAGGGGTGATAAACCTGAAGAAAAGCTTTAACAGACAGCTAAGTCTGAGGTTTTAATCAGACAAATGCGACCTCAAAGCCGGTGCTGTATCATTAGCTAACCCATAGTTCTTTAGATCCCTTGTCGTGTGTTAATTGTTTATCTATCAAAAAAAAAAGAAGAAAAAAAAGATAGACACAGTTTAAAAATATACTGTATAAGGTTAAAGAAAGTTCTGTTGACCCCAAATGTTTAATTTTAACATATGTGGGAATATTGAATATTACTACACTCTATCCAAAACTGAAAAAAACCTTTGGGTGCATTTTTATTGGAAATGATAGCAGTAATGTGACCAGTTGCTTTTTTTTTTTTACATTGCTTTATGTTTTATTGTGGTGTAACTTATTTTAACAGCACCAAGGTTCCTTCAGAATCAGGATTTATGAGAGAGAAGACTTCAGAGGACAGATGATGGAGTTCACTGAGGATTGTCCTCAAGTCTATGAGAGATTCCGCTATAACGATATCCACTCTGTCCATGTCCAAGACGGCTACTGGATGTTCTACGAGGAGCCCAACTACAAGGGACGTCAGTATTACCTGAGACCCGGAGAGTACAGGAGATACACTGACTGGGGAGCCGCAAGCCCCAGAATTGGGTCCTTCAGACGTCTCCACCATTCCATTTAAATGTTTAAAAACATTTTACATTTTCTGCTTGACAATAAACTTGATAAAGACATTTTTTCTGTTTGTTTTTCATTTATGCAATGTAGATTTTTGATGAGAGTTTGTAAAGTGAAGCAACCTATACAACCAATCAAAAGACACTCTTAGATAGAGACAAAATCATCTATATGAGAATATATTGTACACTGGATGAGAGTCGCACTCCATCATAAAATCACTTATTCATTTATTCCATGCAGAATAAGTTAGTTAAACTAACACTGCACATCACCCTGAACACACCATCCCCACCGTGAAACATGGTGGTGGCAGCATCATGTTGTGGGGATGTTTTTCTTCAGCAGGGACAGGGAAGCTGGTCAGAGTGGATAGGAAGATGGATGGAGCCAAATACAGGGGGCAATTTTAGAAGAAAACCTGTTAGATTCTGCAAAAGACTTGAGACTGGGGCGGAGGTTCACCTTCCAGCAGGACAACGACCCTAAACATACAGCCAGAGCTACAATGGAATGGTTTAGATCAAAGGAAGACTTGAAAACTGATATTTTGCAGAGAAGAATGGGCAAAAATGTCCCTCTCTAGATGTGCAAATCTGGTAGAGACATCCCCAAAAAGACTTGCAGCTGTAATTGCAGTGAAAGGCGGTTCTACAAACTATTGACTCAGTGGGGCGCTATACAAATGCCCCCCACACTTTTCACATATTTATTTGTAAAAAAAAAATGTTGAAACCCGTTTATCATTTTCCTTCCACATCACAATTATGAGCCACTTTGTGTTGGTCTATCACATAAATACCCAGTAGAATACTTTTACGTTTTTGGTTGTAACATGACAAAATGTGGAAAGTTTCAAGGGGTATGAATACTTTTTTCAAGGCACTGTAGATAAACCATATATTGTTCAGAAACACAGGGGATTGTGAGTGTAAAGAATGTATAGAATAAATATAGAAGTGCTGCTGCAAGGAACTACAATTCCAATCTTACAATGGGAATTAATATAGTGAAGGGGCATGAAAGGGGGAAAGGATTTTGGGTGGGCATGTTTGCCAATCTAAACTTCTAAACTATAATGGAATAAGATAGACTACCAGTCTCTTTAGCCTCTCCATCAAATTATGCTGTTATATGCAAATGACATTATTAGGTGTATAAGACTGAGAGTATCCCATTGCAATGAGTGATGACGTAATTATTGGGCTGCTTGCTTACAAAGGACTTTACAGGGGAACCTTGGTTAACGAGTAACGCGGTTAACGAGCGTTTTGAAAGACGAGCAGCTTTTTTCTTTTTATTCTGACTCGGTTTGCGAGTGTTGTCCCCTTAAATTAAATACGGTAACTTTGCTCCAAGTTTATTATATGGACTGTTCACATATTTATACATGATGATCATATCCCCCCTTCAATGTCTCTTCTCAAAGGAGAATAACTTCGGTTCAGCTAATCTTTCCTCATAACTGGAGTCCTCCAAGCCTCTTATCAGTTTGGTTGCCCTTCCATCGGCTACCTCCAGTTCCCCTGATATCCTTTTTTTGAACTGTTGCCATAAACTGAACTGCATATTCCAGATGAGGTCTTCATAATGCTTTGTAAATGGGTAGAATTATGCCTCTCCCGAGTCTGTGGTACCCGCCGTTGGGCTCCCACTTTGTGTGATCACAACCGGAGTGAGCCGCCGGCGGTGCGTAAGCGTGCCTCCTACCCAATAGAGACGGATCATGTGAATATATGTGATCTGCCACAGAGGTGCCGCCCTGTAGCAGTAAAACTGCTATAGGGCGGACCTTAAGCGAACAAAGAAGGGGAAAACAGCGGTAAAGACAAACCAGGCAGTTGAGAGACCACCAACTGCAACCACTGTCTGCACCCCTCCATTGTTAAGAACTGCATGATGGCACATTGCTTCTGCTTGAAAACTTTCCCTGCAATGAAAAGAAAAGAAATCATTACTATAAAGCAGGGGCCTCCAAACTTTCTAAACATAGGGTCAGTTTACTGTTCTTCAAACTTTAGGGGTGCCCAACTGGGGCCAGCGGGAGTAGAAAATGTCATGGTGTCAGTGAAAGTAAACAGCGTGCCCTCTTTGCTATTACAGTAGGGGGAGGAATAGTGCCCTATTATTGGTGTCAGTGGAAGGAATAGTGTCCCATCATTGGTGTCAGTGGGAGGAATAGTGCCCTATTATTGGTGTCAGTGGAAGGAATAGTGCCCCATCATTGGTGTCAGTGGGAGGAATAGTGCCCCACCCATCATTGGAGCACAGGTGTGTCAGGAGGAAGCTGTCTCTGGAGCTGCTCTAGGTGATCCGTGTGAGAGGGTAGTGGTCTTGAAATCTCTCCCAGCTCTCCTGGCTCCTTTCTGGGGAAGCCATGGAGGCCAGCAGGGCCTCTCCTGCTGGAAGCTCCCAGCCATCTCCTGGGCCATCAGGTGACATGCCTGGCCCTGTACAAACCATGGCTGGGGATCTCTCTACCCCTGGTGAGGATGAAGGTTCCGGGGCCATCCGAGAGCGAGTGGTGGCCAGGATTAAGGTCCTGAATAGAGAAAGAGACAAGCTGTACAAGCTCAGAGCGGAGCTGAAGCGCCTGAGAAGGCAGCGTGAGGGCTTACATAGCCAGAGACGTGGGTCCATGGATCCGGAGATCCAACTGGCCAAGGTCCGGGTGGAACATCAGGAAACCATTGTGGCCATGATGGAAGGCAGAGATGGGCCCTTCAAAGAAAAATTCTTTAATGACAGAAGGTTTGCCAGGATGACAAAGATGGAGGTGGAGGAGGAGACCCCCAGTTCAGACCCCCTGCCCCCTCAGGGAGAGGTAAGCAGCCCCATGCCTTCCCAGGACTCAGGAGGCATGCTCAGGGTAATCCAGGCAATGGAGTCTCCTTTGCGGGGTGATCAGCTGGTGTTCCATGAGGAGGACATAACAGATAATGTGCCTGACAAGGTAAAGCCCGTCAAGCCCCATGTGGTGCATAAAACTGTTTTTGTTACTGATACTGACAATGTGCCCAGTGACAATCAGGCTGCTAGTCCTATGTGTAGCAATGCTGTACCTGCTGATGCTGCATTACAGCAAAGTTTGCATTTAAAAAATGACATTCCTGCAGATGAACTACAAGATTCAGCATAGCCAATTAACCCCCCTTTAGCTGAGTCTAAAGCTGTTTGCCCCAAACCTGCTGAAGACTCTACAGCACAGCTTCAGGAGACAGCTGGTATTGCAGCAGAAACTGTGATTATTCCTGATGAGAATGTAAATGTTTGTGTGACTGATAAAAATCATCCCAGCACCAGTGTGATGAACAATGGTCCCAGTTCAAGTGTGATGGACAGTCCTACCAACTCTGTTCAAGCAGTGAATAATAATAGTAATATACAGACTACTGTGACTTCAGTGTGGGGCCTTGGCCCTGATAAACCTACTTTTGCTCAGGTGGTACGCTCTGCTCCTGGTAGCTCCACCCCCAAGCAGGGTTTCCCCCTGCAGCCTACTACTTTGGGCACCCCGGGATCTGGTCTTGGGTCTCTGGCTTCTGCTGGGGGTCCGAGAAGAAATGTGGTAATTCTCAAATGGGAAGGTGGTGCAATCCCTCCAGCACGGCGTGCAGTGGTAGATTTAATTTTGGAGATGGGTTTTGGGGCAAACGATCTGTATGCCCTAATACATGTTGCTGGGACACGGGATTATACTATTAGTTTCACCAGGCCAGAGGGTCTTGACCTGTTCGGGGAGCGATATGAGGCTCGGTGCAGGTCAAGACCTGAATGGGAAGGTCTGGCCCCAGTTGCGGTTTCGCAAAGGTCAACGGTGAAAAAGATAACCATCATACTCACCAATGAAAGTGTTCCTGCTCGGGACCTAGAGGTCTGGTTAAGGAACTATGGTGAAGTTTTGACTAAGCCCAGCAAAATCCTTGATGAGCGTAACATCTGGACTGGGGGTTGGTCAGTAACAGTGAGGTTGGCCAGGGATGGGAATGCTGTCCGTCACCTGCCCTCCTCAGCTTTTATAGGGAGGGATAGGATGACTATTTTCTACCCTGGTCAGCCGAAGCTGTGTCACCGCTGTGGAGAAAAGGGGCATTTGAGCTCTTCCTGTTCAGCCTTGATATGTTCAGTGTGTCGGGGTCATATGGCTAAGGACTGCACCGAGATGATCAGGTGCAACCTGTGCCTGCGCCTTGGCCACCCCTACAGCAGATGTCCTGAAGCCTGGCACAATATGGAGAAGGAGGTAATTGATGACATGTCAAGGCTGGACAGGATGGAGGGTGAGGCCCCTGGTGTACCATCCTCCTCTGCGGTGACTGACTCCCCTGGTCCCGCTCAGGATCCCTCCCCAGTTCCTGTGGCCACCCCTCCTGTGTCTATAATTATTCCTTCTGTATCTGTCTCTGTGTCCCCCCCGCCTACTGTACCCTCTCCTCATGTGTCAGAACCTTCCAAGTCTGTGCCCCCCGAGTCAGTTACCCCCCAGGAGTCTACCCCTCCTAAGTCTGATTCAAAGGGAGCACCCCCCCCCACCAGGAGTGGTAGTGGGTACTAAAAAGGTCGCTTCTTCCTCTCTAAAGGAGTCTTATGTAAAGACTTCAAAGAAAAAAACAAGAGATGAGGGCATCTCTGAAGCTGACCTGCAGTACCTGGAGGAGAGAAGGAAGGTTGGAAAGCGGAAGAAGCAGGTGGTGAGGACAGAACAGGCTCCAGTGCCTGTCTCCAACCGTTATAGGTCCTCTAAGTGGGATATCTCTTCATCTGGAGCTTCTTCGGAGGGAAGTTCCGATTCTGAGAGGGAATTTGAGGCGGCCTCAAGAAAGAGAGAGGCTTCTGGTGATGAGCAGCAGAGGGGAGCTAAGAAGCAATCCACCCAATAACCCAAATGGCGGTTCCCCCTCCGTTAAAAGTGGTGACAATAAATGTCGCCAGCATTAACCACTTGCCGACCGCCGCACACAGATGTACGTCGACAAAGCGGCACGGGCAGGCAAAAGGGCTTACCTGTACGTCCCTGCCTGCCCACGGGTGGGGGGTCCGATCGGACCCCCCCCCGGTGCCTGCGACGGTCGGCAAATGTCCCCCGGCGATCGGTGGTGAGGGGGAGGCCATCCATTCGTGGCCCCCCCCTCGCGATCGCTCCCAGCCAATGGGATCATTTCCCTGCCTCTGTATTGTACACAGAGGCAGAGGAAATGATGTCATCTCTCCTCGGCTCGGTATTTTCCGTTCCGGGCCGAGGAGAGAAGACTGTAATGTGAGTGCACAACACACACACACACAGTAGAACATGCCAGGCACACATTACACCCCGATCCCCCCCCCGATCGCCCCCCGATCCCCCCCAATCACCCCCCCCCCTGTCACAAACTGACACAAAGCAGGTTTTTTTTTTTTTTTTTTTTTTTTTCTGATTACTGTATTGGTGTCAGTTTGTGACAGTTAGTGTGTTAGGGCAGTGAATGTTAGGCCCCCTTTAGGTCTAGGGTACCCCCCTAACCCCCCCTAATAAAGTTTTAACCCCTTGATCACCCTCCGTCACCAGTGTCACTAAGCGATCATTTTTCTGATCGCTGTATTAGTGTCGCTGGTGACGCTAGTTAGGGACATAAATATTTAGGTTCGCCGTCAGCGTTTTATAGTGACAGGGACCCCCATATACTACCTAATAAATGTTTTAACCCCTTGATTGCCCCCTAGTTAACCCTTTCACCACTGATCACCGTATAACTGTTACGGGTGACGCTGGTTAGTTCGTTTATTTTTTATAGTGTCAGGGCACCCGCCGTTTATTACCGAATAAAGGTTTAGCCCCCCGATCGCCCGGCGGTGATATGCGTCGCCCCAGGCAGCGTCAGATTAGCGCCAGTACCGCTAACACCCACGCACGCAGCATGCGCCTCCCTTAGTGGTATAGTATCTGAACGCATCAATATCTGATCCAATCAGATCTATACTAGCGTCCCCAGCAGTTTAGGGTTCCCGAAAACGCAGTGTTAGCGGGATCAGCCCAGATACCTGCTAGCACCTGCGTTTTGCCCCTCCGCCCGGCCCAGCCCAGCCCACCCAAGTGCAGTATCGATCGATCACTGTCACTTACAAAACACTAAACGCATAACTGCAGCGTACGCAGAGTCAGGCCTGATCCCTGCGATCGCTAACAGTTTTTTTGGTAGCGTTTTGGTGAACTGGCAAGCACCAGCCCCAGGCAGCGTCAGGTTAGCGCCAGTAGCGCTAACACCTACGCACGCACCGTACACCTCCCTTAGTGGTATAGTATCTGAACGGATCAATATCTGATCCGATCAGATCTATACTAGTGTCCCCAGCAGTTTAGGGTTCCCAAACACGCAGTGTTAGCGGGATCAGCCCAGATACCTGCTAGCACCTGCGTTTTTCCCGTCCGCCCGGCCCGGCCCAGCCCACCCAAGTGCAGTATCAATCGATCACTGTCACTTACAAAACACTAAACGCATAACTGCAGCGTTCGCAGAGTCACGCCTGATCCCTGCGATCACTAACAGTTTTTTTGGTAGCGTTTTGGTGAACTGGCAAGCACCAGCCCCAGGCAGCGTCAGATTAGCGCCAGTACCGCTAACACCCACGCACGCAGCATACGCCTCCCTTAGTGGTATAGTATCTGAACGGATCAATATCTGATCCGATCAGATCTATACTAGCGTCCCCAGCAGTTTAGGGTTCCCACAAACGCAGTGTTAGCGGGATCAGCCCAGATACCTGCTAGCACCTGCGTTTTGCCCCTCCGCCCGGCCCAGCCCAGCCCACCCAAGTGCAGTATCGATCGATCACTGTCACTTACAGAACACTAAACGCATAACTGCAGCGTTCGCAGAGTCAGGCCTGATCCCTGCGATCGCTAACAGTTTTTTTGGTAGCGTTTTGGTGAACTGGCAAGCGCCAGCGGCCTAGTACACCCCGGTCGTAGTCAAACCAGCACTGCAGTAACACTTGGTGACGTGGCGAGTCCCATAAGTGCAGTTCAAGCTGGTGAGGTGGCAAGCACAAGTAGTGTCCCGCTGCCACCAAAAAGACAAACACAGGCCCGTCGTGCCCATAGTGCCCTTCCTGCTGCATTCGCCAATCCTAATTGGGAACCCACCGCTTCTGCAGCGCCCGTACTTCCCCCATTCACATCCCCAACCAAATGCAGTCGGCTGCATGAGAGGCATTTTCTTTATGTCCTCCCGAGTACCCCTACCCAGCGAACGCCCCCAAAAAAGATATTGTGTCTGCAGCTAGCGCGGATATAGGGGTGACACCCGCTATTATTGTCCCTCCTGTCCTGACAATCCTGGTCTTTGCATTGGTGAATGTTTTGAACGCTACCATGCACTAGTTGACTATTAGCGTAGGGTACAGCATTCCACAGACTAGGCACACTTTCACAGGGTCTCCCAAGATGCCATCGCATTTTGAGAGACCCGAACCTGGAACCGGGTACAGTTATAAAAGTTAGTTACAAAAAAAAAAAACACATACAAAAATATAAAATAAAAAAAAAATAGTTGTCGTTTTATTGTTCTTTCTCTCTCTATTCTCTCTCTCTATTGTTCTGCTCTTTTTTACTGTATTCTATTCTGCAATGTTTTATTGTTATTATGTTTTATCATGTTTGTTTTTCAGGTATGCAATTTTTTATACTTTACCGTTTACTGTGCTTTATTGTTAACCATTTTTTTGTCTTCAGGTACGCCATTCACGACTTTGAATGGTTATACCAGAATGATGCCTGCAGGTTTAGGTATCATCTTGGTATCATTCTTTTCAGCCAGCGGTCGGCTTTCATGTAAAAGCAATCCTAGCGGCTAATTAGCCTCTAGACTGCTTTTACAAGCAGTGGGAGGGAATGCCCCCCCCCCCCCACCGTCTTCCGTGTTTTTCTCTGGCTCTCCTGTCTCAACAGGGAACCTGAAAATGCAGCCGGTGATTCAGCCAGCTGACCATAGAGCTGATCAGAGACCAGAGTGGCTCCAAACATCTCTATGGCCTAAGAAACCGGAAGCTACGAGCATTTTATGACTTAGATTTCGCCGGATGTAAATAGCGCCATTGGGAAATTGGGAAAGCATTTTATCACACCGATCTTGGTGTGGTCAGATGCTTTGAGGGCAGAGGAGAAATCTAGGGTCTAATAGACCCCAATTTTTGCAAAAAAGAGTACCTGTCACTACCTATTGCTATGATAGGGGATATTTACATTCCCTGAGATAACAATAAAAATGATTTAAAAAAAAAATGAAAGGAACAGTTTAAAAATAAGATAAAAAAATAATAATAATAAAGAAAAAAAAAAAAAAAAAAAAAAAAAAAAAAGCACCCCTGTCCCCCCTGCTCTCGCGCTAAGGCGAACGCAAGCGTCGGTCTGGCGTCAAATGTAAACAGCAATTGCACCATGCATGTGAGGTATCGCCGCGAAGGTCAGATCGAGGGCAGTAAGTTTAGCAGTAGACCTCCTCTGTAAATCTAAAGTGGTAACCTGTAAAGGCTTTTAAAGGCTTTTAAAAATGTATTTAGTTTGTCGCCACTGCACGTTTGTGCGCAATTTTAAAGCATGTCATGTTTGGTATCCATGTACTCGGCCTAAGATCATCTTTTTTATTTCATCAAACATTTGGGCAATATAGTGTGTTTTAGTGCATTAAAATGTAAAAAAGTGTGTTTTTTCCCCAAAAAATGCGTTTGAAAAATTGCGGCGCAAATACTGTGTGAAAAAAAAAAATGAAACACCCACCATTTTAATCTGTAGGGCATTTGCTTTAAAAAAAATATATAATGTTTGGGGGTTCAAAGTAATTTTCTTGCAAAAAAAAATTATTTTTTTATGTAAACAATAAGTGTCAGAAAGGGCTTTGTCTTCAAGTGGTTAGAGTGGGTGATGTGTGACATAAGCTTCTAGATGTTGTGCATAAAATGCCAGGACAGTTCAAAACCCCCCCAAATGACCCCATTTTGGAAAGTAGACACCCCAAGCTATTTGCTGAGAGTCATGTTGAGTCCATGGAATAATTTATATTGTGACACAAGTTGCGGGAAAGAGACAATTTTTTATTTTTTTTATTTTTTTTTGCGCAAAGTTGTCACTAAATGATATATTGCTCAAACATGCCATGGGAATATGTGAAATTACACCCCAAAATACATTCTGTTGCTTCTCCTGAGTACGGGGATACCACATGTGTGAGACTTTTTGGGAGCCTAGCCGCGTACGGGACCCCGAAAACCAAGCACCGCCTTCAGGCTTTCTAAGGCCGTAAATTTTTGATTTCACTCTTCACTGCCTATCACAGTTTCGGAGGCCATGGAATGCCCAGGTGGCAAAAAAAAACCCCAAATGACCCCATTTTGGAAAGTAGACACCCCAAGCTATTTGATGAGAGGTATAGTGAGTATTTTGCAGACCTCACTTTTTGTCACAAAGTTTTGAAAATTGAAAAAAGAAAAAAAAAATTTTTTTTTCTCGTCTTTCTTTATTTTCAAAAACAAATGAGAGCTGCAAAATACTCACCATGCCTCTCAGCAAATAGCTTGGGGTGTCTACTTTCCAAAATGGGGTCATTTGGGGGGGGGTTTGTGCCACCTGGGCATTCCATGGCCTCCGAAACTGTGATAGGCAGTGAGGAGTAAAATCAAAAATGTACGCCCTTAGAATTCCTGAAGGCAGTGATTGGTTTTCGGGGTCCCGTACGCGGCTAGGCTCCCAAAAAGTCCCACACATGTGGTATCCCCATACTCAGGAGAAGCAGCTAAATGTATTTTGGGGTGCAATTCCACATATGCCCATGGCCTGTGTGAGCAATATATCATTTAGTGACAACTTTGTGCAAAAAAAAAAAAAAAAAAAAAAAATTTGTCACTTTCCCGCAACTTGTGTCAAAATATAAAACATTCCATGGACTCAACATGCCTCTCAGCAAATAGCTTGGGGTGTCTACTTTCCAAAATGGGGTAATTTGGGGGGGTTTTATGTCATCTGGGCATTTTATGGCCTTCAAAACTGTGATAGGCAGTGAGGAGTAAAATCAAAAATGTACGCCCTTAGAAATCCTGAAGGCAGTGATTGGTTTTCGGGGCCCCGTACGCGGCTAGGCTCCCAAAAAGTCCCACACATGTGGTATCCCCGTACTCAGGAGAAGCAGCTAAATGTATTTTGGGGTGCAATTCCACATATGCCCATGGCCTGTGTGAGCAATATATCATTTAGTGACAACTTTTTGTAATTTTTTTTTTTTTTTTTTTTTTTGTCATTATTCAATCACTTGGGACAAAAAAAATGAATATTCAATGGGCTCAACATGCCTCTCAGCAAATTCCTTGGGGTGTCTACTTTCCAAAATGGGGTCATTTGTGGGGGTTTTGTACTGCCCTGCCATTTTAGCACCTCAAGAAACGACATAGGCAGTCATAAATTAAAGGCTGTGTAAATTCCAGAAAATGTACCCTAGTTTGTAGACGCTATAACTTTTGCGCAAACCAATAAATATACGCTTATTGACATTTTTTTTACCAAAGACATGTGGCCGAATACATTTTGGCCTAAATGTATGACTAAAATTGAGTTTATTGGATTTTTTTTAGAACAAAAAGTAGAAAATATCATTTTTTTTCAAAATTTTCGGTCTTTTTCCGTGTATAGCGCAAAAAATAAAAACGGCAGAGGTGATCAAATACCATCAAAAGAAAGCTCTATTTGTGGGAAGAAAAGGACGCAAATTCCGTTTGGGTACACCATTGTATGACCGCGCAATTAGCAGTTAAAGCGACGCAGTGCCGAATTGTAAAAAGTGCTCTGGTCAGGAAGGGGGTAAATCCTTCCGGGGCTGAAGTGGTTAAGTCAGTAAGAGCTCGTTCTATGGCCTTCTTTTTGTTCAGCCAATTAGATGCTGAAATTTTATTTTTGCAAGAGACTAGGCTCACCTCCTTGGCAGATATTCATATGGCCAAGAGAGAGTGGAGGTATGGTCCATCTTACTGGTCTCTTGCGGCCGAGCCTTACGGCGGTGTGGCGGTGTTGTTTAAAACCGGCATGGTAACTGTCCAGCGGTTTATTGAGGTGGAGATTGGGAGATGTATGGTCTTAGACGTCCTTGTGGGAGGGCAGGACCTGCGCCTAATTAATGTTTATGGGCCACACACAAAGTGGGACAGGAAATGCCTTTTTACAAGGATCAAGCCATTTCTTTTTACATCCCAGCAAGTGGTCTTTGGAGGTGACTTTAATACAATAACTAGGCCCAAGGACAGGAAGGACTTCAAGGACAGGCTGGGATATGATAGCGTTTTTTTAAATAGTATGGTTAGGGATGCTGGTCTTGTGGATGTGCACATTAAGCACCTCCCGGATGACACCGGGTTCACCTTTCATCGAGGTAATAGTCAGAGTAGAATAGATAGGTTTTTTTTGAAGGAGACCTCTGCTTTCTCACCCCCAGTGGTGCAGGCAGTAGAGTTCTCTGATCACTGTATGCTATCTGTTGTCCTGAATGCTTCAGATGCCCCTCAGAGGGGTAAGGGCATTTGGAGATTGAATTTGACTCTACTCAAGGAAGAACATGTTAGACAATCCTTTGAGGAATTCTTTCAGGCACAGGTGACCATCCTGGACTTTTGTAGCAGCAAGGCTGAGTGGTGGGAGCTGACCAAAAAGAGGATTGCTGGATTCTTCAGGGGCCTAGCAAATAGAAAACAGTTTAATAAATACATGACCTACCAACGTTTATGGAGGAAGCTGGATATTCTTGTCTCGAGAGGAGGAGATCCTGGGGCAGTCTCCGAAGTGAAACTCCTTCTCAGGAAGTGTCAATATGACCGGCATGCCTCTTTGGTTCTGGAGAGGGACTATGGGAAGTACCACTCGCCTGACCCTTACCAGAACTGCAAACAAGGTGTAGCTGTTAAAACGGTCGTTGGCCTTAAGGACAGTACAGGTTCCTTGACAAAGTCCAGGTCAGGGATTCTGGAGGTCGTGAGGTCCTTTTATGCTGACCTTCTTGGGAGGAAAGAGCTTGACCGTGACAAGATGGAAAGCTTTTTGGACTCTACTCCAGGTCTAAATGATGAAGATGTCCCATTGATGAATTTGACAGAGGAGATCACAGTTGAAGAGGTGATGAGGGCAATTGAACAGCTTGCCATCAAAAAGTCACCTGGACCGGATGGCTTGACGGCTGAGTTTTACAAAGCTTTTAAGCCTATTCTGGCCCCACATTTGGTAGAGGTTTTTAACAGTTGCCTTGCTGAGGGGGTACTTCCCCCTTCCATGAGGCACTCAGCTGTGATTCTTCTTTCAAAGGGTAAAGATTCTTCGATGATTGAGAATTGGCATCAGCCTTCTTAATGTCGATAGAAAGATACTGGCAAAGATATTTTTCTGGCGCCTATCGTCAGTAGCAGAGTCTTTGCTTTCTCGCCATCAGCACTGTTCGGTCCAGGGTAGGTGCACCTTCACAGCGGTTTTAGCTGTCCGGGTGGCCTTGGAGCAATGCAGGGCTGCAGGCTGGGGAAAGTATTTGCTGACATTGGATCAGGCAAAGGCTTTTGATCGTGTTAACCATGAGTACCTGTGGTTGCTCCTTAGTAAGTACGGTCTGCCGGGTGGTTTTGTCGATTGGTTGAAAGTCTTGTATAAGGGGGCAGAAAGCTTTCCTCTTGTTAATGGTTGGGTTGGGCAGTCCTTTGGGGTTGGCTCTGGAGTGCGTCAGGGTTGCCCCCTGAGTCCCCTGCTCTATGTGTTTGCAATCGACCCTTTCATCAGGAAGCTAGAGAGCGGCATATTGTGTGGGGTGCCAGTGGGGCTCCCGGGTGAGCCACCTTTGAGGGTTGTTGCCTATGCGGACGATGTGTCAGTGATTGTCACTGGGGCGGATGAAGCAGAGGAGGTGGTCTCTCTGACATCACGGTATTCTGAAGCATCAGGCTCCAAGATCAATCAGGAAAAGAGTGAAGTCTTCTGGATGGGAAAGGAAGGTGAGGGTTTTGATCTCCCGGACACCTTTCCAGTGCCCCAGGAAAGAATTAAGATTCTAGGCATTGAATTTGGACCCGGCGATTATGGCCGCAAAAACTGGGAAGGCAGACTGGAAATTGCCAATACTAAGGTGGTCAGCTGGAAGAAATGGAAGTTATCTATGAGGGAAAGGGTTGATCTGATTAAGACTTACCTGATTCCGATCTTTTTGTATGTCAGCTTTGTCTGCATCTTGCCAGTGTCTCTCTATGCTAGGGTCAGTAGTGTGTTCTTCCAGATGTTGTGGGGGAACAGACTGAACCCCATCAAGAGGAATGTCACCTATCTATCCAGGAGGGAGGGTGGCTTAGGTATGGTCAACCCAGTTCTTTTCTTTTCACTGCTTTTTCTCAAGTTTAATATTGGTAATATGCTTGCAGTGGAACCTCCTGGATGGGTAGGCATTTTTAGATCTTGGTTTAGGCCTTTTCTGCGACTTTGGGAAGAAGGTGGCCAAGTGAAGAATCTCAGGGGTCATCGTGGTCAGCTACCAGCCTATGTCGCTCCGTGCCTGAAGTTACTACGGCAGTGGCGATTGTCGGCTGAAGATCTCAGATCGGTTCCGAGGAAAGTCCTTATGAGTCGAGTCTTGAGCGAAGTCTTTCATGACCCACTGGCCTTAAGGGATTGCCCAGGCCCAGTTTTAAGGGCAGGGTTAAGACTTATTAATTTGGACAGAGTACCTCCTAAATTCAGGGATCTGGCCTGGATGTGCTTCCATGGGAGGCTCTATGTTAGGGGCAATTTGAAATTCCGCAGTGGGGTGGATCGTAGCTGTCCTCGGGAGGAGTGTGCAGGTGAGGAGGAGACTATGGACCATTTTCTGCTTCATTGCCCTTTTAACATAGAGGTGTACAAACAGGTGGGACGGGCCCTCGGTGTTCCTTTCCTCTCCAGGCTGGGTTATGCTGAGTGGGTGTATGGAGCATTCAATACTGGTGGGGTTTTTTGTTTAGATACACTTTTTCTAGTTAGCCTAGTAGTCCGTTATTTCACTTGGAACGCACGGTGTCAGGTCAGCATTCGGCGTAAAATCCTTCCTGTTCAGGTGGTGGTGTATGACATTTTGCATGAGGTGGAGAAGATTCGGGTGCTCGAGAGAGACAAGCGGAGTCAGGGGGCTTGGTTGAAGGCGTGGAGGGGTTTCAAGCCTCCCTGACTGCCAGGAGTCTCTTTCCCGGGTGTGGCTGTCTGTCTCTTATCACCCTAGATTATTATTTTTTGGATTAATTTTTGATAAATGGCTGCGTACATAGGTGATGGGTTGTGCCTCTTAGGCCCTCTCTGCTGCTTTATGTAAATAGTTTTGGTAACGGATTATGTATATATTGTACATATTCTGAACATGGATGTGTATTCCTTGGATTTCTGTTGAAGTTTTGTACTATGGTTTTGTTTTTTACTTTTGTATAAAATTGGTTGCTTGATTCTTTTAATAAAAGATCAATAATGTCCCATCATTGGTGTCAGTGAGAGGAATAGTGTCCGGCCATTGGTGTCAGTGGAAAGAATAGTGTCCCATCATTGGTGTCAGTGAAAGGAATATTGCCCCATCATTGGTGTCAGTGGAAGGAATAGTGCCCCATCATTGGTGTCAGTGGAAGGAATAGTGCCCCATCCATCACTGGAGCACAGGTGTGTCAGGAGGAAGCTGTCTGGAGCTGCTGCAGGTGATCCGTGTGAGAGGGGAGTGGTGGTGAAATCTCTCCCAGCTCTCCTGGCTCCTTTCTGGGGAAGCCATGGAGGCCAGCAGGTCCTCTCCTGCTGGAGGCTCCCAGCCATCTCCTGGGCCATCAGGTGACATGCCTTCCTCTGTACAAGCCATGGCTGGGGATCTCTCTACCCCTGGTGAAGATGAAGGCTCAGAGGCCATCCGGGAGCGAGTGGTGGCCGGGATTAAGGTCCTGAATAGAGAAAGAGACAAGCTGTACAAGCTCAGAGCGGAGGTGAAGCGCTTGAGAGGGCAGCGTGAGGGATTACATAGCCAGAGACGTGGATCCATGGATCCGGAGATCCAACTGGCCAAGGTCCGGGTTGAACACCAGGAGACCATTGTGGCCATGATGGAAGGCAGAGATGGGCCCTTCAAAGAAAAATTTTGCAATAACCGAAGGTTTGCCAGGATGACAAAGATGGAGGTGGAGGAGGAGACCCCCTGTTCAGACCCCCTGCCCCCTCAGGGAGAGGTAAGCAGCCCCATGCCTTCCCAGGACTCAGGAGGCATGCTCAGGGTAATCCAGGCAATGGAGTCTCCTTTGCGGGGTGATCGGCTGGTGTTCCATGAAGAGGACATGACAGATAATGTGCCTGACAAGGTAAAGCCCGTCAAGCCCCATGTGGTGCATAAAACAGTTTTTGTGACTGATACTGACAATGTGCCCAGTGACAATCAGGCTGCTAGTCCTATGTGTAGCAATGCTGTGCCTGCTGATGCTGCATTACAGCAAAGTTTGCGTTTAAAAAATGACATTCCTGCAGATAAACTACAAGATTCAGCATAGCCAATTAACCCTCCTTTAGCTGAGTCTAAAGCTGTTTGCCCCAAACCTGCTGAAGACTCTACAGCACAGCTTCAGGAGACAGCTGGTATTGCAGCAGAAACTGTGATTATTCCTGATGAGAATGTGGATGTTTGTGTGACTGATAAAAATCATCCCAGTACAAGTGTGATGAAAAATGGTTCCAGTTCAAGTGTGATGGACAGTCCTACCAACTCCGTTCAAGCAGTGAATAATAATAGTAATGTACAGACTACTGTGACTTCAGTGGGGGGCCTTGGCCCTGATAAACCCACGTTTGCTCAGGTGGTACGCTCTGCTCCTGGTAGCTCCGCCCCCAAGCGGGGTTTCCCCCTGCAGCCTACCACTTTGGGCACCCCGGGATCTGGTTTTGGGTCTCTGGCTTCTGCTGGGGGTCCGAGAAGAAATGTGGTAATTCTCAAATGGGAAGGTGGTGCAATCCCTCCAGCACGGCGTGCAGTGGTGGATTTGATTATGGAGATGGGTTTTGGGGCAAACGATCTGTATGCTCTAATACATGTAGCTGGGACACGGGATTATACCATTAGTTCCACCAGGCCAGAGGGTCTTGACCTGTTCTGGGAGCGATATGAGGCTCGGTGCAGGTCAAGACCTGAATGGGAAGGTCTGGCCCCAGTTGCGGTTTCGCAAAGGTCAACGGTGAAAAAGATCACCATCATACTCACCAATGAGAGTGTTCCTGCTCGGGACCTAGAGGTCTGGTTAAGGAACTATGGTGAGGTTTTGACTAAGCCCAGCAAAATCCTTGATGAGCGTAACATCTGGACTGGGGGTTGGTCAGTAACAGTGAGGTTGGCCAGGGATGGGAATGTTGTCCGTCACCTGCCCTCCTCAGCTTTTATAGGGAGGGATAGGATGACTATTTTCTACCCTGGTCAGCCGAAGCTGTGTCACCGCTGTGGAGAAAAGAGGCATTTGAGTTCCTCCTGTTCAGCCTTGATATGTTCAGTGTGTCGGGGTCAGGGTCATATGGCTAAGGACTGCACCCAGATGATCAAGTGCAACCTGTGCCTGCGCCTTGGCCACCCCTACAGCAGATGTCCTGAAGCCTGGCACAATATGGAGAAGGAGGTAATAGATGACTTGTCAAGGCTGGACAGGATGGAGGGTGATGCCCCTGGTGTACCATCCTCCTCTGCGGTGACTCACTCCCCTGGTCCTGCTCAGGATCCCTCCCCAGTTCCTGTGGCCACCCCTCCTGTGTCTGTAAGTATTCCTTCTGTATCTGTCTCTGTGTCCCCCCTGCCTACTGTACCCTCTCCTCTTGTGTCAGAACCTTCCAAGTCTGTGCCACCCGAGTCAGTTACCCCCCAGGAGTCTACCCCTCCTATGTCTGATTCAAAGGGAGCATCCCCCCCACCAGGAGTGGTAGTGGGTACTAAAAAGGTTGCTTCTTCCTCTCTAAAGGAGTCTTCTGTAAAGACTCCAAAGAAAAAAACAGGAGATGAGGGCATCTCTGAAGCTGACCTGCAGTATCTGGAGAAGAGAAGGAAGGTTGGGAAGCGGAAGAAGCAGGTGGTGAGGACGGAACAGGCTCCAGTGCCTGTCTCCAACCGTTATAGGTCCTCTAATTGGGATATTTCTTCATCTGGAGCTTCTTCGGAGCGAAGTTCTGATTCCGAAATAGAGTTTGAGGCGGCCTCAAGAAAGAGAGAGGCTTCTGGTGATGAGCAGCAGAGGGGAGCTAAGAAGCAATCCACCCAATAACCCAAATGGCGGTTCCCCCTCCGTTAAAAGTGGTGACAATAAATGTCGCCAGCATTAAGTCAGTAAGAGCTCGTTCTATGGCCTTCTTTTTGTTCAGCCAATTAGATGCTGAAATTTTATTTTTGCAAGAGACTAGGCTCACCTCCTTGGCAGATATTCATATGGCCAAGAGAGAGTGGAGGTATGGTCCATCTTACTGGTCTCTTGCGGCCGAGCCTTACGGCGGTGTGGCGGTGTTGTTTAAAACCGGCATGGTAACTGTCCGGTGGGTTATTGAGGTGGAGATTGGGAGATGTATGGTCTTAGACGTCCTTGTGGGAGGGCAGGACCTGCGCCTAATTAATGTTTATGGGCCGCACACAAAGTGTGACAGGAAATACCTTTTTACAAGGATCAAGCCATTTCTTTTTACATCCCGGCAAGTGGTCTTTGGAGGTGACTTTAATACAGTAATTAGGCCCAAGGACAGGAAGGACTTCAAGGACAGGCTGGGATATGATAGCGTTTTTTTAAATAGTATGGTTAGGGATGCTGGTCTTGTGGATGTGCACATTAAGCACCTCCCGGATGACACTGGGTTCACCTTTCATCGAGGTAATAGTCAGAGTAGAATAGATAGGTTTTTTTTGAAGGAGACCTCTGCTTTCTCACCCCCAGTGGTGCAGGCAGTAGAGTTCTCTGATCACTGTATGCTATCTGTGGTCCTGAATGCTTCAGACGCCCCTCAGAGGGGTAAGGGCATCTGGAGACTGAATTTGACTCTACTCAAGGAAGAACATGTTAGACAATCCTTTGAGGAATTCTTTCAGGCACAGGTGACCATCCTGGACTTTTGTAGCAGCAAGGCTGAGTGGTGGGAGCTGACCAAAAAGAGGATCGCTGGATTCTTCAGGGGCCTAGCCAATAGAAAACAGTTTAACAAATACATGACCTACCAACGTTTACGGAGGAAGCTGGATATTCTTGTCTCGAGAGGTGGAGATCCTGGGGAAATCTCCGAAGTGAAACTCCTTCTCAGGAAGTGTCAATATGACCGGCATGCCTCTTTGGTTCTGGAGAGGGACTATGGGAAGTACCACTCGCCTGACCCTTACCAGAACTGCAAACAAGGTGTAGCAGTTAAAACGGTCGTTGGCCTTAAGGACAGTACAGGTTCCTTGACAAAGTCCAGGTAAGGGATTCTGGAGGTCGTGAGGTCCTTTTATGCTGACCTTCTTGGGAGGAAAGAGCTTGACCGTGACAAGATGGAAAGCTTTTTGGACTCTACTCCAGGTCTAAATGATGAAGATGTCCCATTGATGAATTTGACAGAGGAGATCACAGTTGAAGAGGTGATAAGGGCAATTGAACAGCTTGCCATCAAAAAGTCACCTGGACCGGATGGCTTGACAGCTGAGTTTTACAAAGCTTTTAAGTCTATTCTGGCCCCACATTTGGTAGAGGTTTTTAACAGTTGCCTTGCTGAGGGGGTACTTCCCCCTTCCATGAGGCACTCAGCTGTGATTCTTCTTTCAAAGGGTAAAGATCCTTCGATGATTGAGAATTGGCGCCCCATCAGCCTTCTTAATGTCGATAGAAAGATACTGGCAAAGATATTTTTCTGGTGCCTATCGTCAATAGCAGAGTTTTTGCTTTCTCGCCATCAGCACTGTTCGGTCCAGGGTAGGTGCACCTTCACAGCAGTTTTAGCTGTCCGGGAGGCCTTGGAGCGGTGCAGGGCTGCAGTCTGGGGAAAGTATTTGCTGACATTGGATCAGGCAAAAGCTTTTGATCGTGTTAACCATGAGTACCTGTGGTTGCTCCTTAGTAAGTACGGTCTGCCGGGTGGTTTTGTCGATTGGTTAAAAGTCTTGTATAAGGGGGCAGAAAGCTTTCCTCTTGTTAATGGTTGGGTTGGGCAGTCCTTTGAGGTTGGCTCCGGGGTGCGCCAGGGTTGTCCCCTGAGTCCCCTGCTCTATGTGTTTGCAATCGACCCCTTCATCAGGAGGCTAGAGAGCAGCATGTTGTGTGGGGTGCCAGTGGGGCTCCCGGGTGAGCCGCCTTTGAGGGTTGTTGCCTATGCGGACGATGTGTCCGTGATTGTCACTGGGGCGGATGAAGCAGAGGAGGTGGTCTCTCTGACATCACGGTATTCTGAAGCATCAGGCTCCAAGATCAATCAGGAAAAGAGTGAAGTTTTCTGGATGGGAAAGGAAGGTGAGGGTTTTGATCTCCCGAACACCTTTCCAGTGCCCCAGGAAAGAATTAAGATTCTAGGCATTGAATTTGGACCCGGCGATTATGGCCTCAAAAACTGGGAAGGCAGACTGGAAATTGCCAATACTAAGGTGGTCAGCTGGAAGAGATGGAAGTTATCTATGAGGGAAAGGGTTGATCTGATTAAGACTTACCTGATTCCGATCTTCTTGTATGTCAGCTTTGTCTGCATCTTGCCAGTGTCTCTCTATGCTAGGGTCAGTAGTGTGTTCTTCCAGATGTTGTGGGGGAACAGACTGAACCCCATCAAGAGGAATGTCACCTATCTATCCAGGAGGGAGGGTGGCTTAGGTATGGTCAACCCAGTTCTTTTCTTTTCACTGCTTTTTCTCAAGTTTAATATTGGTAATATGCTTGCAGTGGAACCTCCTGGATGGGCAGGCATATTTAGATCTTGGTTTAGGCCTTTTCTACGACTTTGGGAAGAAGGTGGCCAAGTGAAGAATCTCAGGGGTCATCGTGGTCAGCTACCAGCCTATGTCGCTCCGTGCCTGAAGTTACTACGGCAGTGGCGATTGTCGGCTGAAGATCTCAGATCGGTTCCGAGGAAAGTCCTTATGAGTCGAGTCTTGAGCGAAGTCTTTCATGACCCACTGGCCTTAAGGGATTGCCCAGGCCCAGTTTTGAGGGCAGGATTAAGACTTATTAATTTGGACAGAGTACCTCCTAAATTCAGGGATCTGGCCTGGATGTGCTCCCATGGGAGGCTCTATGTTCGGGACAATTTGAAATTCCGCAGTGGGATGGATCGTAGCTGTCCTCGGGAGGAGTGTGCAGGTGAGGAGGAGACTATGGACCATTTTCTGCTTCATTGCCCTTTTAACATAGAGGTGTACAAACAGGTGGGGTGGGCCCTCGGTGTCCCTTTCCTGTCCAGGCTGGGTTATGCTGAGTGGGTGTATGGAGCATTCAATACTGGTGGTTTTTTTTGTTTAGATACACTTTTTCTAGTTAGCCTAGTAGTCCGTTATTTCACTTGGAACGCACGGTGTCAGGTCTGCATTCGGCGTAAAATCCTTCCTGTTGAGGTGGTGGTGTATGACATTTTGCATGAGGTGGAGAAGATTCGGGTACTTGAGAGAGACAAGCGGAGTCAGGGGGCTTGGTTGAAGGCGTGGAGGGGTTTCAAGCCTCCCTGACTGCCAGGAGTCTCTTTCCCGGGTGTGGCTGTCTGTCTCTTTTCACCCTAGATTATTTTTTGGATTCATTTTTGATAAATGGCTGCTTACATAGGTGATGGGTTGTGCCTCTTAGGCCCTCTCTACTGCTTTATGTAAATAATTTGGTAGTGGATTATGTATGTATTGTATATATTCTGAACATGGATGTGTATTCCTTGGATTTCTGTTGAAGTTTTGTACTATTGTTTTGTTTTTTACTTTTGTATAAAATTGGTTGCTTGATTCTTTTCAATAAAAGATCAATAGTGCCCCATCATTGGTGTCAGTGGAAGGAATAGTGTCCCATCATTGGTATCGGTGGGAGGAATAGTGCCCTATTATTGGTGTCAGTGAGAGGAATGGTGTCCGACCATTGGTGTCAGTGGAAAGAATAGTGTCCCATCATTGGTGTCAGTGAAAGGAATAGTGCCCCATGATTGGTGTCAGTGGAAGGCATAGTGCCCCATCATTGGTGTCAGTGGGAGGAATAGTACCCCATCATTGGTGTCAGTGGATGAAATAGTGTCCCATCATTGGTGTCAGTGGAAGGAATAGTGTCCCATCATTGGTGTCAGTGAAAGGAATAGTGTCCCATCATTGGTGTCAATGGGAGAAATAGTGTCCCACCATTGGTGTCAGTGGAAGGAATAGTGTCCCATCATTCGTGTCAGTGGAAAGGATAGTGTCCCATCATTGGTGTCAGTAGAAGGAATAGTATCCCATCATTGGTGTCAGTGGAAGGAATAGTGTCCCATAATTGGTGTCAGTGGGAATAATAGTGTCCCATCATTGGTGTTAGTGGAAGGAATAGTGTCCCATCATTGGTGTCAATGGGAGAAATAGTGTCCCACCATTGGTGTCAGTGGAAGGAATAGTGTCCCATCATTCGTGTCAGTGGAAAGAATAGTGTCCCATCATTGGTGTCAGTAGAAGGAATAGTATCCCATCATTGGTGTCAGTGGAAGGAATAGTGTCCCATCATTGGTGTCAGTGGGAATAATAGTGTCCCATCATTGGTGTCAGTGGAAAGAATAGTGTCCCATCATTGGTGTCAGTGGAAAGAATAGTGACCCGTTGTCTGTGTCAGTGAGAGGAACTATGCCCCACTGTTGCCCACAGTGGAGGGAATAACGCCCAAAGGGCCGTTAAAAACAAGCAAAAGGCTCCATCCGGACCCTGGGCCTCAGTTTGGAGACCACTGCTATAAAAGGAAGAGTTCCAAAATGTAAAATTTGAATGACCTATGGTATAAGCGGGGCTAAAAATGTAAAGTCCTGAGCTACTACCCGTACACACGGTCGGACATTGATCGGACATTCCGACAACAAAATCCATTAATTTTTTTCGACGGATGTTGGCTCAAACTTGTCTTGCATACACACAGTCACACAAAGTTGTCGGAAAATCCGATCGTTCTGAACGTGGTGACGTAAAACACGTACGTCGGGACTATAAACGGGGCAGTAGCCAATAGCTTTCGGCTCTTAATTTATTCTGAGCATGCGTGGCACTTTGTGCGTCAGATTTGTGTACACACGATCGGAATTTCGGACAACAAGGTCCTATCACACATTTTCCATCGGAAAATCCTATCGTGTGTACAGGGCATTAGAGTTACTCTCCACCAGTTGCCCCACCCAATCCCTGCTACGCCTCTAATTTAAACCCCTTTAACACGCCCCTTGTAAATGATCTCATGAAATTACACTGTTAAATGTTTTATGCAGAACGAAGTTACAAAAATTTAACCCCCCGCCTTCCTGACCAGGTCATTTTTTGCGACACTGCACTGCGTTACTTTAACTGACAATTGCGCGGTCGTGCGACGCTGTACACAAATAAAATGTATGTGCTTTCTTTCCCACAAATAGAACTTTATTTTGGTGGTATTTGATCACTTCTGCTTTTTTTCATTTTTAGTGCTATAAACAAATTGACAATTTTGGCTGGGCGGTGGGGTGGTGTGGTTGTGTGGCGGGGGGTAATCTCATTTGCTGATTGCTGCCTGGCTTACCAGTGCCCATCAATGCTGACCACTAAAATCACCTACCTGACATACACACACTGACCTACCTGACATACACACACTGACCTACCTGACATTCACACACTGCCCTACCTGACATACACACACTGGCCTACCTACCTGACATACACACACTGACAGGGCCTTTAAGTATGCTTAGGCCTGGTAAGCCACCAAACCCTTCATCCAGGCCAAGCATGTTCCCCTCCAGGATGGTTACATCATCTGCACCTTCATAACCAGGCCAAAGCATATCAGAGAACCGGGCAGATTATATCATCATCACAGAAAAGATTTGCTTGACGAGATTATTGGATCGTCTTCACCATCACCACAATAGCTGCTTACAATCCTTTGTTTAAAGAGGCCGCTGCCAGGGCATCCCTGGAGTGCAGGCATCTACCATACTCAGAGAAGGACAACGCTTTGCAAATCTCTTGGGGAGGAGCTGATGCCATAGGGGCACCTCATATCATGCATAGTGACTGAGCCTACCAAGGGGCTACTCCACAATATAAGAAGATCAAAAAAATCAGTTCAATCAGGAAATTTATGAAACATTGTTAACACAAAATTGGCCTGTCTGATTCGTCTGATCCTAACAATTACCACCCTGGCATTTCCAATGATGTATATATTTTCTATTCCTGTTGGTCTATGCATCCAGCTTGGCATATACAGTTTTTTTTGTGATAGAGGTCTACTGTAATACTTTTCTGTACCATTACCTGTTCAACAATGAGAGACATACACTGACCTACCTACACTGACATACACGCACTGACCTACCTACACTGACATACACACACTGACCTACCTGACACGCACTGACATGCACTGACCTTCCTACCTGACGTACACTGACCTTCCTACCTGATGTACACTGACCTTCCTACCTCACATACACTGACCTTCCTACCTGACGTACACTGACCTTCCTACCTGACGTACACTGACCTACGTACCAATGTACACTGACCTTCCTACCTGACGTACACTGACCTACGTACCTAATGTACACTGACCTTCCTACCTGACGTACACTGACCTTCCTACCTGATGTACACTGACCTTCCTACCTGATGTACACTGATCTTCCTACCTGACATACACTGACCTACCTACCTGACGTACACTGACCTACCTGACATACACTGGTCTACCTACCTGACATACACTGACCTACCTACCTGACATACACTGACCTACCTACCGGACAAACTCTGACCTACCTACCGGACATACTCTGACCTGACATACACTGACCTTCCTACCTGACATACACTGACCTACCTACCTGACATACACTAACCTACCTACCTGATATACACTGACCTTCCTACCTGACATACACTGACCTGACATACACTGACCTGACATACACTGACCTACCTACCTGACATACACTGACCTGACATACACTGACCTACCTACCTGACATACACTGGCCTGACATACACTGACCTGACATACACTGACCTACCTACCTGACATACACTGACCTACCTACCTGACATACACTGACCTGACATACACTGACCTGACATATACTGACTTACCTACCTGACATACACTGACCTACCTACCTGACATACACTGACCTGACATACACTAACCTACCTACCTGACATACACACACTGAGGTCAGGAGACAGACTTCATGTTGTCAGACTTCAGCAGCTCAGCTGTGGTGTGCGAGGCAGCCCAGAGGAGAGGAGGAGAGCAGAGGAGCAGAGGAGGAGAAGAGGGGAGCCGAGCGCCGAGCGGGCATCGATGTGGCGCGGCGGCTGCATTGTAATTCCCGCCTTCTGGAGCCTGCAGCGCCTATGATGGACGTCACACATCTCGCGGTCCCGCCATTGGACCAGTAGGACGTCCATCATAGGCGCTGCAGGCTCCAGAAGGTGGGACCTACCATGTGACTTAGCCACACTCGGCGGAACTTGAGATCAGACGGTCTGATTCGTCTGATCCTAATAATTACCACCCTGGCATTTCCAATGATGTATATATTTTCTATTCCTGTTGGTCTATGCATCCAGCTTGGCATATACAGTTTTTTTTGTGATAGAGGTCTACTGTAAGAGCCCTTGCACACTGGGGCGGTTTGCAGGTGCTATTGCGCTAATAATAGCGCCTGCAAACCGCCCAGAAAGTGCCGCTGCTTTCATTCCAGTGTGAAAGCCCCAAGGGCTTGCACACTGGAGCGATGCGCTGGCAGGACGGTAAAAAAAGTCCTGCCAGCAGCATCTTCGGAGCGGTGAAGGAGCGGTGTGTATACCGCTCCTTTACCGCGCCTGCCCATTGAAATCAATGGGACGGCGCGGCTATACCGCCGGCAAAGCGCCTCTGCAGAGGCGCTTTGCGGTGGTATTTAACCCTTTCTCGGCCGCTAGCGGGGGGTAAAACCGCCCCGCTAGCGGCCGCATACCGATGGTAAAACGCCGCTAATAATAGCGGCGTTTTACCGCCGACGCCGCCCCCGCCCCAGTGTGCAAGGGCTCTAATACTTTTCTGTACCATTACCTGTTCAACAATGAGAGACATACACTGACCTACCTACACTGACATACACGCACTGACCTACCTACACTGACATACACACACTGACCTACCTGACACGCACTGACATGCACTGACCTTCCTCCTGACGTACACTGACCTTCCTACCTGATGTACACTGACCTTCCTACCTCACGTACACTGACCTTCCTACCTGACGTACACTGACCTACCTACGTGATGTACACTGACCTACGTACCAATGTACACTGACCTTCCTACCTGACGTACACTGACCTACGTACCTAATGTACACTGACCTTCCTACCTGATGTACACTGACCTTCCTACTTGACATACACTGACCTACCTACCTGACGTACACTGACCTACCTGACATACACTGACCTACCTACCTGACATACACTGACCTACCTACCTGATGTACACTGACCTACCTACCGGACAAACTCTGACCTACCTACCGGACATACTCTGACCTGACATACACTGACCTTCCTACCTGACATACACTGACCTACCTACCTGACATACACTAACCTACCTACCTGATATACACTGACCTTCCTACCTGACATACACTGACCTGACATACACTGACCTGACATACACTGACCTACCTACCTGACATACACTGACCTGACATACACTGACCTACCTACCTGACATACACTGGCCTGACATACACTGACCTGACATACACTGACCTACCTACCTGACATACACTGACCTACCTGACATTCACTGACCTACCTACCTGACATACACTGACCTGACATACACTGACCTGACATACACTGACCTGACATACACTGACCTACCTACCTGACATACACTGACCTGACATACACTGACCTACCTACCTGACATACACTGGCCTGACATACACTGACCTGACATACACTGACCTACCTACCTGACATACACTGACCTACCTACCTGACATACACTGACCTGACATACACTGACCTGACATATACTGACCTACCTACCTGACATACACTGACCTACCTACCTGACATACACTGACCTGACATACACTGACCAACCTACCTGACATACACTGACCTACCTACCTGACATACACTGACATACACTGACCTGACATACACTGACCTACCTACCTGACATACACACACTGAGGTCAGGAGACAGACTTCATGTTGTCAGACTTCAGCAGCTCAGCTGTGGTGTGCGAGGCAGCCCAGAGGAGAGGAGGAGAGCAGAGGAGCAGAGGAGGAGAAGAGGGGAGCCGAGCGCCGAGCGGGCATCGATGTGGCGCGGCGGCTGCATTGTAATTCCCGCCTTCTGGAGCCTGCAGCGCCTATGATGGACGTCACACATCTCGCGGTCCCGCCATTGGACCAGTGGGGCGCCCATCATAGGCGCTGCAGGCTCCAGAAGGCGGGACCTACCATGTGACTTAGCCACACTCGGCGGAACTTGAGATCAGACGGTCCCCGCTCAGCGGCAGATGGCGGCGCTCGGGTCTAATAATAAAACAGTGCCCACCCGATACTCGGGGCTTGTTGGTGACCCACTCGGAGCTTCAGCCACGGTCAGCCCCCCCCCCCCCCCCCGCCGACGCGCCTGATCACAACAGAAACTACAAAAATGACCCTGATAAAAAGTTTACACACCCTAGTTCTTAATACCGTGTATTTCCCCGCTTGACATCAATGACAGCTTGAAGTCTTTTGTGGTTTTTGTGGATGAGGCTCTTTATCTTCTCAGATGGTAAAGCTGCCCATTCCTCTTGCCAAAAAGCCTCCAGTTCCTGTAAATTCTTGGACTGTCTTCCATGAACTGCACGTTTGAGATCTCCCCAGAGTGGCTCAATGATATTGAGGTCAGGAGACTGAGATGACCACTCCAGAACCTTCACTTTATTCTGCTGTAGCCAATGACAGGTCGACTTGGCCTTGTGTTTTGGATCATTGTCATGTTGGAATGTCCAAGTATGTCCCATGCGCAGCTTCCTGGCTGATGAATGCAAATGTTCCTCCAGTATTTTTTGATAACATACTTCATTCATCTTGCCATCAATTTTGACCAAATTTTGTGTGCCTTTGTAGCTCACACATCCCCAAAACATCAGCGATCCACCTCCATGTTTCACAGTAGGAATGGTGTACCTTTCATCATAGGCCTTGTTGCCTCCTCTCCAAATGTAGCGTTTATGGTTGTGGCCTAAAAGCTAAATTTTGGTCTCATCACTCCAAATGACTTTGTGCCAGAAGGTTTGATGCTTGTCTCTGTGCTGTTTGGCGTATTGTAAGCGGGATACTTTGTGCCATTTGCGTAGTAATGGCTTTCTTCTGGCGACTCGACCATGTAGCCCATCTTTCTTCAAGTGCCTCCTTATTGTGCATCTTGAAACAGCCACACCACATGTTTTCAGAGAGTCCTGTATTTCACCTGAAGTTATTTGTGTGTATTTCTTTGCATCCCGGATGATTTTCCTGGCAGTTTTCGCTGAAATTTTAGTTGGTCTACCTGACCGTGGTTTGGTTTCAACAGAACCCCTTATTTTCCACTTCTTGATTAGAGTTTGAACACTGTTGATTGCTATTCTCAATTCCTTGGATATCTTTATATCCCTTTCCTGTTTTATACAGTTCAACTACCTTTTCCCGCAGATCATTTGACAATTCTTTTGCTTTCCCCATGACTCAGAATTCAGAAACGTCAGTGCAGCACTGGATGAAAGATGCAAGGGTCTGTCAGGAGTCCAGAAACTCATTGACCTTGTATACACACACACTAATTACAAGCAAACAGATCACAGGTGAGGATGGTTACCTTTAATAGCCATTCAAACCCCTTTGTGTCAACTTGTGTGCATGTTATCGGGCCAAAATCACCATGGTATGTAAACTTTTGATCAGGGTAATTTGGGTAGTTTCTGTTGTGATTATGATTTAAAAATTATATTAAATATAGCATTAAGAAAATTAAAACCAATGAATGACACTTTCACTGATTTAGGATGCAGAGAGACTAATGCCCCGTACACACGGTCGGATTTTCCGACGGAAAATGTGTGATAGGACCTTGTTGTCGGAAATTCCGACCGTGTGTAGGCTCCATCTCACATTTTCCATCGGATTTTCCGACACACAACGTTTGAGAGCAGGATATAAAATTTTCCGACAACAAAATCCGTTGTCGGAAATTCCGATCGTGTGTACACAAATCTGACGGACAAAGTGCCACGCATGCTCAGAATAAATAAAGAGATGAAAGCTACTGGCCTCTGCCCCATTTATAGTCCCGACGTACATGTTTTACGTCACCATGTTCAGAATGATCGGATTTTCCGACAATTTTGAGTGCTGTTATAAATGAATAAAAAAGTTATGCCTACTTTTGCATTGGTTTCAGTACAACCATTGTATCTTGGTTGCATTAGAAACTGCAATTTTGCATATTCCATGCTGTTATTATGTACACTATATTACCAAAAGTATTAGGACGCCTGCCTTAACAAGCACATGAACTTTAATGGCATCCCAGTCTTATAGGGCGTACACACGGTCGGACTTTGTTCGGACATTCCGACAACAAAATCCTAGGATTTTTTCCGACGGATGTTGGCTCAAACTTGTTTTGCCTACACACGGTCGCACAAAGTTGTCGGAATTTCCCATCGACAACCACGCGGTCACGTACACCACGTACGACGAGACTAGAAAAGGCCGGTTCAGAACCAAGCGCGGCACCCTTTGGGCTCCTTTTGCTAATCTCGTGTTAGTAAAAGTTTGGTGAGAGACGATTCGCGCTTTTTCAGACTCGTGGCTTTCAGATCGTTTTCTGCCGTTCAGTTTGTGCTTGTGGGTTTGTATCCGCTCTTCAGTGCGTGCAAGCAAGTTCCGCGTGACTTTAGGTAGTCATTGTGTTCTTGTTCGTTCGTTACTGTTTTTCAGGTCGCTCTTCACAGGCCTTGCTGTTCTTCAGTGCGTTCTGTTACTTCGTTCTGAACAGCCGACCGTTTTCTAGCCATGTTTCGTATGCGTACTCCTTGTAGAGTTTGTGCTGTGCGGGGGCTTGGTGTTGGGGTCCTGACCTTGACACAAGTCCAGTCCATGAACAGGGTGGGGAGGAGTTCATGGACCAAGAATTGGTTGCTTCAGCGTGACCAGTTCTGTCATATGCCTTTGCTCCGTGAGATCCGTGAGAATAATCCTGATGATTTCAGGAACTTTCTCCGGATAACGGACCCCGTGTTTCACTGTTTGTTGGCTTCGCTGACCCCCTATATCAGCAGGCAGGATACCTGCATGAGGCAAGCCATCACTCCGGAGCAGAGGTTGGTCGCTACCTTGCGGTATTTGGCCACAGGGAGAAGCCTGCAGGACCTCAAGTTCTCGACAGGCATCTCCCCCCAGGCTCTGGGGATCATTATCCCAGAGACCTGTTCTGCCATCATCCAGGTCCTGCAGAAGGAGTATATGAAGGTAAGATTTTTATCCTTTTATATCACATTTTATTGTCTTGAATGTTTGCTAATATATTGTATTTCTTTCCTCATTCCCTAATTACCATGATTGTAATATGCTGTGAATGTCCCCTTTGTCCTCATGCATGCTGGATTTTTATGTAATTATTATTTTAGGTCCTTCATACATATTTGCCCTTCACTAACCTCCCCAGCATGGTGTCTCCTGGTCCATATTCACCTCATGTAGTCACTTAACAATGTATTTTATCAGCTCCATAGTAGTGCTTTACCCCAAACACCCCCTAAAATGTTTGGTAATGTTATTTTTGATTTTAATTCAGGCAGAGTGCCAGAGGCTTTTTTTTGTGGTGTCCCCAAATAATTTTTAGTAACCCTCCCTCCCCCAACTGCTAAGTCAGCTGATCCCAATTCTCTATGTATCCTCAATCATCTATCTGCTGACTTTGCCAAACCCATACACACTATACCCATCTCTTTTGTGCTCTGATTTATGGATGAATTGCCCAAAGCATGTAGTGCAAGGGCCTGCCTGTATACTTTCAAATGGTACTGTTTAAAGTTTTTGTATCCTATTATTATCTTGATAGGTAATAGCAGAATGTCCAAATGTCCTCAAATGTGTACAGTGTGTATTTCTATCTTTGTATTATGACACTTCTTACCTGTCCAGTGGGCTGCCAATAGCGTAACTAAGGAGCGGCTGTTCCAAGTAATACCCTGTATTTAGGCCTTCATCTCTCAATGAAGTGAAGAGGGTTACCTGTCCAAGAGTTCCCCCCCCCCTATAATGTTAGAAATGGCCCATGAGAGGGGGGAGGGGGAATATGATAGGTGTACCTTATACTTTGGCCTTGTTAAATTCCCCTTAATAAATGCTATCTGGAGGTTGCCCCATAATGTTTGTGTCTAATCTGCTTGCCATGTTTCAGAGTAAAAATAGTAATGTTTATTGTTTTTTCCTCAACAGTTTCCTTCCACGCCACAGGAATGGCAGACTGTGGCCTCCCACTTTGCCCAGCGGTGGGACTTTCCTAACTGCGGAGGGGCAATTGATGGGAAACACGTCCACATCGTCCCACCACCCAACTCGGGGTCGTACTATTTTAATTACAAGGGGTTTAATAGTATAGTGATGTTGGCGGTGGTGTCGGCTAATTACAAATTCTTGTATGTGGACGTGGGGAAGAATGGCCGGATGTCCGATGGTGGAGTCATCGCCCAGACGGAGTTCTACAGGCGTCTCCAGAATGGCAGCTTGGACTTGCCAGCTCCAGAGGACAATGTGGAAGGACTCCCATTCGTGTTCGTTGCTGATGAAGCGTTTGCGCTGGGGGACCACCTGATGCGGCCATTCCCGATGAGGACCCTCACCCCGGAACAGAGGGTTTTTAATTACCGGCTGGCCAGAGCCCGAAGAGTGGTGGAGAACACATTTGGAATCCTGGCCAGCCGGTTCCGACTATTTCTGACACCCATCCATATGGCGGAGTATAAACTGAACCATATAATACTTGCGTGCTGTGTTCTCCATAATTTTTTAAGAAAATATTCTGCCAACTATGCTGGCTCAGTTGGGCCTGAGGCCGGAATCCAAAATCCATCAACACTGACGGCGCTTGAAAGCGGACATCCTGGCTTGCCCTCCCTGAGTGCCCGTGATGTCCGGTTACGATACCTGGAGTTCTTTGCGGGTAGGGGGGCTATCAATATGCCAGACAATATGTGAAGCCTTTTTGAAATAAAAAAAAAATAAAAAATTCTTTGTGGACATTTACTGATTGTGTTTGTTTGAGCTGACCCTGACAGAAATGTGTGGAGTCCAGAAAATGGTGTGATTGTGTAACCTTATACAAAGCACTGTTGGCTGTTATTTACTAAATGCAAAGACACTTTTCACTACAAGTGCACTTGCAACTGCACTTAGACTGCACTTGTAGTGCAAAGTGGATTTGCCCTTAGGAAATAACCCCCATTTTGACAGAAAACAACAATTACATCACCCCAAAAATGTTGTAGCGTTGAGACAATAATCCACACATTCTTGATGAACAATCTTTTTAATACCAGCACAATCACATCTGCATTTACCAAAGGTTTTTCTGACAAAACAACATGTTTGTTGTATACCAATTTTTGTGGTAGCATTATCCAAAATCAAAATGTGCATTTTATAGAAAACACGCCTGTGTAAAAACAACAAGAAAGACACAAATCTTGATCTTACAAAGTTCACATTTGGTAGAACTTGAAGGCAATATCAGACATGAGTATTTAGGAACTGTGTTTGATAATGCGTTCAGATGGGGGGAAATCACCCCAGGAAAAGCCAAATTTGGAAGATGCACACAAATTTCACAATGTCAACATGTGCTATCTGCCATCACGAGGGATCAAGGGATGTGTTTTGGGGGAGAAACCCCTTCCTCACCGCTACTTTATTATTGAGGAAGGGCTTGCACCCCCAAAACGCATCCATTGATCTCCCGTGATGGCAGATAGCACATGTTGACACACTGTGTGCATCCTCCAAATTTGGCTTTGGGAAAAATCACAAAAACATTTTGCACATTGTAGCACACAAAAGAAGTAAGTGATTTGGAGGGGTTTTAAACTCGCCCCAAAACATCAATGATGTTTTTATATTTTGGAATAACATCATTGATGCTTTGCTTGATGATTTCCAATTGTAAATTACACCCCATGATCTCCCCGATCAGGATCTGGGCACTTTCGGATGTGAAAGGATCTTCATCCACAACCTCACGATCACCTAAAAAGAGAGGAACCCCAAAATAAATTTTGTTTCCAAAAAATGCCGCCATCCATCTCTTATCTGAGCCTGTGGTCGCAGACACTCACCTGTTGTGGTGACTAGTTCCACCACGTCTTCTTCCTCCTGCTCAGATTGTGTTGGGGGGATTTCACCTTCTTCCAGAGGTGGGGGGTCTCTGGTCTCCTCGGATGAGGGGTGTCCTCCGAGTCTTTTCTCCTCTATGTAAAACAAAAATGGTATAATTAGCACACAGATATTTGATGGCAGAACTACAATTAGGAAACATTGCTTGGAAGTGGGGTACAATTGTCTATTTTAGCCGAGTTCCAAGATGTAATTTACACTGGAGCACCTGTGTGGCCCCCCTGATATAAATGGTGTTCTGGGGTCCCACACTAGTGCTCCAGTGTCCAGATGTGAAAACAGCTGCTCAGTGTCCTCTCCTTACACAGAATCTAGTTTGCATTTCATTCTAGTAACAAAGCCATCTACACATATTTACATAGGTTGGACTTGATGGACGTGTGTCTTTTTTCAACCTCACCTACTATGTAACTATATGTAACTATGTAACCCAATTCTTTGAAGACAAGTATAGGGCCTCAAAATGGTGGCCAAATGCATATGGCCTAAACAATGGTATTTTATAGTCCGAAAGAAAAATGTGTGATCCGAAAGAATAATGTGCCCATGAACATGAAAGTTGCCATTTTAAACTGTACAACAGTTCCTAAAAGCACATGGAGCAGCACGAACGTAATAAACATAAAGAATAGGAACACAGCACAACTACTTACTTTTTTGCAGCACTCTCCGGATCTTTCTGTACTGCTCATGTTCTCGTAATTTGAGGTCCGACCACCGGTTCCTGAGCTGATCTTTCAATCGTCGTACCCCGAAATTCCGGTGCAGACTCCTGACCACTTTCGCCATGATCTTGGCCTTTCGGACATGGGGGTTGGGGTAAGGCCCATACTTTCCGTCATAGTCGGCCCTCTTCAGGATGTCCACCATCTCCAACATCTCCCCAAAGGACATATTTGAGTCCTTAAATCTCCTTCTGGATCGGGACGTTTCAGGCTCCAGCCTTTCCTCCCCCTCCTCCTCGTTGCTACAATTAGCACGCACCTGCTGTCTATCCGCCATGTGCTCTTCCCCCACTGCGCCGAACGAAAAGGGGCGGGGAATAGACTAGAAAGAACGTCAGGGGCGGGCGGAGTTAGACGCATGCGCAGTGTGTATAAAGCGTAACACACGTTTGTCTTACGTACGATCTGTGAGCGGAGGAAGGAGCATCGGAGACGCCGATCGTGCTAACGAAGGTAGGATCTTAACTTGGGCCTATACTGCTTCGAAATGGAAGCCTATATTGTAACAAGATTAGGGGAGTTTTGCCTGACATTAGGGTTTGTCTTGTGTTGTGTCTTGCAGAGAAAATGGATGGGTTCAACGACCACAATTTCCTGCCCCTGTTCATAGACAAGTACAGGGAGCTGCCCTGTCTGTGGCAGGTCAGACACCCACATTACAACCATAAACAGAAGAGGCAGGCAGCGCTGGAGAAACTGCTGGAGTTGGTGAAGCCGGTGGTCCCCACAGCAACCATCCCCTATTTAAAAGCTAAAATTGTTGGCCTGTGGATCACTTATCTTAGGGAGCACAAGAAGGTCACAGATTCCCAGAGGTCCGGAGCTGCAGCAGATGACGTTTATGTCCCCAGACTGTGGTACTACGAGAGACTGCGATTTCTGTCAGACCAGACTGAAGTCAGGGAATCCCTCTCCACTCTTCCTTCCACGCTTCCTTCCATCCCAGCTGACCTGAGGCTTCTGATGTCCAACCTGGGCCTTCCAGCCAGGAAGAAGTGGAGGAGCCCAGCTGGAGTCAGGTATAGCATTCTTCTACAGATTTCTGGTCAATAAATAAATGATGTTTATTAGATGTTATTATTGATAACTAATTGCTGATTAAAAAAAGTGTTTTACATATCAAAAGACAGTAGTGGGCACCCAAAATTGGGACAAGAATGAAAAATGCTGGGCTCAGAATGATAGTCTGTTATATTTGTTAACATTCAATTTGCAGCAGCCAGGAGGTGAAAATTGTGTGTGATTGATGACAAAAAAACTAAAACTATGTCCCTTTTTCATACACAGGAAGACCTCAGACAGGAGGAGGTTGTGGAATGTGGCAGTCAGGAGGAGGCGGGGATTAGTGGCAGCCAGGAGGGGGTGGGGCTAAGTGTCAGCCAAGAGAAGCCTGGGACCAGTCGCAGCCTGACTGAGTCTCAGGTTCCTCCCCTCCGCCTGCCACATAAACGAGCCAGGAAGATGACTCCCAGTCCTGTGCAGGATTCAGCATACAGGCTGATCCAGGAGGCTTCTGCGTCCCTCAGAGCCTTCCCCACTCCTGAAGAGGCCTTTGCCTGCACCAAATTGCAGGGCATGCAGGAGGGCCAACGCAGGCTCTGTGAGGACCTGCTTTATAAAGTGCTACGTAAGGGGGAGAGTGGGGAACTACCACCCAAAACGGATGTCATTGAGATGGACCATCCTCCTCCTCCTCCTCCTGCTGCCACAACTCCACCACCACAGCCAAAGCCTGGAAGGAAGCGTGGAAGGAAGACCAAAGAGTGATGACCTGGGTTCAGTCTGGTCTGACAGAAGATGCAGCCTCTCGTATGACCACAGCCTGGGGACACAGATGTCATCTGCTGCTTTCCGGATCTCTGGGACTTCTGGACCAGACTGCACTCCCTAAGATAAGGACTCCTCAGGCCACCAATTTTGCTTTGAAATAATTGATGTCTGCCCTGGGGGTCCAAGGCTTCACCAATTTCTGCAGTTTCTCCAGCGTTGCCTCCCTCTTTGTTTATAGTTGTGACCCCTTAATAAAAAATTTTTTGGGAAATTCTACTCTCCTGTGTGTGTTTTCATCCAAAAATTACAGTTTGTTGGTGACGATTCAGGTACATTTCTAAAGTACAATGTGAAATTAACAAGGGACAACAACACCAAACAATCTCCTACAGATTAAATAGAACAACATATCAATGGTGTTGTGGGAACTTGTCACAAAAAACACGCAAACATTTTCGGGAGTACAAATCAAAATCACCAAAAAAAAAAAAAAAATAGAAACACAAAAAAAGATTCTACATTAAAGGCAAAAAAACCAAAAAATATATCAAAAAATATGTTGTCAGATGTGAGAAATCAAAATATATTGAGGGAATCCAGATAAATTGTAACGAAATAAGTTTGTGAGAAGTGTGTGTGAATATGAGCAGCAAAACTACTTCATTCTTGTCACATTATAAAGAAGAAGAGAGTGCGCTGTATTAAACCATTTTGAACATTGCAGCGTGACGAAAATGCTGTATCCTTTGCGAACACTAAGTTTACCAGAACGAGCTGTCCCGTCTCGGAATTTCTTCTGAGCATGCGTGGCACTTTGTGCGTCGGAACAGGCCACACACGGTTCGGAATTGACGCGATCGGATTTTGTTGTCAGAAAATTTTATCTCCTGCTGTCCAACTTTGTGTGTCGGAAAATCCGATGGAAAATGTCCGATGGAGCCCACACACGGTCGGAATTTCCGACAACACGCTCCGATCGGACATTTTCCATCGGAAAATCCGACCGTGTGTACGGGGCATTAGTCCGAAGGTTTCAATATTGAGTTGGCCAACCCTTTGCAGCTATAACAGCTTCAACTTTTCTGGGAAGGCTGTCCACAAGGTTTAGGAGTGTGTCTATGGGAATGTGTGACCATTCTTCCAGAAGCACATTTGTGAGGTCAGGCACTGATGTTGGGCGAGAAGGTCTAGCTCGCAGGCTCCGTTCTAATTCATCCCAAAGGTGTTCTACCGGGTCAGGACTCTGTGCAGGCCATTTAAGGTTCTCCACCCCAAACTTGTTCATCCATGTCTTTATGGACCTTGCTTTGTGCTCTGGTGCGCAGTCATGTTGGAACAGGAAGGGGCCATCCCCAAACTGTTCCCACAAAGTTGGGAGTATGAAATTGTCCAAAATGTCTTGGTATGCTGACGCATTAAGAGTTCCCTTCACTGGAACGAAGGGGCCAAGCCCAAATCCCTGAAAAAATGATTTGGACCAGTGCACAAAGCAAGGTCCATAAAGACATGGATGAGCGAGTTTGAGGTAGAGGAACTTGACTGGCCTGTACAGAGTCCTGAGCTCAACCCGTTAGAACATCTTTGGGATGAATTCGAGTGGAGACTGTGAGCCAGGCCTTCTCGTCCAACATCAGTGCCCGACCTTCTGGAAGAATGGTCAAACATTCTCATAGACACACTTCTAAACCTTGTGGACAGCCTTCCCAGAAGAGTTGAAGCTGTTATAGATGCAAAGGGTGAGCCAACTCAATATTGAACCCTATGGACTAAGACTGGGATGCCATTAAAGTTCATGTGCATGTAAAGGCAGGCGTCCCAATACGTTTGGTAATATAGTGTATGACGCGTGCATGTTTTATGTTTCAATATTTTTATTCAGTATAAAACTCACAGTACAAAAGTATAAGTGGGACCATTTGCCCTGCAATGGCCAACATGGCCTAAATTACATCATAGGTAGGGTATACATTAAGGCACATAGAGAATGCATCGTGGATTTGTAGCCTACATCACAAGCATCAAGCTCGGGGGTTGAGGAGTGATATGGTGCTGTACAACTCATCTTCTAAAGGGGTGTGGGGTACAGAGGAGTAAGGGAGCTAACCCGCCACCCCAAAAGAGAACACACTGTGGTCGGGGCTTCCCACTCCTCGGCTCCGACACCTGAACCTTATCTAATAGCTGTGCAGCGTTCAGCGGTAGTGGGAGTAGGCTCAGAGGAAGTACCATGATATAACCAACAAGAAATAATCAGAGGAGAGGATATTCATCGTTCTATCAGGTAGCATGTTGATGGGTAGGGAGTGCCCAACACCATTATGAAATCAAACACTAAAATTAGCTAGGTCCGTAAAGTCTATGGCCGAAGCCCAGTGCCACAGAAAAGAGGAAAGGAAGAGGAGAATGAAGAAGAAATTTGGAAGAGAAGAGAGAGAGAGGTGAGCCGACTGGGGGAGAATGGTATAGAGCGTGGTCGATTTGAGATCAGGGGTGTAGAGAGACACCTATGAAGGTTGCCCAGGGATCCCAGATCTTTTCGAATTTTTCTGTGCAGTCCAGGAGTACCCTTGCCATCTTCTCTTGTGTCATTACCCATGAGATATTCTTTTTTGCTAGTAGTGTCAAGACAGTCGTTTTTTTCCAAGCTTTGGCTAGGGTGAGTTTGGTACCCAGGAGTATAAAGAAAATCAGGTGTTGTGTACTCCTGGAGGCTTCCTTCACTGGAAAATTGAGAAGAGCGAACAGGGAGGACATTTGGATGGGGATCATTGTGATCTTACGGATCCAGGAGAAGATCTTATTTCAGAAGCTCCTTAGTCTGGGGCAACCCCACCAAACATGATACATATCACCTCTGAGGTCACCCCCCGAAAGCATAGGGGGGGTGACGTTGGGTATAGCTTGGCCAGTCTCGATGGAACTAGCTACCATCTGGAAATTACTTTTATGCTAGCTTCTTCGAGGCTAGAGTTGAGGATACCCTTGTACGATTGAAAAAGTTTCTGTTCCATGTTTCTAGTTTCCATTGTTGGGAGAGATCCTCTTCCCAGGCTAGCATGTAGGGAGTCTTGGAGCTATTGGAGGCCAGTGCCCTATAGATCACTGTGATTCCCCCCCCCCCCCCCTCTGCTCATCGACTTGGCCACACCTTTGTTCATAGGTAGTGATTTGGGGGCCATTGGGTTGTGTTTTACATATTTTGTGCAGGAAGTCGTAAATCTGGGTGTACCGAAAGAGTTTGGATGTTGGCATATCTAGCTTGCTAATGCAGAAGGCTTTGGAAAGTGGGCCCATGGGTCTGAGGAAGTGCCATATTTTATAAAGCCCTTTGTCAAGCCACCACCGGAAGGCTTTGATGTTTAGCCCTGGTTGGAAAGCTGGGTTTTGAAATAGGTGCTTTAGCGGTTCGATGGGGGAGGTCAATTGATTAAGTCCTTTCAGCCTGTTCCGGAGGGTAAAGGAGTGGGAGAGTGTTGAGGACAATATTGAGGGTCTCATCTTTTTGGGACACCATAGGAAATAGTCAAGGGTGTGAAGTGGGACCACCTGGCGTTCGATATGTATCCAGTCAGGTGATTCCCAGAGAGAATAAACTGCCGAAATCTGGGCTAATTGAGCAGCTTGAAAGTACCAAAGTAAGTTTGGAATACCTAGGACCCCCTCTTCTCTTGACCAGAAAAAAAGGAGAAAAAAATGGAGATCCGCTGTCCGGGGCAGCTCAGGGAGGGACAGCTTCCTTGGACTTTTTGGATCTGGTGGTCTCCCAGTCCGGGAGCAGTGGGCTAGTGGGAAGTTGTCTCTTAGCAGAGTTAGGAGCCAAGGCTGTGGTTGATTCGGGTTGTGACGAATAAGGCCTAGGTGTAGCAGCAGTTTTTCACCCTCTTAGAGAGATGCAAACGTGTATGTTTTGCCTTTAGTGTCGAGTTTGAGCTGGAATGGAAAGAGCAACCAGTACTTGATTTCATTATCCGTCAAAATCTTGAGCAAAGGTTTTAGAGCTCTGCGCTTTTGGATAGTAGATGGGAACAGGTCCGCAAAGATTAGCAGCTCGTGACCTTGAAACATAAGTTTAGACATAGTTCGCAATTTGCGCATCACCTCCTCCTTGACAGAATAGAAATGTGGTTTTACCACGATATCTCTGGGTAGGTCGTCAGGTTTTGGAAGCCTCAAAGCCCTGTGAGCACGGTCTAGCTCCAATCTATGCTGTGGAATGTCAGGGAGTACTTCCTTGATAAAAGTGTAAATTGTTTCTGTGACATGTGTATAGGATTCTGGGAGTCATCTTACTCTGAAGTTGTACCTCCTATTCTCAAGGTCATCAGTTTTAGCATTGGCCGTCTCGTGTTGCTCCTGAAGGAGTTGAATGCAATCAGTGTTTTGATTAGTTCTGGCAATGGTGGCTTCTAAGTTGTTTTCTATGATCTCCATGCGGGTTCCTATAGTTTGGAGATCCACTTTGATATCACCGGTGAATTTGTTGGCAGTATTGTGTAGGCCTCTGTCAAGGAGATCAGCAAATTTAGCAAATAAGTCGGCCATGTTAACTGGCTGGGTTAGGCCCAAATCCCCGGGCTGTAGTAGCTAGTGGGGCTGGGGAGGGTCGGCCTCCATAGGGGAGAAATCCGGGTCTGCCAAGGACTGTTCAATAAGGGATTCTGTGAAGGCTGGGGATGCAGGATCTGGGGGAGGAGTACTCACGGACAGTCCCAGCTGCAGGGATGAAGAAGGAGATGCGGCCTGTGCGCTGGTGAGACGAACTGGAGCTGGGCGGTGTGGCGCGGCTGCCATCTTGGGATTCACAGCCCGAGGCTGTTTGGCTCCAAAAGCGGTGCTCAGGCTTCTCCTCGCTGAGCCTGTGGACATCAGGGGGGTTCTTCGGGCTTACGCTGGCCGGGGGGGAGGTTGATCCAGGTGGGGATCGCAGATGCTCGTGGAGGGCCTCAGTCGGCTGGAGTGGAACGGAGCTCCCGGACTATGCGTCCATGTCAGGAGCCGCCACGCATGCCCAGGACGCGTGCATGTTTTAGTCCCCAAATACTTAACTTTACATTTATAAACATTGAACTTAATTTGCTACATAATGTAGTTGCCCAATAAGAGCATCCAGGTCGGATTGTAAGTCAGAGACATCCTATAGGGAAATAATTTGGCATCATTTACAAAATAAAAAATGGTACTATGAATCCAAAACTCTATATCACATAACATCTTACATAAAAAACACACATATAGACAGATTCCAAACTATTCAAGTGACTGGTTGCTGCAGCAAAGGTTTTGTTTCATTTAGGCAGTCTAGGTAAAGCATTTGTGTGCTGATGCAAGGGGAAAGATACAAACAATGGTCTCACAGAAACACAAAACAATTCTCAATAGCGTAGAATTGCTATTCATTCTGATTGGGCAAAGCCTAAACATATGAGAAATGTTGCAGAGTATATAAAGGCAATTTTCCACCAGCTATCTACCAGTGCAGACCAACAGGAGCACACTGACAAGACAAGCAAAATGGGAAAGGTAAGAAGGGCATAAAAGTATTGAAATATCAAATGAATATTTAGCCAATGGTTCAGCCTGTGGATATCGATTGCTTGTAGCTGAATAAATCTGTTTAAGTTTTATCCTTAAAATTGTGTGAATTTGTAAATACTGAGGTCTATTTTATAGGCAACTTGTCAGACGGCCATTATCTGGCACAGCTGAAGCTGTCATTTATATTATATGGCCAAACATTTTTGACTACCAAACCCTTACACCTATATGAGCTTGTTGGAAATCCCATTCCAAAACCTTGGCCATTAATATGGAATTGCTTCCCCTTCATGCCTAAAACAGTTGTTAGCTCTTTTGGGAAGGCTTTTATAATACTTTGGCATATTTTTGTAGGAATGTGGGCTCATTTAGTCAAAAGAGCATTTATAAGGTCAGGTGCTGATGCAAGTCAATACATGGCTTACGATTGGTATTCTAATTCATCCCAAAGATGTTCAATACGGTTGAGGTCACTGACAGAAGTCTGTGATATATTTGGGTAGTGATTCACATAAAAACAGTCTTTCTCAAACCTTTTACCCCAGAGGAACCCTTAAAATAATTTTCACATCTCAGGCAAAACCCTGCTAGGATTAGTCCAATGGGGGGTCATTAGAAAAAATGCCCATTCTTCCCTCGGTGGGAAGAATGCCCCCCCCCCCCCCCCCCTTACAGTGGTGATTAGAATGCCACTCTTACAGACAGCTTTAAAGATCATTGGTGCCATGCTACAGGCTCTGCCAAGTGGTGATGGACCTGGATCTATGAAGCCACCATCAGATGGGAGGTCAATTAGCCACAGTTCAAGGAATCATCAGCAATCTCTGGAGGAACCCTAGGGTTCCAATGAGCCCTGGTTGAGAATGGCTATATTAAAAATATTGTCCACGCTGTTTATTTTAATTCTAAAACGCATCTATTCTATTGAACCTGAATTGACCTGATCTTGTTTTATTATTCAACAGATCATCTTCTACGAGGACAGGAACTTCCAGGGTCGCTCTTACGAGTGTAACTCTGAATGTCCCGACTTGTCCTCATACTTCAGACGCTGCAACTCCATTCGTGTGGAAAGTGGGAACTGGATCCTGTATGAGCTCCCCAACTACAGAGGACATCAGTACTTCCTCCATAGAGGAGACTATCCTGACTTCCAACAATGGATGGGCTACAATGACTCTATTAAATCTTGTCGTCTGAGCCCCCAGGTAATAATACATTGTGCACTCTGGTTAAGAGCCAAAGCTGTCTATAGCTGTTAGATGATGATGTCTTATTGTAATCAGTGTCATTTTTATGAGGTGAAATGCCCACTATAATTACAGGTGGCCATTGATTGTACAGGTAAGAAAACCTATTTTAAGCTTTACTTGTCCTGCCAGTATACACTGCCCCAATGGAGTTGTTCTTCTCCTCTCTCCTATCACCCTGCTCTGTAGGGCTAAACAAAAATCCTCAACTCAGCCAAGCATTTTATTTTAAAATATTGCGAAAATTGATGAAGCACAGTTGGATTAAGCATGGCCAAGTAACCTTCTTTGTCTGTGGGCAGCTTATATGATACCGATGTCAAGTGCGCATTACACTCAAGGGAGAACTGGCCTGAAGGGCATTTACCCCTTGAGCCAGGACTAGTAAAATACAGTATGTTGTGCTGATGTCACTAGATAGAGATACTTTGCCATTCAGACCTCCGTCATAGCCAAGCCCTCCAATCTGTAACACTGGGTGTTAGATAGGTACCTGCTTTCTGTTCAGACCTCCAATTACAGTAAATGTGGATTCAGGCAATTATCTGAAGCGATTGTAAATATATGGGTTTTTTCAATTAAAATAACAAGCAGGTTATACTTACCTGCACTGTAGAATAGTTTTGCACAGAGCAGCCCCGATCCTCCTCTTCTCGGGTCCCCCCGCCGGGATTCCAGACTCCTCCCCTCTGCCTAGTGCCCTCATAACAAGCTGCTTACTATGGGGCACTTGTGCATGCTTGCTCCCAAGCCCCACTACCACTCCCTCCTCACTGGCTGTGGTAGACAGCAGCAGGAGGAAATAGCTGCTGTCTGTGAGCCAATGGGGAGGGAGAGAGCCAAGAGAGCTGCTTCTCTCATGCACATTGCAAGATCGAGATCGGGCTTAGTTAAGTATGGGGGGGGGGGGGGCTGGGAGAAATGCTTTCTATGGGGACAGTCATGCATGCTCGTTCCCGAGATACACTCTGTGTCTCTATTGACTGAAGATTTTTTACCTCAATGTTGAGAATGCATTAAGGTAAAAACAACTTCTAACTTTAGAACCACTTTGAACGAGAAGTATAGTCTGTTAAGTTATTAGATTGGGGGTGGGGGTAGGGGTGGTAAACCTGAAGAAAAGCTTTAACAGACAGCTAAGTCTGAGGTTTTAATCAGACAAAAGCAGCCTCAAAGCAGGTGCTGTATCATTAGCTAACCCATAGTTCTTTAGATCCCTTGTCATGTGTTAATTGCTTATCTATCGAAAAAAAGAAAAAAAAAACATAGAAATAGTTTAAAAATATACTGTATAGGGTTAAAAGAAAGTTATATTGACCCCAAATCATTAATGTTTAATTTGAACATATGGGGGAATATTGAATATTTCTACACTCTATCCAAAACTGAAAAAAATCTTTGGGTGCATTTTTATTGGAAATGATAGCAGTAATGTGACCAGTAGCTTTTTTTTTTTTACATTGCTTTTATGTATTATTGTGGTGTAACTTATTTTAACAGCACCAAGGTTCCTTCAGCATCAAGATTTATGAGAGAGAAGACTTCAGAGGACAGATAATGGAGTTCACTGAGGATTGTCCTAATGTCTATGAGAGATTCCGCTATAATGATATCCACTCTGTTCATGTCCAAGACGGCTACTGGATGTTCTACGAGGAGCCCAACTACAAGGGACGTCAGTATTACCTGAGACCTGGAGAGTACAGGAGATACAGCGACTGGGGAGCCACAAGCGCCAAAATTGGGTCCTTCAGACGTCTCCACCATTCCATTTAAATGTTTAAAAACATTTTAAGTTTTCTGCTTGACAATAAACTTGATAAAGAAACTTTTTCTGTTTGTTATTCATTTATGCAATGTAGATTTTGGATGAGAATTTGTAAAGTGCAGCAACCTAAACAACCAATCAAAAGACACTCTTAGTCAGAGACACAATCATCTATATGAGAATATATTGTACACCGGATGAGAGTCGCACTCCATCATAAAATATCTTATTAATTTATTCCATGCAGAATAAGTTGCTTGCTTATATACATACTGGAGGAGATTTACTAAAATCAGATGATGGAGTTCATTGAGGATTTCCCTCATATCTATGAGAGATTCCGCTACCATGACATTTATTCTTGCCATGTCCATGATGGCTACTGAATGTTCTATAAGGAGCCCAATTTCAGTGGACATCAGTATTACCTGAGATCTGCAAAGTACAGGAGATATACCAACTGGGGAGCCATAAGCCCCAGAATTGTCTCCTTCAAATGTCTTCATCATGTTCATTAAAATGGCAAAAGATATAGTTTTTCTACAATAAACTTGATTTAAAAAAAAAAGAAGTGTATGTGTTTATTTTTTTGTATTATATCATCGTTGCATAATAAAGTGTAACAACATTATTCAAGGGATGTGAGATGTGATTTCCAGCCAATGACACACACAATCATCTGTACACACATTTACTACAATAAATTAAAAGCAAACAAATAATAATTTATTGTGTTGGGCAGAAAATACCTCCTGTTTTTTTAATTACTAAATGTTTTTCTCACATATGCTCAAGTTTGTGCTTCCTTACATATATGTAGCATACCTCTGACACCCCAAAGGCAGAATAGCACCTCCAGAGGCCAGGGGTGGGCTAGCACTTCTCTCCAGGGCTTAGTCCATGGCTAAAATTGGGGCCGAGAAGGATATTGGGTGCTAGTCATGTTTATCTTTGTAGAGTTTTATTGCAGAACGGTTAAGGAGGTGAGGGTTAGGGGTCCCGGATACCATAGCAGATCACTTACAGACACTCCAGATCCAATGTCTAGCTTCACAGTGTCAGAACATTTCAACCGACCTGGCAACATTATAAGCACATTCCCAAAATTTCAGTGCGTTCTCCAATTGAGTCACCAGGCCCTTCTGAAAGACCAGCCTTCTTCTTGGCTCTCTACAGCAAGGGGTCTCTCCTGGGTCTCCTCCTTGGTGCAGCTTCCCCCAGACCAGGCAGGACAGCTTCAGGACCACTTCAGCACACCTGAGCCCAGGTTCACACTAGTGCAATCACGGACATCGGGTGAGGGTTAGGGGTCCCAGATACCATAGCAGATCACTTACAGACTCTCCAGATCCAGATCAATGTCCAGCTTCACAGTGCCAGGACATTTTAACCGACCTGGCAACACTATAAGCACATTCCCAAAATTTCAGTGCTTTCTCCAATTGAGTCACCAGGACCTTCTGAAAGACCAGCCTTCTTCTTGGCTCTCTACAGCAAGGGTTCTCTCCTGGGTCTCGTCCTTGGTGCAGCTTCCCCCAGACCAGGTAGGACAGCTTCAGGACCACTTCAGCACACTTAAGCCCAGGTTCACACCAGTGCGATCACAGACATCGCATGTGATTCGCACCCGCACCTGCAGTGCCGATCACATGCGATGTCTGTGAGAATGCAAGTTCAGCCATACAGTCGTATGGCTGAACCCGCATTAGATTCACATAGAAAAAAGTGCAGGGACTTGTTTTTCCCCGCACTAGAATCGGATCGCATTGGCGTTCTCACCTATGCGATCTTATTCCTGTGCGAGTTCACAGTTTACACTGCAATCTGTGAACCGATTTGGGGGTGTCATTGACAATGTAATGACACCCGCAGCGGTGCTTCAACTGCTTGAACGGAGCGAGGTGGGAACCAGCTCTGTAATCCTGCTGGTTCCCGCATCACATCAGTGTGAACCTAGGCTTAGGCCCCAAAACAGGCTATTGGGCCTAACAGCAGAGCTCCATCCAGCAGCACCTCCCTAGGCCTCAGTCCAGGGGAAGAGAGCGAGCACATGGCCTGTCCCAGCATGCACCAGTGGCATAAACCTCCTTCTGGATTGGCTGAAAGAAATATAACTATTCATAACTTAGTTTCGTTTGCGAAATCTCATACTATGATTCGTGATACCAGTGACATCTATTGGCGACAATAAGAAATCCCAAGCCAACTCAGACATGAAATATGAACAAAGCATATCTCTCTATGGTGTGTACCTGTCTCAGTTAAGAGCACTAAGGGGTTGATTTACTAAAGGCAAATAGACTGTTCACTTTGCAAAGTGCAATTGCACTCTGCAAGTGCAGTTGCTCCAGAATTTATTAAATGAGGTAAAGGTCCACTTTGCAAAGAATACCAAATCACATGCCAGGAAAATAAAAAAAATGCATTTTTGCTTGCACACGATTGGATGACAGAGGTCAGCAGAGCTTCTGCTCATTTATTACGCTCTGGAGCAACTTCACTTGCAGAGTGCAACTTCACCTTGCAAAGTGCACAGTCTATTTGCCTTTAGTAAATCAACCCCTTAGTGTCACTTTAGTCTGCTACTTCATTCTTCTGCTATCAGCATGAATCACTTCTGACAAGTTTTTCTGACACCAGAAGAAAAATGGTGACAGGGGAGTGACCTCCAGCTAATTGACAGCCTCAGCTTTGTTCTTGTGCGGAGGGGGTGTGTCTCTTCCCTCCAACCAGATCTCAGAGCTCTCCTCATTGAGCTCTGCAGAGTGTAACTTCAGCTCTCCGCCCCCTTTTTTCTGAATTCTCAGACAAGCTTTAAAATTCAGCACTATGAACAGATGTAGAGAAAAAAGGGCTACCGATAAACAGATACAACTTATGTAAGAGGATTAGTTTTATCTCTGTGTATCGCCTGAGGCCACTTGCTTCACTGGGTATATGTAAAGTTTTACAACCACTTTAATCTTAGAAAAAAAAACAGGTGAAAAACTATACAATCAGTCTGCGTTAGAAACTAAATTGACATAGTAGCCCCTGTTTTGGACAATGGGGCTACATATACAGTATTTACCCAAGATCAAATAGTCCATTGGCAATTAAGTGATAGAGGATGTGAAAAATGTGTATATCAGTGCTGGGATATGGTACTGTGGAAGCTACTTTGATGAATGTCAAATTGTCAAATAGAAATGAGCAAAATTTAAAGTTTATTTTATTTTATTAAATTTATTATATCACATAAACAAGAAAAAAGAAAAAAAAAATAGATATCTATCCAAAAAACAAATAGATAAACCATATATTGTCCAGAAACAAAGGAAATTGTGAGTATAAAGAATTTATAGAATACTTGATATTCACTTACTAAGCCATTTTCCTTTAAATTATGATTTATAATCACACACACAGGTTGGACTTGATGGACTTGTGTCTTTTTTCAACCTCAGCTACTATGTAACTATGTAATATGTAACAATATTTTAAAAAAGAAAAGTAAACTCTCATATACCCTCAAGATTTCAAGAGTTCTAATCCCTCGAAAGTTTTGTCAATATCAGTAGCCTCAGGAAAAAATCAGCAATTTTGGTGAAATCCTTTGAAGTCAATGAGAAAGGTAGGGTAGGGAAGGGCAGTAGTATCACTAGGGTCAGTGTTACCTGGTGCGGTAAAACATGGTGTCACCCCTTATACTAGCCTGACACCCCCCCCCCCCCCCCCGCTAGCCAGCCACAGTTCTCTTCTCAATCGATTGTCTCAGTGCTAGGAAGAAGGAGAGAGGGATGGGGGAGATGGAAAAGGAGAGAAATGGGGGGGGAAGTGGGGTGAGAGAGAGAAGAGAGAGAGAGGAAGGGGTGAGAGAGAGAGGGGGGAGGGAGAGAGAGAGAGGGGTGAGAGAGAGCGAGGGGAAAGAGAGAGAGAGGGGGCTGAGAGAGGGGGTGAGAAAAGGAGGGAGAGGGGGTGAGGGTGATATAGTGAGAGAGAGAGAGAGAAAGGAAGAGTGAAATAGAGAGACAGAGGGGTGAGAGAGGGGGTGATAGAGAGAGTGATATATATATATATAGAGAGAGAGAGAGGGAGAGAGAGAGAGGGGGGGGGAGAGAGCGAGAGGCGTGAGAGAGGGGTGAGAGAGAGGGAGGGGAAAGAGAAAGAGAAGGGATAAGAGAGGGGGGCGAGAGAGAGGGGGAGGGAGGAAAAGGGGGGTGAGAGAGAGAGGGAGGTGAGAGGGAGGGGGTGAGAGAGGGGGAGAGAGAGGGGGGGGTGAGAGAGAGATAGAGGGGGAGAGGGGGTGAGAGAAAGAGGGGGGTGAGAGATAGAGACCAGAGGGGAGTGAGAGAGAGAGAGAGAGAGAGAGGGGGTAAGAGAGAGAGAGAGGAGGCTCCCCATCCCCACCATACTACACCAGGAGACTCTCCAACCCCCCCCAAAAAAAACAACACCAGACTTTCACCTTCCGACAGCCCATGGGCTCCTTTTTACCAGCTGTGTGTAGTGACTCTGACCTGTTCTGCTAAGTGGGCTACTTCCAGGATTGGAAGCCCCTCTGGTGTGGTCAACACCCCCATAGCGACACCACTGGGGAAGGAGGTTGTGGTTTTAAGTCTTTTGTCCTGAGAGTCAAGCAAGGTATACATGGTGATATTTTTTTAGTGGGTTGAATGAACTAAAACCTGACAGATCCCAGCATCCACACAAGCAATGTAGATGCAGGGATCTCCCCCACTGTATTCTGACAGGGGGACTTCCCCTCTTCAGAATACACAGCTCAGTGCTGCTGCCATTGATTGCCTGCACTGATCAAATAATGGTTTCCCGGCAGGACTGATCAACAGAACCTGGTCATTAGACTGGCCTCTGTTGAACAGACAGGAGTACACATGTATCGAAATCTGTCCGGTTTCTGCTGAACTGACCAATTTTCAGTATGTGTGTATCCAGCTTTAGGGAGGCTCCTTTCAGTCTTTGGACGTAATAAAACACAGTGGACCAACACCAGCAGATGAACTGGCTCCCCAAATCGGACTGTGGAAAATTTTGCATTTAATTTGTTAATTAAGGTTCCAGAGTCTGGAGGAGGAGTGGAGATGCACAGAATCCAAGTTCCATGAAGTCCAGTGTGAAGTCTCCAGTCAGTGTTGATTTGGGAAGCCATGTCATCTGCTGGTGTTGGTCCACTGTGTTTTATCAAGTCTAAAGTCAGCCCAGCCCTCTAGCAAGAAGTTCTAGAGCACTTCATGCTTCCCTCTGCTGACCAGCTTTATGGAGATGCTGATTTAATTTTCCAGCAGGACACACTGCTAAAAGTACCAATACCTGATTTAATGATCATGGTATCACTGTACTTGATTGGCCAGCAAACTCACCTGACCTAAACCTCATAGAGAATCTTTGGGGTATTGTCAAGAGGAAGATGAGAGACACCAGACCCAACAATGCAGACAAGCCGAAGGCCGCTATCAAAGCAACCTGGGCTTCCATAACACCTCAGTAGGGATGAGCTTTATGTTCGGGTCGAACATGAGTTCGACTCGAACATTGGCTGTTCGCCTGTTTGTCGAAAACGGGACATTATGGGGTGTTCGTGCCAAATTTGAGCACCGTGTAACGCCCCATAATGCACTGCGGGAGCGCAGTGCATTGCTGTATGATGATTGGCTAAAGCATGCACCATGACCTGCATGCTTTGGCCAATCCCAGCGCCCTCAGCTAAGAGAGCCATAATTGGCCAAAGGCAGGGTGCCTTTGGCAAATCATGGCTTAGGGGGACTAAGTCCACGCCCCACGCTATATAAGGTTGCCTGCACGTCGGCCCCGTGTAGTGTGTTGTTGGCATGGACGGAGAGAGAGTATCATTTAGATTGAGCAAGCAGGCAGGCAAGCAGGTTATTCAGTTAGCTGCAGTGTATTTAATATATATTTATACAGGCAGTTTTATATATATATATATATATATATATATATATATATATATATATATATATATATATATATATATATATATATATATATCCACTGCATATAGTTTAGTTATATCTGACTGCAGGCCATACCTGGTGTACTTTTTCTAATATACTTCAGGCAGGCAAGTTATTCAGTTAGCTGCAGTGTATTTAATATATATACAGACAGTCTTGTATATATATATATATATATATATATATATATATATATATATATATATATATATATATATACACTGCATCCAGTGTAGCCAAGCCTATATCTGACTGCAGGCCATTCCTGGTGTACTTTTTCTAATATTCTTCAGGCGGTGTACACAGTACCGTGCACCCATAGTTGTTATTACACTTCTGTTGGTGTACACAGTACTGTGCACCCATAGTGCATTTGCTACTACTTTTCTGGTGGTGTACACAATACATACAGTACACCCATAGTTGTTATTACACTTCTGTTGGTGTATACAGTACCGTGCACCCATAGTGTAGTTGCTACTACTTTTCTGGTGGTGTACACAGTACACAATACATACAGTGCACCCATAGTTGGTATTAGACTTCTGGTGGTGTACACAATACAGTTCCCCCCTAGTGCAGTTGCTACTACTTTTCTGTTGGTGTACACAATACAATACACCCATAGTTGTTATTACACTTCTGTTGGTGTACACAGTACCGTGCACCCATAGTGCAGTTGCTACTACTCTTCGGCATCAAACATTCAGCATCAGCAGCAGTCTTCAAGGGATCGTTTTCAGTCCCCAGAAACCCATGGAGTTGTACGTGGCTGGGAGGAGGTGGTTGAGGATCATGTGATCCTTAGTGACCCAGAGGACTCAGGATCAAATGCCTCTGCAAACTTATCCTGCATGGCCTCTCTGATCCTGCAAAGCCTGCAAAAGGACCCTATGATTCGTGGTATCAAGGAGAGGGATCATTACTGGCTGGCAACCCTTCTTGATCTACGTTACAAGGGTAAGGTTGCAGAACTTATCCAGCCTTCGCAGAGGGAGCAGAGGATAAAACATCTTCGGGAGGCCTTGCAGAAAGGTTTGTGCAATGTGTTTCCAGAGCCTGGGAGGTTACAATTTCCTGGTGCTGGGCAACATGTTGCTGAGGCTTCGCTCAGTCACAGAAAGAGCAGTGGAGAAGGTGGCTGGCTGACCAATGCCTTCAGACAATTCTTCAGGCTTCAGCGCCAAGGTCTGATCGGTTCCAGCAACCATCGCCAGCATCTGAATTACATGGTGCAGGAATATCTAGGGGCAAGATCAGACTTGGAGACCTTTCCAACAGAACATCCACTGGGTTACTGGGTCTTGAGGATGGGCCACTGGCCAGAGCTTACTCAATATGCAATTGAGCTACTGGCCTGTCCTGCATCATTCAGTGTTGCTGGAGGCTTTGTAACTGATCAAAGACTACGCCTGTCCACAGACTCTGTTGATCGGCTTATATTCATAAAAATGAATCAGTCTTGGATCACCAGCTACCAAGCACCTGATGCTGATGTAACTGATTGATTTTTCTATGGATGTGGGATCCCTTGTGTTAACCTTGAAGACTGCATATGCTGAGTGACTATCCTATTATGCTGAGTGACTATCCTATTCCTCCTCAAACTTCATGATGATAGCTTCTAAGAATATTTTTGGTTCAGGGCACCACCACCACTGCCTAAGGCCCAATTTTTCTGCCCCTGTTTAACAGGGGCGTGTAATTACAATTTTTGATCAAATATTTAACAGCAGGGCTCGTTCCTGCGCTCAACAAGAGTATCTGTGAGGGGTTGCAGTGTTGTGGCACCACCAACCCTGCCTAAGGCCCAATTTTGCTGCCCCTGTTCAACAGGGGCACGTAATTACAATTTTTGATCTAATATTTCACAGCAGGGCCCGTTCCTGCGCTCAACAAGAGTATTTGTCAGGCTTTACAGTGTTGTGCCACCACCAACACCACCACCGCTTAAGGCCCAATTTTTCTGCCCCTGTTTAACAGGGGCATGTAATTACAATTTTTGATCTAATATTTCACAACAGAGCCCGTTCCTGCGCTCAACAAGAGTATCTGTGAGGCTTTATAGTGTTTTGCCACCACCACCACCTAAGGCCCAATTTTCCGCAGAGTGTATAGGGCAGGCCGTATAGTATTTACTGGCTGTCCCCTATTTTCAAACATCCGACTTACAAACGACTCCTACTTACAAATGGAGGGAGACAACAGAAAGTGAGAGGAAATCTACCCCTAGGAAGGGAAAATTTTCTCCTGTAAGAGTTAATATGGGAAAAAGGTGTCTCCACTGATGCTTTATTACCAATCCTAGTTTCTATAATAACCCAAATTTTTCAAAATCCAATTGTCATTGGGACAGAAAGTGAGGGGAAATCTTCTGAACAGGGGTGATAACCCTTCCCTATGTTATCCAAAAAGCTTAAAAATACATTTTTTTGGCTGGAGCTACAAGGTAAAAATGTACCTGTTCCAAATTACAAACTGATTCAACTTAAGAACAAACCTACAGCCCCTAGCTAGACATGTGCATTCGTTTTCGTCCAAATGCATTTTCGTCCGAATTTCAGCAGAATCCGAAAAAACAAAAGATCCGAGATAAACAAATGCTTTATTTTCGTTTTCGTTGCTACAACAGTTCGATATAGATAGGAGATTCAACATGATGATGACAATAACAATCTGTGTCCACCAAACCTGTGGTCGAATGTGCCTAACCTTAACTCTATTAGTCCAAGATTATTCTACATAGTGTAGCAGAGTGTCCCAGAGAGAGCCAGGAAAAGTCCTGTTCGGGGTTTATACATCTCCCAGGCTCCTCTCATACAGGTTCAGGGATCTCTGATCCATGGTCCAGTTCAGGTCTTGGTCCTCTCCCCCAGGCTAATTTAAGCTCACCTGAGCAGACAGCCTTTGCTCTTGGCCTGGGATACTCAGACAAACTTCTGTGTAGGAAGAGCAAAAAGGTATGTGGAAGCAGACAAGCTGTAGGCTTGCTCAGCTTGGTAGTTAGGATCTGTAAATATTGTTTAGTTAGTGCCGAGACACGGCTAGGTTTTGTTTTGGCTATTTTTGTTCCTATTTGTTTTTTTTGGAACACTGTACAGCACCTGTATATAGACTTGTATATATCACAAATAAACACCGCACTGTTTGTCACTATTCCACTGGATTTGGTATCTGTGCCTGAAAGACTGCTCATCCCAGGGAGCTTTGTGCCTGCTACCTGTCCCCCAGGTTACATATGGTGGAGAATGCGGGCAGCTGTAGTAAGTTACTACTTAAAAGGCCAGTACCTAGAGTGACTAACCATGGAGGAAATCCTAAAACAATTGGTGATATCCAATGCTGCACAGCAACAAGCCAATGTTGCACAGCAACAAGCAAACGCTGCACTGCATCAAGCAAACGCTACACAGCAGCTATCGCACAGGAGCAAACCAAGGCGCTGTGTCAACAGATTGGTGCTGTACAGGAGCTATCGCAGAGGCTGTTTGAACAGCTAGCCACTGATGCAAAAGAGGATAGGAAAACCCTGGCTGCGGTTGTGGAGACGCTTGCACAGTGGTCACCTGCTAAAGTTAATGTTGTTGGAGACAAGCCCTCAGCCATCCATGTGGGTCGCTTTCTTTCCAAGATGACTGCAGATGATGATCCAGAGGCCTTTCTCTTAACCTTTGAACGGACCGCTGAGAGGGAAGGTTGGCCCAAAACCCAGTGGGCAGGACTGGTCGCCCCCTTGCTGTCTGGAGAATCGCAGAAAGCCTACTATGATTTGGAGTCAGCAGAAGCAGGAGACTATGAAAAGGTCAAGCGGGAAATCCTGGCGCGACTTGGTGTCACCTTGGCAGTTCGAGCACAGCGGGTCCACAGCTGGTTCTTCCAAGACGAGAGGCCCCCAAGATCGCAGATGTTCGACCTAATTCACTTGGTGAGGAAATGGCTACAGCCGAAGTCCCTGTCTGGGCCACAAATAGTGGAGCGTGTGGTCATGGACCGGTTCCTGAGGTCACTACCAGTTCCCCTGCAGAAGTGGGTGAGTCAAGGAGACCCCAACTCGGCGGACAACCTCGTGGAACTTGTTGAAAGGTACTTTGCTGCAGAGAACCTGGTCACCACCCCTACAGCCGCACGGACTTTCCGCCCAAAGCCACGGTTTCCCCAGGCAACCGGTAAGACTGTTCCAGGGGAAGTGGGTGGTAAGCATGGCAAGGAAATAGGGGGGAGGATTTTTGGTGCCAGGACTGAAGTTTGGCGTCCCAAACAAGGGAAGCTACTGCCTGTCAGCAAACCAAACTGGGGAAACATCAGGTGTTTTCGTTGCCAAGAACTGGGACATGTTGCAGCAAACTGTCCATTGACAGATGAACCAATGCAGTGCGATCTGTCTATTAGAAGGCAGTCTATGTTTGCTGCTGTTTCATGCGCTGCAGCACCAAGTATGGGAAAACACATGTGCCAAATGACTGTTAATAATAAGCCTATTACGGCCTTGCTAGACTCTGGAAGTCTAGTGACTTTGGTTACAGCTGAGATGGTTGACACTGTGAATTTGCATGCTAAAAAAGTTGCTGTGATCTGTGTACATGGGGATACCCACGAGTATCCTATAGCCACTGTTCAGTTTAAAACTGGCTTAGGTACGGTGACCCATCCGGTCGGACTTGTGCCCCACTTGGTGCACGAGGCCATCATTGGTAGGGACCTAAGTTTTGGGAACTGTGGGATCGTCTCGACCCGGTCGCAGTAGCTGACTCAGTGACAGAGGCAGAACTCCTGGCCGCTACTGACAATATGGGTTCAGGGGACTCTTCTCAGGGCTCCCCAGGTTTTCCTTTCTCAGTTATGGCAGGAGAGCTGGAGGAGCCTGAGGAGGTCCCCACAACCAGTGGAGCTGGACAGCCATCTGCTGAATCTGAGCCTACGTTGGAGTTTGCTGACCTTAATGTACACAAGGAAAATTTTGGTACCGAGCAGAGAAAAGACCCAACCCTTGCCAGGGCCTGGGAAAATGTAATGGTGATTAATGATGTACCTGTCGAATCAGGGGACAGACTCTGTTTTCCTTATTTTAGCAGCAATGAGGACTTAATGTATCGTGTATGTAAAAAAAATGATGAAGTGGTTAAACAGTTGGTGGTCCCTAAGCCATACAGACAGGTGGTGTTGGAACTTGCCCATGGGCACTTGCTAGGAGGTCATTTAGGGGTTGAGAAAACTACTGAAAGGGTGTTGCGCAGGTTTTATTGGCCCGGAATACAGAAGGATATTGAGAATTATTGTCAATCCTGTCCTGTGTGTCAGATGTCAGCCCCACTACAACACTTCCGAAGTCCTTTAGTGCCCTTGACCATTATTGAAGTGCCCTTTGAGAGGATTGCCATGGACCTTGTGGGTCCACTCCCCAAGTCTGGCCGACGTCATCAGCATATCCTCGTAATCATGGATTATGCTACCCGTTACCCAGAGGCCATTCCCTTACGCACCGCGTCTGCTAAAAACATTGCCAAAGAGCTGTTTATGGTGTTCAGTCGTGTTGGAATCCCTAAAGAAGTCCTTACAGACCAGGGCACCCCATTTATGTCACGAATAACTAGAGAGCTGTGCAAGTTATTTAAGGTGACGCAATTGCGAACCTCGGTGTACCATCCTCAAACGGATGGCTTGGTGGAACGCTTCAATAAAACATTAAAGAGCATGTTAAAAAAGGTTGTTGACAAGGATGGGAAAAACTGGGACTTCCTGATACCATACTTGATGTTTGCCATCAGGGAGGTTCCCCAGTCCTCCACGGGGTACTCTCCCTTTGAGTTGCTTTATGGGAGACACCCTCGGGGACTCTTGGACATAGCCAAAGAAACTTGGGAGGGGGAGCAGACACCCCATAAAAGTGTCATTGAGCATATCGCTCAAATGCAGGACAGGATTGCAGCAATCATGCCGATGGTAAAAGAACACTTACTACAGGCCCAAACAGCTCAACAGAGGATATACAACAGGGGGGCCCAACTCCGTGTTTTCTCACCTGGTGATAGGGTCCTGGTGTTAGTTCCCACTGTTGAGAGCAAGTTCCTGGCTAAGTGGCAGGGTCCCTTTGAAGTAATTGAAAGAGTTGGGGAGGTCAATTACAAAATATATCAACCAGGAAAAAGGAAGCCCGAACAAATTTACCACATAAACCTGTTAAAGCCCTGGAAGGATAGACTGGCGTTAACTGCGAGGTCCCTCCCGGTAACGCCTAAGGGTACTGAGTCCCCTCTGTTCCCTGAGGTCACGATTCCAGACACCCTGTCATATTCTCAAAAGCAGGAAACTAGAGAATTCCTGATAAGAAATAGAGAGAAATTTTCAGAGTTACCTGGCACGACTTCAGCAGTTCAGCATGATATTGTTACTGAACCTGGGGTCCGTGTCAAGCTCAAACCATACCGAATTCCTGAAGCGAGGAGAAAGGACATCAGCGGGGAAGTTAAAAGAATGTTGGAGCTAGATGTCATTGAGGAATCCAATAGTGACTGGTCTAGCCCCATCGTGTTAGTCCCAAAACCGGATGGCACTTGGAGGTTCTGTAATGACTTCAGGAAGCTTAGTGCAGTGACAAAGTTTGACACGTACCCAATGCCCAGAGTGGACGAACTTATAGACCGACTTGGCAAGGCTCGCTATCTGACCACTTTGGACTTGACAAAAGGTTATTGGCAAATACCCCTGACTGGTAGCGCCAAAGAGAAGACTGCATTTGTGACCCCGGAGGGTTCCTTTCAATATAAAAAAATGCCTTTTGGGTTGCAAAATGCCCCCGCCACATTTCAGAGGGCCATGGACAGGACTCTAAGACCCCACCGACAATATGCAGCAGCATATCTAGATGACATAGTGGTACATAGCACTGACTGGGAGTCTCACTTGCCCCGTGTCCAGGCTGTCCTCGATTCCCTCTTCAAAGAAGGTTTTACAGCAAATCCAAAGAAATGTGCCATTGGTCTAGAGGAAGCCAAGTATTTGGGCTACACTATTGGGCGTGGTGTCATAAAACCTCAAGTGAATAAAATAGAAGCCATCCAGGAATGGCCACGTCCTGCAAACAAGAAGCAGGTCAGGGCCTTTCTTGGCATTGCGGGGTATTATAGAAGATTTATCCCAAATTTTGCAACTATAGCTGCCCCACTGACAGACCTTACGAAAGGGAAAGACTCTGTAATGGTGAAATGGTCCTCAGTAGCAGAGGAATCTTTCCAAGTCCTGAAGAAGGCTCTTTGTGCACAACCAGTACTGTACTCCTCCGATTTCTCCAAAGATTTTTTGGTTCAGACGGATGCGTCTGATGTTGGTATCGGGGCAGTACTATCACAGGTACACAATGGAGAAGAACACCCTGTGGTGTACCTAAGCAGAAAGCTCAATGACCATGAGCAAAGGTATGCAGTCATTGAAAAGGAGTGTTTAGCCATAAAGTGGGCTGTGGATGCACTCAGGTACTATTTGTTAGGACGCCAGTTTGAGTTAATAACTGACCATGCTCCTCTGAAATGGATGGCCCAAAAGAAGGAGATTAATAGACGGGTGAACCGGTGGTTTTTGGCTCTACAGGATTACTCATTCACTGTAAAACACAGGCCAGGTGTTGAGATGGGGAATGTAGATGCCCTGTCCCGTGTTCACTCCTGTTGGGCTACAGGTGTTCCAACCCTGGGGTTGAAACAAGGGGGGAGGATATGTAGCAGAGCGTCCCAGAGAGAGCCAGGAAAAGTCCTGTTCGGGGTTTATACATCTCCCAGGCTCCTCTCATACAGGTTCAGGGATCTCTGATCCATGGTCCAGTTCAGGTCTTGGTCCTCTCCCCCAGGCTAATTTAAGCTCACCTGAGCAGACAGCCTTTGCTCTTGGCCTGGGATACTCAGACAAACTTCTGTGTAGGAAGAGCAAAAAGGTATGTGGAAGCTGACAAGCTGTAGGCTTGCTCAGCTTGGTAGTTAGGATCTGTAAATATTGTTTAGTTAGTGCCGAGACACGGCTAGGTTTTGTTTTGGCTATTTTTGTTCCTATTTGTTTTTTTTGGAACACTGTACAGCACCTGTATATAGACTTGTATATATCACAAATAAACACCGCACTGTTTGTCACTATTCCACTGGATTTGGTATCTGTGCCTGAAAGACTGCTCATCCCAGGGAGCTTTGTGCCTGCTACCTGTCCCCCAGGTTACAATAGAGAGAAAAGATTCGCCGTAGGGGAGAAAGATTCGACGTAGGGGAGAAAAGATCAATAAAAATAATGATGATGATGAATGTTATTGGCTGATTGTAACCAAAGAGGAGGAGCAGTAAAATAGCTAGAACTAAGTACACACGTACTTTGAATTATGGTGTCTGTTGAAAGTTCTAAGAAGATTCGACGGAGCAGGTAAACTATATGGTGTCGTACAGTTTAGCTGCTCCGTCGAATCTTTGAACATTCGACGGACACCATAAGCCTTCAATGACAGATTCGACCCTAAATTTGGATTTTCAGACGAATGCAATTTTTAACAAAAAACTAAATAAATAAAAACGAATTTCGGGAGTAACTAAATACATTTATTTTTCGGACGAAAACGAAATTCCGAAATGAAATATTTCAGTGTGCACATGTCTACCCCTATCTTGTTTGTAACCCATTTGGGACCCATGCCATTTTTCTCAATGATTTTTATCTATATTGCCGGGACCCGACATTACATTACAGCCGCAAGCAGTTTCAAATGACTTTTATTCCTTTAGGAATGTCATTTTGTGCAGGAAATGTTCTAAACACGGGAAAAATGCACCGCTTTACAGGCATACTATAGACACCCCCCAGGCACAATATTTAAAGGAATATTTCACTTTTATTGTTTCACTTTAAGCATTATTAAAATCACTGCTCCAGAAAAAACTGCCTTTTTTAAAACTTTTTTTTGCATTGATACATGTCCCCTGGGGCAGGACCCGGATCCCCAAACACTTTTTATGGCAATACCATGCATATTAGCCTTTAAAATTAGCACTTTTGATTTTTCAAGTTCGAGTCCCATAGACTTTAATGATGTTTGCGTGTTTGCACAAAGTTTTTGCCTGTTCGCATGTTCTGCCGCAAACCAAACCAGGGGGGTGTTTGGCTCATCCCTACACCTCAGCAGTGCCACAGGCTGATGGCCTCCATGCCATGCCGCATTGATGCAGTAATTCCTTTTTTTATAACTCTGTACACGGGGAGTGATTTGTCAATTTCTTTCAAATTGAGAGATCATTAGTAAAAAGCAGCACACTTTACACACATTACACATTGTTAGGCACACATTTAACCGCTTGATCTCCCTAGATGTTAACCCCTTCCCAGCCAGTGTCATTAGCACAGTGAAAGTGCATATGTTTAGCACTGATCACTGTATTAATGTCACTGGTTCCAACAAAGTGTCAAGTGTCAGTTAGTGTCCGTTTTGTCCACCGCAATATCGCAATCCCGCAATCCTGCAATCCCGCTATAAGTCGCTGATCGCCATAATTAGAGTACTAGTAAAAAATTAATAAATAAATAAAAATTCCAGTATACAGTATATCCCATAGTTTGTAGATTGTATAACTTTTTCACAAAGCAATCAATGTACATGTTAATGGGATGTTTTCTTAATTATTTTTTTTTATCAAAACATGTAGCAGAATACACATTGATCTAAATTTATGAAGAAATTCAATTTTTTACAGTTTTTTTATCGGATGTGTTTTATAGCAGAAAGTAAAAAATATAGCTTTTTTTCTAAGTTGTCAGTTTTTTTGTTTTTTTTGTTTTGTTTATAGAGCAAAAAATAAAAAAAAATGCAGTGGTGATCAAAAACCACTAAAAAAGAACATAATTTTTTTTTTGTGTACAGTGTCGCATGACTGTGCAATGTTCAGTTAAAGTAAAGCAGTGCTGTATAGCAAAAGATGGCCTGGTCATAAAGGGGGTAAAATCTTCCAGGAGACAAGTGGTTAAATAAAAAAATTGTGAAAACATTTGTATGACTATTCATACCAAAATTATCATTAGTACAGTTGATGAGATGGTGTATGTCATTCAAAAATATTTTAAAAAAAATTGTTAGCTTCGCTTTTGCTAACATTTGATTTTGGAATGAATGGCGTTTCCCCAAGGAAAACCACATTTGCTCAAGAGAGAAAAAATATTCTATCCCACTCCTTTAGACATGTGCAATTTGTTTCGTTCTGAATTAGTTTTTTAACGCATTTTGACAAATTCGGTAATTCTGAAATATCCGAATTAACGAAAACCCGTCTAACGTTTTTCAGAATATTTGTTAATTTGAAAATTCGAAAATTTGTAAATTCAAAAAACCCAAAAAATTAGAAAATTCAAAAAATGTGAAAATCCGAAAATTAGAAAATCTGAAATAATAACTAACTAATAATAACTAAACTATTACTAACTATTAAATGATAGGTATTGGAATTTCTTTTCAAATTCGGCTGTTAGTGACCGTAACAAACGTGAATTTATCCCAAGTTACGAATCATCCGAAATAACCGATGCCGCATCTAAACGAATGGAATGTAACAAATAGAATAGAAATAAATAACAATAATAATAATAAAAACTTTTTATTATTATTATTTATTATTAATTAATTCTGTTCCATTTGTTTAGATGCAGCATTCGTTATTTCGGATAATTTATAACTTCGGATACATTTTTATTTGTTACGCTCAGGCAAATTTGAAAGGAAATTCCAATACCTATAATTTAATAGTTAGTTATTCTTTACATTTTTGAGATTTTCTATCTTATTTTCAGATTTTTCGAATTTACGAATTTACAAATTATACGAATTTATGAACTTTCGAATTTACGAATTGTTATCATAACGAATGACCTGAAAAACGAAAAAAATTAAATAAAAAAAAAAAGGAAAGCAAAACAAACAAATTTTTGGTAGTGCACATGTCTACACTCCTTCACATTTTCTCCTCACTATGGTCAAAAATGAACGCCAGTTTGACCACCTCAGGTGTGAATTTCTGCAAATTGGGGATTTAGGAAGGCCGGCTCTTTCAACATTAACACATTTCGACCTCGTTACAATAAGAAAATCATTTGAATGACATTTAACTCAGAACAAAAATATGTTGACCATTTACTACAACCAGGCATGATGTAATGTATCACATTTTCAGAGAGGAACCTCTTCCCTCAGCAACCCGTTTTGTGTTGGTGGCACATCTAGGTTTACAGATAAACTACAATTGTATACATGCAAGTCACCTATACACAGATTTCAGCCCATTCATATATGCACAGTTGAGCTCATTCATGTGACTAACAGCTGCAAAAAAAGTTGTTTTTGTTTGAGTTAGGTAGTACAGGTTTAAGCATATGGGTACAAATGCAAACAAAAGGATACAAACAATAGCAACATAAACAATGATCAATGTATAGCTGAGTGGTCAATAGCTTTTCTGATTACTGGGCAAAACCATGACATGAGCACTTGTGCAGGGTATATATAGGCCATTCCTCCCCTATCATATACCAGTGCAGACTAACAGGAGCACATTGACAAACCAAGCAAAATGGGAAAGGTAAGAAATTATTAACATAAATCTGGTATGAGATAAGAATTGGATAGGGACAGAATGGACTGTAGGCACTGAATCCCTGGTGGGTATAAACTCACAACCTCAAATGTGAAGTATATGGACTCAGGTTGCTTTCATGCATGAAGAAGCCTCTGGGACAGCCATTCTCAACCAGGTTTCCTCCAGAGATTGCTAGGGGGTCCTTAAACTGTGGCTGATTGACCTTCCATTTGATGGTGTCTTCACGGTTCTAGGGACCATTGCCATTTGGCAGAGCCGATGAGATGACACCAGTGATCTTTTTAGCTGTCTGTAAGGGTGGCATTCTGACAATCACTGTAAGGGTGGCATTCTTACCACTAGTAAAAAATGTAGGGGACATTTTTCCCACTGACCCTTGAGGAATTGTTTTTTGCAGGGATTCCCTCAGATCTGAAAATTATTTCAAGGATTCCTCCAGGATAAAAAAAAAGGTTGAGAAAGGCTGCTCTGGGAGGTGCTTTGGGTATATTCATAGATACTTGTAGTCTAATTTTTAAACATTTTTAAATTTTTAAAACTGGCATTGTTCCAGCCCAATTTTTACAAGTAAATTGTAAAGTGAACACTGATGAAGAGTTCCCTTAGAACCGCTAAAGCCCATTGGCATCTTTTATTTGTCTTTGGTGAAATTTCAATATTCAGACTCTTAAACACTGATGTGGCTTCCCTTCTACTCAGAATGCCATTTCTGAACTCTTTCTTTTCCAATATTTTTTATTCAGAATTTTTTTTAACAAGTGCACAATCAACATTTACCATCGTAGTAGGGAGTAATGGTACATTTAGCAAATTGGTTATGAGTCGGTTACATCACAAATAATCTTTATCTTGTATTTATGTGAGGTTTTGTGTATCATCGTCCTCATTTTAGATTTATATAGTATGGCCAAACCTAAACCGAAAAAACTCCTAGGTGGTGCGCAGGTGTACGCCATCAGGTAGCATGGGGAACCATGGGGGGAGGATCCCCATCTCCTTTTGTTACCACTACTAGGTGCAACCTACTAGTTTAAGTTCCGAATGGACCCAGGGGCCATAATTGGTCCATGGGCCCTTAGAAGCAAATTCAAGTTGAAAGAAAAGAGAGTGAGAAAAGGGATAGTGAAGGGGGGTGCACTCCGGCCCTGGAGAAAAGTACTCCAGAGCCAATCCCATCTCATTATGTAGCCGAGAGGTAGTTAATCCAGGGGTCCCATATTTTGTCAAACAAAGCTACCTTATCGTTTAGAATTGCCAAGAGGCGTTCATTCACCATTATCCATGATTCGATTTTAGCAGATTTCTGAACTCTTTCTGAAGATATTAGTTGTCTGTCTGTTAATCCTTATTTTTGGTTTTGATACTTTAACTCCCTGACCTAAAACAAGAAACCAGGTTAGACATTTTTACTTTATAATACTTCTCAGTTGTTATGAGCTAGGGGATGGTGGACCCTTTGGGTCATCTGCATGGCTGGAGTAAGTCTACCCTAAAAAAGACTGAGGTCATAGGTGTGCGCAGCCTATTGCATTAGGGTGTGCACCCCAAAGCTCAAACATATATGTGTGTGCGAATGTGTATATATAGGAAAAGTGTCAGTAGAGCAGTGAATGGTGTCATAAGGGCAGATATTGGTGGTGTCAGTAGGGCAGTTACAATATTATTATTTTTTTTTTAGGAGAAAAAAAATAGATTTTTTTTTATTTGGTGAAATATCAGTGGACTAAACATTGGAAATATGCACCACACGGGGTGATTAAGGTGTGCCCAGGCACACCTGGCACACCCTGTGCGCACGCCTATGACTGAGGTGCAGAGCCTTAGAAGCAACTTTGTATTCAGCAACTCACCGTGCAAGGAGTGATGGGCTTTGCTGCATGTTCCCAGGTTGTGGCCATTGGACACACCTGTGCAGATGGAAGCTGATCAGAAAAATAACTAAGACAAAGTACTGAATCAATAAGCAGTCTTGGAAATGTGGACATTCCAAGAGTTCAGGCAGGCTACAGATACAAACCCAAAGTCAATAACCAAAGAGAAAGGAACAGAGGAACTTGAGGGCCCCAAACCTCCAGGGGTTACTGGAAACAGTGTGGTCTCAGTAATGTACAGAGGTCAATGGCAACCTAGAAAAAATATTAATCCCGCACAGGACCTTTTACAGCAAAGCAAACATTTAGTGTACCCCTAATTGTGTCACAGTAGAGTAAATTGTCTGAGGAAAGCAATTAGCCAAAATATTCGAACCATAGTTTCAGCACCCACCAAAAGATGAAACTCCTAATTAACCCAATTGCAGCATCGGAAATATGACTTTTTACAACCCTTTTATATAACTCCAACCATAGTGATAAATAATACCACTCACCAGATGTTTTGACCCTAAAGAAAAAGAGGTCAAATGTGCACATTATAGTGATAATCCACTGATGAGCGCGGTCACCAAATGTTATAGATGAACAATAACCACATCTTTAGATTCCATTATTATAGAGGTCAAAAAGCACTTTCAAATCATGAGCAAAGTGACAAAGTTTTTCTGGGTAAAGTTAATTCTCTCTGATATTAAGACTATGAAAATAAAGGGGACCATCTGATAGTGTAGCAACCGCATATATTATTAAAAAAAATAAAATGAAGCAAAAGCAACCTGCTGCCCGTCCATGAGTCAGAGCTCCTCCAAATGTGTTTCGTCCTATGGGGTGTCATCAGGCAGCCTTGATGATATCCCATTGGATAAAACGCATTGTATAATACGGTAATTGTACAACAATTAAAATATCTTACATAAGAACATTTACTTGAAAGATGGGATTTTTCATCTGTTTAGATCCAATGAAAAATGTTTCAACATCCAATAACTGCTTTATACTGGTTTTATCCCACATAACAGTACACTTTCCCATGTCTATTGAACATATCTACTTTGCATCTACTTTACTGTACATATGATGATAAGATCAAGTAGTAATATTTATTCTATGGTTTACTTAACAATTTTTTTTTTATTCCACAGATCTTCTTCTACGAGGACAAAAACTTCCAGGGTCGCTGCTATGAGTGTCACTCTGAATGCTCTGACCTGTCCTCATACTTCAGACGCTGCAACTCCATCCGTGTGGAGAGCGGGAACTGGATCCTGTATGAGCTCCCCAACTACAGAGGACACCAGTACTTCCTCCATAGAGGAGAGTATCCTGACTTCCAGCAATGGATGGGCTACAATGACTCCATTAGGTCTTGTCGTCTGAGTCCTCAGGTAATATAACAGTGTGCAAAATAAATTAAAAAATTCAGTTGCCCTAGCTATTAGAAAAGGTCTCGGATTAATATGTTTAGGCAACTTAATATATTAATGCCTGTGACCCAACCAATAAGTGTTAGGACATGTTAGAAAAACAGGCCAAAAAATACCACTTTAAACAGTCTTTTCTCAACTAAGATATACTGCTATTTTTTTAAATATAGATGTGACAACAAGAGCTCAACTGTTAGCTGATGTTATAGTGTAGCAGATTTTCTAGGGTAGGCTTTCTCAATCGTTTAACCCCAGGGGAACCTGTAAAATATTTTTTAGGTCTCAGGGAATCTCTGCTAAAATTATTTCATTGGGGTACAGTGAGAAGAATGTAATCCTTACAATGGTGATCAGATTTCTACCCTTAAATACAGCTAAAATCATCAATGGTGTCATGCTGCTGACTTTACTGAGTGGCATTGAACCCAGAGTTACTGAGGCACCATCAGATGTCAGGTTAATCAGCCACAGCTCAAGGAAGCCCTAGTATGCTCTGGAGGAACCATAGGCTTCCACAAATCGCCCGGTGCACAGGGAGCTTTTTTGCTCTTTCTCCCTCTTCTGCACCCTCCGGACTCTCTGGTGTATGTGCTCACTAATGCCCAGGACCAGGCGCAGCCATGTATATGTGACATAAACATTATGGCAGTAACCCGACTTAGAAGTGAGCTGTACACCCCGGGATGTCTGTATCACAACCTAACACTGTCATACAGATGTTTTCCAGTCCCACAATACATACACCTGTCTCAGGATGCACCATTTTGAAAGAGACACCACATTGCAGTGATCCGTTCCACCAGTCCAGCTTGACTCTGCCACCTATCTCCCAATGAAAGAATGGGGTCATACGGACTCCATGCATTATTAACTCTTTTCTCTCCCATACCATACGGCTAGGTCTCTAGGGTCTCTTGCACGTGGGCCTAGTCCTGTTTGCTGGGGCACTGACCACTGAGGAGGTAGTCCATGAACCGCTCCCCTCACTATACATGAGACCCGTCACCCCTGTCAGGATCACTCCTGCTGTCTGGCTGTCATATCATCCTTCTCTTGTGCTTGTTGCCCCTAGCAATAGGATGTCAACACTTCACCCTGTGTGTGTGCATTACAGGCCCTGTTCTTCCATATGTCATTACCACCATGCTCCCCTTTAACTTCTTCAGATCCATGCTATAGCCGAATGACAGCTACAGCGCGGACCTACTTTGCCAGGAGTACGTCAATAGACGTACTCCCATGCCCGAGCGGCCTGCACGCCCCCTCCAGGGTGTGCGCCGCGTGCTCTGTGATTAGCGAGTCAATGAGACTCGGCTGATCACAGATTGGAGTAAGGGGTCGATCCCGACCCCTTACCACATGATCAGCTGTCAGCCAATGACAGCTGGTCACGTGATGTAAACAGAGCCAGTAATCGGCTATTTTTTCTCCTTGTGCTGATAGCGTGAGGAGAAAAAAAAAAGCTGATCACCGGTGGCTCTCAGAGGGACATCAGTCCTGATCAAGGAGAGCTCCCACCAGCTCATCTGTGCCCACCTGTGCCACCTGCCAGTGCACAACAGTGCCGCCTACCAGTGCTCACCAGTGCCACCTACCAGTGCCCACAGTGCCACCCATCAGTGCCCACAGTGCCACCTATCAGTGTCACCAATCAGTGCCTCATCAACAGTGCTGCCCATCAGTGTCACCTACCAGTGCCCATCAGTGTCACCTACCAGTGCCCATCAGTGCCACCTATCAGTACCCATCAGTGCCATCTATCAGTGGTACCTATCAGTAACACCTATCAGTGCCCATCAGTGCCACTCATCAGTGCCACCCATCAGGGCCCATCCGTGCCATTTTATCAGAGGCCATCATTGCCGCCTTATCTGTGCCCATCAGTACCGCCTTATCTGTCCCCCTCAGTGCCGCCTTATCTGTGCCTATCAGTGCCCATCAGTGCAGCCTATCAGTGCCCACCAGTGCAGCCCATCAGTGCCCACCAGTGTCGCCTCATCAACGCATATCAATGAAGGAGAAAAATTACCTGTTTGCCAAATTTTATAACAAACTATGAAACATGATTTTTCCAATTTTTTTTGTTTGTTTAGCAAAAAATAAAAACCCCAGCTGTGATTAAATACCACCAAAAGAAAGCTCTATTTGTGTGAAAAAAATTATACAAATTTCATTTAGGTATAGTGTTTTATGACCACGCAATTGTCATTAAAAATGCGTCAGCGCTGAAAGATGAAAATTGGTCTGGGCAGGAGAGGGGTTTAAGTGCCCAGTAAGCAAGTGGTTTAAGTAACTTCAGACCAAGCATTACAAAGTTTCAAAAGCTTTACTGGAAAATCTTAGCAAAACAGTAAAACAAAGATAACAGTCTTTCCCTAAACTAATCCTTAACTCAAGTTTGTGGCTGCCCCAGCATACCTACACAGGCAAGATACAGCAGAGCCCACAGTAGCAGATCTTCAAAACTTGTGTTTTGCAGGGAGGACTAGAGGTCTTAGCAGCCCCAGGCATCTTGTCAGATTACTCGGGCTGGTAATCTTCAGTGATGACAGTCAGAATTTATGGTAGCTGAAGGCAGAGAGGAGCAGAGCCCTCGGGTGGTTGCTGGAGGATTGGGTTACATCTCAGCAATCAGCCTTCCTTGCTTTCTATGTGGCTGGAACTCCTGTAGGTAGAGTCTCCCTCCTAAATGTATATGCACCACGAGGGGGGTAGAGCCCAGCATAAGGGTCCCAAAGCAAGAGACCCAGGAGATACAATTAATCCTTCCTTTAGCTGGGCAGGTTAGTTAGCGTCAAAGCTCCACAATGCAAAACAATATAACAGCAAAACCACATGTAATAGCACCCTATAAGTACCTGCTTACAAGGTCACCGAAGATCTGGAAACTGGAGTCAAAGATAACAGAAACATGTAGCAAAGCAGCAAACCCCTTTCCAATCTATTCAAAAACAACACAAGTTTTAAGTGATATTTTTAATATTGTATATTTGACTGCTTGACATTTGATGAGTTATTTTATGTTTTTATCCTTATTTTGATACACCATATAAAAAACAGCACCAAGGTTCCTTCCGAATCAATATCTATGAGAAAGAAGACTTCAAAGGTCAGATGATGGAGTTTACTGAGGATTGTCCTCATGTCCATGAGAGATTCCGTCACCATAACATCCACTCAGTCCACGTCCATGACGGCTACTGGATGTTCTATGAGGAGCCCAACTACAAGGGACGACAGTATTACTTGAGACCTGGAGAATACAAGAGATACAGCGACTGGGGAGCCACAACCCCTAGAATCGGGTCTTTCAGACGCCTCCATCATATTAACTAAAGTCATAGGATTTTTTTTCCTACAATAAACTTGATTTAAAAACAACAACTGTATATTTGTAGTTATTAAAAATAATAACTGTCACTAGCATTTTGTACTTAAATACTTAGCCCCATAACATAATGTGAAACAACCTCTAATGACATTGTATACTTTGCAGTAACCCAGAAAACCAGGTGTCACTCTCAGTCAGTCAAACACACCATTAAACTTCAAAACCCCCCAAAAAAACAGTGCTAAAATAAAAACACAATAAACGAAACAAATGAAATTAGGGGAATATAAATCCTCTCAGGAAACTCAGGTGCAAACTTGTGATAAATATTAGCCCTAGAAGGTATGAAGGTAATAAAAGTTTACATGCCAAAGTAATACATTTACAATGGTAAAATAAAACACAGTCCGCCACAATAAATTGTTATAGAAATAAATAAAACATTGGTGAAAACACAGTCAATCCCAATGAACACCACTGAAGAAATGGAGCTTGTCCCCCCTTTCCTGGCCTGCCAGGCTGCATGTTTGGTATGGATTTTGGGGGGACCCCACACCGTTTTTTTTTTAATTTTGCCATTGGGTTTCTTTTAAAATCCATACCACACCCAAAGGGCCTGGTATGGATGGGGGGACCCCCACACATTTATTTTAAACATTTTTTCTATTGCTGGCAATGGTATTGTATTTTCAGCAACAGAAATGTAATTTTTTTCTTTATAAATTTCAGTTTTGCTGCAGCAGGTTCTATACATGGTACAGATGCGCTACTTTACAGGCAGACTAAGGGAATCACCAAGGCACTATATTTAAAGGAATTTTTCATTTTTATTGTTTCACTTTAAGCATCATTAAAATCACTTGTAAAAGGAATCTTTTTTAAAAATATTTTTGAATTGATACATGTCCCCCAGGGCAGTACCCGAGCCCCCATATCCTTTTTATGGCCAATTACTTGCATATAAGCCTTAAAAATGGGCACTTATGATTTTTCAAGTTCGGGTCCCATAGACTTTAATGGGGTTCGGAGGTTGGGTCCGAACTTTAAGATGCCTGAGAGTTCTGGCGCAAACCAAAGCAGGGGGTGTTCAGCCCAACTCTAAACACTGCACACCACCCATGCCAAGCAGAATGGAGGGACTCCCATATAGCGTGGTCAAACAACGCTTTATACAATCCACCCAAGGAAATCACACTGCCTTGATAGTTATCCGAGCTTGCCGATACAAATAGCACTTTCTTCACAGACTCCAGTGCCCGTAAAAGCCTCATCCGAATAGCAAGGATCAATATACACAGAGTATACCCAAGGATAAAAGAAAAACAACTTTCCATAGTGAAGATCAGTTGAAAGAAAGAGTATTTATTCAGTCTAAACACTTACAAACCAATAGGAAGCAAAACAGCATTCCAATACAGGCAGGATTTCCGTCTCCGCCCTAAGCATTTCGTCACATATGACATAATCAGGGGACCATTACACCTATCTACTGTATTAAAATGAAATAGACACAATTTGATTAGCACATTTTTGTGGACAATGGAAATAAATGTACTGTATTTCACTCGCATCAAGTCACACATCTCTCATACTTGATGCTTGTCTTTTGAAATACAACATAAACAATTCTTTTTCTGAGCAAAACATTGTTTTTATTTTCTGAACATTTTTGCTTAGACTACAGAGGGAAGAAAACGTTTTTCAGCCATTCAGGCTCCCACACAAACTATTCTGCAGTGCTGTCCCTCTAACAATACTGAGAAAGATGAGAGACTTCTCCAATTCATTCACAAATGTCTCCGCTTTCACACAGCCATTGCGCCATGATGTGTCTAATATGCACTACTGCCTTTCAGTGAATTAATTTTTAATTTTTTTCAATGAGTGCCAAGCATTCTTTGAATGGACAAGGTAAAGAGGTGGGTTAGTGACATCACAATCTTCAACTTAAAAATGTTGAATTTCCAATGATGCTTTTTTGACATGTAAGATCTTTGAACATATTGTTGGGCATTGAACATTAACTTTATGGTATGATTCTTTTTCATACAATATATGTATTTATACTTTGTTCTACATTACAGAAATGGAAAAATTGTCCCTGATGAAGATTGTATTTATATATTTTGAAAAACGTTGGTCTCTCACTCATGGATTGTCAGCATTTATGTAGTGGGATTTTCACCATTTCTGTCAAATTGTGAATGTAGTAATACTGTTGCTCATATGAATATGATTGTTGCCAAATTATGGTTTTTATGAATTTTTTGTATCAATAAATTAAATATTTTTTATATATAAAACACTTTTTCATATTTTCCAAAAAATTGCCCGCAAAATCCTAGCTTCGAGGTTTCTTCTTTTTTATATAAATTTCAAGGGATGTGGGCAATTTTACACGCAACCTTTAGGAGTCAACCCTTTTCTCACAATCTCCAATTTGTCCAATCATTGAACACCCTGCATTCATTGAGATAAGTACAAGGCATTCTCTGAATGGAGGAAGTGCCAAATAAGCAACCCCCTGTGGTTTCTATGCAGAAGGGCAGGTGCTTGGCACTGGACCAAGACTGTTGTTATTACTGTAGTAGCGATGGCTACTGCAGTAACTCTGCTTCCACAGAGATCGGCCAGGTATGGAATATGTCTCTTGGTACAACCTGAATCAATGTAACTATGCAAGAAAAACCATACCCAAACTTCAGCTTAAAAGCTAATAAAAAAAATAAAAAATACAAACATCATTTTTGTTTCTGAGATCTGTTCCTCCAGTGAAAGTGTACACATTATTTCCAAACATTTACATGAGCTAAATAACTTTAAACACACATACAGTATATCTACTGTACATACATTTACATCATGTATACTGTACAGTTTCTCTCCTTGATGTGTTTCATGAAAAAACATAAAACAAAAAAAATCCACTTATTCTCAAGCAAACTATAGAATGTAACGATGCTGACAGCTATTTTAAAGTTAAAACAAATTTTACCAATCTTTTTATAACACCACCATACCATCAAGATAGTCCTGGTTAAGAAAAAGAAGGCAACCTAGACAATTTATGGAATATATTTAGATGTTATTATTATTATTAAACAGGATTTATATAGCGCCAACAGTTTGCGGAGCGCTTTACAACATGAGGGCAGACAGTACATTTACAATACAAATCAATACAGGAGGAATTAGAGAGCTCTGCTCATTAGAGCTTACAATCTAGAGGGGAGGGTCAAGTGGAAACAAAATGTAATAACTGTGGGGGGTGGGCTGATGGAGAAAATTAAAAAACAGTTGTTAGGTGTGGGTAGGGTAGACTTCTCTGAAGAGGAGGGTTTTCAGGGATCGTCTAAAAGCTAATAGAGTAGGAGATAAGCGGACAGATTGGGGTAAGGCATTCCATAGGATTGGAAAGGCTTTGGAAAAGTCCTGGAGGCGAGAATGGGAGGAGGTGATGAGGAAGCTATAGAGCAGAAGGTCTTGAGAGGAACGAAGAGAACACGTAGATTTGTATTTAGAGACCAGGCTAGCGATGTAGCTGGGGGCTAAATTGTGGATGGCTTTGTACGTAGTTGTTAGTATTTTGAATCTAATTCTTTGGCTGAACGGAAACCAGTGGAGGGATTGACAGAGAGGTGTAGCAGAGACCATTGGTAAGGTGGATGAGTCTGGCAGCAGCATTCATGATGGATTGAAGAGGTGATAGACTATGTAGAGGTAAACCAATGAGAAGGGAGTTGCAGTAGTCGAGGCAAGAGATGACCAGCGAGTGAATTTAGAGCTTTGTTGCGTCATTAATTAGAAAGGGGCGTATTTTGGAGATGTTGCGGAGGTTGAGGCGGCAGGAGTTGGACAGTGATTGGATGTGGTGCTTGAAGGAAAGTTCAGAGTCCAGGACTACACCTAGAACCTTGGCATGTGAGGGATGGGCTTATAGTTGTGCCATCGATTTTAACCAAGAGATCAGGGGAAGGGGCATATATGGGAGGAAAAATTATAAGTTCCGTTTTGGATAGATTGAGTTTGAGGAAGTGGTGTGACATCCAGACTGATATATCTGATAGTAAATTAGTGATACGTGAGGAGACAGAGGGAGTGAGCTGAGGGGTAGAGAAATAGATTTGGGTGTCGTCGGCGTAGAGGTGGTATTGGAAGCCATGGGATGCTATCAGCTGACCCAGAGAGGAGGTGTAGATTGAAAATAGGAGAGGTCCAAGAACTGAACCTTGGGGGACCCCAACTGAGAAAGGAAGAGGAGAAGAGAAAGTAGAGTTGTAGGTTAAGTTGTAAACGTTAAAGGTGCGGTTGGATAAGTAGGAAGAGAACCAGCGAAGAGTACAGTCACAGAGACCAAAGTCATGGAGTTTTTTTTTGAGGAGGGGGTGGTCAACCATATCAAAGGCAGCAGAGAGGTCCAGGAGTAGGAGTACAGAATAATGTCGATTGGTTTTGGCCGTTAGTAGATCGTTTGTTAGTTTTAGGAGAGCAGTTTCTGTGGAGTGTTGAAGACGAAATCCAGACTGAAGGGGATCAAGAGGGCTATTATCAGCGAGGTGGATGCTCAGTCGGTTGTAGACCAGACATTTGAGGAGTTTGGATAAGAAGGGGAGCAAGGAGATGGGGCGTAGGTTGTTAAGGTTGGATGGGTCCAGTGAGGGCTTTTTTATGTATGGGTCTGACAAGTGCATGTTTTAGAGAGTTGGGGAAGATGCCAGAAGAGAAGGAGAGATTGAAGATGTGGGTTAGAGGATCCAGAGGGCAATTGGTAAGGTGGACATTAGCAAGTAGTTTAGCAACCTCGTTTATAGTGGTGGGTTTAAAAGAGGAAAGTAATGATTGTGCCTGTGGGCATGATGTGTGAAGCGTGGGAGGTATCGGAACAGTAGAGATCTCCTCACGAATTGTATCAATCTTCTGTTTGAAATGATTGGCGATCTCCTGGGCAGTGAGTGAGTTGGCGGGTGGAGGCGGGTGGAGGCGGTGGAGGACGAAGTAGAGAGTTGAAGGCAGAGAAGAGTTGACGGGGATAGAATGATAAGCTGCTAATGAGAGTGATAAAGTAGGTCTGCTTGGCAGTGAGGAGGCTGGAATTGTATTGTATATTGGTTGAAATCTCTCTAAAACGTATGCCCCGTACACACGGTCGGATTTTCCAACGGAAAATGTGTGATAGGACCTTGTTGTCGGAAATTCCGACTGTGTGTGGGCTCCATCGCACATTTTCCATCGGAATTTCCGACACACAAAGTTTGAGAGCTTGCTATAAAATTTTCCGACAACAAAATCCGTTGTCGGAAATTCCGATCGTGTGTACACAAATCCGACGCACAAAGTGCCACGCATGCTCAGAATAAATAAAGAGATGAAAGCTATTGGCTACTGCCCCGTTTATAGTCCCGACTTACATGTTTTAGGTCACCGTGTTCAGAATGATCGGATTTTCCGACAACTTTGTGTGACCGTGTGTATGCAAGACAAGTTTGAGCCAACATCCGTCGGAAAAAATCCTAGGATTTTGTTGTCGGAATGTCCGATCAATGTCCGACCGTGTGTACGGGGCATTAGTCTTACGCCACTGGCGCTCGTGAGCACGACTACTTTATCTCAGACTTCTAGTATCAACTGTTTGCCAAGGTTGAAGGGGTCGGGGCCTGATTCTGTGTGTAGTAAGGGGGGCCATTGAGTCCAGTGAGGCTAGAAGTGAGGTGTTGTAGACAGAAGTGGCTAGGTTGGTGCAGGATAGGGGTGAGATTTTGTCGCAGAGGTTGTCGATAGCAGAGTAGAGAAGAGAAGGGTTGAGATGACATAGGTTTCTGCGGGTAACTTTTAGGCGGTTGGAGGGAGAGGAGGTGGAGGACAGGGAGAAAGTAAAACTAATAAGGTGGTGATTAGAGAAAGGGAATGGATAGCTAGAGAGGTTGCATGGAGTGCAAAGGTGAGAGAAAACGAGGTCAAGGGTATTGCCTTCGGATTGAGTAGGAACATGTATCCATTGCTTTAGGTCAAAGGAGGATGTTAGGCTGAGAAGTTTGGAAGTGGCAGGAGTGTTAGTATTAATAGGGATGTTGAAGTCTCCGAGAATGATTGTGGAGATTTCAGAAGAAAGAAAGTAGGGTAGCCAGGCAGAGAAGTCTTCAAGAAAGGTTGATACTGGTCCAGGGGGCCTGTAGATCACAGCTATCCTTAGAGAAACTGGAATGAAAAGACGAATGCAGTGTGCTTCGAAAGAGGAGGGTGACAGAGAGGGAGGTGGGTGAAGTACCTGAAAGGTGCTATATGGGGCTAGAAGGATTCCGACACCTCCTCCCTTACGTCCACTGGATCTGGGGGAGTGAGTCCAGAGAAGACCACCATGGGATAGAGGAGCAGAAGACGCAGTGTCGGATTCGAGGAGCCAGGTTTCGGTAATGGCGAGTAGGTTAAATGAGTTGGCAATAAAGAGTTCATGGAGAGAGGTGAGTTTGTTGCAGACAGAGCGGGAGTTCCAAAGGGCACAAGAGACAGGGAGTCTGGTCTTAGGAAGAATAGAAATGGGAACTAAATTGTGTTGATTGCGGCTGCTGCCAGAGGGTGCATGGGGTACAGTTAAATGATGGAGGCCCAGGGTTTGGGGATATATCTCCGGAGGTTAGGAGAAGCAGGAGAGTGAGGGAGGTAATATGGGAGTGGGATTTATATGAAGGGACATGGCCCAGGATCTTGGAGATTTTTAGTGTGTGTGTCTTTAGAATTAGTAGGAGTTGGTGGGTAATAAGAAGAGGACAGAAGTGAGGGTGATATATATATGCTGTGGGGGGGGGGGGGGGGGAGAGGGGTGAAGGGGAGATAGTTTAAGGATAGAGGACAGAGCTGTCAAAAGGAGTGGTAGAGTGTGCATGTTACAAGGAGAAAGAGCTGAAGGGGTAAACAAGGTCATCTGATATCTGTCTGGTGTTTTTCAAAGTTTTTTTCTTGTGTTCATTTGCTTTGTGCATTCGCTAAAGTGCAGAGTCAGAAGTGCTTTCCACTTATAGAAATCACCCCACTTTGAGAAAGAGCCCTAGTTGCAAATGTGTGCCCCCTGCATGAATCTATCCATTGCATATAGGGGATGACGCGACCCCTGGTGAGTGAACTATTCATCCACGGTGACTGAAGTGTCCCGCTCCCTTCTCTCTCCTGCCTCTGTTAAAACTCATGTAAGGGGTGGTCTGTGTACCCTGACGTAAGGGAGGGGGGGGCTTTGGTCTAACTGTCAGAGTGAGACAGGTACCAGTACACGGCAGGAGGAAAACTGTTTCAGGCACTAGAGTAATCCAAGAACATAGCAAAGGTTAGGGCAGGTAACCGGCAGTAGAGAACTCCAAAAATGTAGCAAAATCAAGGTCCATAAAGACATGGATGAGCAAGTTTTGGGTGGAGGAACTTGACTGGCCTGCACAGAGTCCTGACCTCAACCCGATAGAACACCTTTGGGATGAATTAGAGTGGAGACTGCGAGCCAGTCCTTCTCATCCAACATCAGTGCCTGACCTCACAAATGCGCTTCTGGAAGAATGGTCAAACATTCCCAGAGACACACTCCTAAACCTTATAGAAATATTGTGACCTGATACAACCTATTTTTCAGCAGTAAATACTATGAAGCGAGAAAGGAGAGAGAATGGGACTTTATATGAGGCCTGTCACTGAATTAATACCTGATTTGTATGAATCATTCGATTATTTATCGATTACAATCGAGTTGACAATATCAATGATCTTTTGTAACAAACATGCTAAATTATAAATAACGGTCCACTTATAAATACTATATTTATTGGCGTATAACACGCACCTTTTCACCCTGAAAATTGGGTGCAAATATTGTGTGCGTGTTATACGCCAATACTTCAATTTTAGCTGCCTCGGAGGGGACAGGGAGGGGGAGGGACGAGAGCCGTCAGATTACATACAGTGAGAATCTCCTGTTTACTTGGCGGCCTCTGTAATAGGAAGTTCTGTCTCCTGGGCCGCCATTGGACCACTGTTCTGTCTATCATAGGAGATTCTCACGGTATGTAATCTGTCAGCGCTCATCCCGCCCCCCTTCCTGTCCCCTCTAGGCTGCAGATGGGCATCGATCAGGCTGCACTGATGGCAATGGTGAGGCTGCTGCATTGATGGTAATGGTGAGGCTGCTGCATTGATGGCAACGGTGAGGCTGCTTCATTGATGGCAATAGTGAGGCTGCTGCATTGAAGGCAATGGTGAGGCTGCTGCATTGAAGGCAATGGTGAGGCTGCTGCATTGATGGCAATGGTGAGGCTGCATTGATGTGGACTGATGAGGCTGCATTGATGACACTTGTGAGGCTGCAGATGGGCATTGATCAGACTGCATTGATGGCAGTAATGAGGCTGCAGATGGGCACTGACCCTTATTTTGCTTCAAAGTTCCTTATTTAAAATGTAAGTTTTTTCCTGAAACTTCCCTTTTTAAAATGAATGTGCGTGTTATGCGCAGATAAATACGGTATATAATATTATTATACAGAATTTGAAATATAAAAAATCAGAATAACATGATTAGCAATACAAATTCATGAATCACTCATCCATAAATTATAAATAATATATACAAAATACATTTTGTGAGCCAAACTTGTCTTGCCATCTTTCAATGTAAACTCGACGAGTTTCATGGCTCACGGCCATTCGTCAGGAGTATGATGCAGAAAAGACACTCTAGAAATGAATCAACATCATATCTATAAATATAGGGTATCCCTTAAAAAGAGAAAAACATCTTTCAAGGAAGATATGTAACTTACAAAACAGCTCCACAGTGGGGCCCGGCCTGTATCCAAAAGAAGGTAAATTGTCTAACCCGGGGCTGAGGCGAGGAATCCCATCCAGACCAAAGAAAACAGCCAGGGAAAGGCCCGGTGACCACACCGGTATGGATGTTGTGTGGATGCTAAACAAACCACACTGCTCTGCAAAGTTATGTGAATGAGACTGTTCAACAGTGGCGGTGCGTCCATAAAGGGCGCAGGAGCGCCGCCCCCTCTCTCCTGGCCCCGCTCTATCACCATCGATAGATTTATGCATTGCATGAATCTATCTATGGTCGCCTCTGACACCCCTATTCAGGTGTCCGGCCCATTTTCGCGCGCCGGGCACCTGAATTACGGTGGCGGGGGTGTTTTTTGTAAGCACCTGATTAGAGCCGTAGGCTCAAATAGTCGCCCAAAAAGGTGAACAGTGGGCGCAATGCTGTGGATTCGCTGTTCACTCAGCTGTGTTAGTAAAGCGAAGAAATTTGCTTTGCTAACACTGAACTGCCTCTCAGCCAATCAGGTGCTCCGGTCTGTTATCTGTCATCTGATTGGCTGAAATGTCAGGTGCTGTGATTGGACGCCTAATAGAGAGGATGGAAGAAAACATTGAGGAGCATGCAGGACACCACCGCTGACCTGCTGCAAGACAGGTAAGTGCCGGGCGATGCACACTGGCAGCATTTGATGGGGCACAGTAGTGGCAATTGATGGGCACACTGGCAGCATTTGATGGGGCACAGTAGCGGAAATTGATGGGCACACAGGCAGCAATTGATGGGCACACTGGCAGCAATCGATGGATACAGTAGCTGCGTTTGATGGCACAGTGTCTGCGTTTGATGGGCACAATTGCTGCGTTTGATGGGCATAGTAGCTGCATTTGATGGGCACAGTGGCTGCACTTGATGGGCACAGTAGCTGCGTTTGATGGCACAGTGACTGCAATTGATGGGTTTTTTTTCAGTATGTTTGCGCCCCCCCCCCCTCAAAAAATTTTGAGCACCAGCCGCCTCTGCTGTGTAAGGTGGATAAATGGGTAAACTGAGAAATGATTGAGCCTATAACAATGAAGAAGTGAAAACGGTGTGATAAAGATGTGTAGTTACTAGGGGTGAGCCGAACACCCCCCCCCCCCCCTACGTTCGGTTTGCACCAGAACATGCGAAGAGGCAAAAAATGTGTGTGAAACCGGTTAAAGTCTATGGGACACATGCATAAAAAATCAAAAGTGCTCATTTTTAAGGCTTATATGCAAGTTATTGCCAAAAAAAGTGTTTGGGGACCCGGGTCCTGCCCCAGGGGACATGTATCAATGCAAAAAAAGTTTTAAAAATGGCCGTTTTTTCAGGAGCAGTGATTTTAATAACGATTAAAGTGAAAGTAAAAATTAAATATTCTTTTAAATATTGTGCCTGGGGGTTGTCCTTATTCTGCCTGTAAAGCAGCGCATCTTTCCTGTGTTTAGAACAGTACTGCAGCAAAATTACATTTTTAAAGGAAAAAATGTCATTCAAAACTGCTCGTGGCTGTAATGTACTGCTGGCTCCCAGCAATATACATAAAAAATCATTGAAAAAAATGGCGTGGGTCCCCCCCCCCCAGTCCATTACAAGTCCCTTTGGGTCTGGTATGAATATTATGGGGAACCCCGCACCAAAATGTAAAAATTGCATGGGCGTCCCCCCAAAATCCATACCAGGCCCCTTAGGTCTGGTATGGAGTTTAAGGGGAACCCCGAGCCAAAATAAAGAAGGGTGTGGGAGTCCCCCCAAAAATATATACCAGACCCTTATCCGAGCACGCAACTTGGCAAGGGGACCCCCAGATCCGGCCCCCCCTCTGTGAATGGGGATCGGGTACATTGTACCCCTACACATTCACTAAAAAAAGTGTCAAAAAAGTAAAAATGACAGTAGACGGTTTGGGACAAGTCCTTTATTTAAAAAAATAAATAAATGTCTCGTGATGTCAATTCATCTTCGATCACAGCGCCGACCACCCGAGGAAAAAAAATGGAAAAACTCCTCCTCTATGGGAGGTTACCACCGACTGCAGCCTTTTTGCACTGACAGCTCTTATATACCTGAAGGCAGGACCACCTGGTGATGTAAGCGGGTGACCCCGCCCCTTCTGACATCATGGATGCAGAGATTTTTCTTTTTTTTTCTAGGTCCGTTGGCGCTGTGAACGAAGATGGATTTACATCATGGAACACTTTTTTATTTTTTATAAAAGATTTGTCCCAAACGGTCTACTGTCATTTTTACTTTTTTGACACTTTTTTAGGTGAATGTGTAGGGGTACAATGTATCAGATACCCATTCACATAGGGGGGGCGGGATCTGGGGGTCCCTTTGTTAAAGGGGGCTTCCAGATTCCGATGAGCCCCCCCGCCCACAGACCCCCACAACCACCGGGCAAGGGTTGTGGGGAAGAGGCCCTTGTCCACATCAACATGGGGACAAGGTGTTTTGGGGGGACCCCAAAACACCCTCCCCATGTTGAGGGCATGTGGCCTGGTACGCTTCAGGAGGGGGGGCGCTCTCTCGTCCCCCCTCTTTTGCTGCAGCCTGCCAGGTTGCGTGCTTGGATATGGGTCTGGTATGGATTTTGGGGGGACCCGCACGCCATTTTTTAAAAAATGTTGGCGCTGGATTCCCCTTAAAATCCATACCAGACCTGAAGGGCCTGGTATGGATTTTCGGGGGGACCCTCCACACCATTTTTTTTTTATTTTGGCACAGGGTTCCCCTTAATATCCATACCAGACCCAAAGGGCCTGGTAATGGACTGGGGAGGGGAACCCATGCCATTTTCTCAATGATTTTTTCTATATTGCCGGGATCCAGTAAAACATTACAGCCGCGAGCAGTTTTGAATGACATTTTTTCCTTTACAAATTTAATTTTGCTGCTCTCATTCATAAAACTATGTACGGCCGCTATGTAAGCAGCCTAACATAGTGTGGGGCGTGGACTCAGCCCCCTGAGCCATGATTGGCCAAAGGCACCCTGCCTTTGGCCAATCATGGCTGTCACAACAGAGCACGCTGTGATTGGCCAAAGCATGCAGGTCAGGTGCATGCTTTGGCCAATCAGCAGCCGTCAATGCACTGCGAGATCGCAGTGCATTGACGGTCTCGCCGTTGATTATGGGGCGTTCAAATTTCCCATGAACGCCTCATAATGTTCTAAATTCGGCGAACGTTCGACTTGAACATCGGGTTCATCCCCAGTAGTTACTGCGGTGAACTAATGTGTGCTTACTAGGAGGACTATAAAGACCATTTTTTACTGCCTATAGTAACCAATTAGATTTCAGTGTATGGCTGGCAGTTGAGTTACATAAATAATCTTTGATAGGTTGTTGCACACACCATTATTGATCTTTGCTGTGCTTTACTGTATAAAAGATAGATAGAGCAATGTCATCACTTTATAAAACTTCAACCTAAGAACAAGGTTTATAATCTTAAGTTGCAATGTCTAACTGAAACTTACCAAACAGGAAGTGAGGGGGAAGTTTTTAAAAGCAACATGATTTTTTTTTTCTTGGTAGAGTAGAGGAAGGCTAGAACTCCTGTTTGAAATTTTGCTTCTGCCGGTGTCCCTGTTGCAGATTTTCCAGTACAACTGTTGTCAGTAGGACAGGAAGTAGGGGTGAATCCAGCAAAGACCTAGCAGTAAAAATTGGATAGGGTTCTAATAGGGTTACCACCTCTTCCCTTTAAAACCGAACACATATGAATTACACAGGTTCTGTGGCTGATTAAGGTGGTAATGAAACTCACTTGGTGCCTTATCTGCATTAAATTAGCCTCAGAACCTGTGTAATTCAAAGGTGTTCGGGTTTAAAGGGATGAGGTGGCGACCCTAGGTTCTAACCTATCCCATACTCTACTAAAGAATCACATTTTTAGTTCCCTCTATGCTTTAAATAATTTTTCATTACACTTGTTACCTTAAAACTCAACTACAGTTTCCCTCTTACCTTTGTTAGTTTTACCCTCTCACTTTAAGCACCCTCTTTGAACCGAAGAAATGGTATACATACCTTTTTTTCTAGATATATTTGGTCTTATCGCATAATGTCATGCGGAATCATTTCTCTTCTTCTGGTAGTAAGCAGGTCCTGAATGATCAGAAGAGCACTCCACAAAATTCTCATGTGTATCCAGGGCTCCTTGAGGATGCACCTTCAAGATGGTGATTTCTTGACACCCAGGGCTCGTAGGAAGTGGGTTTAATGACACTGGCATCAATGAATCCAGAAGAGGACTGGTGAAAAATCAATTACTGGCTGCCCCCGCTCAACAGAAGTCAATCATTTGATCAACTTTGACTGAATTTGTAAATAAATAAATAAATAAATAAAACTTCTAAAAAGAATGTAAAAAAAAATTACAAATTCAAGTTCCTCCACCCCCAAACTCGCTCATCCATGTCTTTATGGTCCTTGCTTTGTGCACTGGTGGGCAGTCATGTTGGAACAGGAAGGGTCCGTCCCCAAACTGTTCCCACAAAGTTGGGAGCATGAAATTGTCCAAAATGTCTTGGTATGCTGAAGCCTTAAGAGTTCCCTTCACTGGAGCTAAGGGGCCAAGCCCAACCCCTGAAAAACAACCCCACAACATAATCCCCCCTCCACCAAATGATTTGGACCAGTGCACAAAGCAAGGTCCATAAAGACATGGATGAGCGAGTTTGGGGTGGAGGAACTTGACTGGCCTGCACAGAGTCCTGACCTCAACATGAGTGGAACAGCTTTGGGATGAATTATGGCGGGGACTATTTCAGTAAATATAAACTGCTAGATACCTTTTCTCATCAGCAGTATATAGCAGTCTTTTGACTTCTATCAGTGCCTAGTTAAAGTTTGTAGAAGGAGTTTTCATTTTACCACGATTGTCCTATCAGGCTGCAGGACCCCTGACCCTCTGTATGGACAGTGCTGATTGGCCCTGTGCTGATCACATGCACTCTCCCAACAAAAAAACACTCTCTAGCAATACACACCAAACTGAGCATGTGCAGCCTGACTCCATTAACTTATCTGTTGTCTTATCTGGACATGTTCTGGGGTCAGTGGAAGAAGAGGAGGCTCTGTGCATACAGGATAAAACAGCCTTATTACACAATGCAGAGGATTAACTCCTTAGGTTCCACAGTGAGTATAATATGCATGCTTTACTGTATATATAGACTGATTTTACTTTTGTGGGTTTAGTAACACTTTAAGCCCCATTCACACTTGGTGCTACTGCATCATGTTTTTAGCACTTTTTTTGTGTGAATTTAAAACGTGTTTTTGGAATGGCTCCTTTCATTTGAATGGGCCTCCCTCCACTCCAAAAACACACTAAAAAAGCTCATGTTCCAAATTTTGCAAAGATGCCAAATGTATTGCAAGTTTTTTACATGTTTTACTGCGTGGAAAACACGTGGAAAAATGCACGTTGGATTATTGTGGGGAGTGTTCATTATCTGGATGATAGCTTTTCATAAGGCTCCAGAGTCGCCCGACTTTCAGTGCAACTCTGGAGTACGACTTTGATGAGACTTTTTACACTCTGTGGCACTAAAGTCGAATTAAAGTCTGAATAAAGTAGTGCAGGAACAAACACATACACTTCAAGTTATATATTTTTTTAAATCACTTTTATTGTAGAAGAACCTTTTTTTTAAATAATTTTTATGGAAATGATGAAGACGTCTCTGACGAACCCATTTCTGGGACTTGTGGCTCCCCAGTCATTGTATCTCCTGTACTCTCCAGGTCTCATGTAATACTGATGTCCCTATAGTTGGGCTCCTCATAGGACATCCAGTAGCCATCTTGGACATGAAGGTAGTGGATGTCATGGTAGCAGAATCTCTCATTGATATGAGGACAATCCTCAGTCAACTCCCTCATCTGATTTAGTAAATCTCCTTCAGTATGTATACAGTAAAAGCAACCAACTTATTCTGCATGGAATAAATCAATAAGTGATTTTATGGTGGAGTGCGACTAGTATAGTATAGTAGTCCAGTGTATAGTATATTCTCATAAAGATGATTGTGTCTCTGACTAAGAGTGGCTATTGATTGGTTGTATAGGTTGCTGCAGTTTACAAATTCTCATCGATAATCTACATAAGTGAAAAACAAACAGAAAAATGTCTTTCACAAGTTTATTGTCAAGCAGAAAACTTATAATGTTTTTAAACATTTAATGGGAATGATGGAGACGTCTGAAGGACCCAATTCTGGGGCTTTTGGCTCCCCAGTCAGCGTATTTCCTGTACTCTCCAGGTCTCAGGTAATACTGACGTCCCTTGTAGTTGGGCTCCTCATAGAACATCCAGTAGCCGTCTTGGACATGGACAGAGTGGATGTCATTATACTGGAATCTCTTATTGACTTGAGGACAATCCTCAGTGAACTCCATCATCTGACCTCTGAAGTCTTCCCTCTCATAGATCCTGGTTCTGAAGGAACCTTGGTGCTGTTAAAATAAGTTACACCATAAAAAAACAGAAAGCAATGTTAGAAAAGGCAACTGGTCACATTACTGCTTTCATTTAAAGTGAAACTTCCACCCAAAGATTGATTTTTTTTTTAGGTTTGGAAAGTGTGTAGAAATATTCAAAATCCCCCCACATGAAATGTTAATGATTTGGGGATTTTTTTTTTAACCTTACACATTTTAAACTGTTTCTATCTTTTTTTTTATTTTCATTTTTTTTATAAATAAACAATTGACGCATGACAAGGGATTTAAAAAACTATGGGTTAGCTAATGATATAGCACCTGCTTTGAGGCTGAATTTGTCTGATTGAAACCTCAGACTGAGCTGTCTGTTAAGGCTTTTCTTCAGGTTTAACCCCTTCGACCCCACTAAACTTTACAGACGCTACTCCTCTCTTAATTAGTTACCTGAATCCACAATCACAAGTCAATGTTACTGTGTCAGAGAAGGTCTGACAATAGCACAAATGACATTTCCCGGCGCATGGATGAGCAGATGTGCATGAACGTAGGAATAGGCGTGCGTGCATGTGAATGTGCATGCGTGCGGACAGGCGTCCGCCTGTCACCAATACTGCCGCTAAATGGGCTATTTAAACAAGGCTGCAGCATTGGCTCATTGCTGTTTGATCTACAGCGTTCTGTGTGTTTATCCCTGATTCCTGTGACCTGATATCTGATCTTGACCTGGCTTGCTCCTGACTAAATTTGCCTGCTACCTGCCCTAACCTTGGGTTTGTCCCTGGATTCTGCTTCTGCCTTCTGTTCTTTCCTGATCTGCCCCACCGTGGATTACATTGTCCTTTGAACCGGCTACTCTTCTGCCTAACGTTTATGCCTGATCTGTCTGTCTGTCTGTTACTGTCCCGGCTTGTCTGACCCTGCATCCTTCTCATCCAGCCTGCTTTAATTTATCAAACTCACATCTGGCTCCTGCTTCCTGCTGCACTTCCACAGTCTGCCGCCAACCAAGCTCTCTGCCAGCTCCTCGGTCACTAGCTTGTCCTGCTGCCATATCTGCCCCCTGACAACTGTTACCACGCAGACTACTGATCACAGGCACTCATACCCCACCATGCTTGCGTGGCTGCTGTCTCACTACCAGTGGCCCCCAGCCAAAGCTGTACAAGAGGCCTTCCTCTTCACATCAGGCTCACTAACCAGGTACGTGGCATGCTGACTGGGGGTTTGGCTATGATGGAGGTCTGAATGGTAAAGTAACCCCATCTAGTGACACCAGTACAACATATTTTACTAGTCCTGGCCAGGGGGGGAAATGCCCCCTAGCACAGTACCCCCTTGAGTGTAATGCGCATTTGACACCAGTATGATTAAAGCTTCCCACAGACAAAGTAGGGTACTACTGGCTATGTATAATCCAACTGGGCTCCATCACTTTTCACTATTTATTTTGCCATCATTAAAATCCTTGACTGAGTTAGGGATTTCTGTTTAGCCCTACAGAACAAGGTAATAGGAAAGAGGAGAAGAACAACTTGTTTGGTCCAGCTTATACTGGCAGGACAAGTAAAGCTTAAAATGGGTTTTCTTACCTGTACAATCAATGATCACCTATAGTTGGCATTTAACCTCATAAAAATGAGACTGTATAGGACATTATTACCTAAAAGCTATAGACAGGTTTGGCCCCTAAATAGAGTACGCAATGTGGTATTACCTGGGGACTCAGACGGCAAGACTTGATTGAGTCATTGTAGCCCATCCACTGCTGGAAGTCAGGATACTCTCCTCTCTGGAGGAAGTACTGGTATCCTCTGTAGTTGGTTTGCTCATACAGAATCCAGTACCCACTTTCCACGCGAATGGAGTTGCAGCGGCTGAAGTATGAGGTCAGGTCGGGACATTCAGAGCTACACTCGTAGGAGCGACCCTGGAAGTTCCTGTCCTCGTAGAAGATGATCTGTTGAATAATAAAACTATCAATTTATTCTCAATAGAATGGTCAAGTTTTAAAATTAAATGAAACCGTGTGGACAATATTTTTTAATACAGCCATTCTCAATCAGGGTCCATTGGAATCCTAGGGTTCCTCCAGAGGTTGCTGGGGTTTCCTTAAGCTGTGGCTAATTGACCTCTAATCTGATGGTGCCTTCATAGATTCAGGTCCATCACCACTTGGCTGAGGCAGTAGCATGGCACGAATGATCTTTAAGCTGTCTGTAAGAGTGGCATTCTAACCACCACTGTAAGGGAGGCATTCTTCCCACCAACCAGAAATGTAAGGGGCATTTGTCCTAATGACCCCCATTGGACTAATCCTAGCAGGGTTTTCCTGAGATGTGAAATTATTTCAAGGGTTCCTCTGGGGTAAAAAGTTTGAGAAAGACCTTGGGTCACTGCATCTTTATATATCACAGACTTCTGCTATTGACCTCAACCTCATTAAACATCTTTGGGATGAATTAGAATTCAGATCGTAAGCCAAGTCTTGACCCGCATCAGTACTTGACCTTACAAATGATCTTTTTGGCTAAATGGTTCTAAATTCCTACAGAAATACTCCAAAATATCATAGAAAGCCTACCCAAAAGAGTGGAGGGAAAGTAATTCCATATTAATGGCCAAAGACTTGGAATGGGATGTCCAACAAGCTCATATAGGTGTAATGGTCAGGTATTCACAATTGTTTTGCCATACAATGTATATGACAGCCTCAGCTGTGCCAAATAATGGTCGTCTGATAAGCTGATTATAAAACAGACCTCAGTATTTATTTTTAGTTACAAATGCACATAATTGTAAGAATAAAACGTAAACGTAACTATGCAGCTAACAACGATCAATATTCACAGGCTGAACCATTGGCTAAATATTCATTTTACATTTCAATACTTTTAAGCCCTTCTTACCTTTCCCATTTTGCTTGTCTTGTCAGTGTGCTCCTGTTGGTCTGCACTGGTAGATAGATGGTGGAAAATGTCCTTTATATACCCTGCAACTTTGCTTTACCCAATCAGAATGAATAGCTATTCTACGCTATTGAGAATTGTTTCTGTGAGACCATTGTTTGTATCTTTGCCCTTGCATCAGCACACAAATGCTTTACCTAGACTAAATAAACAGAAACAAAACCTTTGCTGCAGCAACCAGTCACTTGAATGGGTTGGACTCTGTGTACATGTGTGTGTTTTATGTAAGATGTTATGTGGTATAGAGTTTTAGATTCATAGCACCATTTTTATTTCCTGCAAATGGCACCAAACTATGTAGTGGAATAAACACCATAAAGGATGTCTCTGACTTACAGTCTTACCTGGATGCTCTTATTGTGAAACTACAGTATGTGGCCAATGTAGTTATATGTTTATAAATGTAACCTTCTCCCGCCTGCGCTATAGCTAAAATATGGGTACAGCGAGGACATAAATTGCCGGGAGGGCATCCATGTACGTCCTCCCGAGCATGTGCTGCCTGCGCACCCCCTGCGGGCCGCGCGTGACACGCTCTGTGATAAGCGGGTCAATGAGACTTGGCTGATCCCAGATCGGAGTAATGGGCCGATCCTGGCCCCTTACCACATGATCAGCTATCAACAAATGACAGCTAATCACGTCATGTAAACAGAAGATTGTAATCAGCTTTTTTTTCCTCACGCTGACAGTGTAAGGAGAAAAAAAAAAGCAGATTACTGGCTTCTGTCAGAGGGACATCAGTCCGGCACATGGACACCCACTGCTGCTAAGCGGTGCCCAACAGTGCCACCTGCCAGTGCCCACCAGTGCCACCTGCCAGTGCCCACCAGTGCCACCTGCCAGTGCCCACCAGTGCCACCTATCAATGCCCACCAGTGCCACCTACCAATGCCTAACAGTGCTGCCAATCTGTGCCCTTCAGTGCCTCGTCATCAGTGCCACCTATCAGTGCCACCCAGTGCCACATATCAGTGCCCATCAGTGCCACCTATCAGTGCCCATCAGTGCCGCCTATCAGTGCCCATCAGTGCCGCCTATCAGTGCACCTACCAGTGCCCATCAGTGCTGCCTCATCAGCGCACATCAATGAATAAGAAAAATTACCTTAGCAAAAAATGTAAAACCCAGCAGTGAATAAATACCATTTGTGTGAAAAAAATGATAACAATTTAATTTGGGTACAGAGTCGCATGACTGCGCAATTGTCATTCAAAGAGTGACAGCGCTGAAAGCTGAAAATTGGCCTGGGCAGGAAGGGGGTTTAAGTGCCCAGTAAGAAAGTTGTTAAAATTGGGGGCTAAAACATGCACGCGCCATACATAATAACAGCATGGAATGCCAAATGCAACCAAGATACAATGGTTGCACTGAAAGTAATGCAAACTTTTTTATTAACGTATAACTGTCAGGGACCATGAACCAGGCAGACACAGGAAATGTAGTAAAAATCACACCGGAGTCAAGGAGCCAGAAGTCCATGTTGTCAGAAGCCAAAGATCAGGATCAGGAACCAGAAGAAACGTTAACCAGGCAAAGTCATAACAGGAACACAGCAGATGCACACTGGATATGTTAACCAGGCGAAGGCACACTAGGAATGAACAAGGCAATTTAACCACTTGCCGCCCGCCCTATTGCCAAATGACGGCGGCATAGTGGTTTGATATTCCTGACCGGACGTCATATGACGTGATCAGGAATATCGAGTCGCTGCGCGCCCCCGGGGGCGCGCATCGCGGCGATTGTTGTTGCGGGGTGTCAGTCTGACACCCTGCAACACCAATCTAGGTAAAGAGTCTCCGACGGAGACTCTTTACCACGTGATCAGCCGTGTCCAATCACGGCTGATCACGATGTAAATAGAAAGAGCCGGTGATCGGCTTTTCCTCACTCGCGTCAGACAGACGCGAGTAGAGGAGAGCCGATCGGCTGCTTTCCTGACAGGGGGGGGTCTGTGCTGATTGTTTATCAGCACAGCCCCCCCTTGGATCCTACCCAGGACCACCAGGGAAGCCGCCCAGGACCACCAGGGAAGCGATCCACACTGGACCACCAGGTATGCCCCTAGACCCCCAGGGAAATGCCACTGTGTGCCAAGGCAGCTGCCAATCTGTGCCCAGGCAGCTGCCAATCAGTGCCCACTTCAATGCCTACCACAGCCAGTGCCACCAGGGTTGCCCATCAGTGCCTGATATCAGTGCCGCGTATCAGTGTCCATCAGTGCCACGCATCAGTGCCCAGCAGTGCCACGTATCAGTGCCCATCAGTGCCCAGCAGTGCCGCCTAACAGTGCCCATCAGTGCCCAGCAGTGCCGCCTATCAGCGCCACCCTATCAGTGCCCAGCAGTGCCGCCTTTCATTGCCCATCAGTATCGCCTATCAGTGCCCATCAGTGCCAACCAGTGCCACCCAGTGCCACCCGTCAGTGCCCATCAGTGCCGCCTATCAATGGCCATCAGTGCTGCATATGAGTGCCACCCATCAGTGCCGCCTACCAGTGCCCATCAGTGCTGCATATCAGTGCCCATCGTCAGTGCCCGTCAGTGCCCGCTCATTGGTGCCACCTCATTGGTGCCCCTGTATCAGTGCCTGTCAGTGCCGCCTTATCAGTGCCCATCAGTGAAAGAGAAAACTTACTTAATTATAATTTTTTTTAACAGAAACAAAAGCAAAACTTTTATTTTCTTCAAAATTTTTGTTTGGCAAAAAATAAAAACCGCAGAGGTGATCAAATACCACCAAAAGAAAGCTCTATTTGTGGGAACAAAATGATAAAAATTTAGTTTGGGTACAGTGTAGCATGACCGCGCAATTGTCATTCAAAGTGCGACAGCGCTGAGAGCTGAAAATTGGTCTGGGCAGGAAGGTGTCTAAGTGCCCTGTATTGAAGTGGTTAAATAGCAAAAAGGGGCTGGCTGTAGGCTGGACTAAAGAGGCAGGTAATGGTACCCAGGTGAGTCACTGTGGAAAAAATGAGTGGCTGGTAATTATTTGACAGCTGAGCAGCCTTGAGTACTGAGAAGAGAGCTGCTAAAAGTCAGCATAACATAGGTCGTTCAAATTCCATATGTTGGAAAAGAACTTCCTTTATAGTAATGCTTTTCTTTCTTTTTCATTGCAGGTAATTTTTTTAAGCAGAAGCAGTGTATCGTCATTCAGTTCCTGACAATGGAGGAGTGCCAGCAGTTGTCACATTTGGTGGTCTCCCACTGCCTGGTTTGTCTTTACTGCTGGCTTCCCCTTCTTTAAAGTTGAACTATGCCCCTAAACGGAAGTTCCACTTTTCTGCCCCCCCTCCTCTTAAGTTTTGGCTACTTTTTTTGAGGGGGTACCTGGTTTTCACAGGTACCCACTTCCACCTGGATTGCCTCGGATTGCAATCCGAACAGACGTTCATCCCCAAACCCCCCCCCCCCCCCGCCCTCAGCCACTTGGGACACATCACAGGTCCCAGGAAGCTACAGGACCATTTGCAGGACACAGTGCGGCTTGCACACGTACAGTGGGGAGCCAGCTGTGCATGTGCGAGGAGTCATGTCCAGCTTCCCACAATTAGCATGGTGGCATCGGGGACCCGAAGACCACTGAAGAATTAACCCAGGTGAAGAAGGCCCTGGATCCCTGGACAGGGGAGTGCCCTTTTATTTAAAGTCAACTGCTACAGTATTTGTAGCTGCTAACTTTTATTTGTTGGGGTAAGGGGGACTGAAGAACCTCTTTAAACTTCTTCATCCATTTGTGCACATTGCCCTTGTCAACAGTGTCCTTTCTGTAAACATTCTGTAGTCATCTGTGGATGTTGGACAGCCTGTACCCCTTCAAGAACTCAATGAAGGCACATTGCTTCAGCTGGGAATCCATTTTTTACCTGCAATGAAAAGGAAAAAGAACAAAAGTTATCATACAGGTAGAGTTACTTTACAAACATATGGATTTTGAACACCCTATGTACTTTAATAAAACAAAGTTATACACACGTTTGCATTACTTTTATTACAGCCAACATATAGACCTCAGAGAGAGAGAGAGAGACATAATCTACCCATGTGCAAAGCATTATTAAGATTTAAACTGAAATATGCAGTTCAGTTTATGGCACCAGTTCTCAAAAAAGGTTCTGGTGGAACTGAAGAAAGTGCAGAAAAGGGCAACTAAACTGATAAGAGGCATAGAGGAGCTCAGCTATGAGGATTAGTTGAGAAGAGATGTTTAAGGGGTGATATGGTCATCATGTACAGTATAGGTATGTAAACAGTCCATAGAATATACTTGAAGAAAAGTTATTAAATTTACGATGATTGCAAATGACAAGGGACACTCTTTGCATCTGGAGAATACAGAAAGGTTTCTTCACAGTAAGACCTTAAGGTTTGACCTCATATTATATGTTTTTGGTAAATCTGAAGACAAAAATCTGCAGAAAATCTAATAGTGTGTATGGGGTCTAGGGCTGGCTCTAGCCATATCAGTAGATTGTTTAAAGCTGAACCTTGGGCAGAAATTCCATTCCATTAATAAATAGTAAATATATTACTAATAGTGTTGAGAACATCAAGCAAATGGAAGATTTAACTAGCTCTCCTAAAGGGACTACCAACATTTTTAGCAAGACGTGGTTTTATTGCTTAGACTTCTCCTACTCAGGAGAATATAAACAAATAATGACCGACACACCTTCACAAGTGTACCCATAGATAGACATTACTGGTGCTAAGGTCTCACAAGGCCCTTCTAGGCTACCTAAAGGCCTTAAGACCACAGTTTGTTCTGGACCCCTTCCCGTCTGATGCAATTCCCTATACCCCACCCCCCCTTTTTTTTCCTTCCACTCCCATCCCCTCCCTCACTTACATCTCTTATATCCTCTTTCTATCTTTTCTTCTCAGATTCTTTAGACTGGGTTCTGTACACAGGTTTTTCGTAGGTCAGGCACTCGTAACCATGATTTTGGTTTTTAGGCCATATTTTGGCTTTTACTGGTCAAGACACACCTATCCCGCAGTTTAATATATCACAGTCTGACAAGACTCATGGAATGACTTCCCCCACTGGGTTCCTCCCCCAAGGGTTTTGAGTTTATATTGTAATGCTCATCCACTGACGTTGTTTAGTGTATGTACAACTGTTTATCGCAATCCGCTGGTGTGTTCCTTAGACCTGTATGACCTAAAGGAGTTCACTACTACTTTCTATACATCTTTGTCACTGTATTCTCTGTAAAAACTGTTTAGATAAATAAAGAATGCGTTAAAAAATATATTACCTATACTCAATATCTCAATGTTCTGCAAAGCAGTCATCCAGCTACAATAATCCAACATAACAAGGGGTCATTCTCCTCTGCATCTGTTTCATTAAACCAGTGGCCTATATGCCTTCTATTTCCATCGCCATCATTCCTGTAACTTCCCCAGTTAAGTCCTTTTTAAACAAGCAGCCGCATAATTACATCATTACTCATTGTAAGGGTAAAACCCAGGAGTCACCTGCTCCCAGTCTTATACACCTATTAATGTCATTTGCGTATAACAGCCTCATTTGATAGAAAGAGTCTACAAGACTCCAGGTCAATCCCACCCAGCAAGGTTTATATTGGCAAACACACCATCCAAAATCCTGCCCCTTTCATGCCCCTTTACTATTCCTATTGTATGATTGGAATTGTACTGTAGTTCCTTGTAATAGCACTTCCGAACAGACGTACTGTAGCCAGATGTTAAATGCCTCCTCCATGTGCCTGGCCATAAAGTAGCTACTATTTATGAACTAAGTCTGTAAAATCACAGAACTAAAAAGGGAGCTTTCTAAAAAAACAAAACAAAAAAAAAATTAAATTGAATTTGACTTGAAGCTATAAAGCCACAGGTTTAAAAAAAAAAAATTCACAATTGAATAGCAGAAACATGCGCAAAATGGGCTAGAATGTGCACCGATCTTGCGTTGGCATTACTTCTTATGTCGCGTACACACGGTCTGACTTTTCGGCTACAAAAGTCCGACAGCCCGTCCGACAGACTTCCGACAGACTTTTGGCGGACTTTTGGCGGGCTTGCAGCAGACTTTCTTACGAACGGACTTGCCTACATACGATCACACAAAAGTCTGACGGATTTGTACGTGATGACATACACTGGACTAAAATAAGGAAGTTGATAGCCAGTAGCCAATAGCTGCCCTAGCGTGGGTTTTTGCCCGTCGGACTAGCATACAGATGAGCGGATTTCTGGGTCCGGCGTAGTTATGACGTAAAGATTTGAAGCATGTTTCAAATCTAAAGTCCGTCAGATTTGCGGCTGGAAAAGTCAGCTGAAAGTCCGGGGAAGCCCACACACGATCGGATTGTCAGCCAGCTTTAGTCCGTCGGCGTCCGTCTGACTTTTGTAGACGAAAAGTCCGACCGTGTGTACGCGGCATTAATGGCACCCAAACGTTACGGCCATCATACATTTACTACGGGGCTGTATATTTACTATGGGGTGGCGGCTCCTCTGTGGAGAATCACATGCAGGTACGTGACTCTGCACTTCCGGGTCTGCAGCACGTATGTGATTGGACACAGTGGGAGTCAATCAGCGGATCCGCCAATTGTTTCCAACGGAGGCAGAATGACGGTCTGCCTATATAAACAAGGCAGATCGCTGTTCTGGTAGTAGGGAAGACAGAGATCTTGTGTTTCTGCTAAGCAGGAACATGGATCTCTGTCTTTCCACAGTACAAGTACCTCCCTCACAGTTAGTAATCACTCCCTGGGAACACATTTAACCCTTTGATCGCCCTTGATAGTAACCCCTTCCCAGCCAGTGTCCTTAGTACAGCGACAATGCATATTTTTTACCACTGATCACTGTATTGGTTTCCTTGGTCTCCAAAAAAGCATCACAAGTAGGGATGAGCCGAACACCCCCCTGTTCGGTTCGCACCAGAACATGCGAACAGGAAAAAAGTTCGTTCGAACACGCGAACACCGTTAAAGTCTATGGGACACGAACATGAATAATCAAAAGTGCTCATTTTAAAGGCTTATATGCAAGTTATTGTCATTAAAAGTGTTTGGGGACCCGGGTCCTGCCCCAGGAGACATGAATCAATGCAAAAAAAAGTTTTAAAAACGGCCGTTTTTTCAGGAGCAGTGATTTTAATAATGCTTAAAGTCAAACAATAAAAGTGTAATATCCCTTTAAATTTCGTACCTGGGGGGTGTCTATAGTATGCCTGTAAAGGGGCGCATGTTTCCCGTGTTTAGAACAGTCTGACAGCAAAATGACATTTTGAAGGAAAAAACACATTTAAAACTACCCGCGGCTATTGCATTGCCGACAATACACATAGAAGTTCATTGATAAAAACGGCATGGGAATTCCCCACAGGGCAACCCCGAACCATAATTAAAAGAAAAAAATGATGTGGGAGTCCCCCTAAATTCCATACAAGGCCCTTCAGGTCTGGTATGGATATTAAGGGGAAACCCAGCCAAAATTTAAAAAAAAAATGACGTGGGGTTCCCCCCAAATTCCATACCAGACCCTTCAGGTCTGGTATGGATTTTAAGGGGAACCCCGCGCCAAAAAAAAAAAAACGGCGTGGGGTCCCCCCAAAGATCCATACCAGACCCTTATCCGAGCACGCAACCTGGCAGGCCGCAGGAAAAGAGGGGGGACGAGAGTGCGCCCCCCCCCCCTCCTGAACCGTACCAGGCCACATGCCCTCAACATTGGGAGGGTGCTTTTGGGTAGCCCCCCAAAACACCTTGTCCCCATGTTGATGAAGACAAGGGCCTCATCCCCACAACCCTGGCCGGTGGTTGTGGGGGTCTGCGGGCGGGGGGCTTATCGGAATCTGGAAGCCCCCTTTAACAAGGGGACCCCCAGATCCCGGCCCCCCCCCTGTGTGAAATGGTAAGGGGGTACTTACCCCTACCATTTCACTAAAAAACTGTCAAAAATGTTAAAAATGACAAGAGACAGTTTTTGACAATTCCTTTATTTAAATGCTTCTTCTTTCTTCCTTCATCTTCTTCTGGTTCTTCTGGCTCTTTTGGTTCTTCCTCCGGCGTTCTCGTCCAGCATCTCCTCCGCGGCGTCTTCTATGTTCTTCTCCTCGGGCCGCTCCGCACCCATGGCATGGAGGGGAGGCTCCCGCTCTTCTCTTCATCTTCTTCATCATCTTCTTCTTCTTCATCTCTTCTTCCTTCTTCTCTTCTTCATTTCTTCTCCGGGACGCTCCGCAGCCATGCTGGCATGGTGGGAGGCTCCCGCTGTGTGACGGCGTCTCCTCGTCTGACGGTTCTTAAATAATGGGGGGCGGGGCCACCCGGTGACCCCGCCCCCCTCTGACGCACGGGACATGACGGGACTTCCCTGTGGCATTCCCCGTGACGTCACAGGGAAGTCCCGTCAAGTCACCGTGCGTCAGAGGGGGGCGGGGTCACCGGGTGGCCCCGCCCCCCGTTATTTAAGAACCGTCAGACGAAGAGACGCCGTCACACAGCGGGAGCCTCCCTCCATGCCAGCATGGCTGCGGAGCAGCCCGGAGAAGAAATGAAGAAGAGAAGAAGAGAAGAAGGAAGAAGAGATGAAGAAGAAGATGAAGAGAAGAGCGGGAGCCTCCCCCCCATGCCATGGGTGCGGAGCGGCCCGAGGAGAAGAAGATAGAAGACGCCGCGGAGGAGATGCTGGACGAGAACGCCGGAGGAAGAACCAGAAGAGCCAGAAGAACCAGAAGAAGATGAAGGAAGAAAGAAGAAGCATTTAAATAAAGGAATTGTCAAAAACTGTCTCTTGTCATTTTTAACATTTTTGACAGTTTTTTAGTGAAATGGTAGGGGTAAGTACCCCCTTATCATTTCACACAGAGGGGGGGCCGGGATCTGGGGGTCCCCTTGTTAAAGGGGGCTTCCAGATTCCGATAAGCCCCCCACCCGCAGACCCCCACAACCACCGGCCAGGGTTGTGGGGATGAGGCCCTTGTCTTCATCAACATGGGGACAAGGTGTTTTGGGGGGCTACCCCAAAGCACCCTCCCAATGTTGAGGGCATGTGGCCTGGTATGGTTCAGGAGGGGGGGGCCGCACTCTCGTCCCCCCCTCTTTTCCTGCGGCCTGCCAGGTTGCGTGCTCAGATAAGGGTCTGGTATGGATTTTTCGGGGGACCCCACGCCGTTTTTTTTTTGGCGCGGGGTTCCCCTTAAAATCCATACCAGACCTGAAGGGTCTGGTATGGAATTTAGGGGGAACCCCACATCATTTTTTTTTTTTAATTTTGGCTGGGGTTCCCCTTAATATCCATACCAGACCTGAAGGGCCTTGTATGGAATTTAGGGGGACTCCCACATCTTTTTTTTAATTTTATTTTGGTTCGGGGTTGCCCTGTGGGGAATTCCCATGCCGTTTTTATCAATGAACTTCTATGTGTATTGTCGGCAATGCAATAGCCGCGGGTAGTTTTAAATGTGTTTTTTTCTTCAAAATGTCATTTTGCTGTCAGACTGTTCTAAACACAGGAAACATGCGCCCCTTTACAGGCATACTATAGACACCCCCCAGGTACAAAATTTAAAGGGATATTACACTTTTATTGTTTGACTTTAAGCATTATTAAAATCACTGCTCCTGAAAAAACGTCCGTTTTTAAAACTTTTTTTTGCATTGATCCATGTCCCCTGGGGCAGGACCCAGGTCCCCAAACACTTTTTATGACAATAACTTGCATATAAGCCTTTAAAATTTGCACTTTTGATTTCTCCCATAGACTTTTAAAGGGTGTTCCGCGGCATTCGAATTTGCCGCGAACACCCCAAATTGTTCGCTGTTCGGCGAACTTGCGAACAGCCAATGTTCGAGTAGAACATGAGTTCGACTCGAACTCGAAGCTCATCCCTAATCACAAGTATCACTTAGTGTCCGATTTGTCTGCCGCAATGTCACAGTCCCGCTATAAGTCGTAAATAAATAAAACATTCCATAAAAATATTCCATAGTTTGTAGACAATATAACTTTGGCGCAAACCAATCAATATACGTTTATCTGGATTTTTTTTTTACCAAAAACATGTAGCAAAATACATACTGGCCTAAATTGATGAAGAAATTTGATTTCTTACATTTTTTTTAATTGGATATGTTTTATAGCAGAAAGTAAAAAACCTGATCAAACATTTGACATCAGTCGACCTTGGTTCAGATCCTTTGGGATACCTTCTGCATCCAAATGAGCTGCCTTCTCCATCATTATAAAAAGTCGCTGACAGCTCGTAAGCTGAATGCTGCTCGGGCATGTATCCCAGACCTGTGGAAGTCTACCATTACACCTTCTTTGAAACATTGGTCTTCTAGAATAGATGAAATTAGGACAATAGAATATATGACTGAGTTTCTCTATGGTAGAGAGGAGAAATGTAGGGATACCTGGTGGCCATGGATGACCTTTGCTTCCACACCCCAATATGTCGATTGACTCCCTGTCTAGGTTAGGCATGAAGATGTATAATGAAGATCTATAATGACAGGCTGGGTTCAACTGGGTTAAGTCGGGGAGGGGGTTGGAAGCCATGACGTTCTGAGTCTGAGCTAGTCAGCTCGCCCTTTTTTTTTTTGCTTTGTTTGGTTTTGTTTGTTTATCAGTTTTCTTTTTAGTATATTTCGTCACCAGACCCCTAATGTTGAGGTCTGGAGGAAAGTTTCTTTTCTTGTTCTAAAAGTAGATAAGCCAAGGAATAATAAAGGAAGATATTAAGCAGCGATATAAATATAATGTATTATAGATGAATGATGATGTTGAGGCTAAAGGACCCTATTAGATTTGATAAGGATTTTTTATTAGGGTGGCGTATTATTATTGAACTACCGTATTTATCGGCGTATAACACGCACCGGCGTATAACACGCACCGGCGTATAACACGCACGCCAAGCTTAGGAGGTAATTTTAAGGAAAAAAAACTTTTAGGACGGAAGTTTAAGGGAAAAAAACTTACATTTAAATGCCCATCATTGCAGCCTTCTTAGTGCAGCCTTGCCCCAGTGCAGCCATGTCAGTGCAGCCTTGTCAGTGCAGCCTTGTCAGTGCAGCCTTCCCCAGTGTCCATTGCAGCCTTGCCCCAGTGCAGCTTGCCCCAGTGCAGCCATGTCAGTGCCGCCATCTCAGTGCAGCCTTGTCAGTGCAGCCTTGTCAGTGCAGCCTTCCCCACATGCAGCCTTGTCAGTGCAGCCTTCCCCAGTGCAGCCTTGTCAGTGCAGCCTTCCCCAGTGCAGCCTTGCCCCAGTGCAGCCTTGTCAGTGCAGCCTTCCCCAGTGCAGCCTTGCCCCAGTGCAGCCTTCAATCCTGTGATCCCCTGCCATCCTGGGCTTCAAAATCGCCGACCGCGATTTGAAAATGGTGCCGCCGGCGCCGAAATACACAGAGCCGGTCCTCGGCTCTTCTCGGCGGCTCTCGTTCACTTTCGGCTCCACTCGTAGTCCCGCCCGGGATGGGCGTGACTGTGAGCGGAGCTATCCGAACCTAGCCGAGTACACTCGGCTAGGTTCGGGCGGCGCTCGAGTGAAGCCGAAAGTGGCCGAGAAGAGCCGAGGACCGGCTCTGTGTATTTCGGCGCCGGCTGCGCCATTTTCAAATTGTGGTCGGCGATTTTGAAGGTCTGGCAGCTCCGGATCGCAGGGGATCAGCGTATAATACGCACCCGCGACTTTCCCCTGATTTTAAGGGGAAAAAAGTGCGTGTTATACGCTGATAAATATGGTATTCTTTTTCTTTGTCCATGAATTTAATATGTGTCGCTGCTGTTCTATCTGTTATATTTGATTTGCGAGGTTGGTTTCGATTTATTTTTCATTCTAAAATGGGTCTATTTCCTTTTTCTGTTATTTTGTAGATGTCTCGTTATAAATGGAAAAATCTTTCGAATAAAGAATTATACTTAAAAAAAAGAAATTAAAAAAGATTGTTTTTTTATTTTTTTTTTAAATTGTCTGTCATTTTTTATTTTACTGCTCAAAAAATAAAAACCGCAGAGGTGAACAAATACCACCAAACAAAAGCTCTATTTGTGGGAAAAAAAAGGTCATCACATTTTATTTGGGTACAGTTTCGCATGACTGTGCAATTGCCAGTTAAAATAACCTAGTGCCGTATCGCAAAAAAAAAAAAAAAAAAAAATGGCCTGGTCATGAAGAGGGTAAACCTTCCGGAGCTGAAGTGGTTAAAGCTGAACCAGAAAATTGTATTCCATTCATAAATAGTTAATGTATTACCTTTAATCGATATCTCAGGCTTGGTTCACCATGATGCGACATAGGATCGGACTTGTAAGACCCCCCTAAGTCGGATGACTTGTGAAATTCAATGTTTCTCTATGAAAGCTGTCTTAACTGATACTACACAAGTCTGTCCGACTTTAGAAAAGGTTCCTGCACTACTTTGATACAGCTTCAGTGCCACAGAGTGTAAAAAGTCTCATCAAAGTCATATCAAAGTCAGACTCCAAAGTTGCACGGAAAGTCGGGCGACTTTGGAGTCAGGCTGGTGTGAACCGAGCCTTATGAAAAGCAATCATCCAGCTAAAGAACACTCCCCACAATAATCCAACGTGCATTTTTCTGCATGTTTTCCACGCAACAAAACATGTAAAAAACGTGCAATACATTTGGCTCATTTACAGTGGGGACGGAAAGTATTCAGACCCCCTTACATTTTTCAATCTTTGTTACATAGTTACATAGTTACATAGTAGGTGAGGTTGAAAAAAGACACACGTCCATCAAGTCCAACCTATGTGTGTGATTATGTGTCAGTATTACATTACATATCCCTGTATGTTGCGGTCATTCAGGTGATTATCTAATAGTTTCTTGAAGCTATCAATGCTCCCCGCTGAGACCACCGCCTGTGGAAGGGAATTCCACGTCCTTACCGCTCTTACAGCAAAGAACCCTCTACGTAGTTTAAGGTTAAACCTCTTTTCTTCTAATTGTAATGAGTGGCCCAAGTCTTATTAAACTCTCTTCTGCGAAAAAGTTTTATCCCTATTGTGGGGTCACCAGTACAGTATTTGTAAATTGAAATCATATCCCCTCTCAAGCGTCTCTTCTCCAGAGAGAATAAGTTCAACGCTCGCAACCTTTCCTCATAACTAAGATCCTCCAGACCCTTTATTAGCTTTGTTGCCCTTCTTTGTACTCGCTCCATTTCCAGTACATCCTTCCTGAGGACTGGTGCCCAGAACTGGACAGCATACTCCAGGTGCGGCCGGACCAGAGTCTTGTAGAGCGGGAGAATTATTGTTTTATCTCTGGAGTTGATCCCCCTTTTAATACATGCCAATATTCTGTTTGCCTTATTAGCAGCAGCTTGGCATTGCATGCCATTGCTGAGCCTATCATCTACTAGGACCCCCAGGTCCTTTTCCATCCTAGATTCCCCCAGAGGTTCTCCCCCCAGTGTATAAATTGCATTCATATTTTTGCCACCCAAATGCATTATTTTACATTTTTCTACATTGAACCTCATTTGCCATGTAGTCGCCCACCCCATTAATTTGTTCAGGTCTTTTTGCAAGGTTTCCACATCCTGCGGAGAAGTTATTGTTATTTCAGCCATTTGCTAAAATCATTTAAGTTCCTTTTTTTTTCCTCAGTAATGTACACACAGCACCCCATATTGACAGAAAAACACAGAATTGTTGACATTTTTGCAGATTTATTAAAAAAGAAAAACTGAAATATCACATGGTCCTAAGTATTCAGACCCTTTGCTCAGTATTTAGTAGAAGCACCCTTTTGATCTGATACAGCCATGAGTCTTTTTGGGAAAGATGCAACACGTTTTTCACACTCGGATTTGGGGATCCTCTGCCATTCCTCCTTGCAGATCCTCTCCAGTTCTGTCAGGTTGGATGGTAAATGTTGGTGGACAGACATTTTTAGGTCTCTCCAGAGATGCTCAAGTGGGTTTAAGTCAGGGCTCTGACTGGGCCATTCAAGAACAGTCACAGAGTTGTTGTGAAGCCACTCCTTCTTCTCCTCTTGTTGGAAGGTAAACCTTCGGCCCAGTCTGAGGTCCTGAGCACTCTGGAGAAGGTTTTCGTCCAGGATATCCCTGTATTTGGCCGCATTCATCTTTCCCTTGATTGCAACCAGTCGTCTTGTACCTGCAGCTGAAAAACACCCCCACAGCATGATGCTGCCACCACCATGCTTCACTGTTGGGACGGTATTGGACAGGTGATGAGCAGTGCTTGGTTTTCTCCACACATACCGCTTAGAATTAAGGCCAAAAAGTTCTATCTTGGTCTCATCAGACCAAAGAATTTTATTTCTCACCATCTTGGAGTCCTTCAGGTGTTTTTTTAGCAAACTCCATGTGGGCTTTCATGTGTCTTGCACTGAGGAGAGGCTTCCGTTGGGCCCTTCTGCCATAAAGCCCCGACTGGTGGAGGGCTGCAGTGATGGTTGACTTTCTACAACTTTCTCCGATCTCCCGACTGCATCTCTGGAGCTCAGCCACAGTGATCTTTGGGTTCTTCTTTACCTCTCTCACCAAGGCTCTTCGATAGCTCAGTTTGGCCGCATGGCCAGCTCTAGGAAGGGTTCTGGTCATCCCAAACATCTTCCATTTAAGGATTATGAAGGCCACTGTGCTCTTAGGAACCTTAAGTGCAGCAGAATTTTTTTTGTAACCTTGGCCAGATCTGTGCCTTGCCACAATTCTGTCTCTGAGCTCTTCAGGCAGTTCCTTTGACCTCATGATTCTCATTTGCTCTGACATGCACTGTGAGCTGTAAGGTCTTATATAGACAGGTGTGTGGCTTTCCTAATCAAGTCCAATCAGTATAATCAATCACAGCTGGACTCAAATGAAGGTGTAGAACCATCTCAAGGATGATCAGAAGAAATGGACAGAACCTGAGTTAAATATATGAGTGTCACAGCAAAGAGTCTGAATACTTAGGACCATGTGATATTTCAGTTTTTCTTTTTTAATAAATCTGCAAAAATGTCAACAATTCTGTGTTTTTCTGTCAATATGGGGTGCTGTGTGTACATTAGTGGAAAAAAATGAACCTAAATGATTTTAGCAAATGGCTGCAATATAACAAAAAGTGAAAAATTTAAGGGGGTCTGAATACTCTCCGTCCACACTGTACAAAATTTGGAACAGGAGATTTTTTAGCGTGTTTTTGGAGCGGAGGGAGGCCCATTCAAAAACGCATTTTAAAATCACACAAAAAAAAGTGCTAAACGTGTGAATGGGGCCTTAAAGTGTTACTAAACCCACAACAGTAAAATCAGTCTGTATTTGCAGTAAAGCATGCTTGTTATACTCACGGTGGAACCTAAGGGGTTAATCCTCTGCATTGTGTAATAAGGCTGTTTGATCCTGTATGCACAGAGCCTCCTCTTCTTCCACTGACTCCAGAACATGTCCAGATAAGACAGAGTTAATGGAGTCAGGCTGCACATGCTCAGTTTGGTGTGTTTGCTAGAGAGTTTTTGTTTGTTTGTTGGGAGAGTGCATGTGATCAGCACAGGGCCAATCGGGGAATGCCACAGGGAAGTCCCGTCAAGTCACCGTGCGTCAGAGGGGGGCGGGGTCACCGGGTGGCCCCGCCCCCGTTATTGAAGAACCATTAGACGAGGAGACGCCGTCACACAGCGGGAGCCTCCCTCCATGCAGGCATGGATGCGGAGCGGCCCGGAGAAGAAAATGAGGAAGAGAAGAAGAGAAGAAGAGAAGAAAAGAAGAAGAGAAGAAGATGAAGAAGAAGATGAAGAGAAGAGCGGGAGCCTCCCCCCATGCCATGGGTGCGGAGCGGCCCAAGGAGAAGAAGATAGAAGACGCCACGGAGGAGATGCTGGACGAGAACGCCGGAGGAAGAACCAGAAGAAGAAGAAGATGAAGGAAGATAGAAGAAAGAAGAAGCATTTAAATAAAAGAATTGTCAAAAACTGTCTCTTGTCATTTTTAACATTTTTGACAGTTTTTTAGTGAAATGGTAGGGGTAAGTACCCCCTTACCATTTCATACGGGGGGGGCGGGATCTGGGGGTCCCCTTGTTAAAGGGGGCTTCCAGATTCCGATAACCCCCCCGCCCACAGACCCCCACAACCACCGGCCAGGGTTGTGGGGATGAGGCCCTTGTCCTCATCAACATGGGGACAAGGTGTTTTGGGGGGCTACCCCAAAGCACCCTCCCAATGTTGAGGGCATGTGGCCTGGTACGGTTCAGGAGGGGGGGCCGCACTCTCGTCCCCCCCTCTTTTCCTGCGGCCTGCCAGCTAGCGTGCTCGAAAAAGGGTCTGGTATGGATTTTTGGGGGGACCCCACGCCGTTTTTTTTTTTTTTTTTTGGCGCAGGGTTTCCCTTAAAATCCATACCAGACCTGAAGGGTCTGGTATGGAATTTAGAGGGACCCCCACGTCATTTTTTAAAAAAATTTTGGCCAGGGTTCCCCTTAATATCCATACCAGACCTGAAGGGCCTGGTATGGAATTTAGGGGGACCCCCACGTCATTTTTTTTAAAATTTTGGTTCGGGGTTCCCCTGTGGGGAATTCCCATGCCGTTTTTATCAATGAACTTCTATGTGTATTGTCGGACCGGCAACGCAATAGCCGCAAATAGTTTTAAATGGGTTTTTTCCTTCGAAATGTAATTTTGCTGTCAGACTGTTCTAAACACGGGAAACATGTGCCCTTTACAGGCATACTATAGACACCCCCCAGCTACAAAATTTAAAGGGATATTACACTTTTATTGTTTGACTTTAGGCATCATTAAAATCACTGCTCCTGAAAAAACGGCTGTTTTTAAAACTTTTTTTTGCATTGATCCATGTCCCCTGGGGCAGGACCCAGGTCCCCAAACACTTTTTATGACAATAACTTGCATATAAGCCTTTAAAATTAGCACTTTTGATTTCTCCCATAGACTTTTAAAGGGTGTTCCGCGGCATTCGAATTTGCCGCGAACACCCCAAATTGTTCGCTGTTCGGCGAACTTGCGAACAGCCAATGTTCGAGTCGAACATGAGTTCGACTCGAACTCGAAGCTCATCCCTAGCCAGCTCCACCTTCTCCTCCTCCTCCTCCCCCATGCCCTCCTCTGCTGAATCGTCCTATGAACCTCCAGTACCCCCTAAGTTTTCAAGGGGATATTCAATGAGTCAGACTAAAAAATACCATGCAGTGCTTCAGCTGGTCTGTCTAGGGGACAGGAGCTACACCGGAGCAGAGATTCTATCAGTTTTGCAGGTGCAGGCGCAGAGGTTGTTCAGGCCATGTCAGCTTGAGCCAGGAATGGTGGTGTGCGTTAAGGGCATTAACCTCCTATCCGCCCTTTAACAGGAAAAGTTGACACATGTGCCATGCCTGGCACATGTCCTCAATTTGGTAGTGCAGCATTTCTTAAACAGGTACCCAGGCCAGAAGAGTCTGTAGCCATTTCAGGCGGTCATACACAGCCAGTGCTTGGTTGGCTGAAATTCAGAGGGAATTCCACCTGCCTGTAAACCCCCTGATTTGTGACATGCCTACCAGGTGGAACTTAACTTTGGTAATGCTACAGGAGCTGCACATGCAGCAGAGAGCCGTCAATGAGTACCTGTGTAAATATTGCACAACTACAGGCTCAGGGCGGCGCTTTTTTTTCCCACACCAGGGGCTGTGGATAAAGGATGCATGCACTGTACTGTCACCATTTGAGGAGGCCACAAGGATGGTAAGCCATGTCAGTGCATGCATAAGTGACACAATTCCCCTTGAGTTATTGCTGGAGCAGACTCTGCGTGGCATTATGGACAGGGCACTTGAGGCAGAGCAGTGGGAGGAAGAGGAGGACTTCCTTTCCTCTCAAGGCCCGCTTTATGCAGACACCATTCTTGTGATGCCACAGAATACACAAGAGGAGAGGGAGGAGGAGGAAGAAGAGGATTCTCGCAGTTTTAGAGGCATTGAAGCAGAGAAAGACATATATCAAATCTTAAGAGATGGTTTTCTGTCCGCAGAACACTTAGGGGTAGTATGTGGCTGGTAGGGGGCAGTTCCAGATAATGTAATCCTCAGTGACCTCGAGGACTCTGCAAACTTGCGAGGCATGGACTGCCTCATTCTTCAAAGCCTGCAAAAGGACCTAAGAATTTGTGACATCAAGGAGAAGGATCACTATTGGTTGGCAACCCTCCTTGACAACTGTTACAAGAGGAAAGTCTTGGAAGTCATCCCATTCCTACAGAGGGAGCAGAGGATGAAATATCTTAAAATACACTTTAAAGAGAAGTTTATGTAATGCCTTTCCTGACTCTGGTAGGTTACAGTCTCATGGAAAAGCTAGTTTTGAGGCTTCTGTTGGTCAAGAGAGGAGCAGTGGAGAAGGGGGATGCCTCAGTGACGCACTTCAAAAGGGCTGTCAGCTTCTACATCCTATCAGAAGCGTCTGTATCATATGGTGGGAGATTATCTAGGGGTGAAAACAGACATGGAGAGCTTTCCAGTTGACGATCCACTGGGTTACTGGGTCATGAGAATAGATCACTGGCCAGAACTTGCCCAGTATGCAGTTGAGCTGCTGGGCTGCCCTGCATCCAGCATGCTTTCCGAACGGCATTCAGTGGTTTTGTGACTGATAAAAGAGTGCGTCTGTCCACATACTCCGTTGACCGGCTGACATTTATCAAAATGAATCATTCCTGGATTAGCAGCAGCTATCAAGCCCCTGATACCGATGTTGCCTTTTAAGTGTTTTTTGGGATATGGAATCTGTGCAAGACTGTCTAGGCTGCCTAGCTTTGTGGGTGTTGATTTTTTTGTGAAGAACATTTTTTAGTATAGGTTTCATGGGCACAATTAACACCCAAGGACCAATTTTTCCATACCTGTTTGACAGGTGCATATAATTTCAATTTGTGACAGCAAGGCCAATTCTTGCTTTCATCAAGAATAACTCTATAGGGTTACGGTGTAAAGGCACCACCAACACCCAAAGCCCAATTTTTCTGCACATATTTGACCAGGGCATATTATTAAAATTTAGACAGCAAGGCCAATTCTTGCTTTCATCAAGAGTACCTCTATAGGGTTACGGTGTGAAGGCACCACCAATACCCAAAGACCAATTTTTCAGAACTTGTTACTATGCAAAGTCTGCCAAACAGACACCAGAACTTTTTTTTCATTTATACATGTCCCCCAGGGTTGTACCTGGACCCCCCATACCCTTTATATGCCCGAAAATTTGCATATAAGTCTTCAAAATGGGCACTTTTGATTTTCACAGTTGGGGTCCCACAGACTTCAATGGGGTTCGTTGTTCGGCTCCGAACTTTTGCAATGTTTTAAAGTTCTGGCGTGAACTGACCCGGGGGGATGTTCGGCCCACTTCTACCACAATTACCGGTGTTGAGGCATCAAACCATATATCTTTTATAGGAGATATTGAATCCTGTGGTCTGTTTTGAATCCCCAGGCTTACAGTAGATGACTGATTTATGCTTTGCCTTTTACCTAATTTTTTGTTGTACCATATGTTTTATGGAGGCTTCTAAGAAGGGGTTAAGAGAAAGAGATATATACTAAGCGATAACCATGGTTGGAGATGTCCTGGTTTAGGAATATGAAGCCACAAGCCTTCCTCTACCACTATTTTAATGCCACATATTTGACATTTTCACAATTTCATGAACTGAACTTTTTTAAATTTTAAAGGGACATGATTATTTTGCCAACTAGTACTGCTTCCCAACAAAATATTCTCATCTATACATGCTTCCTCACCTCCTTCCCAGTGCAGGAGTCTGCATTTGTGTGCGTGTGATTGTGCGTGTGTGTTTTTATATCTGTTTATATGTGTGCAGAGCAGTCCACCCATCACATGGCACACTGCAGAGTATTTCAACTTATCACATCACACACTGCAGAGTATTCCACCCATCCCATGATACACGGCAGAGCATTCCACCCATCCCATGACACACCACAGAGCAATCCATCTATAAAATGACACACTGCAGAGAATTCCACCCATCCCATGACACACCACAGAGCATTCCACCCATCACATGACACACTGCAGAGCATTCCACCCATCACATGACACACTGCAGAGCATTCCACCCATCACATGACACACTGCAGAGCATTCCACCCATCCCATGACACTGCAGAGTATTTCATTCAGTGGCAGAACTATCAGGGTCGTAAAGGTTGCACTTGTGACCAGGCCCTGGTGTTCCACCACTATGAGGGGCTCCAAGGCGGCAGGAAGGGGGCCCACTACAGAACATGTGAAAAGGTCCCACTGCAAGGGTCATAATAAAGGGCCCCACGATGGGAGCAAAGGGGCACAGGTATGGAGGGAAGGGCCTCGGGATCAGTGGGTCAGGGGGCCCTTCATGGTTTTTTGCACTGGGGCCTTGAAGGTTCTGGTTACGTCTCTGGGGATCCACATGTAGTAGACACAGCTACTCCAGTGATCTCCACTGACTTCCAGGTTTCATACCTAGTTGCTGCCCTGCTGCATTGTGAACAGGAGTCAGGCCTCTTGACATGTGCACCATTCATATATCTCATAGTATCCATCATACCTGGAATTCAACTTTAACAGCTAGATTACAGATTGCCCACGGAGAAACATACCTACACAATGTATACATTTTTTTCTGCTAACTCTGGGCACTAGGCCATTTCCATCTAATGCTTCCCCTTCCTGGCATCCCATGGTACCCTATATATCTGAAACATGGTTCAGCATATACTTCTAAATCTCTATCTATACCACGGATTTCCATATTATAGCCTCTGGGCCACATCCAGTCCCCCCCGAAAAAAGTTATCTATCCCACAGTTGATGTGCACAGTGTGGAGATCCTGATCAGTTGGTCTCTACTGATGTGGGCCTTGGTGTAAAAGAGGGCTCTGATAGAGACCCTGATATCAGGGGGAACTCTGATGGAGATACTGATGTAAGGGGACAGGCGGAGACTCTAATGAGGACTCAAGTGTAAGGAGGGACTCTTATGGGGTCCCAAATGTAAGAAGGGCTCTCATGGAGACCCTAATGTGAGAGATTTTGGATGAGGACTCTGACATAATGGGCACTCTGATGGGGATCCTGATGTAATGGGGACTCTGATGGGAAAACTGATGTAAGGGGAAACTCTGATGGAAATACTGATGTATGGGGGGACTCTGATGGGGACCCAGATATAAGGGGTAATGGATGTAAAGGGAGACTCTGATGAGGACTCAAGTGAAAGGAGGAACTCCCATGGGAACCCAAATGTATGAGGGGCTCTGATGGAGACCCTAATGTAAGGGGACTCTGATGAGGACACCGATCTAAGGGGGACTCCGAAAGGGGTACCCTGATGGGAATACTAATCTAAGGGGGCACTCGGATGTTGGGAACACTGATGTACGAGGGGATTCTGATTGGGACTATGATTTAAGGGGGATTCTGATGTAAGAGAATGGACTTTTATAAGAATCCTAATGTAACAGTAGACTCCTGAAGTGCACTCTGATGTAAGGCCTCTGATGTGGACCCTGATGTAAGAAGGACTTCTCTTTGTTTTACTTATGTCCTTTCTACTTTGTTTTGACTGAATCATATCATGCTGATCCCTAAAAAGTAAGTCAAGTAAAATGCATTCATTCATTATTCATTTATTTATAAAACAGATTTTTTTCAGTGTGCGATTATTTATAAAAAAATTTAATGTGCCCTCATATTGAAAAGTTTGGAGTTCCCAATTAATATCAATGCTTGATCTCAAAACCCTTGTACCTGTTATTTGTAAATAAATCTAAATAAAAATATATACGTATATATATATATATATATATATATATATATATATATATATATATATATATATATATATATATATATATATATATATATATATATATATATATATATATATATATTTATTTATTTATTTATTAAATATACCGTAATAATATTTTAAAAAATTAAATACAAAGTTTTGTCTAGGGTTGGACTTTAAATAAAACAACTCAGAAAACATAAAGTGTAATTTTCTGGTCCACTAAACAAACTATAATGTATTCTTCTCCCCCTTTCTACAGTTTTATCATAATGAATTTTGTGTGCTGTGTTGTGCTACAGAAATTAGTTATATCCTGGGACTACATACACAAAACACACATTTTTTTCAGATTGCAGCCTAATCACGTGACTGAGTGTAGCAGAAAGGGATTGTATGCGTTAGACAGCCTAGGTAAACTATATGAGTACTGATGCAAGCAAAAATATACAAACAATAGTCACATAGAAACACTGAACAATCCAACATAGTAAAAAAAAAAGCTATTCATTCTGATTATTGAGCAAATGTGAGCACCTGTACAGGGTATATAAAGACCATGTCCATCCAGCCGTATACCAGAGCAGACTTACAGGAGCACACCGATAAGCCAAGCAAAATGGGAAAGGTGAGAAAAATCTATGAATAATGATGAGTAAATCTGTTGGCAAACTAGAAAAATTGGCAAATTGCTAGCTTTTACATTCTTTAAATATTTTTTATATTTTTGTATATTTTTTGTATTTTGTATATTTTTATATTTATGGTTTGATATGTGCATACCACATGATACGATGCATAAACTGAATGCCCAGCAGATTCTTGATTTGTGTGATGAAATTGCTGTATCACTTCTTGATTCTATCAATATTCCTTCCAATGAAACAATGATTACTCATTCAGGACATTTAAATCTAAAGCACTTAAAAGCCCCCCCCCCCCTCCCCCAAAAAAAAAAATTGTACCCACCCAGCCCGTACCTATATGAGCATACAAATACACCTTGCCTAAATCTCTTGCTCTACACACGTTACATAGTTACAAACAATTCTAGGCTCATTTTTCACAGTTAATTCTAATGCCGCGTACACACGGTCTGACTTTTCGACCGGACTTGTCCGACAGGTACCGACGGACCAAATCCGGCGGACAATCCGATCGTGTGTGGGCTTCACCGGACCTTCAGCAGACTTTTCCAGTCGCAAATCTGACGGACTTTAGATTTGGAACATGCTTCAAATCTTTACGTCATAACTCCGCTGGACCCAGAAATCCGCTCCTCTGTATGCTAGTCCGACGGACAAAAGCCGACGCTAGGGCAGCTATTGGCTACTGGCTATCAACTTCCTTATTTTAGTCCGGTGTACGTCATCACGTACGAATCCGTCGGACTTTGGTGTAATCGTGTGTAGGCAAGTCCGGTCGTTAGAAAGTCTGTTGAAAGTCCGCCAAAAGTCCGTCGAAAGTCTGTCGGACGAGCTGTCGGACTTTTGTAGCTGAAAAGTCCGACCGTGTGTACGCGGCATAAGGTGATGGCTTTTGGGTTTTTAACCATTTGCTTACTGGGCACCGCCTGCCCAGACCAATTTTCAGCTTTCAGCGCTGTCACTCTTTGAACGACAATTGCGCGGTCATACAACACTGTACCCAAATGACATTTTTATCATTTTTTTCCCTACAAATAGAGCTTTCTTTTGGTGGTATTTGATCACCTCTGGGTTTTTTTTTTGTTAATAAAATTAAAAAGACTGGAATAAAAAAAAAAAATACAAAACCGTTTTATATTTTGTTAATAAATTCTGCTAACAGGTAATTTTTCTTCTTCGTTGATGTACGCTGATGAGGCTGCACTGATGGGCACTGATAGGCTGCATTGATGGGCACTTATAAGGCGGCACTGATGGGCACTAATAGGTGGCACTGATGGGCACTAATGAGGTGGCACTGGTGGGCACTGATACGTGGCATTGGTGGGCACTGAGAGGTGGCACTGATGGGTGGCACTGATGGGCATTGATAGGTGGCACTGAAGGGCACTAATAGGTGGCACTGATTGGTGGCACTGATAGGTGGCAGTGATGGGCACTGATAGGTGGCAGTGATGGGCACTGATAGGTGGCAGTGATGGGCACTGATGGGTGGCAGTGATGGGCACTGATTGGCACTGGTAGGGGACACCGATAGGCAGCACTGCTAGGTGGCACTGATGAGGCACTGATTGGCACCACTCTTGGGCATTGATAGGTGGCACTGATTGCTGGCACTTATGCACTGGTGGGCACTGATTTGTGGCACTGTGGGCACTGGCAGGTGGCACTGCCAGGCGGCACTGGTGGGCACAGATGAGGTGGCTTTGCCTCTTCCTCTTCGGGAACGATGTCCCTTGCACTGGAGCCGGTGATCGGCTTTTTTTTCTCCTCAAGCTGTCAGCGTGAGGAGAAAAAAAAACGATTACCAATCTTCTGTTTACATCACGTGATCAGCTGTCATTGGCTGACCACTGATCACGTGGTGAGGGGCCGGGATCGGCCCCTTACTCGATCTGTGACCACCCGAGTCTCACAGTGCGTGCCATGCAGCGGGGCGTGCGGGGAGCATGCAAAGTGGAGGACGTCTATTGGCGGCCTCCCGGCAAAGTAGATCCACGCTGTAGCCGTCATTCGGCTATAGCATGGATCTGAAGGAGTTAAAGTTTCAACTATGGCTAAATTGGGTAACAAAGTTTGTTGTCATTTTATGGGTGCACGCATTTCTAAAGCTTGACATATTGGGTATCTCCTTACTTGGGGCAACCACAACTTTTATAATTTAGCAACAATTTCAGTAATATATTACGTTTGTTTGCCCTAAAATGAACTTTAACTACTTCCACACCTCAAAATCTACATGTATTTGCTAGAAAATTACTTAGAACCCCCAAACATTTTATATATATATTTGGGAAAAAACACACTTTAATGAATTTTATTGCACACAAACACAATATAATGCCCAATTTTTTGATAAAATGTAAAAGATGATATTATGCCGAGTAAATGGATACCTAACATGTCACGCTTTAAAGTTGAGTATGCCTGTAGAATGGCGCCAAACTTCGATATTTAAATTTCTCCATAGGCGACACAATAAACGTCTTTACAGGTTACCAGTTTAGAGTTACAAAGGAGGTCAGGCACTAGAATTATTGCTCTTGCTCTCAAAATCATACCTCACACGTGTGGTGCGATCATATGTGTGTGAGATTTACATATGCATACGCATTAGCATGTAAAAACTGGAGAACTGGGCACTTTTACAATTTTTTTTGTTTTATTATTTATTTTATCTAAAACTATTTTTTACACTGTCTCTTTAATTTTTTTGTATTAATGAATTAATTAATTGCTATTCCTGTCACAAAGGATGAACGGCATACCTTGTGACAGCATGGACCTTGACAGGTCCTCTTTATGGAGAAATCTGGGGTTTATTAGACCCTAGATCTCTCCTCTGGCCTCCAATGCAGCCAATCAGACATAGATTGGTCTGATCGTCTGCTTTCCTGGCCGCTAACGGCCAGGTTAAACAAAGCCCCCGAAAACCAGAAGTGAAAAAATTCTTGTTACATCTGGTTTCCAGGGTCATGGAGATGGAGAATGTCAGTTCCTCTCTGTCTGGGTATTGCAGCTGTTGCCGCTGACTGCAGCGCTCCAAGGTTCTGCAATCGGACACAAAAGCTTGGAAAAGGCAGCGGTGAGAGGGGAACCCCTTTCCACCACACACAGAAGGGATCGAGTGGCTGTTCAGCCACTCAAATCACTTCTGCTTAGAAGGCGCTCTGTGGCTGAAAATTGTGATACTGTAGCTGCAAGCATCATCCCGGTATAAATACCCCAACCCAAGGACGCCCATGGATGTCCTATGGTCAGGAAGTGGTTAATGTATTTTTTACTGGAAATTTGCACTTGATAAACCCTTGCGCAAAAATTTCACAATAAATTGAAACCATTACTATTTTATTCTCCAAGGGTCTCTGCTTTCAAAAAATATATAATGTGTTGGGTGTTTAAAGTAATTTTCAGACCTAAAATGTTTATTTTTAAACGTGTTGAAAAAAATGCAAAAACGGCTCTGGCAGCAAGTGGGTTAAAGTGTCTTTATCACTTAAATAAAGTTCCTGGAAAAAGTTCCCCTACAAAAAAGATATACTGCTGAATCTTCTCTTTCCACTTTACAGATCATCTTCTACGAGGACAGGAACTTCCAGGGTCGCTCTTACGAGTGTAACTCTGAATGTCCTGACCTGTCCTCATACTTCAGACGCTGCAACTCCATCCGTGTGGAAAGTGGGAACTGGATCCTGTATGAGCTCCCAAATTACAGAGGACACCAGTACTTCCTCCATAAAGGAGAGTATCCTGACTTCCAGCAATGGTTGGGTTACAGTGACTCCATTAAGTCTTGTCGCCTCAGCCCCCAGGTAATAAAAATAACAGCTAAAATGTTTACTTTGGTAAAGAGAAACACAAAGTCTTGCACAAACCCTACATCTGGGTCATAAAAGTGGACCTTCCATGGCAAGCAGAAGGTCAGAGGCCAGGGTGGAAGTATATATTCTTTTTTTGGGTGAAGTTCAAATTAAAATTGTAAGTTTAGTAGTGCAGAGATGACGACTTGTAATTTTTTTGAGTATGAACTTTTTTTTTATTTTGTTCTACTATGATTTGTTTTAACAGCATGAAGGTTCCTTCAGAATCAGGATCTACGAGAGAGAAGACTTCAGAGGTCAGATGATGGAGTTCACTGAGGATTGCCCTCATGTATATGAGAGATTCCGCTTCCAAGACATTAATTCTTGCCATGTCCATGATGGCTACTGGATGTTCTATGAGGAGCCCAACTACAGAGGACGTCAATATTACCTGAGACCTGGAGAGTACAGGAGATATACTGACTGGGGAGCCACGAGCCCCAGAATTGGGTCCTTCAGACGTCTCCACCACTCATACTAAAGTCATAAAAATTCATGATCACTATAATAAAGTTGATTTAAAATGACCTTTTTCATTCCATTCTACATATATTTGGCTGTAGTTACAAAAACTACTATTCTTGCAGCTTCACAATTCAACGGGTAGAGGAGAAATTAGTAATAAACACAATTTAAAAAATGTAATTTACCAAATTAAACTAAGGACAACAGGTGACAAATATCTTTTGGAGGTACTTTAAGTCCTCCTATACAAAATAGATCTGTGTGCTTGTATAAGACATTAGAGTGTCATTTATGAATTTTTATCAAATATCTACTTAACAAAATACAAATTTAATCTTAATGTAGCACAGCCCCCTTGGGAACTGCTTGGATTTATCTGCTCATCTGCATTGCCATGACCCCGTGAACATTCCAACCCACCTGACACTTTGGGTTCGGACATCATTGCAACACCTTTAAGTAATAAGACAGCACTCAAGACGTTTATATTCTATGAACAATTACTGGGATATTTCAGTTAAGATATGGTTGTACAAAAGAGGTGATAGTTCAACTGAGTTTGAGGTTAACAGCCCAAACTCAGCTCATTAATTGTATCCAATAAGGTGTAGTAACAGAGTGGTAGTATATCTTGTGGAGACTGTAGCTAAAGGTACTTATGTACAGTGTTCAAATCAAGGTACAGTGACGTGTTCTCAAGGTAAAGCTCTCTGTGCACAGTGTTCCAGTGAAACAACAAAGGAAAGGTTTGCAAAGATGACTTATGCGGAAAGAGAGCTTGAGGCGGGTCTCTGGCGTCTTTTATAGCTCTCCCCAGCAATCTCCCTAGTGGTAGCAAAGATCCCTGGAATATGTAGTCCGGGTGTATAGTCGTGCAAGGGAACAGCCATCTGATAGAACTACCAATCCCAAAATCCCTTTGGTTGGGCTCACACATATGATGTCTGTCTAGTAACACTGGGCACTAAGGGGATAATATGCTATGCAGATAGGGCAGGGAATAGCTGTTTGTTGCAATGGTAGTCCATATTGCTACATTAAAATAAACGTATGTTTTAAAAAAAATGGTCAGATATAGCTACTTTACTGTTAATTTAATCCTATCATTAGACATTGAATAAGTTAGTTGAGATTGATCGTGATCATGTCACACCAACAGCCTGTATTTTATAAACACAAGAAATCTTACAGAATGAAAATAGACTATTAAAACTGTAAAATTACAAAAAAAAGCAGCTTTTTACTGCAGCTCTCACTTTTTAGTTTGGAGTTGTACCACATTTCAAAAAGACTTAGTTATTAACCACTTCAATACAAGGCACTTATACTCCCTTTCTGCCCAGACCAATTTTCAGCTTTCAGCTCTCTTACACTTTGAAGGCCAATTACTCAGTCACGCAACACTGCACCCAAACAAAATGTTTTCATTTTTGTTCTCATAAATAGAGCTTTCTTTTGGTGGTATTTTTTTATCTCTCAATTGGTATTTAATCACCACTGGGTTTTTTATTTTTTGCGTCATAAGTGAAAAAAGGGCGAAAATACATTCTGCTACTCCTCCCGAGTATGGTGATACCACATGTGTGTGACTTTTTCACAGCCTGGCCACATAGAGAGGCCCAACATACAGGGAGCACATTCATGGGTTTTAATAGCATAAATTACACATTTAATTTCCTAACAACCTATTACACTTTTGAAGGCCCTGAAGCACCAGAACAATGGAATTACCCGCAAAATGACCCAATTTTGGAAAGAAAACACTCCAACGTATATTCTATGAGGCATTATGAGCCTTTTGAACGGTTCATTTTTTTCCACAAGTCTTTGGAAAATGTTGAAAGAAAATGAAACCGTATTTTTTTTACACAAAATGATCAATTTATAAGATATTTCAAACACATAGCATGTATATAGCAAAAATTGCAACCCAAAATACATTCTGCTACTTGTCCCAAGTATGACGACACCAAATGTGTGAGACTTTTACACAGCCTGGCCACATACAGAGGTCCAACATTGAAGTAGTGCCTTCAGGCGTTCTAGGAGCATTAATTACACATCTCATTTCATTCCTACCTATCACCCTTTTGAAGGTCCTGAAGCACCAGGACAATGGAATTACCCACAAAATGACCCCATTTTGAAACACCCCAAGGTATATTCTATGAGGCATGGGTACTCGGGTAATCTGATGGGCTGCATATAGGTACTCAGGTACTCTGATGGGCTGCAGATGGGTACTCAGGCACTTTGATGGGCTGGTGACAGGTACTCGGTTACTCTAATGGGCTGGTGACAGGTACTCAGGTACTCTGATGGGTTGGTGACAGGTACTTGGGTACTCTGATGGGCTGGTGACAGGTACTTGGGTACTCTGATGGGCTGGTGACAGGTACTCAGGTAATCTGAAGGGCTGCAGATAGGTACCCGGGTACTCTGATGTGCTGGTGACAGGTACTCAGGTACTCAGATGGGCTGTGACAGGTCTCGGGTACTTGGGTATTCAGATTGGCTATGACAGGTACTCAGGTACTCAGCTGGGCTGTGACAGGTACTCAGGTACTCTGATGGACTGTGACAGGTACTCAGATGGTCTGTTACAGGTACCCTGACGGGCTGTGAGAGGTACTCAGGTACTCTAATAGGCTGTGACAAGTACTTAGGTACTCTGATGGTCTGGTGACAGGTACCCAGGTTGGCTGGTGACAGGTACCCAGGTGGGCTGGTGACAGGTACTCAGGTGGGCTGTGACAGGTACTTTGATGGGTGGTGAAAGGCCCTCTTTATTACTGGGGTGGGGGCAATCAGTGTGATTGGTGTGCACTGTAGGTGGTAACAGGAGGACATCATATGACATCCTCCCAGAGGGAGAAGAAGTTCCTGCTGGCGTCATTTTACTATACGCCGGTATGGAACTGGGTAATGACTGCCTACGACAGCAAAACTATTATTCAGTTGATTTGCCTGTTTTCTAAGGATCTATATATTTATATTAGAAAGAAAATATCAAGAAAGTGATGGAGGGTCAAACATAAACATGTGAATAACCCAGTAGAATTTTTAAATTACAAACAAAAAAAGCAATTTTCGCTGCAATTTTCACATTCAATACGGAACTGTACCAAGCTTTACTTAATATCTAATAACATGACTGAAAACATGCAAAAAACAATGAACAATATACTGCGTGAAATACAATATAAATAAAAATTAAATACTGCACTACTAAAAGTGTATAAGTACAATAATATTAATCCAATCCATTAAATTTGAAAAATGTTATAATAAAAGTTCATGTGAATAATATTTGATTGGAGAAGATCCTGCCATAAATCAATTCACCACACTGTGTAAACCAGGATGAGTGCTCCCCACCACCAGTTTCACAGGCTGCTCACCTCATAACAGAAAAATCAGCAGTTATCCCCTCTTGTGAAATGATGACACCTGGCACACTGTGGATCACAGACCTCCCTGGATGAAATGGCTCCCTAATAGGGCTCTAAGAACCCCGATCATCTTGCCCGATACAGTATCAAATGGAAAAGAAATATGACATCTAGTGCTCTCCGTTTCCAAAGGATTTAATAGTATAAAGGTAAAAATGTATACTTACAAGTGAAGCACAATCAGCTTGTGCAAACTGCAAGGCATTACAAACATCCAATTCTCAAGATGGCCATGGTTGTGATGTTAGTGCATAAGCTCCGCCCCTAGATGCGTGTCGTCAGGGCGATAACTTCTTCAGTAAGAACTGAATTTTAAACATTTTTTTAAAAAAAACGACTTTGCCTTAATTTTAACTATCAATACGGAGCTGTCACGTACCTGGTAGGTGGAGCCCGGAATGCAGAGAACGGCCTCTCGTATACCTCTGACTTAAGAACCCCTGAAGGTGTGAACAGGGACTCGAAAGTACAGAGGGGCACAAGTGCCTGACTGGAACACTGAAGCAGAAGGCAGGATCCTGCAGACAGCAGGGAGGTGCACTGTAGACCCGTAGTAGGTTGCAGACAGCAGGGAGGTGCACTGTAGTCCCGTAGCATGTTGCAGACAGCAGGGAGGTGCACTGTAGTCCCGTAGCAGGTTGCAGACAGCAGGGAGGTGCACTGTAGACCCGTAGTAGGTTGCAGACAGCAGGGAGGTGCACTGTAGTCCCGTAGCAGGTTGCAGACAGCAGGGAGGTGCACTGTAGTCCCGTAGCAGTTTGCAGACAGCAGGGAGGTGCACTGTAGTCCCGTAGCAGGTTGCAGACAAGCCGGGTCAAGGTACTGGCGAGCAGATCAGGTACAGAAGGGCAAACCAAGAGAATAGTCAGAGTCCAAGCCAAGATCGGGGCGGGCAGCAAGCAGGTAAGTCAGGAACAAGCCAAGTAAATACTGGATACAGGAAAACTGGTAACAAGGTAGCAGGGGTCTCAGGAAACGCTGTAGACCGGACAGCAAGGCAGCATTGAAACAGTCTTCTTTAAATAGCCTATCTTTGGCGCCAAGTGGCGCTATTGCGCATGCGCGTACGCACGTTAGCGCCATTGGCGCTATTGCGCATGCGCGTACGTTTGTTAGCACTATTAGCGCCATTGGCGCTATTGCGCGCCCGCGAGCGCCGGATGGCGCTTCTATGCACAGGCATTCGTTTAAAACTGCAAGAGGGCTTTTCCTGACAGGAGCCGTACCAGGTTTTAAAAAGACCTAGTTTTTAATGATTGCCTATGAGAGCAAAACTATTATTTAAAGTTATATAACAAGTGCAGCGCTCACAAACCCAAAACTAAAATCATAAGAATAATTAGTAACGAAAAATAATCCTATGAAACACCAAGATCTCACCTCCAATGTCTCCCATTCAAGTACTAACCAGGCCCAATCCTGCTTAGCGTTCAAGACAAGATGAGAGCAGGCACATCCAGGGCTGTGTGGCCGTGGCGCTCTATGCTCAATGTCTAATGTTAACAGCAAAACAAACAAAAACATAAATCAACAAAGCGCTTAAATCCAGGAATTCAAATAGAGGCATATACAGCAGAAAAATCACTAGGACAGAATAAAAGGAGTCCCTCAAGCTGTGATGAGAAACTAGGATGAGATCCTGAGGCCATCTTCAGCAAACACTTGTAAGGTCTCCCAGGTGTCAGTGGCCACACTCAAGGCTTACCAAATAATGTGACCCTCCATATAAGAGGGGTCACATGGGCATAGTGAAATTCCCCAGGGAAAGGGTGCTCTCTCTAGCCTCCACTCATCCACAGAGACACAAGGAATTTTGCTGTCAGTTGTCACCACATACATCCACAAATTGCAGAGAACCGCTGCACCACTAGGGAATTAGCTCAGCAGGAACGAAGCACATATAATAAAAGAGACACTCCACATAAAAACACTCCCTAAAACCACCCATAAAAAAGGAATTTATTAGGTCTAAGTACTTTCAAACATCCATAAGTAACACAGCAAATCCATGGTACAGCAACATGAAATTCCAGCATCAAAGATGGCCACCATTCATTTGCACATGCTCAGTAGCCTGTATCCGTGTCCGCCCTATTGGTTTCATCACAAATGACATCATCGAGGGCATGGATATGCACCCACACTGAGCTGTTTAAATAGACATATCCAGCCAAAGAGGATCACATCCCATTGGCTTAGGGAACCATCAACTAAATAGCTAAACCAATGCTATCTACAGTATAGCATTGGTTTAGCTATTTGATTGAAATCTGGGGGTTTTACACACACTCCCAGTGGCTGCAGCCACCTGATTGTGTGTATATCTGAAAAGCCGACTTTTAGCTGTCAGATGAAAGCAGTTTGGTGCTGCCACCTGTGCCATTTTGCTCCACACCTCCTTCCCAAGTAATGGGCACCCCCCTGCCACATATCCTGGGCTTTGCTTGTCCATCTGAGGGCCCAGGACTGGCATAGCGGGTGCCACTGGGTAGAGGGGAAGGGGCTGGGTGGACATGCATCCGTTCTCCTCTCCTTCTTGTTGCTGACCTGGAAGCAACGTGTAAAACATCGTTTCTGGGTCCCCTTGTCAGGATTCCCACAGCCACCCAGGAAAGAATGTAATGCATTGCATTACATATTAAAGGTACACCCAAGCACATAAAATCTTCCCAAAAAATGCTTGAGGCCCCCCATCCCTACATACACCCATGTACTAACATACACACACAAACGTATGCCCACATTGCTTTACCCAATAAAGGACTATGCCTCATTGGATATGAGACATCCATATCCCAGGAGGCATAGTCCTTCATTGGGAAAAAGAGGAGGGGGCAGGGCCAGGCAGCGCGTCATCTGAATGAATGAATGATTTGTAAAGCGCTGCAAATACGAACTGAATCGCCTCAAGGCGCTAATGCGTTTTGTGCTGTCATCTTCTTAGAAGAGGAAGGTCTTGAGTTTTTTCCTGAAGGCCAGATGGTTTTCTTCCATGCGGATGTGAGTGGGAAGAGTGTTCCATTGCTGAGGTCCCTGGACTGCAAATCTTTGTTCTCCCCTTGCTTTGTAGCGGTATTTGGGAATGAGGAGGAGGTTTTGATTAGATGATCGCAGATTGCGATTGGGTGTGTAGTGTTTGATTTTCTCTCAGAGGTATTGAGGGGCATTACCTTGTATGCATTTGTGGGTGAGGCAGAGGGTCTTAAATGTGATCCGATTCTTTACGGTTAGCCAATGTAGGCTCCTCAGGGATGGGGAGATGGACTCCCAGGGTTTTTTTCCTGTTAGCAGTCTTGCCACCACGTTTTGGATGGCCTGTAGGCGCGCAAGCTGATATTGGGGTAATCCCATGTAGAGCGAGTTTGCGTAGTCGAGTCGGGAATTGATGATTGTTCCAACTACTGCTGCTTTGTCCTCTTCTGGGATGAAGGGGATGTGTCTGCGTAGCAGGCGGAGGAGATAGTGAGATCCGCTAACTACTGATCCTATTTGTGCATCCATTGTCATTTCTGAGTCAAAGATAACTCCAAGACTCTTGGCTTTGGTGCGCGGAGTGATGGTTTGTCCTAAGATGGTGGGAGGTGTCCAAGGAGTCTTGTTTTTGGCATTTTGGTTAGCGTGTAGGAGAAGAAGTTCTGTTTTTGACCCGTTGAGTTTGAGGGAGCTAATGGTCAGCCAGTCATCTATCAAAGTGAGGCATTTCTCTAATTGCTGATGGTGGTCTTTTTGTCTGGTAATGCGAAAGTAGATTTGGGTGTCGTCCGCGTATGAGTGGAAGCAGAGGTCTGATATTCTGATGATTTTGAGCAGTGGGCGGATGTAGATGTTGAATAGCACTGGTGACAAGGGTGAACCCTGAGGGACTCCACAGGAGATTGTTCGTGTTTCAGAGGTGAATGCTCCTAGTTTCACTGTCTGAGAGCGATTCTCTAAGAAGGATGCAAACCATTTTAGACTAGAATCTGTGGCTCCTGCTACTTCTGTGAGGCGGACAAGTAGAGTATTGTGGTCCACGGTATCAAAGGCTGCACTTAGGTCTAACAGTACCAGGAGGCATGATTCTCCGTCATCTGCTGCTTCGAGGGCATCATCCCATATTTTTAGAAGTGCAGTTTCTGTGCCATGGCCCGGGCGGAAGCCTGATTGCAGAGGGTCCAGGAGTTGGTGTGTGTCCAGGTGGCATTGTAGCTGCTGTACTACCGCTTTCTCTATAATCTTGGAGATGGTGATGAGGCTTGTTATCGGTCTGCAGTAGTTAGGGTCCTTAGGGTCGAGATTGGGTTTCTTTAGCAGGGGTTTGAAGATGCCTTGCTTGAGGGTGGTTGGCACAATCCCTTCTTTGAACGACTGATTTATGAGGTGTGTTATAGTGGGAGCCAGGATGTCGGAGCATTCTTTAAGGAGTTTCGTGGGAATGATGTCATTTGGTGATGTGCTGTCTCGAAGGCTTCTCATAATGTCTTTAGTCGTGTTAGTGGTGATTGGGGTCAGGAAGAAGTCCGGTGGTTGTGTGATGTTTGTGTTGATATCCTCTTTTTGCTTTGGTTGGGTAAGGTTGGTTGTTTTTTTCTGTTGAATTGATTTCCGAATTTTGTCGATTTTGTCAATGAAGAAATTTGATAACTCATTGCAGAATTCTTGAGTATCGTTTGCTGGGGGCTCTAAGCAGGTTGGGTTCATTGACTCGGCGACTATTTTGAAAAGTTCCCACGGCCGGTTTAAGGCAGTTGAGATGGTGTTTGAGAAATGTTCTCTTTTGGCTTTGAAGATTGCTTTGTGGTATTTCACAGTGAGTACTTTGTAGTTTGTATGGTTTTCCTTAGTAGGATTTCTTCTCCACGCTCTTTCAGCTCTTCTACGTTCTTGCATGTTCATCTGTGAAGAGGTAGGCTTAACCCAAAAGAGCCGGCAGCTTACCAATGACGTCACAGAAGAAGATGGCCCGAGGGGGGTGCAGAAAAGAAGCAGACTGTAGCAAGACAACACTGGATCCACTGGGTGTGTGCAGGATCTGCAACTAGGTAAATAAAGTTAAGTTCCTCTTTAAACTTATTAAGTAGGACAGAAGAGCAAAAGAGTTGAATACCCAAAACTCACACGGGACTTCTACAACTCCTTGACTAGCAGTCACTAGGTGGGTCACAGCATGCAGAAATGTTGCATAGAATTTCTTGTGGTGTACATAGCCCACAAACTAGGAGGTTACGGTGCAACTCTGTTCCAGTCTTAACTCTAGCAGAAAATATCTTCTTAGGTCCACACGACCTGCCATAAAGATCCTCTAGGCCCAGTGGCCTAAAACCAGACACACATATTTTTCTAGCAAACACCAGTTCCCCAGAAGGGGAAGGGCTGAAAGGCCTCCCTCTCCTTAGGAGAAGGACAGGCAAAAAACTTTGCCAAAATTGGGATGTGAAACAAGACACCTTTTTTCAGGAGGGAGGATGTAAAAGGACCCTTCCTAACCATTACAACCCCATTTTGTCCAAAGGACTGATGTCATGTTCACCAGGGATTGGCTAGCTGACCAAATAGACAGGGGTCCCCCGGCGGTGCTCCTGGCTCCTCCTCTTCTGGAGTGCCCCCACATAGAGACACTTTCCATGGGGGCACTCGTGCGGGCATGTTCCTGAGTCCTGCTCCTGCGTCCACTGACACAGACAGCAGGACCCAGCCCCTGCCCCCTGGCTCCCATATCACTGGATTTGATTGACAGCAGCGGAAGCCAATGGCTCCTGCTGCTATCAATCTATCCAATGAGGACCCTAGACACCGACTGGAGCTGCTGTGCTCACCACGGGAAGGATCGGGTTCAGGTAAGTAAAAGGGGGGCTCTTGGGGGCAGCTGCAGCACATAAGTTTTTTTACCTTAAAGAGGAGTTCCACCCAAAAGTGGTACTTCCGCTCGTTGTACTCCTCCCCCCTCCGGTGCCACATTTGGCACCTTTCGGGGGGGAGGGGGGACAGGATACCTGTCTTTCACAGGTATTCTGTTCCCACTTTTGGAAACCTCAGCCACGGGTATTGACGTCGCCGCCCGGGCTCCCTCCTCCTTTTTATTTATTGACTTACTCTTATATCCATTTATTCTGCAGCTATATTTATGCATCCTACTCCTGATCATTTTCTTTAAACGCCATGAAACACGTTGAGTCTACACTCAAGGGTGCCATGCTAAGCTCATCTATAATCATGAATTTGTTTTTACTCTTATATCATGTATCATTTGTATTCATCATGATAATTATGTATAATTGATTTACATGTCCATCATGGTTATTGCTGTTATCTTTACCAATCGTGTTCATTTATGATTAATATTAAATATGTTATTAATATTAATTATGTTTTTTCTTGTGTACCTTATGCATTATATACAGTATCTCTAAATTATATATCATATTTACCTATCAATTTTTTTTAAATTATTAATCAAATACAATATAATTTTATGGACTGCCCACTGGGAATTGCGATAATAAATCCATTTATAATTATAATTAAGCATTTGATTTATCCATTTTCTACTAACAGAGACATGCCTCATACAAAGTCCCGTATCTATTTTCTCTTTGCTTTCACAGGTATCCAGTAGGAGAGATGAGTCGGCCAGTAGGAGAGATGAGCAGAGCCTCGTGCATGAGCAGTAGGGTTCCCGACATGAAGCCATAAGGCTACACTGCAGGGTTCCCTTACTCGCAATGGAGGCGGCATGCACCCGACAGCTGATGGAAACGTCAGCTGGACTCTAGGACAGGTAAGTGTCTGATTATTAAAAGTCAGCTGCTGGCTTTCACTTTTTGCAGCGGTGGGCGGACCTCCGCTTTAATGCACAGAATGCAATAAGGGGAAAAACTGTGAGGGTTTACGACTCCTTTAAGATTAAAAAACCTTCTGACTTTACAACCACTTTAAGGCTTTAGAACAGGGGTCTCAAACTGGCGGCCCTCCAGCTGTTGCAAAACTACAAGTCCCATCATGCCTCTGCCTGTGGGAGTCATGCTTGTAACTGTCAGGCTTGCAATGTCTCATGGGACTTGTAGTTTCGCAACAGCTGGAGGGCCATCAGTTTGAGACCCCTGCTTTAGAACCACTGTAAGAAAAAGTGTTAAAAAATTGAAATATGATAAAAAAAAAAAAATTACCACACCCGCTGCCACTCGCACATACAAAAATGCAAAACAGCACATAGGTCCTGCATGCTCATGTACACAGCAACTGCGCCACCCGTTTGAGGTATCACATCTGCATAAGAGCAATCATTCCAGGGCCATAATTCATGGTTAACTCTAAACTGATAACCTGTAAAGGCTTTTAAAGCATCACCTATGGAGAATTTTGGGTAACTCGATTTTTCATTTTTTTACAGCAATGCACAATTTTAAGACTTGACATGTTTGGTATCTCTTTACTTGATGCAGCTACATCATTTGTATCTTACCAAAAATGTGTATTTTATTGTGTTTGTGTGTGCTGAAATTCCTTTTAGCGTTTTTTTTTTTTTTTGCTGAAAATATAAATGTAATAAACAACTGACACTTTAAGTTACAGGGCTTCTTCATTCATAAAATATATAATTGTTGGAGGGTTTAAAGTGATTGTAGGGGGGCGCATGCGCGGCCGGCGATGAAGATGGACGCTCACTAAAGTAGCTCCGGACCCGCTCCTTCCATTTCTGGACCCTGCTACACAACGCTAGCCTCACAAGATCCAGGATCCACTGGAAAAGACCCCGGAACTCCCCGGGCACCTCATGGGGAAAATAGGATCCCAGCGACAAGGATACCAGGGGTTCGTCCCGCCTCCGACTTCCCGGCCGGCTCACAGCATGGAGCGGTTCCTGTATAGGCCGCAATCCCCGGCCTCAATTAGCCAGACGGCTACAGCACTCGCCGTGGAACGAACGGCAGATACGGGGACCACTGCACCGGATCGCTCCCCACACAGTCCCCTATCTCAAGAGACACCTTCCTCTGCACAGCAACAAAGAAGGGAGACTCCACATGGGAACTACAGGGAAACAGGAGAACATGCTGCAGACCTCCTTGCTGACCATCCTGCATTACTCACAGGTACTTCCACCCCTACCCCTCCAAACCCAGACAGCTCAGTTACAGTCGCGGTGCTTGACTCAAAATTACAGTCCCTGCTACAAGACCTGACCCGTAACTTTACAGTTGCAGTAGGGAAACTGGCTCAGGAGCTAAGAGGGGAAATTGATCAACTTGGCGATCGAACAGATACTTTAGAATCCAAATTTGATGAACTGGTGAAATACGTGCACGTGCTTGAAGAAGATAACGTGTCACTCAAACAAAGCATGTTCCAGGTCCAATCACAGCAGGAGGACCTGGAGAACAGGGAGAGACGCCAAAATGTGAGAATCCGTGGTATTCCAGAAACAGTCCCTGATAAAGAAATTCGTCCCTATCTCCTAGGACTGTTTGTCACTATGGCTCCACATATTCCGGATATAGACTGGAGACTAGACAGGGCTCATAGGTCCCTAGCCCCGAAACCACCCCCAGGCACCAACCCAAGAGATGTAATTGCTCGCTTACATTATTATGAAAGCAAAGAAGCTCTCATGACGGCCACGCGAAACAAACATCGCATTGAATATAAAGGAGCTAAACTCCAAATATACAGTGACCTATCTCCCATCACTCTCGCCAAAAGACGTGACCTACGGCCGGTGACCATGCACCTACAACAACACCAAGTTGCCTACAGATGGGGTTTCCCCTTCCGCCTCTCAGCCTCGAGGGATGGCACTCAATACTCAATGCGAGCCTTACACGAATGTGAGACCTTTATCCGTAACTTGGGCTTGCCGCCCATCCCTGAAGAAGATCTGCCCCCGCCACCATTGAACATGGTCCCTGGCCCCCTTCAACCACTCACAGCGATCTGGACCCCGGTCCGTCGGAGACGTCAAAGAAATCTTTCAACCCCTCAACGCCCTGCCTCAACTAGACTGCCTACCTGAACTCACCCCACATAAGGAGAGACAGCTCTTCAATGTTCCATCCCTGTTTCTTCTTATGCCGTCTTCCTCGATAACCCGAGGGTTTGGTGACGGCATTACCCTGGTGTCCGCAGAGAGAGACCTCCGCTTTCCAGTCCTTGATGGCCTAGGTTAACGGCAATTGTTACAGTCTTGGACTTCAAATCCCCAGCAGTGGGGGCCCACTCCCTCTCACTCCGTTTTTTTTTTCCTCTCTTTTTATTTTTTCTCCCCCAGAATCTAAAATTTAAAGTTGGCATACACGCTTTTCTTTTCCATCTGGGGGGAGCGGGAACCATCGCTGACCGACATGCTCCTCTACAGGTCTTTGGCTGCTAGCCGAGTCCTCCTGAAGATTTTTTCATCTTCAGGCTTAAAAAAAAATTTTCTTTTATTATTATTATTATTTTTCTCTGGACTTTTTTTTGTAGTCCATATCCTTTCTTTTTTTTTGTCTTTTTCTTTTTTTTTTAAAACATAGGCCCTTTTTTGGCCTGAATACATATTTGACTTTTGCTGGTTATTATGTTAATATATATTTGCCTACTGTCTATATGCTAACCGTGAGATGTGCAATAATTTTACAGATTAATTTACATGAGTTAAACGTACTGCTGTTTAATACTAGGATTTCATTAGCTGTAATCTACTTGTCCTCCTTATGGCTCTGAAGATCTTCTCATGTAACGTGAAGGGCCTGAACTCCATTCACAAACGCTGGCTAGCCTTGAAGGAATTCAGAGCCTCTGGAGCCGATGTGGTCATGATTCAGGAGACACATTTCCGACCGGGAGGCTCCTTTAAGTTCGCCTCTAAACTATTTCCCACCTCATTTGTAGCCTCCGACCCATCTGGGAAGGCGGGGGTAGCAATTCTGTTTAAGAATTCATGCCCTATAAAAGTAATCGATTCCAAATTAGACCCCCGGGGACGATATGTTATCCTGAACTGTGTCCATATGAAAACGAAACTTAAGATTGTTAACATATATGCACCCAACTCTGGACAGATAGGTTTCCTCACTAAGGTCCTTGAGGGGGTACAAAGCTCCCCCCACCCATTCACGATCATAGGAGGAGACTTCAACATGTGTATGTCCGCTAACAAAGATAGACTAAACCTCTTCCAAAATACCCCCCCAACTCAAGCTTATAGATTATCTACCTCTTTCCGCAAATTAATTCGCACCCACAACCTGTTTGACTCTTGGAGAGTAAAACACCCCGCTGGTAAACAATTCACTTTCTACTCCCCCCCCCGCACAAAGGGTACTCTCGCCTAGATTATTTCCTACTCTCTGCACCCCTGCTATCCCACTTAGTCGCCTCTGAAATTGGCCCAATTACATGGTCTGACCATGCACCCATAACTTTAGATATATCCCTACATGCAGCATCCCCTAGATCATGCCATTGGAGACTTAATGAATCTCTATTGAAAAACGAAAGCATTAAACAAAGTCTTCAATCAAAATTGATTGAATATTTCGAGTTAAATGAGGGCTCTGTCTCAGACACCTCCATGTTGTGGGAAGCCCACAAGGCCGTTTTTAGGGGTGAGTGCATCTCTGCCGGTTCGCATAGAAAGCGTGACTCGCTCCAACAAAAAACTGAATTATTGACCCAACTGCGGTCGGCCGAGGCGCACTTACTCCAGGCCCCCACAACCTCCCGTTTAAAGGAGGTGATAAACATCCGTAACAAAATTAAATCCTTAAATATGCATAAAATCTCCAAGGCCATTTTATGGTCAAGACAGAAGTTTTATGAATATGCTGACAAACCCCACAGAATGTTAGTGAACAAGCTGAAACCGCGTCCAAGCCTCTCTATCCCTGACCATTTAACACAACCGGATGGAACTTCCACTTACTGCCCCCAAAACATGTCTAAGGTCTTTGGAGATTTTTACAACAAATTATACAATTGTCTAAGCTCGGACCCACACACCCAATTCACACAAAAGAAATTTGACTCATTTATCTCATCTTTGAAACTCCCACAAATATCACCTGATCAGCGCGCCTCATTAAACGCCCCCATAACCGCTGAAGAATTAAGCGAAGTGACTAAACTACTCCCCCTACACAAATCCCCAGGTCCAGATGGACTCCCCTACTCCTACTACAAAACATTCCTCCCTATACTATCTCCACACATGTTAAATCTATATGCCTCCTTACTAAAAGGTACAACACCCCATCCCCAATTTCTCCACGCTCACATCATAGTTATACCAAAACCAGATAAAGACCCTTCTATCCCTGACAATTACCGCCCTATAGCCCTGCTAAATTCCGATTACAAAATCTTCACCAAAATTTTAGCGAACAGACTCTCAAAAATCTTGCCATCTTTGATAAATAGAGATCAGGTTGGATTTGTCCCCCTGAGACACGCAGGGGACAATACTAGACGCACCATAGATCTTGTCGACCTACTAACCAAAACTAAAACCCCGGCAGTAATACTTAGTTTAGATGCACAGAAAGCATTTGACCGCCTCAGTTGGCCTTTCATGTTTGCGATCCTGACCAAATACGGCTTCTCAGGCCCCTTTATACAGGCCCTTAGATCCTTATATTCACACCCTACCTCCCAAGTACAACTTGCATCCTTCCTATCTTCCACGTTCCCCCTCAGTAACGGTACTAGACAGGGTTGCCCTCTATCACCCCTACTTTTTATACTCAGTTTAGAACCCCTAGCTACAACAATTCGCGTAAGCCCCTCCGTTACAGGAGTACGTCTACGTCAGTCAGAATATAAACTATCCCTCTTTGCAGACGATATTCTTTTAACACTTACTCAACCACACACGTCTCTACCCTCGCTACATAAAATACTAAACACGTTCAGTGAAATATCTGGGTTTAAAATCAACACCACCAAAACAGAAGCCCTCCCCATAAATATCACATCAACTAATCTGACCACTCTTAAACAGAAATACAATTATCATTGGAGCTCTACATCCTTAAAATATTTAGGTGTCCGAATTACAACATCATATTCCTCACTATATCAGGCGAATTTCCCCCCCCTATTCCAAGAAATTAACCGCTTGCTGAACCATTGGACCACTTTGCCCATCTCCCTCCTGGGACGTATAAATATTCTTAAAATGTCTATCCTCCCTAAACTACTGTACTTGTTTGAGACACTCCCAGTGGCAATACCAATGTCTCAGTTGAAAAATATTCAAAGAAGAAGTCTCCGGTTTATCTGGAACAATGCCTCACATAGGGTGGCGGGCTCGGTGGTCATGGCACGCAAGCTTAAAGGAGGCCTAGGTGCCCCTGACTTCATAAAATACTATCACGCCTCTCATCTAAGGGTTCTCACCTCGTGGACCAACAGAACTGCCCCAAATAGATGGGCGGACATTGAGATGAGCATAACATCCCCAGTGCACCCGTGTTACATGCTCTGGCCGTCCACAGACAAATATATGCCCCAGCTGAGATCCCTATGCCTAGCCCCAATGCTCTTCACACTGGCAATATGGAAGAAATGCTCCACTAAATACGCCCTTTCATCCACATGCTCACCCCTCACCAATATCCTTTTTAATCCAGACATACCAGATAGTCTGCCCTATGAACGCATGCTGCCCTGGACTAAGGCCGGGATTTTTCAGCTGCGACAATTAGTCAATCCAGCCACGAGACACCTGTTACCCTTTGGGGACCTTCATAAACAACACCAATTACCTAAAACAATATATTACTCATATCTCCAAATCAGACACTTCTTCTCTATCAAAAACCCCACACTATCTCTAGATAAACCAACCCAATTTGAATTGCTTTGCGCTACAGGCCCTCATGAACCCCAATTGATATCCACAATCTACAAAATAATCCATGAGGCCACCCCCTTAAAAATGGATACACACCACTATATGAAGAAATGGTCACAGATTCTCCAACGCGACATATCTATCCTAGACTGGGATAAGATTTGGACCTCCATTTCCAAGAGTTCCAGATGCATTTCTCACAAAGAAATTGGCTACAAAGTGCTTATGTTTTGGTATAAAACCCCAGAAAGACTACATGCAGGAGACCCGTCTAAATCCCGATTGTGTTGGAGATGTAACAAGAAAATAGGCTCCCATTTTCATATCTTTTGGGAATGCTCTCTGGTTATACAATTCTGGGAGCAGATCCAAAAAATACTAGAGAAGCTGGTGGAAACCCTCGTTCCCCTGGATCCCATACATTATTTACTAGGTCTTCCCTACCAAGGCCTCCACAGAGCAAAGCAGAGACTGATGTCATACGTATTATTAGCAGCTAAGAAAACTATCCCTAAACTATGGTTATCCACTTCCCCTCCCACCCTACCTCATGCTCTAACCATCTTAAAGGATATACGTAGAATGGAACATTTAACTGCCATAGTTGAAGACTCCTTACAGAAATTTTCTCTCATTTGGCAACCATGGGATGATTATGATAATAACAATATGACAAAAGAAATGAGCTGTAAAGGCGGATATATATAGTAATGCACGTTTTCTACTTTCCCGAGCTAAATAAGCACTTTACTCTTTTGATTATGGAATTTTTCCTAAACAAAACTTCCTCTCCCGGTAGGACAAGTAATGTATTCACAGTAACACCGCTTAATTAGTAACCAAAGGTCCTTACCATGTGTTATTTTCAATCTTAAAATTATAATGCAAAGTTACCTTAAAATCTCTGATAAGGCTATGCACTCTTGATAGACAGTATTGAAACCTTCTGTTCTCCTTTTCTTTTATTTTCTTTATTTTGAATGTGACTTTAATGATATTATAATTGTCATGCAAAAATGTTAAATAAACAATTTAAAAAAAAAAAAGTGATTGTAAAGCTTTGTTTTTAAAAAAATAACAAACATATCCAGGGGCGTAACTAGAAATAGCAGGGCCCCATAGCAAAATGTTGTATGGGGCCCCCCTGCAAACAGCCCCCCCCCCCCATTCTGCCCTAGTGTCAATGCAGCGTGACCTGTGCCCAATGCAACATGACCTGTGCCCAATGCAGCGTGACCTGTGCCCAATGCAGCGTGACCTGTGCCCAATACAGTGTGACCTGTGCCCCATACAGCGTGACCTGTGCCCAATACAGCCTGGTCTGCCTGTGCCCCATACAGCCTGGTCTGCCTGTGCCCCATACAGCCCCACCTATGCAGAGGAAGAGGCAAGCCACCCAGATCAGCAGAGAGCGGGATTGCCCGCTGTAATAGCTTTCATTTGAATTTCCTGTCTTCCCGGGGCTCATCGTCACATAGCCCCACCTCTTGGCCCGATGCCTTTGATGACGTCACATGTCCCGCATTGGACCGGGCCAAAAGGTGGAGCTATGTGACGTGAGCCCTGGGAACACTGGAAGTTCTAATGAAAGCTCTTACATTGGGCAATTCAGCTCTCTGCTGATACGGACAGCTCGCCTCTTCCTTTCCTCTCTCTTCCCCTGGCTGGCAGACTGTGCCGGCGGTGCTCTTATTCTCACTGGGCCCCACTCGGCTGCGGGCCCCATAGCGCCCGCATGGGTCGCTATAGTGGTAGTTACGCCCCTGAACATATCATACTTACCTCCACTGTGTAGCTTGTTTTGCACAGAGTGGCCCCGATCCTCATCTTCTGGGGTCCCCTGGCGGCTCTTTTGGCTCCTGCCCGCATCAGATAACCCCCTAGGAGAAGCGCTCTCCTGGGGGGGTTACCTTGCGGGCGCGCTCTCAAGTCCAGCATTTGTGTCCATAGAGGCCGAACGCAGGACTCGGCCCCACCCCCCGTTGCCCGTGTCATTAGATTTGATTGACAGCAGCAGGAGCCAATGGCTGTGCTGCTATCAATCTATCCAAACAAGAGCCAGGACCCCGTGGAGAGAGGCACAGTGCATCACCGCGGAGGGAAATACGGGGCTCAGGTAAGTAAAACAGGGGGTGGGCTGGGGGGCTGGCGACTGCCAGAAGTTTTTTCACCTTAATGCATAGGATGCATTAAGGTGAAAAACACGAGGGTTTACAACCCCTTTAAAGTAGTTTTCTGGCACAAAATTGCATATTTTAACCACTTGCCGGCCGTATAATTTAGATATACGTGGGCAAAGTGGCACGGTTGGGCCAGATCGCGTACCTAGTTCGTGATCCAAAACTTACGGGTATGGGGCGCGCATGCATGCCGCCTGAGGCTCGCTTCCACTGGGATCACACACAGCGGAAAACAAGCGGAGGGTACCGCAGACTTGATGTCTGCCAGCACCTGCCAATTGTTCAGTACACAGAGAGTATGGCGATCTGTAAACAAGGCAGATCACCGTTCTATCAATAGGGAAGACATTGATCCTGTGTTTCTACAAAACATGGACATGGACTTGAGTCGAACGTAAGTTCAACTCGAACATTGGGTGTTCCTTCGTTATGGGGCACTCGCGGGACACTGGCTCGCCGCGATGTGCCCCATAATGCATTGCGAGATTGCAGTGCATTGAAGGCTGCTGATTGGCCAAAGCATGCACCTGACCTGTATGCTTTGGCCAAATCACAGTGCAATGTGCTGTGAGAGCCATAATTGGCCAAAGGCAGGGTGCCTATGGCCAATCATGACTCAGGGGTTCAGTCCACGCCCCACATTATATAAGGCTGCTTACACGGCCGTGTATAGTGTTTATAAATGGAGAGAGATTAGGCAGGATAGTTAGTGGATTGAGCGTGCAGTCAGTGTAGTGTATATAATCATATAGTGTAGAGTACATAGTGCAGTCAGTGTAGAATATATAATACAGTAGGGATGAGCCAAACAGTCCCCAGTTCGGTTCACAGCAGAACATGCAAACAGGCAAAAAGTTTGTGCGAACGCGCGAACAACGTTAAAGTCTATGGGACAGGAACATGAAAACCCAAAATGCTAATTTTAAAGGCTTACTGGCCCAGGGGACATGTATCAATGCACAAAAAAAGTTTTAAAAACAGCATTTTTTTCGGGAGCAGTGATTTTAATAATGCTTAAAGTGAAAAAATAAAATGAAATATTCCTTTAAATATTGTGCCTGGGGAGTCCCCTTAGTCTGTCTGTAAAGTAGCGCATCTTTCTCATGTTTATAACAGTACCACAGCAAACTGACATTTCTAAAGGAAAAAATGTAATTTAAAATTGTTTGCGGCTGTAATGTATTATCGGATCTCGGCAATATACATAAAAATCATTGAAAAAAACGGCGTGGGTCCCCCCCAGTCCATAACAGGCACTTCAGGTCTGGTATGGATATTAAGGGGAACCCCGTGCCAATGTTTAAAAAAATGGTGTGGGGGTCCCCCCAAAATCCATACCAGGCCCTTCAGCTCTGGTATGGATTTTAAGGGGAAACCCATGACAAAATTTTTTAAAAAATGACGTGAGACCCCCCCAAAATCCATACCAGAACCTTATCCGAGCACGCAACCTGGCAGGCCGCAGGAAAAGGGGGGGACGAGAGAGCGCCCCCCTCCTGAACTGTACCAGGCCACATGCCCTCAACATGGGGAGGGTGCTTTGGGGTCCCCCAAAGCACCTTGTCCTCATGTTGATGGGGACAAGGGCCTCAACCCCACAACCCTTGCCCGCTGGTTGTGGTTGAGGGCATGTGGCCTGATATGGTTCAGGAGGGGGGGCACTCTCTCATCCCCCCCCTTTTCCTGCGGCCTTCCAGGTTGCGTGCTTGGATAAGGGTCTTGTATGGACTTTTTTTTGGTGCAAGGTTCCCCTTATAATCCATACCAGACCTGAAGGGCCTGGTATAGATTTTGGAGGGGACCCCCACATTATTTTTTTTCATTTTGGCACGGGGTTCCCCTTATCTTTACCAGACCTGGAGGACCTGGTAATGGACTGGGGGGGACTCACGCTATTTTTTTCAAAGATTTGTATCTATATTGCCGGGATCCGACAATACATTACAGCCGTGAGCAGTTTTAAATTAATTTTTTTCCTTTAGAAATGTCATTTTGCTGCTCTCATTTATTACACTATCTATGGCCACTATGATCTCGCAGTGCATTATGGGGCGTTCCGCTGCACTTGAATTTGCAGCAAACGCTGCAAATTGTTCGCTGTTTGGTGAACGGGCGAACACCCGATATAATACAGTGTAGAGTATACAGTACAGTCAGTGTAGAATATAAAATACAGTGCAGAGTATATAGTGCAGTCATTGTAGTGTATATATCGCAGTGCAGAGTATATAGTGCAAAGTGTATAGTGTGGGGTCCCCCCCAAAATCCATACCAGACCCTTATCCGAGCAAGCGTCAGGGGGGATGAGTGAGTGCCCCCCTCGAACCATACCAGGCCACTTGCCCTCAACATGAGGATGGTGCTTTGGGGCACTTTGGGCAAAGGCGTGGTCACCCAATTACATCACCGGGTGGCCCCGTCCTTGCCTATTTAAGAGCTGTCAAAGCGAAGAGAGAGCAGTCAGCGGGAGGCCTCCCATGGAGACAGAGCAGTTTAATTTTTGTTATTTTTTGGATCCGTCGGGCAGTGTCATTGACGGTGGATTTACATTGCGGGAGACTTTTTTTTTTTCTTATGTAATAAATGATTTGTCAAAAACTGTCTCTTGTGGTTTTCACTTTTTTGACACTTTTTTGGTGAATGGATAAGGGTATGATGTACCCGATACCCATTCACATGAGGGGGGGCGGGATCCAGGGGCCCCATTGTTAAAGGGGCTTCCAGGTTTCGATAAGCCCCCCGCCCTCAGACCCCTACAACCACCAGCCAGGGTTGTCGGGAAGAGGCCCTTGTCCTCATCAACATAGGGATAACATGGGGATAAGGTGCTTTGGAGGGCACTCCAAAGCACCCTTCCCATGTTGAGGACAAGAGGCCTGGTATGGTCCAGGGGGGGGGGGGGGCTCGCTCATCCTCTCCTTTCCTGGCCTGCCAGGCTGCTTGCTCAGATAAGGGTCACATATAAAAACGGTGTTCACACATGTGAGGTATCTCTGCGATTGTTAGAGCGAGAGAAATAATTCTAGTAAAAGATCTCCTATGCAACTCAAAAGAGATAACCTCTAGAAATTTTTAATCACCTATGAAGATTTTTTTCCTTGTCAAAAGAAGTTTATTGAGTATACAATGTTATAAAGATACATAAAGTAAGTTTACAAGGATCTATAAAGTAAGCTCATTGTTTTACAGTAGGGTTTATATAGGTAAATATCATGAAATTTCAAATATTAAACATTGGGTTCACGTAAACCTAAATTAAAGATATATATAATTTCCTTAGTTACTTTTGTAGGTATTTAAATGATTTATACCTACTATACATATTGTTTACAAGTAGAGTGTATATAGGTCAAATAAATTCTGATAATGAGCTTTAATCGTAAGGTGGAGAAAAGGAAAGAGAAAGAAGAAAAAGGGTTGAAAGGTAGAGGTATGGTCCACAAGGTTGTCCCGCTCGTCAGTTTATTATTCTTTTTAGTTCTCTTTGAAGCCTTAGAATGGGTGTCTCTGTAAGTCATTTAATCTGTTACCATGGCAACAGGACAGAGTCATTGAAGTTTGACAGGAACTGTTGTTTTATCCAAGGATGCCAAAGTTTTTCAAATTTTGGAATTTGATTTTGATCGATGGCTACCATCTTAGCATGGGACATTGTATTATTCATTCTGTGAATTGTTTCTGCTAGTACCAATGTAGGAGATTTCCATGCCTTGGCCACTGTTTGTTTTGCAGCCGTTATTAGTTGGATCATAAGTTTGAATTGAGAGAGTGTTAACCATTCCGGTTTTAGATTAAGTAAAGTTAAATATGGATCTGGTTGTATTATTTTTTTAAATATTTTAGATGCAATCACGAAGACTTCCTTCCAGAAGGTTTGGATTACTGGGCACGTCCACCATATGTGTAAATATGTGCCTATTTCTGGGCATCCTCGAAAACAAAGAGTTGAGGTATTAGGTGAATATTTTGCCACTCTAGCGGGTACAAGGTACCAGCGAGTTAGGACTTTATAATTTGTCTCCAGTGCTAAGATGTTGGGTGAAGATGACTTAGATGTGAGCCATATGTTAGACCAGTCCGTGTCTTCTAAAGTTCGTCCCAGGTCCTCCTCCCACCTTTGAACGTAAGAGGGTCTATTAAGATTTACTACTCCATATAATTGATTATAAAGTGATGAAATTGTACCTTTAGCAAATGGATCTTTTGTACAGATTGATTCAAAAATGGATAATTGGGATAATGGTGTATCCCCCTTTAGGAATGGTGTATAGAAATTTTTGATTTGGAGATATCTAAATATCTCAGAGTTTGGTAGATCATATTTTTCTCTAAGTGATGGGAATGAAAGGAATGATTTAGATGCTATGAAGTCATTTAGTGTCTGAATGCCTGATGTTGTCCAAGCTTTAAAAGAATTTGGGTAGATCCATGCCGGATAAAAGGCCGGATTTCTGATAAAAGAAAGGAGAGGATTGTGTGGAGATTGTAACTGATATTTGGTTTTTAGTTTATCCCAGAGAGATAAGAAGTGTTTAGTTATGGGATTATGAATTTTAAAGCGGTCTTTAGGATCAAGCCATAATAAATTTGATATTAATAGAGGGTCATTTTCTGAAGCCTCTATAAATACCCATAATGGGATTTCCTGTTTTGCATGGTATTTGGACAGACTGGCCAAATGTGCTGCTCTGTAGTAGTTAGTAAAATTAGGGTATCCCAGGCCTCCTTTATTTTTGGGAAGATGTAGTGTGTGTATAGGTATACGTGGTTTAGAAGAGCCCCATATAAACGACGTTGCTCTTTTTTGTACTATTCTCAAAAAATAGGAAGGAATTGGAATAGGGAGGACTCTGAATAGATAAAGCAATTTGGGTAGAATAGTCATTTTGATTGCATTAATCTTCCCTATCCAGGATAAAGGAAGTTGCGACCATTGTTTTATTAGATTTGTGATCTGTCTTAATACAGGAGGATAATTGGTTGAGAATAAGTCAGAATGAGATGCTGTTAAATGAATTCCAAGATATGGGATTGATTTTTCTGCCCATGTGAATGGGAGTGCAGCCCTAGCCGGGATCAATTCCATGTTTGTGAGTGAAATATTAAGCACTAGGCATTTCTTAGGATTAATCATAAGGTCGGATAGGGCTGCAAATCCATCAAGAGCTGGTATTAAGTTAGGACCAGAGACCTGTGGTGATGATAGAAAAAGTAATATACCGTCTGCAAATATACATAATTTGTGTGTAATACCTCCTACTTCAATGCCAGTTATAGTTTGGTTTGTTCTGATGTATTGGGCCATGGGTTCGAGTATAAGGGCAAATAATAAGGGAGATAATGGGCAACCCTGTCGGGTACCTCTTTCGATATTAAAGGCTTCAGATTTGTATCCAGCATATTTTATATAGGCTTTGGGTTTATTATATAATGCCTTGATCCATGTTAAAAAGTGGGGTCCAAAACCCCATTTTTGTAATGAATATTGCATATATTGCCAGGATACTGTGTCAAATGCCCTCTTAATATCGAGAGATAGAAAACATAAAGGGATTTTCCGTTTTTTAGCAATATGTGCCAATAACACTGCCCTGCGTATATTATCACCTGCCTGTCTATTTGGCATGAAGCCTACTTGATCTCTATGTATTAATTTTCCTATAATGCTATTGAGGCGTTTTGCTATTATTTTTGCTAATAATTTAATATCGAGGTTTAACAGAGAGATAGGCCGATAATTCACACAGGAAGTATCATCAGAAAGGGGTTTTGGGATCATACAAACAATTGCCATTAGTGTTTCTTGCCGAAAAGAATGTCCATCTAGAAGTTTGTTAAAAGTTTCAGTGAGAATGGGAGAGAGTATTTCTGAGAATGTTTTATAGTATAAAGCCGAGTAGCCGTCTGGGCCTGGTCTTTTGTTAAGTTTTAGATCTTTTATGGCGTTAGCAACTTCATCTATAGTTATAGGCTCATCCAAACTGCTTTTTTGATTCTGAGATAACTCAAGTAAGGTTATTTTTGAGAAGAAGGATTCAGCTTCTGTAGGATTAAATTCATTGTTTGTCTTGTATAAAGTTGCGAGATGTGAGTGAAATTTATGGACTATTTTAACTGGATTACAAGTGTAAACATTTTTTGATAATTTCAAACGTATTGGTTTGAAAGATTTGTTAGTTGAATTTAATGCCCGAGCCAAATATGTACCTGGTTTGTTTGTATTCATGTAGAAATTGTGTTTGGAGCGTTTGAGGGATTTATCAACTGACTCAGTGAGAAATAGATCGTATTCCAATCTAGTTTTTTCCAGATGAGATTTTGTACTCTGAGATGGATTATCTTGAAATGATATGTAGGCTGCATTAAAATTGAGTTCTAGTTTTTTTGCTAGATTTTTGTGTTCCCGTTTAAATAGTGCCATTTGTCTTTGTATTGTACCACACAAGACAGGCTTATGAGCTTCCCACAGTGTTATTGGGGAGATGTCTGTTGTATTATTAATTGATATGTATTCCTTTAAAGCTTGTTCAATGGCCATCTGATGTAGTGGGTGTTTGAGCATTATGTCCGGTAAGTACCACGTTGGGTCATGCGCTTTTGGTATGGCTGAGGCTATAGTAGTATATACTGCATTATGGTCAGACCACGGAATCGGAATTATATCTGATGCAATAATTTCTGGTATCATTCCTATTGTTAGAAAAATATGATCTATTCTGGTAAAGGTTTGATGAGGGTGCGAAAAATAAGTGAATTTCTTTTTCATTGGGTTACTTTCTCTCCATGAATCTACCAGATTGTATTTGGAAAGAAGTTGAGAAAAAGGTAATCTAGAGGTTATTTTGGATGGTATAAAAGGTGATTTATCTAGAAATGGGAGGAGGACCTGGTTCGAATCCCCACACATTATCACTGTTCCTATTTTGTGTGTATTAATCACTTGTAATATATGTCAGAGGAATGGTGTAGGTTGTTTGTTAGGAGCGTAGTAGGAAATCACCGTGATTGCTGTATCCATTATATAACCCATGAGTATCAGGTATCTACCTTCTGGGTCTTTAATTTCTGATGATAAGGTGAATGGTGTGGATTGGTGAAATGCAATTAGAGTTCCCCTTTGCTTGGTACAGGCAGAAGCCGTGTAAATTTGTTGATAAAAAGGAGAAATATATTTTGGAGTAGAATCTTTGGTGAAGTGTGTTTCTTGGAGGCATACTATGTGAGCCTTCTTGTTATGGAAAGTACGGAAGGCTTTGGTCCTTTTTTGAGGGACATTTATTCCCTGAACATTCAGGGAAAGTATATTCAGTGGTGCCATGGCAATAGATCAAATAGTTTTGACTTACTTTTTGTTATGCAGAGCTGACTGCACAGATCAACCTGTGTGGACTGAAGAGATGAATAGATAGAAAAGAAACCAGTGAATTCTGGAGTAAAGAGTAAACAAAAAACATATGAGATTAGATGATACATTGTATAAATTATTTTTCGCAAGTAATCACAATTTACCCGTGAAAGAGAATAAATATCTCTCTCAGGGGAATAAGTGCCTTCGTCACACTCCCACATAATATGGTTGGGAGAATGAGGAGGGCTAATGGGGGTACATGGATCTTCCGCTTACAGGAGAGAAGTGCTATGTCAAAAGACATCAAAATGATGTTTCATTAATTGGAGTGCAGAATATAGTTTTTGTTGAAATTATTTATTCCAGCGTGGTTGTATATGGTTAGTCTTGCCCTAGGCTAAATAATTCAGTTAGAAAGGTACTGTTAATAACTTTGGTATTGATGAAGATAGTTTGAATTATTTTGGGATTTTAACCCTTTTAGAATAAACAATTACATATTTTATTCATATGTAACTGTTTAGATGTGTTAACTCATAAAATTGAGGTTGTATTGCTTCAGATTAGAATAAACAAAAACATAATTCTAGGAACTAGTTAGGTAATAATATATTTGTTTTAAGAAAAGAAAGAAAAAGCTTCCATTACTTCTGGATTATTGAACATATTTGTCCTAAAAAGTAATAAATCTATTGTTATTACCTGATAATATATAACTGAACAAGAATTTCCTTATTTCACTTATATATTCTAAGGCTATATGAATCAGAAGTAATAAGAAATATAACTGGAATGTAACATGATCCCACACAGTGTGTGACTATCAGAATGCAGTTACATTCAGTTATAAATACAGGTTTTTTATAGAGAACCATCTCTTAGTATAATAAATGAAGAGATATCAGGAATTAGGATGTCAGTCCATTGAATCTTCTTGGTCCATGGATGATGTGGCATAACGGCCTCTTTTGTGAGAATGATGATTCCCATTTTGTTCTGTAATTTTCTGGGTGCTGCCTGAAGGTGAAGATGACGCCATTCTTCTGCGTGTGGGAGTGTTGCTGCTTGTGGGTTCTGTCAGATTTAATTTTAAAAGGGTTTGTTGTAGTTCATCTGCTGATCTGCTTCTGTAAATTGTACCTTGGTAGTTAAATCTGACTGAAAAGGGAAAGCCCCATTGATACATAATGTTGTGGCGTTGCAGTTCCATTAGTTGGGGTTTCATGGATCGTCTTTTAGTAATAGTAAGTTGGGATAGGTTAGCAAAAATTTGATAATTGTGTCCTTGAAAATTAAGTTCCTTTTTTTCTCTTGCAGCAATTAGTATTTGTTCTTTCGTTCTGTAATAATGAAATTTTGTGATTATATCACGTGGGGGTCCATCTTTCTTTTTGGCTGTGAGGGCTCTGTGTACTCTGTCCAGTTCTAAACGTTCAATAGGGATATCTGGCTTTAGTTCTTGTAATAGAGCAGTAATAGTAGATTGCAGGTCTGTCACAGTTTCAGGTATTCCCCTTATGCGCAAGTTTGAACGTCTGGCTCTATTTTCGTAATCTTCGAGCTTAGTTTGAAGTATTAAATTCTCTTTTTTTAATTGTTCCAATTCTGTTATATTTTCTTGGGTTGTAATTTCAATTTCATCCATTTTTATTTCTAAGGCTGCGGTGCGGTTTCCCAGCTCTCTTATTTCTTTGGTTAGGCTTTTTGTTATTTGGTCTGAGGTTTGTTTTAAAGCCTTATGAAGCATCTTTTTAAATTGTAATAATATTACTGGGGATGCTGAGGAGGCTTGTGGAGAAGTTTGTGAGAGGATTTGTTCTGTATCTGACTCAAATGGAGAGTCTTGCTGTGACATTTTCTGTCTGTGAGAGCGCCCTGATGCTGTATCTTGTGAGGTGACTGGAGCTGCTTCAGCTGCAGTGAGTGCCTGTGAGCTCTTTGTGAGGTGATTTTTATTTCTGCCACGGTTTCCTCCCAGTACCATATTTCCTGCCCAAACTTTCACAGTTTGTTCCCTGGGGCAAAAAGGTTCAAATGGATACCTTTTGAGCCTGCAGGCTCTGCTTTGTCCTTCTCTTCTCTCCTCAGCGGTGTGGAGCTCTAACAATGCATGTCTGCTCCGCTAGGCTCCGCCTCCTGCCCCCCACCTATGATGATTTTTAAGGATCAAAGTTTGTTGCTATTCCACAAGTGGGCACAATTTTGAAGCATGACATGTTGGGTATCAATTTACTCGGTGTAACATTATCTTTCACAATATTAAAAAAAAGGGCTAACTTTAGTGTTGTCTTATTTTTTAATTCAAATTTTTTTTTTTTTTTTTTTATAAAGCACAGGCACTAGGATGTAGCTTTTTACCTGACAGAGGGACCGGGCCTATTTTTCAAACTGGGTGTTTACAAGATAAAATCTTTTTTTTTTTTTTTGCTCGAAAATTACTTAGAACCCCCAAACATTAAAGAAGACGTCCTAGAGAATAAAATGGCAGTTGTTGCAATACTTTATGTCACACCATATTTGCGCAGCGGTCTTACAAGCGCAATTTTTTTGGGAAAAAATACACAATTTCTACCTGTCTTCACAGTGTCTTGCAGTGATAACATAATTCCAGGCTGTCTGCTCTCCCCGTGTGACATCTCCAGTGGGCGGGGCCGAGATTCCCCTGCTGACGTCAGCCAGGGAGGCGTGGAGGAGAGGAGCAGAGAGCCTGGTGTCATGTGATCACTGCAAGATACTGTTAAAACAGGTAGAAATCTTTTTTTTATATACAGCACAGGCACTAGGATGCAGCTTTTTATGTGACTGAGGGGATGATGTGCAGATCAGTTAGTTTTGAAGCAGTGGGGAGAGGAGCAGATCAGCAATAGTGAGAGCTGAGAGGCAGAGAGGGGAGGGGGGACAGGGGTAGAGGGGACACAAGGAGAGCTGCAGAAAGCAGCGTCTGACGGAGGCACGTACTCTGACCACGGTGTCAGGGCTCTGCAGCCGTGATACACCATGGTCAGTTTACAGGGGGGAGGGTATAGCCAGGAAGGATCAGCCAGGTATTTCAGGTGTTATAGTGGGCCAAATTACACTGTATGTATGCTGTATAACATGCTTTAACCACTTCACCCCCGGAAGATTTGGCTGCTCAATGACCAGGCCATTTTTTGTGATACGGCACTGCATCGCTTTAACTGACAATTGCGCGGTCATACGACGTTGTACCCAAACTAAAGTGAAATCCTTGTTTTCCCAGAAATAGAGCTTTCTTTTGGTGGTTTTTTATCACCTCTGCGGTTTTTATTTTTTGCTCTATAAACAAAAGAAGAGCGACAATTTTGAAAAAAACAAAATAACTTTTACTTTTTGCTATAATAAATATCCCACATTTTTTATCAAAAAAATTATTTTTTTCCTCAGACCGATATGTATTCTTCTACATATTTTTTATTAAAAAAAAAAATTGCAATAAGCGTATATTGATTGGTATGCGCAAAAGTTATAGCATATACAACATAGGGGATAGATTTATGGCATTTTTATTATTATTATTTTTTTTTACTAGTAATGGTGGCGATCTGCAATTTTAATCGGGACTGTGATATTGCGGTCGACAAATTGGACACTTTTGACACATTTTTGGGACCATTGACAATTATACAGCGATCAGTGCTATAAAAATGCACTGATTACTATGTAAATGTCACTGGCAGGGAAGGGGTTAACACTAGGGGGCGATCAAGGGGTTAACTGTGTTCCCTAGGTGTGTTCTAACTGTAGGGGGGATGGGACTGACTAGTGGAGAGAGAGATCGATATTCATACATAGTATGAACACACGATCTGTCTCTACTCCCCTGAGAGAACTGGGAACTGTGTGTTTACACACACAGATCCTGGTTCCCGCTCTGTCACGAGTGATCACGGGAGCCCGGCGGTCACTCGCATCGGCACACGCTGCGGGCGCGGCTAAGTGACCTAATGTAACAACGTTTTGCCCAGCCGTGCCATTCTGCCGCAGTAAAACTGTGGCGGCTAGTCGCCAATCCATTAAAGGAACAGGATCTTTATTTTTTTTTTTTTTTGGTTAACAAACAATTTAAGTAGTTAAATTACATTTTTTCCTTTAGAAATGTCATTATTGCTGCAGCATGTTCTATACACAGTACAGATGCACCACTTTACAGGCAGACTAAGGGGACCCCCAGGCATGATATTTAAAGGAATATTTCATTTTTATTGTTTCACTTTAAGCATCATTAAAATCACTGTTCCTTAAAAAAAAACAAAAAAAATTGTTTTAAAAACTTTTTTTTTGCATTGATACATGTCCCCTAGGGCAGTACCTGGATCCCAATGCACTTTTTTCATCAATAACTTGCATATAAGCCTTTAAAATTAGGATTTTTGATTTTTCATATTCGTTTCCCATAGACTTTAATAGGGTTCGAGGTGTTCTGGCACGAACCGAACCAGGGGGGGTGTTCGGTCAATCCCTACTTAGGAACTGCTTTCTAGTAATGTAAGTCATGGTTAAAGCCCAATTCTGGGTTCCCTTTTTTTTAGAGCAATTCAATTGCTGCCTAGTTTTTTTGTTTTGTTTAACCACTGCTGACCATGTTTTTTTTTTTGTTTTTTTTTTACAAGAGCTTGCTAATTATTCATAAAATGGACAGAATTTACAAACTTCTCTGTAAACTTCAATGGACTTCACCTCTAACTTTGTATTTGCCAAAATCCTAATTTAATGTGCCAGACCCTCTGTAAACCAAACCCCAACACATTGGTTCATCTCTTCAAATTAGTCTAATAAAAAAAATAGGGTTGTTTCAGTTTAACACCTAAACTTGTACCTTCAGCAGTCCCTTTTGTCTCATTAAATCATAAAAGATTTTTTTTTTTGTATTTTTCACAGTTACTGACATTTAGTGACAGACTGTAACTACCTACATAAAGCACACCTATAGAGAGAATTCAGACCATTCACATGACTGTCTGCTGTCAGAAAAGGATTTGTTCCAGTTAGGAGGCCTAGGTAAAGCAGTTCGGTTGCTGATGATAGCAAAAAAAAAAAAAAAAAGACACACACAATAGTCACACAAACACTGAACAATCCTCAATATAATAAAGGGGAAAATAGCTATTCATTCTGATTACTGGTCTAAACGTTAACACGTGAGTATCTGTTCAGGGTATATAAAGGCCATTTCCCCCCCAGCCGTGTATCAGCGCAGATTAAACAAGTTAACCCACTGACAAACCGAGCAAAATGGGAAAGGTAAGGAGAATATATGAAAATTGCATTAACAAGAAAAACAATTATTCTTCACTAAACTTTTAATACCAGGTAACTTTTAAGGCTTTGTTACGCTGCAAAAAAAAAAAAAAAGAAGAAAAAAAATATATAAATATATATTTTGTAAATACAATGTAACAATAATGATTTTTATTGCTACATTGTGTTTTTTAGTGAGACATTCTGCAGTTATTAATTAAAGTGATACTAATGTCTTTGAGTGTTTTTATATAGAATTATAGAATGTTTTTTTCTATACAAATAACAAACATTTTCTACTTACCTGCTCTGTGAAATGGTTTTGCACAGAGTTATCCAGTTATACTGCAGTTATTAATTAAAGTGATACTAATGTCTTTGAATGTTTTTATATAGAATGTTTTTATATAGAATTATAGAATGTTTTTCTATAAAAATAACAAACATTTTCTACTTACCTGCTCTGTGAAATGGTTTTGCACAGAGTTATCCAGATCCTCCTCTTCTCGGGGCCCTCTTCGGTGCTCCTGGCTCCTCCCTCCTGTCGAGTGACCCCCACAGCAAGCAGCTTGCTATGGGGGCACCCTAGCCGAGCTGTAGCTCCCTGTGTCGATTCAGGCATGGAGCCCCCCCCTCTCCTAATTGGCTAACTGATTTTGATTGACAGCAGTGGGAGCCAATGGCGCCATTGCTGTGCTCCAGCCAGTCAGGAGGGAAAGTCCCTCCAGAGACAGCTGAGGTTTGGTGGTAATTTGGCTGGAAGGTGTCACCAGGGGCAAAGGAGCAAGATGAACAGCAAGTGCCCTAAGTACTGAGATAAAGATGTTTAGGGCATAGCCCAGTGTCCCCCTCCAAAAACACTTGGCCACTGCTGAGGGGCTGGAAGACCCTACCACAAGACCATAGCACACTATGGGAAATACAGGCATCCAACAGGAAGAGGCTTCAGCACTGGATCACAGAGAAGGAAGGAGACATGGAGATGTTCATATTTAAGAGCTCTTTGATTGCAGGGGTCTATGATCTTTATTTTTTTCAACTGAACAAGGTTGCTTTTAATATGGATACATTTAGCATAACTTTAACTGTGCAAGCATTTAATTACACTATGTATAAAAACAAAATTGTATTATTTCCATTTCATAGATCATCTTCTACGAGGACAAGAACTTCCAGGGTCGCTCATACGAGTGTAGCTCTGAATGCCCCGACCTGTCCTCATACTTCAGACGCTGCAACTCCATCCGTGTGGAAAGCGGGAACTGGATCCTTTATGAGCTCCCCAACTACAGAGGACATCAGTACTTCCTCCATAAAGGAGAGTATCCTGACTTCCAGCAGTGGATGGGCTACAATGACTCTATTAGATCTTGCCGTCTGAGCCCCCAGGTATTAAGACACAATGATGTAGTATGGCCAATACAGGTTTTTTCCAAAAAGCAAAATGCAATGATCATGTTCATAGTGCATAACTTAATAGTAACCAAGTGTTAGCTTTCTTGTAGAGCACACGTTGGTCCACAAAACATTCTGGTTGTGAAAAGGAACAGAGGGGGATTAAAGGAATATTTGGAAATGATGTGATTGACAATGCATTAAAGTGAGCGTTAAGCTGCCCATACATGGGTAATTTTTTTTAACTGACTCAATTCCCCCATCCACACATTCAAGATGGATGGGGGGAGTACTCCTGTTGTGTCATTGTATTCTGACAGTGGGCAGACTTCCCCATTGTCAGAATAAACAGATCAGCACTGCAGACTATTGCCTGCTGCACTTATTGAGTGGCTTTTATCTGGCAGGGAGGTTGAACAGTGGTCAGTTGGAGTGGCCACACGTGGATCAAAATTCAGCCAGTCCTTGCTGAGTTTCTATCCATGTCTGGCCAGCTTTACATTGGAGGAGAGCAATGCCTTGATTGGACAAATCCTTCCCCGTTGAAACCAGATTTTAAAGTGTGGTGCTGCGTACACACGGTCGGACTTTTCGACCGGACTGGTCTGACGGATGCCGACGGACCAAATCCGGCGAACAATCCGATCGTGTGTGGTCTTCACCGGACCTTCAGCGGACTTTTCCCGTCACAAATCTGACAGACTTTACATTTGGAACATGCTTCAAATCTTTACGTCGTAACTCCATCGGACCCAAAAACCAACGCTAGGGCAGCTATTGGCTACTGGCTATCAACTTCCTTATTTTAGTCCGGTCTACGTCACCACGTACGAATCCGTTGGACTTTGGTGTGATCGTGTGTAGGCAAGTCCGGCCATTAAAAAGTCCGCAAAAAGTTCGTCAAAAGTCTGTCGAAAGTGTGTCGGACAGGCTGTCTGACTTTTGCAGCTGAAAAGTCCGACCGTGTGTACGCGGCATAAGTTCGCCTTTATAGAAAATTTGTAAGGTGACCTTACACTGGACCCCCTCCCCATCCCACCCGGTCCTGCTGTACCAGAGCCTCGATCCCACACTGTCAGACACGGGCAAGCAGCTTCATTGGTTTGGGAATTTGAAAGCATAAGATAACCTCAGTACCTGAGATCCCAATACATTATTTGTACACAGGCAGGAAGAACAAAAGACAAAGATGAAAAAAAATCTAAAAATGTAAGCTGATGTTAAACTCTATCTATACACAAGAACGAAAAAAATGTATATATTGCAGCTTACCACTCCTTGTATGTGGTGGTTTCATTTGTTGGATTTATTTAGGCTAAGTGCTAATTTATGCAAGCACAGAAAAAGTACCTCGAACCCCGCCAAAAATGTAATGTCTTTGTTCCCTACTGCACACTGAACCAAAGTCTTAACTATTGTTAACTTTCCCTGTTCTCATCTGTGAATTACAGAAAACCTTCCCCAATGTTGTTGATGTAATAACCATTGGTCCCTCCACACATGCCAGGGTCCTGGGTGTAATCCTTGACTCTGACCTCTCCTTCAGCCCCCACATCCAATCACTGGCTAAATCCTGCCACCTTAACCTCCGCAACATCTCCAGAATTCGACCCTTCCTGACTAATGACACCACAGAGCAACTTATTCACTCCTTGATTATTTCCCGCCTTGACTACTGCAACTCTCTCCTTAATGGCCTACCCTTACGCAGGCTATCCCCCTTTCAGTCTATTATGAATGCTGCTGCTAGACTAATACACCTCACTAACCGATCCGTGACTGCTGCCTCTCTCTGCCAATCCCTTCACTGGCTTCCCCTACCCCACCGTATAAAATTCAAAATGCTAACCATAACATACAAGGCCATTCACAACATTGCCCCCAGCTACATCACCAACCTCATCTGCAGATATTGCCCAAATCGTTCTCTCCGCACCTCCCTGGACCTCCTGCTCTCTTGTTGCCTCCTCCCATGCTCGCCTTCAGAACTTCTCCAGTGCCTCTCCCATCCTCTGAAACTCCCTGCCCCAGTATGTCCGATCAGCCCCTAACCTGTCCACCTTTAGGAGATCCCTGAAAACTCACTTATTCAGTGAAGCCTATCCCACATCCACCTAGCAACTGTCCCCCGAGCCACCCCCATCAAATCATTCCCCGCATCTATTACCTTTTGTACCACCACCCCCTCCCTTTAGAATGTAAGCTCTATGAGCCGGGCCCTCCTGTCTCTTCTGTATTGAACTGTACTGTAATTGTGCTGTTCCCCCTCTACATTGTAAAGCACTGCATAAACTGTTGGCGCTATATAAATTGTGTATAATAATAATAATAATGTAAAGGGAAGAAAGAGATGTTCTATAGTTCAAATCAGACGAGCAATCTTGGACAGCAATGCTGGTTCTTCATAGATACAGTAGAGTGAGTGACCATTGTCAACCTAGGACATAAAATGTGTTACTGGCAGGAGAGCTTGGAAAAAATTATGGAAAAAGCCCAAAAAATACCAAAACAAACAAACAAACAAAAATGAACGCAGCTACCATGTCTGAACTGATAACCTTCAACATAATATTATTATTATTAAAATACAGGATTTATATAGCGCCGACAGTTTACGCAGCCCTTTACAACATTAGGGCAGACAGTACAATTACAATACAATTCAATACAGGAGGAATCAGAGAGCCCTGCTCGTTAGAGCTTACAATCTAGGAGATACATTTTTGTTTTTGGATTTATATGTCTTTCAACTAAATGCTAAAATAAAACATTGTACACTAGCCATAAACCTACTTTTTTAGTACAATGTACATAAGAAACTTTTTTTTTTTCATATTTTGAGTTGTGGGAGAGGGTTTAATCCAACTGGGCTGTTGACTGCTGTGTGACTTTCACTGCAATACTCTTTGCCATGAGCTGAGCTTCTGTAGGCATTGCTCCCCTAGTGATTTCCTTTAAAATAAATAGAATGCTCATTTATTGTAAGAGAATTGGAAGGTTTAACAAATAGTGGCACTGGAGGTAGTTGGAGAGCTTCCTTCAGGGATTATGGGTAGCCATTGGACATGCGAATGACCCTACCCTATTTTATTCAACAAAAGAACACAGCTTTGGCAAGTGTTATATTTAAATATTGAGGTCAATGATACATGAATGGACACTGGTCATTATTTTTTAATAATATCACATTTTGTTTGAATTTGTTTTGTTAGCATCAAGGGTCCTTCAAAATCAGGGTCTATGAGAGAGAAGACTTCAAAGGTCAGATGATGGAGTTCAATGAGGATTGTCCTCATGTCTACGAAAGATTCCGCTATCATGACATCCACTCTGTTCAAGTTCAAGATGGCTTCTGGATGTTCTATGAGGAGCCCAACTACAAGGGACGTCAGTATTACCTGAGGCCTGGAGAGTACAGGAGATACACTGACTGGGGAGCCACAAGCCCCAGAATTGGATCCTTCAGATGCCTTCGCCATTCCTTCTAAACCTGACAGAAATTTGTATGCCCTAAAATAAACCTTATGAAAATTTACTTTTGTTGCGTATGTGTTTTTTAAATTTTTATTTATACAATTAGGTTTACTCAATGATCAGGTGTCATGAGTAATGACAATATGCAAAGTACAGTACTCACACAACCAATTGGACTAAAGAAAATTAAAGACACCAATATCAATGCTTGTTTAGACACGTTAGGTGACACTTATTAAAACAATTTTTATTCAATTTTTATTAACTCTTACAGTGTTACTCTCAGAAGCAATTTGCAACACTCACCATAAAACTTAAAATAATAGAAATAAAAAAAAATATTAGCTGCAATAAATTTTCTGTGTATGGTACGAAATCACCTCGCCCCTTGTGCTTGTGCATTATTATTATTATTCTTAAAGGTCTTTCTTCCACTCAATTAGTGAGTTTAACCCAATGGAGAGACTCATGGATCAGGAAGGGACAACTAAGAATGGTATTTCTAATATCTGCAAAATGCTGGTGTCACCCCTGGATCCTAGAGTTTCATGTTTTTTGAATGGATGTGAGCTTGAACTAGATCAACCCATCTCAAAAGATCAAAAGTGTAAAGCCATAGACTATGTATACTCTACCTCAATAGATATGAGGATAAAAGAAATGAACTATAAATTGTTGACTAGGAGGCATTATGTTCCATCAAAATTACATAAGATCAATTTAAGAATGTCATAGGAATGTTGGAGGGAATGTGGTGGTGAGGGAACGCATGCCCATATATGGTGGCACCGTCTAATCATCCAGATATACTGGGTAAAAAAAAATGTAAATAAAATTAAGATGATTAGTAACTCTGAAATTGGGCATGACCCTTGGCAATGTTTATTTCATGCTACTAGCGAGTCAAGGAAAAAAATATAAAATTTATATTATTACTTTTTTGTTGAATGCAGCGAAAGAATTAGGCTGGGTTTACACTGAGGAATGGGGTCTGGTACGTCTCCATTCACCGTTTCAGGTCCAATTTCAGCCCACGTTTTTGGCTGAATTCAGACCTGAAATGGACCAGAAGATGCACAGTACTCCTGTGCAATTCGCACCAGAGCCTCTCCGGAGATGTGTGAACCAGCTCCATAGAGAGCCAGTCCCAATCTCCTGACATACGAATTGGATGTGGGGAAACCTGCATCCAATTTGCACTGGTGTGAACCCAGCCTTAATCCCTGTGGTGTGCATCAGCAGGGATCTGTGATTGCTGTGTTTTTGGACACAGTTGGTCACAGATCAGAGTAAAGGGGCCAATCAGCGAAAGTATTAATCCCAAAACACTGGAAATAAAAGAAAATACCAACTTTGACAGAATTTTTGGGTGGCCCCGCCCCCCTCTGACACTCCGGGAAAGCCATAGGGAAGTCCCTGTGCGTCAGAGGGGGCGGGGTCACCCGGAAACGTCACCGTGTGGCCCCGCTCTCAATTATAAAAGAACTATCAAAGCGAAGACGCGTCATACGGCGGGTGCCTCCCATGGAGGCAGGTCGGTCGCGGCTTTGGTTTTTTTTTCTTTTTCGTCCGTTGGCGGAGCAAGAGAAGATGAATGGACTTTGTGGGGCATTTTTTTTTTTTAAATAAAGGACTTGTTCCAAGCTGTGTCTTGTCATTTGTACCATTTTGACACTTTTTTGTGAAATGGTAGGGTTAACCTGTTAAAGGGGGCTTCCAGATTCCGATAAACCCCCGACCGCAGCCTCCCACAACCACTGGGCAAGGATTGTGGGGATGAGGCCCTTGTCCCCATCAACATGGGGACAAGGTGCTTTGGGGGGCTAATTTTTTTAAAAATTTTGGTTCTGGGTTATACTAGGATAGCCAATCGCCCGCTGTAAACAACGGTACCGGGATGATGCCTGCAGCTGCGGGCATCATCCCGGTATAACCCCGCAAAAGCCGAGTACACACATCTGCGTACACTCGGCGGGAAGGGGTTAATTTGATGGAAATGGCATACTAGTTTGCATCACATCCTTTTTGAACAGACCACAATTTCATAAAGCTTGAGCAGGCATTTAGCATTCATAAGAAAATACATTTTAGTGTATTTTTTAAAATACTAAAGATGGCAACAGCATACTGGTTTGCAACACAGCTAGAAAGCCTTTTTGAACAAATCTCAATTTCTGAGAGATTGAGCAGGTATTTAGCATTTGGAAAAAATTGTGTCTTCTTGGGGCACCAACAATGAAAATAGCCTATAGGTTTGAACCACAGCTAGAAAATGTAAAATTGTATACTCACCTTTCTGTAATTTTCCTTTCCTAGCGCATCTTCATGGCAGCATACAATGGGTTGTGACTCCGGTCCCACAACCTGATAGGACTGGTTAACCATAAATCAAAGACAGACCCTGCTCACAGCATTCTCTGTAACTCTCACCATTTGGGTGTTTGGGTGGGCATCTGTATGCTGCCATGAAGATGCACCAGGAACAGACCACAATTTCATAGAGCTTGAGCAGGCTATTAGCATCCATAAGAAAATACATTTTAGTGCCTTTTTTAAAATACTAAAGATGGCAACAGCATACTGGTTTGCAACACAACTATAAAGCCTTTTTGAACAAACCTCAATTTCTGAGAGATTGAGCAGGTATTTAGCATCTGGAAAAAACAGTGTCTTCTTTGGGCATACAATGGGTTGTGACTCCGCCCCCACAACCTGATAGAATTGGTTACCTATAAATAAAAGACAGACCCGGCTCACGGCATTCTCTGTAGCTCTCACCATTTGGGTGTTTGGGTGGGCATCTGTATGGTGCCATGAAGATGCAACAGGAATGGAAAATTGCGTAAAGGTGAGTATTAGGGATGAGCTCGATGTTCAGGTCGAACATTAGTTCGACTCGAACATCGGGTGTTCGCCCATTCACCGAAGAATGAACATTATGGGGCGTTCGCAGTAAATTTCAAGTGCCGCGGAATACCCCATAATGCACTGCGCGATCGCAGTGCATTGCTGTATGATCAGAAAAAATGAAAACTCAAAATGACGCGCCCTTCCTGAGTTCTCACCACTGCGCTTAATGCAAGAAAAGAAGGAGGTGTTGGACCTCCAAAGCAAAATGTGAAAAAATATGATGAAGGAACTAAATGTAAAAAAAACAAATATGTGAAACTTGAGTGTGTGAAGTAAATGTGGAATGAATCCCAAGCTGCCACTTATAAATTTAAACAATACAATGAATCCTATTATTCCCAAGAGCCCAAATAAATGTGATCCTGGTAGAACAATATAAGTAGCGCTAAGTGCCAGTGATAGGTCATACAACACTCAAAAGTGATCTAGTACATCTATCAACAGCAAAATCATAAAAAACTTATACAAATACAAAATAGAATTGTAAAATAAAATGCAAACGTGCCCATTGATGACACATAAACAAAAGTGCCACTTGATTTCACTTTTGTTTATGTGTCATCAATGGGCACGTTTGCATTTTATTTTACAATTCTATTTTGTATTTGTATAAGTTTTTTATGATTTTGCTGTTGATAGATGTACTAGATCACTTTTGAGTGTTGTATGACCTATCACTGGCACTTAGCGCTACTTATATTGTTCTACCAGGATCACATTTATTTGGGCTCTTGGGAATAATAGGATTCATTGCATTGCTGTATGATGTTTGGCCAAAGCATGCACCTGACCTGCATGCTTTGGCCTTTCACAGCGCCATTTGCTAAGAGAGCCATAATTGGCCAAAGGCAGGGTGCCTTTGGCCAATCATGGATTAGGGGGACTAAGTCCACACCCCACACTATATAAGGCTGCCTACAGGGCAGCCCTGTGTAGTGTTGTTGGCGAGGACGGAGAGATAGCGTGGTTTAGAATAAGCAAACAGGTTATTCAGTTAGTGGCAGTTTATTTGATATATATATATATATATATATATATATATATATATATATATATATATATCTATAGATATATCTATATATCTATAGATATATAGATATATATCTATAGATAAATATATAATCTCCATCCAGTGTAGCCTATATCTACAGTTCATTCTGTGGTGTACTATTTCTAATATACTTCAAGCGGTGTATATATATATATATATATATATATATATATATATATATATATATACTCTGCATCCAGTGTAGCCTATATCTACAGTGCATTCTGTGGTGTACTGTTTCTACTACACTTCTGGTGGTGTACACATTACACAATACAGTGCAGCCGTAATGCAGTTGCTACTACTTTTCTGGTGGTGTACACAGTACACAATACAGTGCAGCCGTAGTACAGTTGCTACTACTTTTCTGGTGGTGTACACAGTATCTAATACAGTGTAGTGTGGTGTTGCAAAACAAAATATACATCATGTCCTGAAGGCCACCAAGGAGAGGCAGACGCTCACAGGCCACTAAAAGATGGCAAGCAGCCTCTGTGTCTACAGTCAACAGTGCTGGTCATGGACATGGTGCATCCTCTGCAGGTGGCCGTGAGGCACACTTGTCCTTTTTTTCTGCTGCCAGGGCAGGGGCAGAAACATTGGACCTTTGGTGTGGTGGTGCCACAACATTGTAATCCCTCACAGATACTGCTGTGAAATATTAGATCAAAAATTGTAATTACATGCCCCTGTTAAACAGGGACAGAAAAATTGGGCCTTAGGCAGTGGTGGTGGTGCCCTAAACCAAAAATATTGTTGGAAGCTAGCATCATCAAGATTGAGGAGGAATAGGATAGTCACTTAGCATAGGCAGTCTTCAAGGGATCCCACATCCATAGAAAAATCAATTAGTTACATCAGCATCAGGTGCTTGATAACTGCTGATCCAAGGCTGATTCATTTTTATGAATGTGAGCCTATCAATGGAGTCTGTGGACAGGCGCACTCTATGATTCGTTATAAACCCTCCAGCAGCACTGAATGTGTGTTCAGAAAGAACGCAGGATGCAGGACCGGCCAGTAGCTCAATTGCATATTGAGCAAGTTCTGGCCAGTGGTCCATCCTCAAGACCCAGTAACCCAGTGGATGCTCTGTTGGAAAGGTCTCCAAGTCTGCTCTTGCCCCTAAATATTCCTGAGCCATGTAATGCTGATGCTGGCGATGGTTGCTTGAACCGATCAGACCTTCTCCACCGTTCTTCCTCTGACTGAACGAAGCCTCAGCAACACGTTGTCCAGCACCAGGAAATTGTAACCTTCCAGGGTCTGGAAATGCGTTGCACAAATCTTTCTTCAAGGCCTCCTGAAGATGTTTCATCCTCTGCTCCCTCTGCAAAGGCAGGATGAGTTCTGCAACCTTACCCTTGTAACGTGGATCAAAAAGGGTTGCCAGCCAGTAATGATCCCTCTCCTTGATACCACGAATCCTAGGATCCTTTCGCAGGCTTTGCAGAATCAGGGAGGCCATGCAGCGTAAGTTTGCATAGGCATTCGATTCTGAGTCCTTTGGGTCACTAAGGATCACATGATCCATAACAACCTCCTCCCAGTCATGTACAACTCCTTGGGTTTCTACGGACTGAAAACCATCCCTTGAAAATTGCTGCTAAGTGTTATCTTTCACGTCCATGCTGACACAATCCTCCTCCTCTTCTTCCTGTGTGTTTGGTGGGCCAGCAGGAATACTATCTGGATAAAAGGGGCCTTGAGAGGTAAGGAAGCCCGCTGCCCGCTGTTTTGCCTCAAGTGCCCTGTCCATGATCCCATGAAGCGTGTGCTCCAACAGGAATATGAAAGGGACAGTGTCAGTGATGCATGCATTGTCGCTGCTCAATATCCTTGTGGCCTCCTCGAATGGTGACAGGACAGTGCATGCATCCTTGATCAGTACCCATTGGCGTGGCAAAAAGAAGCCAAGCTCCCCTGACCCTGTCCTGGTGCCATACTCACACAGAAACTCATTGATGGCCCTCTGCTGCGTGTGCAGCGGCTGCAGCATTGCCAACGTTGAGTTCCACCCGGTGGGCATGTCACAAATGAGGTGGTTGGTGGGCAGGTTGCATTCCCTTTGAATGTCAGCCAGCCAAGCACTGACATTGTATGACCGGCGGAAATGACCACAGACTTTTCTGGCCTGCCTCAGGAGAGTCTGTAAGCCTGGGTACCTGCTCAAGAACCACTGCACCCCCAAATTCAGGACGTGTGCCAAACATGGGACATGGGTCAAGAGTCCCTGTCGGAGGGCGGAGAGAAGTTTGGTGCCATTGTCGCATACAACCATTCCTGGCTGAAACTGGCATGGCATCAACCACCTCTGAGCCTGCCCCTGCAGAGCTGACAGAATCTCTGCCCCACTGTGGCTCCTGTACCCTAAGCAGACCAACTCAAGCACCGCATGGCATCTTTTTGACTGAATGCTTGCGTAGGCTCTTGAATGCTTAGAGAGCCAGAATAGCCTTCCGTGAAAAGAAATGGCGTTTTGGAACCTGCCACTGAGGTACAGCACATTCCACAAATTCACGAAAGGGGGCGGAGTCTATCAGCTGAAAAGGCAGCAGTTGCAGTGCTTCCAATTTGGCCAAGCTAGCATTCAGACGTTGAGCATGTGGATGGCTGGGACCGAATTTCTTTTTATGGTTTAGCAACTGGGGTAGGGAAATTTGCCTGCTAAAATTATATGGTGGTGTACTAATAGCAGATTGGCTGCAAGTACTTGGGACACCTATTGCTATACCTTCATTCCTCTCAGTGCAGGTTTTTGAGAGGACTGGAGGTATAGTGGGGTTGGAGATCCCAGATGAGGAGCAAGTCCGCCTTTTTCTTTGATGTGGGTCTTTCAAGCGTTGTTGCCAATGGACTGCATGGCAGGTCGTCATATGTCTGGTCAAGCATGTGGTGCCCAAGCGGCTGCTGTTCTGGCCATGCTTCATCCGCTTCAGACATATGTTGCAAACAGCAGGGGTGCGATCTGCTTCACACGTGTCAAAAAAGGCCCACTTTTTTGAAAAGGAACTTTTCAAAATCAGCGTGGAGTCAGTAACGCACTGCACCTGCGGAGGTCTGCGGTGTGATGCAGTAGGGTGGCTGCCCTTAAGCTGCCCCCTAGAGGACATCCTGCCTCATTGGAGTTGTGCCCCCTCCTCCTCTCTTCTCTCAGGCACCCAAGTACAGTCCGTGACCTCATCATCCTCTCCCGCCTCATCACTCGAGCAAACTTGGCATTATGCGGCAGCTGGGGGAACATGACTGACTGTTTCTTGTCCTTTTTGGGCACCCCCTCTCTCTAGGCTCACGTTATTCCCTAACCTGGAAACCAACATCGGAGCCTTCAAATTGCTGCGCATCCTCCAGCAGCATGTACCCACCACTGTGGTCGAATAATTCTGGGGACTCCTGACTGTGGACAAGGAGCCAGTGGAATAGGCCGCTTTGACAGCTGCTTTGAAAGGCAAACTACTCTGAGCCTGGGTAACAGAGGATGAGGATGGCTTTGTTATCCACTCCACCAACTCTTCTGTATGTTCTTGCTCAATAACATGGCCAGAAGCAGAAAAAAAGGACAAGCCACCTGCAGAGGATACACCATGTCCACGACCAGCACTGTTGGCTGTAGACACAGTGGCTGCTTGCCCTCTTTTAGTGGCCTGTGAGCATCTACCTCTCCTTGGTGGCCTTCCGGACATGGTGTATATTTTGTTTTGCAACACCACACTACACTGTATTGTGTACTGTGTACACCACCAGAAGTGTAGTAGCAACTGCACTACGGCTGCACTGTATTGTCTTCTGTGTACACCACCAGAAAAGCAGTAGCAACTGCACTACGGCTGCACTGTATTGTAATTACAATTTTTGGTCAAATATTTCACAGCATGGCCCGTTCCTGTACCAACCAAGAGTAACTGTGAGGGCTTACAGTGTTGTGGCACCACCACCACTACCACCAAAGGCCCAATTTTTCTGCCCCTGTTTAACAGGGACATGTAATTACAATTCTTGATCTAATATTTCACAGCAGGGCCCGTTCCTGCGCCCACCAAGAGTAACTGTGAGGGCTTATAGCGTTGTGGCACCACCACCACCACTACCAAAGGCACAATTTTCTGCCCCTGTTTAACAGGGGCATGTCATTACAATTTTTTATATAATATTTAACAGCAGGGCCCGTTCCCGCACCCAACAAGAGTAACTGTGAGGGGTTACAGTGTTGTGGCACCACCAAAGGACCATTTTTTCTGCCCCTGTTTAACAGGGGCATGTAATTACAATTCTTGATCTAACATTTCACAGCAGAGCCTTTTCCTGCGCCCACCAAGAGTAATCTGTGAGGGCTTACAGTGTTGTGGCACCAGCACCACCACTACCACCAAAGGCCCAGTTTTTCTGCCCCTGTTTAACAGTGGCATGTAATTAAAGTTTTTAAAATAATATTTAACAGCAGAGCCTGTTCCTGCGCCCAACAAGAGTAACTGTCAAGGATTACAGTCTTCTGGCACCACCAAAACGTGAGGCCCAATTTTCTGCAGAGTATATAGGACAGGCCGTATAATATATATACTTCTGTTCAGAGTATATAATGCCTGGGGCCACCCCATGCCATTTTTTTTAAATTTGGGTGCGGGGTTTCCCTTAATATCCATACCAGACCCTAAGAGCCTTGAAATGGGCTGGGGCGGGGGAGGGGGGCGACTCATGCCGTTTTTCTCAATGATTTTCATCTATTTTGCCAGGACCCGACAATACAATACAGCCGCAAGCAGTGTTGAATGACTTTTTTCCTTTAGAAATGTAATTTTGCTGTGGTATTGTTCTAAAAATGGGAAAACTGCGCAACTTTACAGGCATACTATGGACACCCCCCCCGGGCACGATATTTAAAGGAATATTTCATTTTTAGTGTTTCACTTTAGGCATTCTTAAAATCACTGCTCCCGAATAAACAACCATTTTTAAAACTTTCTTTTGCATTGATACATGTCCTCTGGGGCAGGACCCGGGTCCCCAAACCCTTTTTATAGCAATAACTTCCATATAAGTCTTTAAAATTAGCACTTTTGATTTTTCATGTTTGTGTCCCATAGACTTTAACAGTGTTTGTGTGTTCGAACAACTTTTTGCATGTTCGCATGTTCTGCTGCAAACCGAACCGGGGGGGGTGTTCAGCCCACCCCTAGTCACCATCAATAAAAAGACTAAAATGTATTTTCGTAAGAAAGATGGGCTTTGCAAAAGACTTTGAGAAAATCTTTTTCTTTATATGATGATTGTGTAATAGAATTATGATTTTGATTTTTTTTTTTTTGTGATGACATTTTCTGCAATCCTTACATCAGAAAATAGAAACAGACTTTTCGGTTCCAGAAAAAAAAAGTCCTGACAGACAGAGTAAAATTTGTTCCACATAGTTGTTTAGATAAAGCTTTGAAATGCAGGTGCAAGTAGAGACAATGAGCGCATACAATGCAGGACAATGTGACCTTTACATAATACTAAAATGAACTGAAAAATCAGCTGTACATTCTGCTTACTGGGTGAAAAAAGAAAAGTCAGCGTTACTTTCAATGTATGCAAAGAGGATGTATATAAAGGAGAGCTTTTCCCGAACCGACTGCAGCTCATAGATTGTGGCCTGAGCGAGAAAACGTCCAACATCCACCCAAACATGGGAAAGGTAAGCTATAGCTTTTGATATATGAGGAAACAATCCTTAAAGGTTATAAATCTTCATATAGTGCTTATATTTTTTAAGCAGCTATTAAATCCTAATTACTAATTTGTACAAATTGATACAATCAGAATTCATTTTGTTAAAGTCACAAGAGATAATTTCTGATTTGATCTGTGCTAGTTTTTTAAAAAAAAAGTAACTTTGTTAATACCTGGTATACATTTTATTCTTTACGTTTTTTTTCCCCATGTAAAATTACACCAAAACAATGTTCCCATTTAAAAAAAATTTAAATGGACCAGAAACATTTTTACATTTCCACTATCGGTCTGTTTTTTGAAATATAACTAATAATTAATAACTAATAATTTTAAAAACCTTGACCTTACTTAAAATAACAAATAATAATACTTTTTTTTTCTTTGGGGGGGGGGGGATTATTTTATTTTTTATGGAATAGACCACATTACATACATAAAAATTAAAAGAAAAATGTATTTTTTTGTGTTGACCAGTGCTAGATTTTTTTTTAACCACTTTCCGTCCATGCTATAGTTGAAAAACAGGATAGGCGTAGTCTTACCCTACCAGGAGGGCGTCCATGGGCATCCACCTGTGATCACGCTGCCTGTGCACCTTCCTGCGGCGTGAATTGGCAGGAATCTATGATCGCTGCGTCCTTCGGACAAGGATGATCACAGATCAGGGTAAAGGGCCACTGTGAATGCGTCCAATGACAGCTGATCATGGTGTAAACACAAGCCAGTTATCGGCATTCCTTTCCTCACGCTGATAGCGCGAGGAGAGGAGGAGAGAGCCAAAAAAACAGATTGTGAGAAAGGAACATCTACACCGATCATCAGGGCACTGATTATAAGTGTCCTGATTATCAGTGTAGTCCCAACAGTGCCCACCAGTGCTGCCAATCAGTATTCACCAGTGCTGCCAATTAGTGCCCACCAGTGCTGCCAATCAATGCTCATCAATGCTGCCTATCAGTGCCTCCTCATCAGTGTTACCTATCAGTGCTGCCCATCAGTGCTGCCTACCAGTGCCTATCAGTGCCCCTCAGTGCCGCCTCTGAGTGCCCATCAGTGTCATCAGTGCCCATCAGTTCTGCCTATCAGTGCCCCTCAGTGCCCCTCAGTGCCACCTATATGTGCCCATTAGTGCCTCCTCATCAGTGCCAACCAGTGCCACCTCATCAGTGTCCATCCGTGCTCATCAGTGAAGGAGAAAAATTACCTTTTGCAAAATTTTTTAACAAACTATGAAAAACGTTTTTTTTTTTCGGTCTTTTTAATTTTTTTTAGCAAAAAATAAAAAACCCACTAGTGATTAAATACCACCAAAAGAAAGCTCTATTTGTGTGAAAAAAATGATAAAAATTTCATATGGGTACAGCGTTGCATGACCACGCAATTGTCATTCAAAGTGTGACAGCGCTGAAAGCTGAAACTTGGCCTGGGCAGGAAAGGGGTGAAAGTGCCAAGTAGGCAAGGAGTTAAAGTAGTTTAATGGTAAAAACGTTTATTTTATAATTTGTCCCATGAAAAAACATGCTAAGATGATGTTACCATTTAAAAACCTGGAAAATGGACCAGAAACATTTTTACATTTCCACTATCGGTCTGTTTTTTGAAATATAACTAATAATTAATAACTAATAATTTTAAAAACCTTGACCTTACTTAAAATAACAAATAATAATACTTTTTTTTCTTTGGGGGGGGGGGATTATTTTATTTTTTATGGAATAGACCACATTACATACATAAAAATTAAAAGAAAAATGTATTTTTTGTGTTGACCAGTGCTAGATTTTTTTGTAACCACTTTCTGTCCATGCTATAGTTGAAAAACAGGATAGGCGTAGTCTTACCCTACCGGGAGGGCGTCCATGGGCATCCACCTGTGATCACGCTGCCTGTGCACCTTCCTGCGGCGTGAATTGGCAGGGATCTATGATCGCTGCGTCCTTCGGACAAGGATGATCACAGATCAGGGTAAAGGGCCACTGTGAATGCGTTCAATGACAGCTGATCATGGTGTAAACACAAGCCAGTTATCGTCATTCCTTTCCTCACGCTGACAGCGCAAGGAGAGGAGGAGAGAGCCAAAAAACAGATTGTGAGAAAGGAACATCTACACCGATCATCAGGGCACTGATTATAAGTGTCCTGATTATCAGTGTAGTCCCAACAGTGCCCACCAGTGCTGCCAATCAGTATTCACCAGTGCTGCCAATTAGTGCCCACCAGTGCTGCCAATCAATGCTCATCAATGCTGCCTATCAGTGCCTCCTCATCAGTGTTACCTATCAGTGCTGCCCATCAGTGCTGCCTACCAGTGCCTATCAGTGCCCCTCAGTGCCGCCTCTGAGTGCCCATCAGTGTCATCAGTGCCCATCAGTTCTGCCTATCAGTGCCCCTCAGTGCCCCTCAGTGCCACCTATAAGTGCCCATTAGTGCTTCCTCATCAGTGCCAACCAGTGCCACCTCATCAGTGTCCATCCGTGCTCATCAGTGAAGGAGAAAAATTACCTTTTGCAAAATTTTATAACAAACTATGAAAAACATTTTTTTTTTTCGTTTTTTTTATTTTTTTTAGCAAAAAATAAAAAACCCACTAGTGATTAAATACCACCAAAAGAAAGCTCTATTTGTGTGAAAAAAATGATAAAAATTTCATGTGGGTACAGCGTTGCATGACCACGCAATTGTCATTCAAAGTGTGACAGCGCTGAAAGCTGAAAATTGGCCTGGGCAGGAAGGGGGTGAAAGTGCCAAGTAGGCAAGGGGTTAAAGTAGTTTAATGGTAAAAACATTTATTCTATAGTTTGTCCCATGAAAAAACATGCTAAAATGATGTTACCATTTAAAAACCTGGAAAATGGACAAGAAACATTTTTTTACATTTCCACTGTGAGCTGTAACTTTGTCCCTACTTTGGACAACAAATAATACATTTTTGTTTTAATTTTGTGGGCGGGGGGGGGGGGTTGTTGGGTCTGGGCTACTGGTTATAGTCTCGCCTTTGGCAATGTTGTTTTGCAAAAATTACGTAAATTCAAAAATTGCATTTGTTTGTAAATAAAAAATATACATTTTATTCTCTAATTTGTCCCATGTCCAAACATACTAAAATGATGTTTCCATTTTAAAACATGGTACATAGACCAGAAACATGTGTCTATTTCCACTACAGCAATGATTGTTAGGCTGTAACTTCCTGACTTAGGATAGAAAATAATACATACAGTTTTGTTTTTTTCTTGGGGGGGGTCTACGTTCCCCTGTGGCAACATTGTTTTGCAAAAAAATGATTTTCCTTTAAATGAAATCTATAGCCGAAATTACAGAATTATAAAACATGCATTTTTTTTTTTGTTTTGATTAGTGCTAGTAAAAAAAAAAAAGTTTTGTTGTAATTAAAAAAAAATACATTTAATTCTATAATTTGCCCTGGGTAAAATGATAATGATGTTTCAGTTTTATGGCACAGTAATTTTCCCTTGTAACATAAGACTTTTTTTTTTTTTTCAGTTTTGCTCATTTTCTTATGTGACCCCCCAAAAAATTTAACAAACAAAATGAATGTACACCTGCTGTAGCAAACTGTATCATGCTTTTCTGGGGGGGGGGGGGGGGGGTGTCTTCCTTTGTTCCTTTGGATCAACTGTGGGTGTAGGATTGGGTATTATATGATTTTTTTAAATTTTTTTTTTATGGGTGAACTAGATGGACTTGTGTGTTTTTTCAACCTGACTATGTAATTATGCAACTATGTAAAAATATAAACTAAGCGGGGGACAAAGGAGTAAATAATTAGGGCAGCTTAGGGTTAACTAAAGATTAGTAAGGGGTTACACTGACATACATTTCATACAAAAAAAGAAACAAACTTATGTGGGTCACACCTTTGATCTACATATGAGTGAAATAGTACATTCAATGAAATGATACATTGTTACATTGTATTTATGAAATTACACTTGCAGACCATCTACAAATGTAATTTTACAGTGAAATTCTACATTCTTACATTGTATTTACTCAATAACACTTGCAGACTATCTGCAAAATTCTGTAATTTTTACACGGGAGTGAATCTATTTTGACAACCACTCTTGCTGGGTAATATAAGGCAAATTCCAAAAATGACAGTTGGTAATAGCAGCAGAGGGAGTTTTGACAAGGGGAGAGAGGAGATGCATGCAAGAAATAGGATCGTTTTTTATTATTTCTGTTAGATACAGTGGGAAAGGCTTAGAAACCCTATTTTTTTCTGCTTTCAGTTGACAAATGAATGTATCAATGAGCACTTGGCGAAGGTGTGAGCTTACAGTTGGTATGTTCACTAGTGAATCAATAACTTTAAAGGTTTTCCTACAAGGCATTAGAATTTTTTTTTTCAAATTCTATACATTTTAGGAATTTCTTATTGCTAATTATTTAAAATTCCTGCATTCCCATGAAAGTAAAGACGAAAACTGCAATCTCAGAAATTAAGAAACAGTGATATATATATATATATATATATATATATATATATATATATATATATATTATTTTTTTTTTAATAGATCATCTTCTTCGAGGAAAGGAACTTCCAGGGTCGCTCTTACGAGTGTCACACTGAATGTCCCGACCTGTCCTCATACTTCAGACGCTGCAACTCCATCCGTGTGGAGAGCGGGAACTGGATCCTTTATGAGCTCCCCAACTACAGAGGACATCAGTACTTCCTCCATAGAGGAGACTATCCTGACTTCCAGCAGTGGATGGGCTACAATGACTCCATTAGGTCTTGTCGTCTGAGCCCCCAGGTAAGAACGTACAGGAGGACTCATTTAGCTACAGCTGTATTTGTAGTGGCAGCAAGAATAACCATTGTGCAAGCTTATCTTCCAAAATCTCTACAACATTCTTACACAATAGGGTCAGCCTACCTGTATGCAGTATTTAAAAGCTGAAACTTAAAGAGGAGTTTGCCCAAATACCCCCCCCCCCCAAAGTTTTTTTAAAGTCAGCAGCTGCAACTACTGTAGCTGCTGACTTTTAATATTAGGGCACTTACCTGTCCAGGCCTTCAGTGGTGTCCTCACCCAAGCCGATCCTTGAATGAGCTCTCGGGTGCTGGGGCCGCCGTCTTGGCTAAAGTAAACCGGCAGTAAAGCCTTGCAGTGAATTGCACTGCACTTTGTGAATGAGCTTACTGTGGGGAGAACAAGGAGGGAGCAAACTTCTGGCTCACTTTGCTGTGGCGTAGCGGGAGCTGGTACCTGTCAAAACCAGGTTCCCGCTACCCCCTCCCCCAAAAGGTGACAACTGTGGCAGCACAGGGGGGAAAGGAGGCAGACAAGTGAAGCGTACCCTGTGGGCGAAGCTTTGCTTTAAAAGACAAATTTACTTTTATCCTGGGTACACAGGAACTGGCAAAAATTAGCTACATGGGTGGAACTGCTGCCCGGCATCCTTTGATTGATAGGTTCCAGGTGGTAAATTGTCAGTTAAACAGCGGCTACATCCCATGAGATGCAGCCACTGTTTAGGTATTCTTACAGGCACTGCTTGTGGCTGACACAATACAACAGTCAAGAAGGAGATTCCTCCATGCACTCTGAAAAAATTGAGTAGAGTCCCCTGAAATGCATATTAGACCCCAAAATACATAGTAGTCTGGTATGGATTTTGAGGGGGTATACCACACACAAAAAAAGCCCTTTATCCAAACATTCAGCCTAGCTGGCCAGGCCCACGTTTTACATCCACCATCAGTCTGTCACGGTCTGGAGTCAAGCTTGGAGGCCAGTAGCTAAAGTAGTGGAACACCACACACTGACAAGCTGGACAGGTATACAACCAGTTTTCACCTTATAGATGGCACTGGTTTTCCTGAGGTGCAGAATCTAAGTACCAACCAGTGCTCACCAGAGCTCCTGATGGTGGAGATGGGTTTTGCTGCACTTTAGTACCAGGTCGCGGTCCTAAGGGTCTCCCCACCAGGAGGTTCGCAACCTGGGGTCCAGTAGCAAATAAGCAGGGAGGGATCAGGCAGAAACATAGTCAGTAAACAAGCCAAAGGTCAGTAACGAATGGTTGCAGGCTGGGATTAAGCAGAAGCGTAGTTGAGGAACCAGCCAAAGGTCAGTAACAAATGGCAGCGAAGATAGGGATGGCCGCAGTAGAGAAAAGAACAAGATATTGGCTGGACAGAACACAATAATCTGGCAAACAGGAAGTTCAGAGACATGGCTCAAATCAGGAAGTTCACAGCAGGAGCAAAGAGTTCAAGGTTCATGAAAAACAAGGTACAAGGCAAAGTTGTCTAACAGATCCAAAGGGTGCTTTCTAACATCTCCGGTGGCCCAGCAAGAAGTGTCATTGCCAAACACAGCAGACGTCCCAGGTTCAAGTCCAGGCCCTGACACAATCACATTGTGTAGATGTAGATCCATGTCAATCATGATATCCACCAAAAGAAATATTCTGCCTAACGCCTCTAGTCTACCCCCTCACTCCAGCCAAATGACAGCAGTTATATGCAAGGGGGAGGGTTCTTCAGAGGGAGTGATAGCCATTGACTATATATGATCATATCCGTCCATCTTTCTTTTTATCAAAGGACTTGTCAAAAAGGCCCTTTATCCAAGCATGCAGCCTAGCTGGCCAGGCCCACATTTTACATCCACCATCAGTCTGTCACAGTCTGGAGTCAAGCTTGGAGGCCAGTAGCTAAAGTAGTGGAGCACCACCCACTGACAAGATGGACAGGCATACAAGCAGTTTCCCATTGCAGATGACACGTGTTTTCCTGAGGTGCGGAATCTAAGTACAACCAGTGCACACCAGAGCTCCTGATGGTGGAGATGGGTTTTGCTGCACTTTAGTACCAGGTCGCGGTAGTCAGGATCTCCCCACCAGGAGGTTCGCAACCTGGGGTCCAGCAGCAAATAAGCAGGGAGGGATCAAGCAGAAACATATTCAGTAAACAAGCAAAAGGTCAGTAACCAATGGTTGCAGGCTGTTATTAAGCAGAAGCGTAGTCGAGGAACAAGCCAAAGGTCAGTAACAAATGGCAGCGAAGATAGGGATGGCAGCTGTAGAGACAAGAGTAAGATATTGGCTGGACAGAACACAATAATCTGGCAAACAGGAAGTTCAGAGACATGGCTCAAATCAGGAAGTTTACGGGAGGAGCAAAGAGTTCAAGGTTCATGAAAAACAAGGTACAAGGCAAAGTTGTCTAACAGATCCAAAGGCAGCTTTCCAACATCTCTGGTGGCCCAGCAAGTAGTGTCAATGCCAAACACAGCAGACATCCCAGGTTCAAGTCCAGGCCCTGACACAATCACATTGTGTAGATGTAGATCCATGTCAATCATGATATCCACCAAAAGAAACATTCCATCTGCCGAACACCTCTAGTCCACTCCCTCACTCCAGCCAAATGACAGCAGTTATATGCAAGGGGGAGGGCTCTTCAGAGGGAGTGATAGCCATTGACTATATATGATCATACCCATCCATCTTTCTTTTTATCAAAGGACTTGTCAAAAACATTTTATTTGTTTCTATTTACACTTTACTTATTTTTTGTGAATGAGTAGGGGTACTATGTACCTCCTACCTATTCACATGGGGGGTCTTTATCTTGGGTCCCCCTCTATTGTTAAAGGGAGCTTCAAAATTCCAATAAGTCCCCTGCCAGCAGACTCCCATAACCATCTGGCCAGGGTTATGGGTAAGAGGCCCTTGTCCTCATCAACATGGATAAAGAGTGCTTTGCCAGGGAGAGTCCTCCTTGGCAAACTACTACCCTATGTTGAGGGCATGTGTGTACACAAAGAGGAAGGGATGGTCGTGACCAAATTGACCTAATATAGATATTATCATTGCAGTGTATGCAAACTATAACTTCTATGGAATAGGGCTTGGGCCACAACAAGATATTTAAAGCATAAAAGTGTATGGTGGGAAGGGACTAAAAGAATGAAAAAGCCCTCCAACTGAATCTGTAAGTAGCACAGTCCAGCCTTCGTAAAACAGAAGGTATTCATGTCTCATTCCATCACATATATTTCTTTTCTTTTTTTTACTATCAAGAGATTCAAGAGGAAATCTGATAAACCTATAAGTAAAGCAGAAACCCTATTAAAGGATTCCTGGTACATTTTTTAAAGATTTTCCCAAAGTACATTCTGATCTTTTTTTGTTTTACAGCATGAAGGTTCCTTCAGAATCAGGATCTACGAGAGAGAAGACTTTAGAGGTCAGATGATGGAGTTCACCGAGGATTGCCCTCATGTCCAGGAAAGATTCCGCTTCAATGACATCCACTCTGTCCATGTCAACGAAGGCTACTGGATGTTCTATGAAGAGCCCAACTTCAGGGGACGTCAGTATTACCTGAGACCTGGAGAGTACAGGAGATACACCGACTGGGGAGCCACAAGCCCCAGAATTGGGTCCTTCAAACGAGTGCACTACTTCCAGTAAAATAAAACTGCATCTAGACAATTGCTTAAAAAATACCAGTAACAATAAAGTAACATGAAGCAAAATCTATACTGCTTTTTTTGTTTTTCAAAATTCCTTTTTTTTTCTGTAACGCTAAACGTTTTACATAATATGCAAAAAAACAAAATGTAGAGTTTAGGAGCATGTGAAGTGAAGACCATGAAAACCAAGTAGATCTTTCATTAACTTTAAAACCTGCATTAATCACATAATACGGCAATGTCATCAGTTTTTTCTAAAGACAATTCCACCTTTTATCATTAACCACTTCCCGCCTGTAGGACAACATATGACGTTCTGGACTTTGAGTGGAGGTATCTGAATGATGCCTGCAGCTACAGGCATCATACAGATATCTTTTTTTTCTGCTGGTGATTCCCTGCAATGTAAAAGACATCATCGCAGCTGTTTCTATTGGTTTGCCCGTGTTATCGGGGAGTCAGAGAATGAATCCGCTGGCGGCGGCCGTTTACGATAGAGCTGGCCAGGAACCAGATGTTCCCCAGCCATCTCTATGGCCCTTGGAGGCCAAAAGCGACGTCATGACGTCACATCTGGTAAAACTCCAAGCTAACTTGTAAACACCAGCAAGAACTGCACAGGCATCAGGATTTACATGATTGTGCTATCCATCTCAGCTTAGGAAGGGGATAGTGACCCTGGGAGATGCCTGAACATAGATGATTTCGTCCTTCTAAAGAAAAGTAGATGAAGGCATTATCAGGAGGAATCCTGTGATCTCTGTGAGAGGTAATAAATACCTGAAATGTGTTACATCTAAACATTACCCAGTGTGCATGTGGAAGGAAACATAGACCTGATGCTAGGTACTCGTTCAAGTGAACCTGTGCTTAGCTCGTAAAGGGAAATTCAACAGCTCCAGCTCCAAATACCCTTCCTTCACTCCTCAACTGTTTGGAGAATTGAAGAAAGTGATATGCGAGCCTAGGTGGCTCCAGTTACAGCTTACACAAGGTGTATGACTCTCCTCAGAGACTGACATCTCTCCATCTCTTTGCTTTCTCCTCCTATCAGCATGCTCCTTGCACTGCAAATAACCAGATTGGTTGCTTGTGGTGCTTCTCCTTCCTGCATCCTGAGCTCTGCTGTACAGCGAACTGCAAGAGGCTGATAACAAGTGGGTGGAGATGGACCATGGCATGAATGTACAGTATGCACATGTGAATAAGGCCTTAAAAAAAATCTATAGAAAAACTTTAGTGACACTGTAATTGTAGCACCCCCTAGATACAGGTACTAGGTTAGGTAAATCTAGTTACTGGCTTACTGTAATTAGTTGAGCTGCATGTGATTGTTTTGGTCTGTTCTGTGTTTCACTGGCTGTGCTTCACTGCTTCACTCTGTCCACAATAACAGAAGGAAAATTATTGCCTTCACATTGCTACTAAAGTTACTGGAGTATACCACAGTTATCCCACTCCTGTCAAAGTTCAAGTTCTGCAATAAAGCATCAGAAAAGCATACTCCTAGACACTTCATTGAGCCAAAAGAAGTTACTGTGATTATGTGTCTGGCTGAGGACATCAAAAAGGACATCAGTTTTATTTGGGTATAGCTGGGTAGACTGGTGAAGAAGCAGTTAGGCGGGCTGGGGGAGAGACAGCCGGATGGACTGGTGAAGAAGCAGTCAGGCGGGCTGGGGGAGAGACAGCCGAGTGGACTGGTGAAGAAGCAGTCAGGGGGGCTGGTGGAGAGACAGCCAGATGGACTGGTGGAGAAGCAGTCAGGGGGGCTGGTGGAGAGGAAGTCAGATGGAATTGGTAAAGAAGTAGTCAGGCGGGCTGGGGGAGAGACAGCCGGATGGACTGGTGAAGAAGCAGTCAGGCAGACTGGGGGAGTGACAGCCAGATGGACTGGTGAAGAAGCAGTCAGGGGGCTGGTGGAGAGACAGCCAGATGGACTGGTGGAGAAGCAGTCAGGCGGGCTGGGGGAGAGACAGCCGAGTGGACTGGTGAAGAAGCAGTCAGGGGGGCTGGTGGAGAGGAAGTCAGATGAAATTGGTAAAGAAGTAGTCAGGCGGGCTGGGGGAGAGACAGCCAGATGGACTGGTGAAGAAGCAGTCAGGCGGTCTGGGGGAGAGACAGCCGGATGGACTGGTGAAGAAGCAGTCAGGCAGACTGGGGGAGAGACAGCCAGATGGACTGGTGAAGAAGCAGTCAGGTGGGCTGGTGGAGAGACAGCCGGGTGGACTGGTGAAGAAGCAGTCAGGGGGCTAGTGGAGAGACAGCCAGATGGACTGGTGAAGAAGCAGTCAGGCGGGCTGGGGGAGAGACAGCCGAGTGGACTGGTGAAGAAGCAGTCAGGGGGGCTGGTGGAGAGACAGCCAGATGGACTGGTGGAGAAGCAGTCAGGGGGGCTGGTGGAGAGGAAGTCAGATGAAATTGGTAAAGAAGTAGTCAGGCGGGCTGGGGGAGAGACAGCCAGATGGACTGGTGAAGAAGCAGTCAGGCGGTCTGGGGGAGAGACAGCCGGATGGACTGGTGAAGAAGCAGTCAGGCAGACTGGGGGAGAGACAGCCAGATGGACTGGTGAAGAAGCAGTCAGGGGGGCTGGTGGAGAGACAGCCGAGTGGACTGGTGAAGAAGCAGTCAGGGGGGCTGGTGGAGAGACAGCCAGATGGACTGGTGGAGAAGCAGTCAGGTGGGCTGGTGGAGAGACAGCCGGGTGGACTGGTGAAGAAGCAGTCAGGGGGGCTAGTGGAGAGATAACCAGATGGACTGGTGAAGAAGCAGTCAGGCGGGCTGGGGGAGAGACAGCCGAGTGGACTGGGGAAGAAGCAGTCAGGGGGGCTGGTGGAGAGACAGCCAGATGGACTGGTGAAGAAGCAGTCAGGGGGGCTGGTGGAGAGACAGCCAGATGGAATTGGTAAAGAAGCAGTCAGGCGGGCTGGGGGAGAGACAGCCAAGTGGACTGGTGAAGAAGCAGTCAGACGGGCTGAGGGAGAGACAGCCGGGTGGACTGGTGGAAAAGCAGTCAGGCAGGCTGGTGGAGAGACAGCCGGGTGGACTGGTGAAGAAGCAGCCAGGTGGACTGGTGGAGAGACAGCTGGGTGGACTGGTAGAGAAGCAGTCAGGCGGGCTGGTGGAGAGAAAGCTGGGTAGACTGGTTAAGAAGCAGCCAGGTGGGCTGGCATTTTCTGCAGTAGTAGAACTGGGATCAGTGTCTACAGGGGAGGTGGAGGTACTTTGTGATACTTTTAAAGGACTGAGAATTCCTAGTCACTGCTTCCCCCTATCTAACTGAAAAGGTTCTGGAAGATCTTGGGCTGGGAGAGTTAAATCAGCAGCTGAAAATGTATGCAGCCCTGGCCAATCCCTATAGAGATGTGTCCAGATGGTGCCTGGGAAGGAGCATAAATACTCTTGAGACTGGAATCAGGGAGGCTCTTATGCTAGATGAGTAGATCCCAGCCTGGAGGGGGAATGTCCTCCCGGGCAAGCTTGCCATGTGTCTGCTATGTATTGAGGTCCCAGATAAGCTAGCTCGAGGGGCCATTGATTGCTGGAGCTGACTGAGGGACTTTCGTCTGGAGATCTGGTTTGGTATCACTGTAAAAGTGTGTGGAATATATTTGGAAGGAGACATCCAAATATCCAAGGACATTAGTGAGTACAGATTGGAGTGAGAGATCCTTGAGACTGCGTGCAGCTGCTATCCCTCGGGTGCTACAGTCAGTATTGCTCACAGAGGACATTGTGCCTGGTGTCCTGGTATAGCTCAGTCCACTAATTATTTTGTTGAAGGACTCGCAATAACAGAAGGAAGATTATTGCCCTCACGTTGCTACTAAAGTTACTGGAGTATGCCACAGTTATCCCACTCCTGTCAAAGTTCAAGTTCTCCAATAAAGCATCAGAAAAGCATACTCCTAGACACTTCATTGAGCCAAAAGAAGTGAGTGTGATTATGTGTTTGGCTGCGCTAAAACTACAGTGAGAAACCTTAGGGGCTTTAACTACTTAAGGACCGGAAGAATTTCCCCCTTAATGACAGGGCAATTTTTTGCGACACAGCACTGCGTCACTTTAACAGACAATTGCACGGTCGTACGATGCTGTATCCAAACAAAATTGACATCCTTTCTTTCCCCACAAATAGAGCTTTATTTTGGTGGTATTTGATCACCTCTGTGGTTTTTTATTTTTTGCGCTATAAACAAAAAAAAGAGCGACAATTTTGAAAAAAAAACATTTGTTATACTTTTTACTTTAATAAATATCCAAAAAAAAATGTAAAAAAAAAATTTCTTCATCAGTTTAGGGGCCAATATATATTGTTCTACTTATTTTTTGTAAAAAAAAAAAAAAAAAATCGCAATAAGCGTAAATTAATTGGTTTGTGCAAAAGTTATAGTGTCTATGAAATAGGGAATAGATTTATGACATTTTTATTATTTATTTTTACTAGTAATGGCGGTGATCTGCAATTTTTAGCGGGACTGCGACATTGCGGCGGACAGATCTGAGACTTTTGACACATTTTTGGGACCATTGACATTTATACAGCGATCAGTGCTATAAAAATGCACTGATTACTGTATAAATTACACTGACAGGGAGGGGGTTAAGACTAGGGGGCGATCAAGGGGTTAAATGTGTTCCCTCCTGTGTGTTTCTAACTGTGGGGGGATGGGACTGACTACAGGAGGAGACATATCACTGTTCCTACTTAGTAGGAACAGACGATGAGGATGTGTGTGTGTGTTCACACATCGTTCGGTCAAAGATTGGGACGGCAGTCATTTCTCTTTACTCTGTCAGCCTCTCCTCCACTGCCACTTCCCGCACCTCCTGCTCTCTCTCTCCCAGTCTGCACACTATACAAGCCCACAGCCGCGGCTCCCTGCTTCTCTGCAGTAGATCTGACTTCGGCTCCATGCTCCCCTGCCGCACACACACCCTAGTGACCTCCGGTCCTCTGTTCCTCTCTCCTGAACTGAGCTGCAGTGCTGTCATTATGCACAGTTACAGGTGAAGGACTCCATTCACCCCGGAGCATTGCTTACATTGCTGGATTATGCCTGGCTTCAGAAATGTGTGTTAATTAGCGGCTCCAGAGAGAACACCAGGGAATTTAAAGTGAGGCCCGGAGCTAAAGAAAAAAAAAAAAGAAAGTAGTGCAGGGCCGGGCATGACTGTGTGTAGAGGGGAGACAACAATGGGTTAAAAGCAGGGAAGTTTGCAAGAAAGGGGATGGTACCGATTGGAAAATGAGCAGAGTGGGGGGCGTTGTCTTTTTTTTTAAGGGTGAGGTGGGACTTTCGGGCAGCAGAGGCTCGGGCAGAAAGGAGGAAGCTGTTTCCACGCTGCTGACATTCCTCACCATGGCCAACATTGATCTCATCCTGGCCCAGCTGAGGGTGGCTGCTGCGACCAGTGGACCAGAGTGGCTTCACAGCCAAGTGTCCTCCCTGCTCCAGGATCAAGCATCAGGGTCAGCAGCGGGGGGTCAGGTGTCTCCACAGGCTCGGAGGTCTAGGCCTCCGGAGCGGTTTTCACTGGGACCCTCCCCCCGAGCTTCGCGCCACATCAGGAGCCCCCCACAGGACCCGTCAGGCCACCTGGTGAAGAGCCCATCTGCTTCCGTCGGTGGGGGTCCTGGGCGGGGCTACAGGCTGCTATCGCGCCTCTCCCCCACCCGCCGCACAGGTCAGGAGCCAGCGGACTCCTCCCCCTCAGCAGTGCCTGCGCAGATGGAGTCTCGGCAAGGGATAGCACAGCCACATTACCAGACTATCACGTACCTGGTTGGAGACTGAAATGACGAGGTCGGCCTCTCTTGTATCTCCAGTCCAGGTCCCGCTGGGAGTGGAACAGCGGGAGCCGAGGACCAGGAGAGACACGAGTGCCTGCAGCTGTGGACCCGGAGACTTGTGGCGGAGGATGCGATTTTGGATGAGCAGAGAAACCGTCAGATCAGGATAAGCGGTGCTGTGCCAAGGATCAGCTGGGCTTAAGGAGGCACTCCGCAGGAACTGTGGTGCTGGAACGTTAGGTGATGTAAAGTCCCTGGAATACTTGCAGCAGGAAGTCGCAGCAGGTTGCAGGACTGTGAATGCAGGCACTTGCAGGATGACGAGGAGAAACGCCAGAGGCAGGAGCAGAGTCTCAAGGGTAGCCAGGTTCGGTAACAGGCGGGCAGCGGGGTACAAGGCAGCAGGCAGAAGCGAAGTCACATGGATAGCCGGGTCAGGTAACAGGCCAGTAGAGCAGTGCAAGGCAGCAGGCATAAACAGAGTCCAATGGGAAGCCAGGATCAGAAACCAGTAGTCAGAGCAGAAACAGGATCCAGAAGCAGGGTCAAGGCAAGCCAGGTTCATCAACAGGTAACAGGCAGGTAGTAGCAAGGTTCAGGTATCAGGGTACAGCTGAAGACCAGTCAGCACCGGTCTGAGGGCAGGGCACTTCTTTAAATAGGCAGGCTGGTGCCGACTGGCGCTATGGGCGCGCTCCTGCGGGTGCACGCTGTCCATCGCGCACGAGCATTGATGCGCACAGGCATCTGCAACTGTTCATGTGCGCACGAGTGTGCACCGAACGGGAACTAATAGTTTTCTTACACAGACACAGCCGGCAGCTCCACTGATGAGAGGGATCTACTAGTGGTGAGGGACAGAGGGCAGAGAGGCGGCAGACGGTCGGGAACATCCGGCCAGGGCCCAACTCGAGGGAGCATGCGCAGCGGTGGGCGGATTTGGTGCTGTAGGCGGGGCCAACAACAGCAAGGATCCAAGGCATTCAGGCCCTCCTTTCCTGGGATGCTGCAGATGCCAGATCAACAGGTTCTTGAAGTACAGTCGGGAGGCAAGCTGTCATGCTCGGAGGAGTCACAGGTTCACACGACACCGATGGATGCTGGAGTGGCGGCTGTTGGGGGCATTTCTGGTCAGCCCGGTAAGTCCTCTGCTTTACCTAATACTTCACTGAATGCTGCACTGTGTGGGTTGTTGGGTGGGGGTGCTGCAGTGGCTGCTAGAGCCACGCCATAGTCATCTGCGTGGCTCCAATCAGTTAGCGGGGTTAGTGCGTATGGCAGGTGGATGGGGTCGAACTAAGGGCCCCCCACCCCCTCCCAGGTCACGGGTGTCCCACCTGCCCCTACGGAACTTTCTGTAACGCCCCCGGTGTTGGTAAATACGAAGGCTGGGGAAAAAGCAGAAGCGTTGCAGGAGGTCACGGGCAGGACAGATGTGGTTAGGATTGCTGATGCAGCAAAATGTGAGGCGTACGTGTGCTTTGAAGGGCTGTTGGGGGGCACATTTGAAACAGGAAGTTTAATTTGGATAGGATCAAGCCCGACAACTCCAAGAAGGAGGATGAGGAGAAGTGGAGTTACAGATTGAAAAACTCCCAAACATGGAAAAAGTTTGGACCTAAACGGCGAACCTTATTAAAGACCCAAACTTAAAAAAAACAAAAGTGCCCATTTTGAAGGCTTATATGCAGGTTATTGGCCATAAAAAGGGGGGCCCAGGTACTGCCCTGGAGGATATGTATTAATGCAATTTTTTTTTTAAATCTCAATTTTAAAGGAGCAGTGATTTTATTGATGCTTAAAGTGAAACAATAAAAATTAAAAATGTCTTTAAATATAGTCCCTGGGGGGGTCCCCTTAGTCTGCCTGTAAAGTGGAGCATCTGTACCGTGTATGAAACTTGCTGCAGCAAAACTGACATTTATAAAGTAAAAAAATGACATACCAGACCCTTATGAGTATGCAACCTGGCAGGCCAGGAAAGGAGGGGGGGCACAAGCGAGTGCACCCTCCCTCCTGAACCATACCAAGCCACTGTCAGGGCTGGGCTCAGCCCTTCCCTTGTAAATACCACCAAAAGAAAGCTCTATTTGTGTGAACAAAATTATAAAAATGTAGTTTGAGTACAGTGTTGCATGACCGCGCAATTGTCATTCAAAGTGCGACAGAGCTGAAAGCTGAAAATTGATGGATGAGCCTCGATTGGCATATGATGTTAATTAAAGCAACCTGACAATTTTATAAAAAGTTTTATTCAAATAAAATTTGTTCATATTTAACCCCCTGATTAATCCTGAGTTAACCCTTTTCAGCCATAATTAGCTCCATCCTCTCTTTCTCCCCATAACTATTATTTTCCTGCTGTTTTTATTTTTTACTTAATTATAATAATATTTTAATATTTTGTTTAACCATTAATATTTACACTTTCTGTTTTTATTAATTTTGTTTGCAAATTTTTTTTAGTGCCACTTTGCTATGAATAAAAATCTTTGGGTTTTGGAAACTTTTTGGACTTGGAAAATGCCTCGTACCCCTTCATGCACTTTTGTGCACTTTTATTTGTGACAATGGATAACACAAAGTTGCCCTAAAAGAAATAAAGGAGCTGCTGGATTTGCATGATAGCCAGGCAACTAGGTTTTTGAGAAAGTCAACAATGGATACTTGTTCTATTTAAATAATTTAAATATCACAGAAGTGCTTTTTTATGACTCCTCCAGCAGATGTCAGTGTTGTACAGATATCTTATGTGAAATCTTTTCCAGTTTCTAATGCAGCTCTCTGTAGAAGAAGGTTACAGCCCAACTCTAGCTTCAGAATTACATTTTTTAAATATTCCCTGTCAAAAGGTAAAAAAAATAAATAAAAATAAAAATAATCATAAGGTGCAATACTGTGTAGGAAGTGAACAGAAGTTTATTAATTTAATTATACATCTAGAACTGGCCTTTAACCACTTGTTTCTGGCATTCCTCTCCTACTTGTTTAAAAATCATTATTTGCTATAAAATTACTCAGAACCCCCAAACATTTTATATATATATATATATATATATATATATATATATATATATATATATATATATATATATATATATATATATTTATATTAGCAGAGTCCCTCGGGAATAAAATGATGGTCAATGCGATTCTTATGTCACAAGGTATTTGCGCCGCAATTTCTCAAATGCAATTTTTCTTTTTAAATACACTTTGATGACTTTTAATGCAAGAAAACACAATAGATAACCCCATTTTTTGGAAATATATAAAAGATGATGTTACATCGAGTAAATAGATACCAAACATGTCACTCTTTAAAATTAAGCACGCTTGTGGAGTAGCGCCAAACTACAGTACTTAAAACTCTCCATAGGCGATGCTTTAAATATGTTTACAGGTTACTAGTTTAGAGTCACAGAGGAGATCTAGTTCTAAAATTATTGCTCTCACTCTATTGATCGAGGCAATACGTCACATGTGTGGTTTAAATGGTGTTTACATATGTGGGTACAACCTACGTAGGGGTTCGCTTCTGTGTGCGAGGGGATAAGGGCTATTACATTTTATTTTATTTTTTCATTGTTTATTTTATTTGAATTTTTTAATTTTTTACCTTTCATTTTTTTTTTTTTACTTCTTGATCATTTTTATTCCTATTACTACTACTATTCCTTGGAATAGGAATAGGGCATGACAGGTCCTCTTTACAGAGAGATCTGGGGTCTATAACTCCTCACATCTCTCTATGATGGAAAGACTAAATAAAAAATAAAAAAAATGACGTCATGACGTCACTTTCAGCCTCCGAGGGTCATAGAGATGGCCGGGGACCATCTGGTCCACAGTCAGCTCTATGGTAAACCGGCAGATTCATTCTTCAGCTCCCCGATCACACCAGAGAGACCAGAGAAGCATCGGAGGGTCGCAGTAGGAAGGGGGGGGGGGGGACATCCCAACCTGCTGCCTGTAAAAGCAAGCAAGCAGCTAAACAGCCGCTATGATGGCTTTTACATTGCAGGGAATCACCAGCTGACAAAAAAAGATATCTGGATGTTGCCTGTAGCTGCAGCAATCAGCCAGATATCTCCACTTCAAGTCCCTCGACGTCATGTGACGTCAACCCGGGGAAAGTGGTTAATACTTTTGTTGCCAGAGCCGCTTTTTGTGTTTTTTGCACATATGTTTAAAAATAATTTTAGACCTGAATATTAGTTAAACCCTCCCTAAATATTATATATTTTCTGAAAGCAAACACCATGGAAAATAAAATATTGGTAGCTTTAATTTTTATGTCATAAGATATTAGAGCAATGTTTATCGAGAGCAGGATTTCAGTATAAAAAATTTAAAAAAATACACTAAAGGGCACAAAAACACATTATTTCACTTTTTTTTGTAAAAATTGTGAGTTGTGTTGAGTAAATAGATACCCAACATGTCAAGCTTTAAAATTGCATGTGCCTGTGACAGGGCGGCAAACCTCAGTTCCCTATATTTTCTATAGGCAAGGTTAAGGCCTCTACAAGTCATTAGTTTAGAGCTAACTGTGAATGATTGGCCTGGAATTATTGCTCAGTAATGTATAACGTGTAGCACAAGAGGCATTTTCATGTGTAGACATCTTCAATGCGTGTATTTCCATTTTTATGTGCATATATGGGGGTTGGAGGACACCCATGTTTTTTTGGGGGGGAGGGATTGGGTGTAACTTTATTTTTTTTTACACTTTTTTTCTAAACTATTTTTTAAATCACATACGAGACAAAAAGTCACCTTTTTGTGATAGGCTCTCTTTAATGAGACATGAGGAGTCTATTACACTCCTGATCTCTCCCCTGCCTTCCACTGAAGCAAATGGAGCACATTTCACACTCAATTAGGAGAAGGCTGCACAGATCAGAACAAGGAGCACATAAACAGCTTAGGAAGGAGCTGAAACTGGAGCATGCTCAGTAGAGGTCAACAGCTGGTCTACACAATCTCAGGCTGCAGAGGGGGACACAGACAAGGAGGGTTGTGGAGTGAACAGCAGGATCAATCAGGATTTTTGCAGTCTACAAACAACAAATGCTCTAGTACAGCGGTCTCCAAACTTTCTAAACAAGGGGCAAGTTTACTGTTTTTCAGACTATAGGAGGGCTAGACTGTGGCTAGTGGGAGTAAAAACAGGCCTGGTGTCAGTGGGAGTAAAATGCCACATCTCTAGTGGGAGGAATAGTGCCCCATCATTGGTGTCAGTGGGATGAATAGTGCCTCATCATTGGTGTCAGTGGGAGGAATAGTGCCCCATCATTGGTGTCAGTGGGAGGAATAGTGCCTCATTGTTAGTATTTTTTTGCTAGAAATTTGCTTAGAACCCCCAAGCTATATATATATATATATATATATATATATATATATATATATATATATATATATATACACACACACACACACACATTTTATATTATTTATTTATTTATTAAGTAAAGGCTTTTGTCATTTTCTATGTCACACGGTATATGCGCAGCAGTTTTTCAAATGCAATTTTTTTGAAAAATTACTTTTTTTTTTAAATTTGAATACATGATGTCACACCGAGAAAATAGATACCAAACATGTCACACTTTTAAAACGTGTGTGTCCCAGAAGACGATGGGACCATTCAGAAAGCACTCCGTGACTTGCACATGCGCAGTAGGAAACCGGCTGTGAAGCCTGCAGGCTTCACTGCTGGTTTCCCTTGCGTGCAATGCAGCGTCTGCCCCTAATTTTCTTTTTCTTTTTTTTTAGGTTGGAACTCCACTTTATATCTTATTATATTTTTACAAGTACAAAAGATGATTTAATACACAAAAATAAGACTAATGACTAAATCTGATGATAGAATATTTAATATTGAACAGCATCTGATGATTGGATTTATATAATTAATGAGGATAGCTTGGGATTTAATTGGACTGGCCCATGCTATGTGGCAATTGTGTATATAAGTGGTAAACGTATCTGGGCACGGGACCCTTGATGACGTCAGACGTAGGCTGACGAAACGGCGTTGGATGGAGCTTCTTGGGACAAGTCATTTTCATATGTAAGTGCTATATTATTGGTTTTAAATAAATCTTTTTTAATTACTACACTATGAGAGCCCTCTTCTCTCTTCTTCCTTGCTTGTATACTTTCATGGAGTTATAGTATATTAGAGCGCTGGAGCGCAGTTGTATCCCTCTGAGAAATTCCCTACATGGTTATTTGGGTGAATGTCAGCAGTGATCTGGATCCAACTGTATGGTGACCAGTCTGTGATTTCTTGGGATTACTCCTCTTGCTCATTTGACTCCCTATAATAGGGGTCAACAGAGTCCGGTGAGTGTGCTGTGCATCTGCATGCTGGGTGGAAAGGATAGCCTTCTATCTGTGCTCATGGTGGATGTTTACTACACTGGGACTATTCTGGAGTTTTTATGGACTACTTGTTGTTTAAAGTGATTGTAAAGGTTTGTTTTTTAATGTAATAAACATGTTATACTAACCTGCGCTGTGAAAATGTTTTGCACAGAGCGGCCCTGATCCTCCTCTTCTGGGGCCCCCTAGCAGTGCTCCTGGCCCCTCCTCTTCATTGGGTGCCCCTATGGACAGCCTCTTTCCATTGGGGCACCCGTGCGGGCGCGCTCCCCAGTCCTGCTGCTATGTCCATTGACACAGACAGCAGGACTCGGCCCCGCCCCCCGGATCCTGTGTCACTGGATTTGATTGACAGCAGCGGGAGCCAATGGCTCCCGCTGCTATCAATCTATCCAACGAGGAACCGAGACACCGGCTGGAGCTGCTGTGCTCGTTCTCGTCGCTGGAGCGATCGGGTTCCAGTAAGAAAAAGGGGGGTTCTGGGGGGGGGTTGTTTAAAGTGATTGTAAAGTTTTTTTTTTTAATTTAACAAACATGTTATACTAACCTGCTCTGTAAAAATGTTTTGCACAGAGCGGCCCTGATCCTCCTCTTCTGGGGTCCCCAGCGGCGCTCCTTGCCCCTCCTCTTCATTGGATGCCCCTATGGACAGCCGCTTTCCATGGGGGCACCCGTGCGGCCGCGCTCCCCAGTCCTGCTGCTGTGTCCATTGACACAGACAGCAGGACTCGGGCCCCGTCCCCCGTCTCCCGTGTCACTGGATTTGATTGACAGCAGTGGGAGCCAATGGCTTCCGCTGCTATCAATCTATCCAACGAGGACCTGAGACACCGGCTGGAGCTGCTGTGCTCGTCCTCGACGATGGAGCGATCGGGGTTCCAGTAAGAAAAAGGGGGGTTCTGGGGAGGTAGCTTCAGCACAGAAGGTTTTCATCTTAATGCACAGAATGCATAGAATGCATTAAGGTGAAAAACCTTGAGACTTTACAGCTCCTTCGGGCTCCATTCACATCTCCGTTCACATGGGGCCGACAATCGCGGGTAAAAAATGCGCAAATAGGGGGGGGCGTGGCCATCCGGCATGGAAGATGGACACTTACTAGCAGAGCTCCACAGTGAGGGCGATCACAAGCCCAAAAAACTCACCACGATGCTGCTTCCTCCTGATGAGCAGGTCAGTCACATCCAAGATGGCGGCGGCGGCCTAGTCGCGCCGCGAGAAACATACACAGATCTCATCAGGGAGAAATAAACGCTGGAGAACAACCACGATCCCCTACGATAGATCCCAGCGCAGACCCCATTCTAAATAGCCCTGCAAAAGCACGGATGAAGATGGATGCGCCATCATCCCGGCCGTCCCAGCCGAAAATTGGCTACCCCCTGTAGTCAAACCAGGCCTTACACTCATCCATGGCATCCTTCCCCACATCAGGGCAGCCAGTCATGGATACCACACTGAAGAACATGCTAATATCACTGCAGTCCTCCCTGATGACAGACTTATCAACTCTGTTCAATAAGCTGAATGCAGATGTGAGCTCCTTAGACAGCAGGGTATCCATTATTGAGAGGGGAATGTCCACAATGTGAGTATGTGAGTGTTCACATACGGTGAATGACCTCATAGACTCCTATGATGAAGTGAAAGAGGAACAGGAATGGGTCCGAGCCAAGATGGCCAATTTGGAAGGTCGTTCCAGACGAAATAACATCAAACTATGGGGGGTCCTGAAAATATTGCTCCGCAGGACCTACCCAAATACACCAAAGATCTAATTCGCACAATTTTGCAAGAAGTTACGCCTCATGACATTGTTATTGACAGGATCCATAGAATTGCGAAACCATCGCACCTGGCTGCCTCGGTGCCTGAGAGATGTGCTTATGCGGATCCATTTCTTTCATATTAAAGAAAAAATTATGCCTGAAGCCAGAACCAAAGGCCCGCGCTCCCGCGCTCATTCGAGGGAGTACAAATATATCCTGACCTCTCCAAATACACACTTCAACTTAGGAGAGACCTGAACCCAATCACCGAAGGCCTTCACAATCACAAAGTGCTTTATAAATGGCGATATCCAGCGACTCTGCTCGTCACCATGAATGGAGCAACACAGGTCATCGGCAATCTGCAAAAGGGCATACGTCTCCTGTGGGAATGGGGGATAATCCTGGAATTCCCTAAAGAACCGGTCCCGCCTCTACCACAGTGGAACCCTCTGCCATACCAGCGCAACCAGGGACCCAGGAGCCACCAAGCAATGGAAGTCTCCAGCTCTTAAGGGGTCCAAAAACCCACTGCTGAAACACCCCCTCATGGAAAGATGTTATGTTTTCCATCGCACTGGTATTAACTCTTTCCCTCCACAGCGGTAGAGCTGCATTAAGCTTTTAACTGTGTGTAACACAAGCCGCCGCAAACCGTTTAATAGTATAGTTACTCAGTATACAACTTGTTGCTTTCTGTATTAATCTTTTTGTTTCAGGAACAAGAACAGTATACCTACATCCAGACGTTAGATAGCCTGATATATTACAGACCAAGGATGCGATCGCTTGCCTCACGAACCACCTACTACCTGTAAGTGTTTCTGTGTTTCACAAAGCACTCTTTGACCACATCATAAATTATGCCATTTACAATAAATGCCAAGGGATTTAACCACCCGGCAAAGAGACATTCTTTATGGCATACATCGGAGAAACTTGGAAGTGACATTCTCTGTGTTCAAGAGATGCACCTGACTCCAGCGTCAGCAAACCTGTGTTATAGCGACAAATTCTCGCGTATCTTCCGCTCCAATTACACCTCTAAAAAGAGAGGAGTCTTCATAGCAATTAAGAAAGACATTGACTTTCAGTCAATACAAGGAGTCTACGATCCCAATGGCCGCTTCTTAATCCTGATTTGCTCCATTAACAGGACCAAATATACAATACTGAATCTATATGCTCCCAATACTCATCAAACTAATTTCATCAAGAAAACTATCTCCCAGGTAATTAATGTACCACAGGGTCATCTCCTGGTATGCGGAGACTTCAGTCTAGTGGCAGATGTTCATATGGACACCACCTCAGATGCAAAAAGGAGATCCTCTCCCCTGAGACAGCTTCTGACTTTGTTCGATCTATATGATGTCTGGAGATGTCATCATGGATCAGAGAAGGATTACACCTATTTTTCCCCACATCACAAGTCCTATTCCAGAATCGATATGTTTCTGGCTGACAAATGGCTGTTACAAAATGTAAGCTCATTTGTTATACACACCATGACATGGTCACACCACAATCCAATCTCGATAACCATCAACGACACTTCTCCCCAGCGAAATACTTTCCTCTGGCGTGCCAACAACTACGTATTTCAACATCCCTCATACTCTAAGGAAATTGTTGATCACTTAAAAGAATACTTTGATATAAATAATGAGTCGGTGGGAGACCCTGCCATGGTGTGGAATGCGCACAAAGCAGTTATAAGAGGTATTATTATGAAACTAAATTCAATTTGTAAAAAGAAGAGGACGCAGCAAATTGACTCCCTCCCCTCCCAAATTGCCAAACTTGAGATGGAACACAAGACCAACTCACACCCCACTATATTAGCCCAACTATTTAAGCTTAGACAGGATCTTAGATCGTTCCTTCTTCACACATACGAATTTCCACAACACAAATTCAAAGCCACCTCCTACTCTACCTCCAATAAGGCCGGTAAGAAATTGGCACAACGTATTAACGGTGCAAAAATCAAATCTAAAATCCCACATCTACTCCACCCACACTCCAATGAGAAATTATCCAACCCCCGAGACATAGCAAACGCATTTAGCGATTATTATAGCGACCTGTACAATCTCCATAAAGACTCATCAACACATCAACCAACCCCTACGGAAATCAATAAGTTCCTTAACCAAATCAATCTACCTTCACTGACAAAACCTCAGCTGACCTCCTTAAACGCACCTTTCTCTGCCCCAGAAATTCTCGCAACCACTGCGTCACTACTCCTTGGTAAGGCCCCAGGACCTGATAGCCTCGCAGGGGAATACTTTAACCACTTCCCGCCCGCCCTATAGCGGATTGACGTCGGGGAAGTGGTTCTGTTATGCTGACTGGATGTCATATGACGTCCAGCAGGATAACATGCCGCAGCGCGCCCCCGGGGGCGCGCATCGCAGCGATCGGTGGAGCGGTGTGTCAGCCTGACACACCGCTACACCGATCTTGGTAAAGAGCCTCCGGCGGAGGCTCTTTACCATGTGATCAGCCGTGTCCAATCACGGCTGATCACGCTGTCAATGGGAAAAGCCGTTGATCGGCTCTTCCTCACTCGCGTCTGACAGACGCGAGTAGAGAAGAGCCGATCGGCGGCTCTCCTGGCAGGGGGGGTCTGCGCTGATTGTTTATCAGCGCAGCCCCCCCCCTCAGATCACCACACTGGACCACCAGGGATGCCACTAGGACCACCAGGGAAGGGGCAAAATGGATGGCCAGGTATGTACCCCATGGCCATCCACATGTGCCCAATCTGTGCCAATCAGTGCCCACAAATGGGCACTGATTGGCACTATTATGTCAATGATCTGCCCAGCAATGCCCAGATCTGCCCAGCAATGCTTTATCAGTGCCACCTGTCATTGCCCATCTGTGCCACCTGTCATTGCCCATCGGTGCCACCTGTCAGTGCCCATCTGTGCCCATCAGTGCCCACCTATCAGTGCCCATCAGCACCACACATCAGTGCCACACATAAGTACCCATCAGTGCCACCCATATATACCAATCAATGCCACCTACGAGTGCCCATCAGTGCCGCCTATGTGTGCCCATCGGTGCCACCTATGAGTGCCCATCAGTGCCGCATACCAGTGCCACCTATCAGTGCCCATCAGTGACACCTATCAGTGCCCATCAGTGCCGCCTATCAGTGCCCATCATCAGTGCCCGTTAGTGCCACCTCATCAGTGCCACCTCATTGGTGCCACCTCATCAGTGCCCATCAGTGCTGCCGTATCAGTGCCCATCAGTGCAGCCATATCAGTGCCCATTATTGAAGGAGAAAGCGTACTTATTTACAAAAAAATGTAACAGAAACAAAGAAAAACTTGTTTTTTTTCGAAATTTTCGGTCTTTTTTTATTTGTTGCGCAAAAAATAAAAACCGCAGAGGTGATCAAATACCACCAAAAGAAAGCTCTATTTGTGGGAACAAAATGATAAAAAATTTGTTTGGGTACAGTGTAGCATGATCGCGCAATTGTCATTCACATTGCAACAGCGCTGAAAGGTGAAAATTGGGCTGGGCGGGAAGGTGTCTGGTGCCAGGTATTGAAGTGGTTAAACAATTCTCATCATGCTTGCTTCCCCATTTGATGAACCTCTTCAATAATGCTGCCTCCTCTTCAATGTTCCCAACAGAATCATTGAATGCCCTCATTATCACGCTCCCGAAACCTGGAAAAGAGCCGACCTCCCCCAAAACTTTCGACCAATCACCCTACTTAATCTTGACATAAAGATATACACCAAGACCATTGCCAGACGTTTAATGACGATTATGCCAGAACTGATACGTGACGAACAATCCGGGTTTACCAAAGGTAGGCAAGTGCCAGACACAACCAGACACATGATAGATCTGATACATCATGTGGAATCCAGCAGGACGCCTTCTCTGCTTCTCTTTAGATGCAGAGAAGGCGTTCAATCGGGTCCACTGGACGTATTTGCAGAAGGTATTGCTAAAATTCGGGTTTAAGGACCTCATCTACAAAGCTATCAAGGCGCTCTACACTAAACCGTCAGCGCAAGTGTTCTCTGCCAATATGTCATCACTAGGGATGAGCCGAACACCCCCCGGTTCGGTCCGCACCAGAACCTGCGAAGGACCGAAAGTTCGCATGAACGTTAGAACCCCATTGACGTCTATGGGACTCGAACGTTCAAAATCAAAAGTGCTCATTTTAAAGGCTAATTTGCATGGTATTGTCCTAAAAAGGGTTTGGGCACCCGGGTCCTACCCCAGGGGACATGTATCAATGCAAAAAAAACTTTTAAAAACGGCCGTTTTTTCAGGAGCAGTGATTTTAATGATGCTTAAAGTAAAAAAAAAAAAAGTGAAATATTCCTTTAAATATCGTACCTGGGGGGTGTCTATAGTATGCTTATAAAGTGACGCGTGTTTCCCGTGTTTAGAACAGTCCCTGCACTAAATGTCATTTTTAAAGGAAAAAATCTCATTTAAAACTGCTTGCGGGTTTAATGTAATGTCGGGCCCTGGCAATATGGATGAAAATCAGTGAGAGAAACACCATGGGTACCCCCCAATCCATTACCAGGCCCTTTGGGTCTTGTATGGATATTAAGGGGAACCCCGCACCCAAATTAAAATAAGGAAAGGTGTGGGGCCACCAGGCCCTATATACTCTGAACAGCAGTATTGTTGTTAAGTAGAATCTATTTGTCATTTTGAACGGGTACATTTTTAACGTGTTTAGCTCCAGCCAAAAAATCTTTTTTAAGCTTTTTGGAAAACATAGGGAAGGGTTATCACCCCTGTGACATTTGTTTTGCCGTCTTTCCTCCTCTTTAGAAGATTTCACCTCACTTTTTGTCCCAATGACAAATGCTTTTTGAGAATTTGGGTTTTTTTGTGGAACAAGGATTGGAAAGCATCAGTGGAAAGGAGAAATGTTTTTCCCATATTAACTCTTACAGGAGAGAATTTCCCTTCCTAGGGGTAGATTTCATCTCACTTCCTGTTGTCTCCTTCCGTTTGCAAGTAGGAGTCGTTTGTAAGTTAGATGTTTGAAAGTAGGGGCCTGCCCTATATACTCAGCAGAAATTTGGGCCTTAGGTGTTGTTGTGGCCACAACACTGTAAGCCCTCACAGGGCCCTGTTGTGAAATATTAGATCAAGAATTGTAATTACATGCCCCTGTTGAACAGGGGCAGAAAAATTGGGCCTTTGGTGGTGGTGGTGGTGCTGGTGCCACAAAACTGCAACCCCTCACAGACACTCTAGTTGGAACGCAGGAACGAGCCCTGCTGCAAAGTATTGCATCAAAAATTTTAATTACACGCCCCTGTTAGACAGGGGCAGAAAAATTGGGCCTTAGGCACTGGTGCTGGTGCCACAACACTGCAACCCCTCACAGACACACTAGTTGGAACGCAGGAACGAGCCCTGCTGCAAAGTATTGCATCAAAAATTGTAATTACACGCCCCTGTTAAACAGGGGCTGAAAAATTGTGCCTTAGGCACTGGTGGTGGCGCCCAGAACCAAAAATGTTCTTACAAGCTATCAGCGTGATGATTGAGGAGGAAGAGGATAATTACTCAGGGATAGTCACTCAGCATCAGCATAGGCAGTCTTTGAAGGGATCTGAGATTTCAAAAAAAATTATTTGGTTACATCAGCATCAGGTGCTTGGTAGCTGGTGGTGATCCAAAACTGATTCATTTTTATGAAGGTCAGTCGATCGACCGAGTCGGTGGACAGATGCACCCTGTGATCGGTTACCACGCCTCCAGCAGCACTGAATGTGCGTTCCGAAAGAACGCTGGATGCAGGACAGGCCAGTAGCTCAATTACATACTGTGCAAGCTCTGGCCAGTGATCCATCCTCAAGACCCAGTAACCCAGAGGATTTTCGGTGGGAAAGGTGTCCAAGTCTGATCTTGCCCCTAGGTATTCCTGCACCATGTAAAACAGACGCTGGCGATGGTTGCTGGAACCGATCATACCTTGGGGCTGCGGACCAAAAAATTGTCTGAACGCATCGGTCAGACGGCCACCTTCTCCACCGCTCCTTCTTTGACTGACCGAAGCCTCAGCAACGCGTTGTCCAGAAAAAGGAGTTTGTAACCTCCCAGTCTCTGGGAACGTGTTGCACAGACCTTTCTGCAAGGCCTCTCGAAGATGTTTCATCCTCTGCTCCCTCTGCGATGGCAAGATAAGGTCCGCAACCTTACCCTTGTAACGTGGATCAAGGAGCTTTGCCACCCAGTATTGGTCCTTCTCCTTGATACCACGAATACGAGGATCCTTACGCAGGCTTTTCAGGATCAGGGAGGCCATGCAGCATAGGTTTGCTGAGGCATTCGGTCCAGAGTCCTCTGGGTCACTAAGGACGACATGTTCCGCAGCCACCTCCTCCCAGCCACGTACAAGTCCATGTGTTTCTTGGGACTGATCCCTTAAAGACTGCTGCTGATGCTGAGTGCCAGGCTCCACCTCCATACTGACACAATCTTCCTCCTCCTCCTCATCCTCTTCCTGTGTGATCGGCGGGCACGCAGGAACACTGTCTAGATAAAGGGGGCCTTGAGAGCTAAGGAAGTCCTCCTCTTCCTGCCTCTGTTCTGCCTCAAGTGCCCTGTCCATTATTCCACGCAGCGTGTGCTCCAACAGGTGGACAAGGGGGACAGTGTCACTAATGCATGCACTGTCACTGCTCACTATCCTCGTGGCCTCCTCAAATGGTGACAGGACAGTGTATGCATCCCTGATCATGGCCCACTGGCATGGGGAAAAAAAAACAAGCTCCCCTGACCCTGTCCTGGTGCCATAGTCGCACAGGTACTCATTGATGGCCCTCTGCTGCATGTGCAGCCGCTGCAGCATGGCCAACGTTGAGTTCCACCTGGTGGGCATGTCACAGATTAGGCGGTTCTTGGGCAGGTTAAACTCCTTTTGGAGGTCCGTCAGCCGAGCACTGGCATTATATGACCGGTGGAAATGCACACAGACTTTCCTGGCCTGCCTCAGGACATTCTGTAAGCCCGGGTACCTGCCCAAGAACCGCTGCACCACCAAGTTAAGGACGTGAGCCAAACAGGGCACATGGGTTATTTGTCCCTGTCGGAGGGCAGAGAGGAGGTTGGTGCCATTGTCGCAAACCACCATTCCTGCCTTAAGTTGGCGTGGCGTCAACCACCTCTGAACCTGCCCCTTCAAAGCTGACAGAACCTCTGCCCCAGTGTGGCTCCTGTCCCCCAAGCACACCAGCTCAAGCACCGCATGGCATCTTTTGGCCTGCGTACTTGCGTAGTCCCTTGAACGGCTACGGAGCACCGCTGGTTCCGAGGACAAAGCACAGGAAGAGGCCGTGGAGGAAGAAGAAGAGGAGGGGGTGGAGGAGAGAGGTGTGTCACAATCATTAGCATTTTGGAGGCGTGGTGGCGGAACAACCTCCAACACTACTGCACCTTGTCCTGCATCCTTCCCAGCTGCCAGCAGAGTCACCCAATGCGCCGTGAAACTTAGGTAACGTCCCTGTCCATGCCTGCTGGACCATGAGTCAGCGGTAATATGCACCTTACCGCTGACCGCCCTGTCCAGTGAGGCATGGACATTGCCTTCCACATGCCGGTAGAGAGCCGGAATCGCCTTCCGTGAGAAAAAGTGGCGTTTGGGTACCTGCCACTGAGGAACCGCACATTCCACAAACTCACGGAAGGGGCAGAGTCTACCAACTGAAAAGGCAGCAGTTGAAGTGCTAGCAATTTTGCCAAGCTAGCATTCAACCGCTGGGCATGTGGATGGCTGGGAGCAAACTTCTTTCGGCGGTGCAGCAGCTGGGGCAGGGAAATTTGCCTGGTACAATCTGACGTCGGTGTACCAAAAGCAGATTGCCCACAAGTACTTGGCTGTGACACACCTAATTCTACACCTTCATTCCTCTCAGTGCAGGTCTCAGAGAGGACTGAAGGTCTAGTGGGGTTGGAAATCTCAGCTGATGAGGAGCAAGGAGAGGTCCTCTTTGTTCTTTGGTGTGGGTCTTTTAGATACGCTTGCCAACGAACTGCATGGCAGGTCAACATATGTCTGGTCAAGCATGTGGTACCCAAGCGGGAGATGTTTTGGCCACGCGAGATACGCTTGAGACATATGTTGCAAATAGCAGCGGTGCGATCTGATGCACTCGTCTCAAAAAAGGCCCACACCAAAGAACTTTTTGAATAATGCGCAGAGACTGTAGCGCCCTGCACATGTGGAGCTTTGGGGTGTGATGCAGTCAATCTGCTGCCCCTGGAGGGCATCCTGCCTCGTTGGTGATGTGCCGCCTCCTCCTCCTCTCTCCTATCAGGCACCCACGTTGAGTCAGTGACCTCATCATCCCCTCCCTCCTCATCACTGGAGCAAACCTGGCAGTATGCTGCAGCAGGGGGAGCATGACTGCCAGATTGCTGTCCTTCTTGGGCACCCCCTCTGTCCGTGCTCATGTTACTGCCTTCATCGAGCTCAGTATCATCATCAGAGCCTTCCAAACGCTGGGCATCCTCCTGGAGCATGTACCCAACACTGTGGTGAAACAGTTCGAGGGACTCCTCAGGAGGACATGGTGGGGCTAGGGAAGGAGTCACTGATGACATTGAGCCGAGGGAAGAGGCCGCTGCATTGCCAGACAAAGTACCCTGGGCATGGGTGAGAGAGGATGAGGAGGATGAGGACGGCTTGGTCATCCACTCGACCAAGTCTTCCGCATGTTGCGGCTCAACACGGCCAGCTGCCGAAAAAAAGGCCAAGCGTGTCCCACGGCCACGTGCTGATGAGGATGCACCGTCTCCACGACCAGCACTAGACACAGAACCTGCTTGCCCTCTCTTATTGGCTTGTGACTGTCTGCCTCTCCTTCTTGGCCTTCCAGACATACTAATGGCCTGTAGCTGCACTAAGCTGGGATATATATATATATATATATATATATATATATATATATATATATATATGTGTACTGATACTGCAGCTAGCAAAATCAACTGCCTGCCTGTAGTATGAGAACACCACCAACCTTCTACAGGTAGCTTTAGCTGAACACTGTGCAGAGCTCGCAAAAAACTAACTTGTAGCTTTTTTAGCTGCCTGCGGTAGTGATAGGATCAGGAAAACACCACCAACCTTCTACAGGTAGCTTTAGGTGAACACTGTGCAGAGCTCGCAAAAAAATAACTTGTAGGTTTAGCTGAACACTGTGAGGTGGACGCACCACACTAACTTGTAGTTTTAGCTGAACACTGTGAGCAGGATGCACTGCACTAACTTGTAGCTTTAGATGAACACTGTGCAGAGGTCTCACTACACCAACTTGTAGGTTTAGCTGAACACTGTGAGCAGGACGCACAGCACTAACTTGTATTTTTAGCTGAACACTGTGAGCAGGACGCACAGCACTAACTTGTAGTTTTAGCTGAACACTGTGAGAAGGACGCACTGCACTAACTTGTAGCTTTAGATGAACACTGTGCAGAGGTCTCACTACACCAACTTGTAGGTTTAGCTGAACACTGTGAGCAGGACGCACTGCACTAACTATAAATAGTCTAGTTGCCTGACTGTGGTACTAATAGGATCAAAAGAACACCAGCAATTTTATTCAGGTAGCTGTAAATACTGTAACAAGACAAGCCTGCCTGTCAGTAAGAAGATAACAGGAACGGATCTAGCTGAACACTGTGAGCAGGACGCACTGCACTAACTTGTAGCTTTAGATGAACACTGTGCAGAGGTCTCACTACACCAAATTGTAGGTTTAGCTGAACACTGTGAGCAGGACGCACTGCACTAACTGTAAATAGTCTAGCTGCCTGACTGTGGTACTAATAGGATTAAAAGAACACCAGTAATTTTCTTCAGGTAGCTGTATATACTGTAACAAGACAAGCCTGCCTGTCAGTAGGAAGATAACAGGAACGGATCTAGCTGAACACTGTGAGCAGGACGCACTGCACTAACTGTAAATAGTCTAGCTGCCTGACTGTGGTACTAATAGGATCAAAAGAACACCAGTAATTTTCTTCAGGTAGCTGTAAATACTGTAACAAGACACACACACGTGCAGGCGGCCTTATATAGTGTGGGGCGTGTACTAAATCCCCTGAGCCATAATTGGCCAGAGCCTCCTTGGCTTTGGCCAATTACGGCTCTCTGTTCAGACGGCGCTGTGATTGGCCAAGCATGCGGGTCGTAGTGCATACTTGGCCAATCATCAGCCAGCAATGCACTGCGATGCCGCAGTGAATTATGGCCCGTGACGCGCCACACGAATTTTGCGCAAACGGCCCATATCGTTCGCAATTCGGCGAACGACCGAACAGCCGATGTTCGAGTCGAACATGGGTTTGAATCGAACACGAAGCTCATCCCTAGTTATCACAACCATTCCATATCTCAAACGGTACCCGACAGGGATGCCCCTTATCACCCTTGATTTTTAACCTAGTGATGGAGCCCTTGGCTGAACACATACGCATGAACTCTAAGATATCGGGCATAAATATAGGGACCACCGCACATAAGATTAATCTCTTTGTGGACGATGTGACACTGATCTTAACAAACCCTACCTCATCTTTAGCCGAAGCACACAAAATATTGGAATGGTTTGGGCGCGTTTCCTACTACAAGCTAAACACCACCAAATCACACATCCTAGATCTAAAAATAGACGCCACTACTAAACACCTATTCCAAGCCCAATACCCCTTCGCCTGGCCAGACAACAGCATTTCTCATCTAGGAATACAACTCACGGGATCTACCAAACACCTCTTTTCATCCAATTTTAAGCCCCTTCTGAACAAACTACTCGTAGGCTCGCAAAAGATCACTAGTTTAGAGCTATCGTGGTCTGGTAGATTGGCAGCGTTCAAAATAATGCAGTTACCCCAAATTTTATATCTGTTCAGAACCCTCCCCATCCTCATTCCTAAATATTACTTCACATCACTACAAACTTTACTTAAGCAATGTATCTGGCAAGGAACCAAACCTAGGAGCTCACACTCCAAACTTAAATTGGCGGGAGGCTCTGGGTTGATTGATTTTGAGGACTATCACATAGCAGGAATAATAGATCAAACCAATGAATGATTCCAACAACAAGGAAACTGTGGGGTACAATTGAACACTCAACATTAATACACTCCACTCTGAAGGGATGGTTAATGAGCACTTCATTGAAACCCAAACTGCCCAAAGCCCTCCCGCCCACTATGGTGGCTGCGGCCAAAGCATGGCAAAACCTAACCCGAGACATACACCACGGTCCAAACACTACACAAATTCCGATTCTTATAGAATCTTTACACCATATTTCACCTGACCTATCACTGATACACTGGTCTAGGAAAGGTACTACTTCCATACAACAGCTGTTCCAGGAAACTCGTCTAAAACCCTTCTCTATTCTACAAAAAGAATTTAATTTGTCCCACTAGGACCTCTTTAATTATATCTGAGTGAAACACTGCCTTGATAACATCAGACCTCCTCTCTACACGATCCCAGCTGCGGCATGGGAATATCTGAACTCTCCCTCCCCTAAAACAAAAGGAATATCCCTCTATCTATCTATCTATCTATCTATCTATCTATCTATCTATCTATCTATCTATCTATCTATCTATCTATCTATCTATCTATCTATCTATCTATCTATCTATCTATCACAACTTGCATCTAAAACGAAAATTCACAAAATCCGTATCACATACTCACTGGGAGAACGACTTAGATGTGACGTTCACAGAACAACAATGGGAACGAGCATTAGGATCCATCTACAAGACCACGAAATGTTCCGAACTATGGGAACTAACTCAAAAACTGTCCCTTAGATGGCACTTAACTCCCTCACGGTTAGCATCATACAGCCTCAAGTTACCAGACATATGTTGGAGGTGTAATTCTACCAAAGGAGATATACTCCACATTTTTTGGAAATGTAAACTAATTCAGACCTTCTGGAATACTGTATTTCAAATCATAACTGACGTAACAAAGCTACATGTCCCCCCTACTCCAGGACTAGCTCTCCTAAACCTGACCATAGAAGAAATACCTTATTCACTTAGACACATAACGACCCACATCCTCCTGGCAGCTAGACTGTCCATAACTAGGTTATGGAAATCAGACAAGACTCCCTCTATCAATCAGCTTCTGGACACTATCTATCTTCACTACAGTTATGAATTGATGATGGCCTCTAGTGAGGGTCTGTTACCCAAAGAAAAAAAAGGTGGTCACCGTGGGAAAAGTGGTTGGGAGCCGCTGGTTTCCTAAAACACCCACAACTAATACCTTGATATAGGTCTACTGTGACTCCAGGCTATGCAGTACACTATTCTTGTTAAATTATAAATTTAGGTACTATGCTGAACTCAAATACCACGTCACCAACCTCCCTAGGGACACAGTTGAGTTCCCAAAGGGGAGTCTAGGGGAGGTAACCACGATTACAATGTATATATACATATTGGGTTAGCACTTTAATACAACTTCTTTATAGTTACATTGTATCTTGTATTTCTATTAGCGACTACTATACAAGTTGATATTCCATAAATGTCATTTTATGATAACCTGTAAATCGTCATGCAATGTACACATTGTATCCCTTCTGTATACTCTTAAAACAATAAAAAACGATTGATGAAAAAAAACACACAAAAAGAATCGCGGGACGCCCGTCGTCCAAAAGAAGCTCCTAAAATAACTCCTATATTTCTTTTGGTCGATGGGCGTCCCGCGATTATCCCCTGATGAATCGCGGGAAAATCGCGCCACGTTTGGGGTGCTATTAAAATCAACGGGCAACGAACCGGGAACGCGCGGTTGCAATTCCACCCCCGCAATTCGCAACGTGGAGATGTGAATGGAGCCTTAATGATTTTTTTTTTTTTCACTTTGGTGGTGTTTCAAAAGCTATATGTCATTGTACTGCCTATACAGTAAGTGCCATAACTGATTATATATCATATTAAGAAGCATGTTTATTTTATATAGTTTTATGATTTTTGTAGGTGATGTTACACTTATATAAAGAGCAGCTTCTTTAATTTTATCTTAGGCCTCTTTCACACAGGGCCGATTCGTTCAGGTCCACCTGTCAGTTTTTTAGGCGGACCTGAACATCTATGGAGCGTCGGATGTCAGCGGTGACATGTCCGCTGACATCCGACCCGCTCCGATCCGAAAAAGTGTAACGGAGGAAAAACCTACTTTTCCATCCGTTTTTGGATCGGATCGGGTGACGACGGACTCTACGGTCCGTTATCACCCGATCCCCTATAGGGAAGAGTGGCGCTCTGACAGGTCCGTCGCTGCACAGTGTGCAGCGACGGACCTGTCATTTTCCTGCTCAGCAGGGATCGGCGGAGCAAGCGGATATTCACGGGGCGGATCATCACTGATCCACCCCATGTGAAAGAGCCCTAAATCAATTCATGTATTAATTTAAAGTAGAAAATCACTAATTTCACATTTTAAAGCTCTTTATTTGCGTGGGTGTAGGAGCCTATTTTAGGTTCCATTATTTTACTAGTGCAAGAATTACTGCCCACACATGTCTGACGCACGCCTTCGCCTTTGCAGGGCACTTTATTTATTTATTTTTAATTATTAACCTGTTAAGGACTGCCCCACGCAGATATACTGTGGCAGGGCGCCCCTCCTGCAAATAATCACGTACCTGTACGCAATTTTGTGCACTGATTCTGGGGCATGCGTGCAACCGGAGCCGCCCTTCCACTGTGGTTGGATACAGCAGGAGTCAATGTCTGACGGGGACCCACCAATCGTTCTCAGGAGAGGCAGAACAGCGGTCTGCCTATGTAAACAAGGCAGACTGCCATTCTGTGCGAGGGGAAGACAGAGATCTTGTGTTTCTGCTAAGCAGGAACACGAATCTCTGTCTCCCACCCAGTCAAAGCACCTCCCCCACTCAGTTAGCAAGCACTCTCAGTGATCACACTTAACCCTTTTATCCCCCTGATGTTTACTTCTTCCCAGCCAGTGTCATTAGTGTCATTAGTGCAGTGACAGTGCGGTTCTTTTTTTAGCAATGATCACTGTATTGGTGTCACTGGTCCCCAAAAAGTGTCACTTATTGTCAGATTTGTTGGCGGCAAAGTCGCAGTCCCGCTACAAATCACTGGTTGCCGCCATTACTAGTAAAAATAAAAAAATTCATAAATATATCCCCTATTTTGTAGACGCTTTTGCGCAAACCAATCAATATACGCTTATTGGGATTTTTTTTACTAAAAAGACATGTAGCAGAATACATACTGGATAAATTGATGAATTAAAAGAAAAAATATATATATATATATATATATATATTTATTTATTTATTTATTTTATTTTTTTATTTTTTTTATTGGATATGTTGTATAGCAGAAAGTAAAAAATATATATATTTTTTTTCAAAATTGTTGGCCTTTGTTTATAGCAGAATAAAATAAAAACCGCAGAGGTGATCAAATACCACCAAAAGAAAGCTCTATTTGTGGGAAAAAAAGAACGTCAATTTTATTTGGGTACAACGTCGCACGACCGTGCAATTGTCAGTTAAGTAATGCAGCTCCATATTCAAAAAAATGGCCTGGTCATGAAGGAAGGTAAACCTTCCGGGGCTGAAGTGGTTAATTTATTTTATTTATTTATTTTTATCACTTTTATTGCTGTAGTAGATGGTAGAAACTACCAACTCGCGCAAATGGAAGCTGATAGAACTAATGTGAAATTAATTAGTGTAAAATTGATTGATTTATAACAAAAATAAAAGGACAATAATTAACTAATTAATTACAAACTGCGCTCCTTGTAAAGTGCAAGTGCAGAATCACACTCTAATGTAAACCAAAACATATATTATAGTGTATAAATAATATCAATAGTGATACTCATAGATAACTGACAACTAAGTGAAATCAACAAATACCCATATTGAAAATTAAAAAATTAAAAAATATAAACCCCAGGAGGATTTATCCAGAAATTTGATCTCATTACTATTTGAAAATTTTTTGAACACATACTTTGAATTCTTTGGAATTCAATTTTGAATTTGAACTGTTACTTTCACTTGTTTTGGCTATATATTTTTTAATTTTTTAATTTTCAATATGGGTATTTGTTGATTTCACTTTTATTGCTGTCACAAGAAATGTAAACATCCTTATGACAGCAATAGGCATGTGACAGGTACTCTTTATGCATAGTTGCCAACATTATCAAAAAATGTATAGGGACACTCTTTTGTCTGTAGGCGGGGTCTTATTATAATTAGGAGGTGGAGCATTCATTTGTAGGCAAGGTGTAGTGGGGGGGATGTGGCACGCTAAGCGCACTGCTGCAAAAATGGCCAGGATTTATATTAACTATTGAGCGTGGCTTAAATGGGGTGTGGTTAAAGACTGAGATGAAAGAGGGATGAAGGGAGAGAGAAAAAAAGAGATAAGGAGAGAAGGAGAGAGAAGGAAGGAAAGGTGAAAGAAAAATAAGAAGGAAAAAAAGAGGGATGGAGGGACAGCAGGCCCAGATCCTGCACTACACTAGAAATATGTGTATTCTATAAAGTTTAACAATCAGCAGATAAAGATACTCCAAACACCTAGTGTTGGCACTTCAATCATCCCGGCACCATGGTTGTTATGGTGTCAGGATGATTGAAGCGCATTATTTCTATTATTACATTGCAATATAGAATCAAATAGTTCAACTCACCATAATGCAGAATCAGTGGGAGTCCTGAGTGTGTCACTTCCCACGTCACCTGCAACCAGATGCAGTGCTCACTTGCCACCATATGCAGTGCTCACTTGTCACCAGATGCAGTGCTCACTTGTCACCAGATGCCGTGCTCACTTGTCACCAGATGCAGTGCTCACTTGTCACCACAGATGCCATGCTCACTTGTCACCAGATGCAGTGCTCACTTGTCACCACAGATGCCATGCTCACTTGTCACCAGATGCAGTGCTCACTTGTCACCAGATGCAGTGCTCACTTGTCACCACAGATGCCATGCTCACTTGTCACCAGATGCAGTGCTCACTTGTTACCACAGATGCCATGCTCACTTGTCACCAGATGCAGTGCTCACTTTTTACCACAGATGCAGCACTCACTTGTCACCAGATGCAGCGCTTACTTTTTACCACAGATGCAGCGCTCACTTGTCACCACAGATGCAGTGCTCACTTGTCACCAGATGCAGTGCTCACTTGTCACCAGATGCCGTGCTCACTTGTCACCAGATGCCGTGCTCACTTGTCACCAGATGCAGCACTCACTTGTCACCAGATGCAGTGCTCACTTGTCACCAGATGCCATGCTCACTTGTCACCAGATGCCGTGCTCACTTGTCACCAGATGCCGTGCTCACTTGTCACCACAGATGCCATGCTCACTTGTCACCACAGATGCCATGCTCACTTGTCACCACAGATGCCATGCTTACTTGTCACCAGATGCCGTGCTCACTTGCCACCATATGCAGTGCTCACTTGTCACCAGATGCAGTGCTCACTTGTCACCAGATGCCGTGCTCACTTGTCACCAGATGCAGTGCTCACTTGTTACCACAGATGCCATGCTCACTTGTCACCAGATGCAGTGCTCACTTGTCACCAGATGCAGTGCTCACTTGTCACCACAGATGTCATGCTCACTTGTCACCAGATGCAGTGCTCACTTGTCACCACAGATGCCATGCTCACTTGTCACCAGATGCAGTGCTCACTTTTTACCACAGATGCAGCACTCGCTTGTCACCAGATGCAGCGCTTACTTTTTACCACAGATGCAGCGCTCACTTGTCACCACAGATGCAGTGCTCACTTGTCACCAGATGCAGTGCTCACTTGTCACCAGATGCCGTGCTCACTTGTCACCAGATGCCGTGCTCACTTGTCACCAGATGCAGCACTCACTTGTCACCAGATGCAGTGCTCACTTGTCACCACAGATGCCATGCTCACTTGTCACCAGATGCAGTGCTCACTTGTCACCACAGATGCCATGCTCACTTGTCACCAGATGCAGTGCTCACTTGTCACCACAGATGCCATGCTCACTTGTCACCAGATGCAGTGCTCACTTGTCACCACAGATGCCATGCTCACTTGTCACCAGATGCAGTGCTCACTTGTCACCACAGATGCCATGCTCACTTGTCACCAGATGCAGAGCTCACTTGTCACCACAGATGCCATTCTCACTTGTCACCAGATGCAGTGCTCACTTGTCACCACAGATGCCATGCTCACTTGTCACCAGATGCAGTGCTCACTTGTCACCACAGATGCCATGCTCACTTGTCACCACAGATGCAGTGCTCACTTTTTACCACAGATGCAGCACTCACTTGTCACCAGATGCAGTGCTCACTTTTTACCACAGATGCAGCACTCACTTGTCACCACAGATGCAGTGCTCACTTGTCACCAGATGCAGCGCTCACTTGTCACCAGATGCAGTGCTCACTTGTCACCCAATGCAGTGCTCACTTGTCACCCAATGCAGTGCTCACGTGTCACCAGATGCAGAGCTCACTTGTCACCAGATGCAGCACTTACTTATCACCAGATGCAGCGCTCGCTCTCACCAGATGCAGCGTTCACTTGTCACCAGATGCGGCGCTCACTTGACACCAGATGCAGCGCTCGCTTGTCAGCCAGATGCAGCGCTCACTTGTCACCAGATGCGGCACTTACTTGTCACCAGATACAGTGCTCACTTGTCACCAGATGCAGCACTCACTTGTCACCAGATGCAGCGCTCACTTGTCACCAGAAGCGGCGCTCACTTGACAGCAGATGCAGTGCTCACTTGACACCAGATGCAGCGCTCACTTGACACCAGATGCAGCGCTCACTTGTCAGCAGATGCAGCGCTCACTTGACACCAGATGCAGCTTTCACTTGTCACCAGATACAGTTGTCTTCTTGTCACAATGATTGCTGAAGGAGAATGAGGAGCAGCAGCAGCAGCACCTCCCCCTATCCCACGTGTGCTCAAATGACTGGACTACGAGTCTGGACGGGCTGGCATGGTAACTCAGCTATCCGTGCCCCCGGTTGCTATTCTTGGCAAATCGCGGAGACAGATCAGAGCATGTGTCTTCCTTGGCCAGTAGAAGACAAGGAGGACAGACGGAGGCAGGGGGAGGATACTCTGGATGCTGTTTACTCAGCAGTGGTGGCCAGCGCCGCTGTTAATACTGTCACTGCCAAAAAAAGTCTAGATGCCTGGGACAAAAAGCAAGTTATAGTGATGCTTACCTACCTAGCGCACTGCTGTGAAAAATGGGCATGGTTTAAACTAAATATTGGGCGTCGTTTAAATGAGGTGTGGTTAGAGTCTGAGATGAAAGGGGGATGGAGAGAGAAAGAAGAGAGGGATGGAGGGAGAGAGAAAGAAAGAGAGAAAGGGAGAAAGAGAGAGAGAGAGAAGGAAAGAAAGAACGAGAAAGAGATAGGGAGAGAAGGGAGCCAGAGAGAGTGGTGGACTGACTCCGCGTGCGGGTTGTACCCCACTCCTTTAGGGATTGCTGCACCACACGCTTAACAAGAGACTCCATCTGTTAATTTGCCATCTTTTTCTCCCTAACCGCCCAGGCATAACATGGATCACACAGCGATTTGCCCTCCGGGACTCTGTCCCACATCCCCAGCAGGCTCTGCTATCAGAGCGGCTGATGTGGCGGTGGGTGTGGTGTCTGGAGGAGGAATGGGAACATCTCCTCTGTTGATGGGTCCTAGATGGAGAGTCGCGTCTGGACCTAGATGAGGAAGGTTGACGTTGCGGCCTGGCAATGTTCCTGTTGTCTGGTGATCCGACCTGGAAGGGCTAAAAAGGAGAAGGGTAGAAAACACATCACACTAGGGGATATGTCCATACCAACGTGGACCTGGCCCCCCCTCTCACACTCCACATACCTAGAGCGTGAGGGCTGGCCGCACGGAGGTGGTGACTTGTCCATGGCACCCTGGCAGACGATTAAGTGACGATCCTACAGCCTTGTAGGAACACACGCACGTCCTAGGAAAAGGAGAATAAATAGCATGCAGCGTGCCCTTTAAGAGCCATCTCCGCCCCCCCCTCGTCCTGCACCATAACCCCAGGCCGGAGTTTACCTCAACCTGGGAACCTGGTGCATGGAGGAGCTGTTGCAAGGTGCCCACAGTGATCCCCAGTATGATAGGGGCTCACAGGGATTTAAATATCCACGCCGTAATGATGTCACCGCCATGTTAGTGCGCCTGCAAGGCCGCCGGGACCTCGGCTGCACCACGCATGCGCAAAACCAAGCCTTGGCTTCGTCCGAGAATCACGCAGAAGCGCACCAGAGCCGCGACCCAGAAGAGGAAGCCGCGCATTCCAGGTGCCATAGATGGGAGAGAAGAGGAAAGGGAAGATGAGGCACGCAAGGGGAGACACACACACAAGCAGATAAACAAAAACTTGCTGGCATGGAGGAATCTTAAGACCTGCCAGTCGATCCACCGCGTCTGGGCATAGAGATGCCACCCCCACCACCGGACACAGAGGCCTGGAGGCATACACCCGCTCATGGCTGGTCCCTGGGCTATCCTGACACCATTAGAAGGTATGCCCGGCATCAACTTCGATCAACTGGACGTCCGTAAACATAATTGCATTGTTTGTAGGTCCAAATGAGGAGGACAATGGAGTCTGTCAGGAAAACTGAAAATTTATTATCAAATACTTACCGTAATTTTCATTTCCTGATAGACTCCATGGCAGACAGAGGTCTCACCCGTTGGTCAAGAGTTGGCCAATTATGGAATGCAGTCTCTAGTGGTGAGCTCAAATTTATGGGAGTGGGGTCCTATAGCACTGGAGGGGAGGCGGGGTTAACCCACGCGTAGGCTTCCATGGAGTCTGTTAGGAAATATGGTTTATTCCATATTTCCTGTAACTGTCACTTTTTCTGGACAGCTTGGGCTGCATGTAAATACAGTGGAACCTTGGTTTACCACTTCAATACCAGGCACTTAGACACCTTCCCGCCCAGGCCAATTTTCAGCTTTCAGCGCTGTCGCAATTTGAATGACAATTGCGCGGTCATGCTACACTGTACCCAAACAAATTTTATATCATTTTGTTCCCACAAATAGAGCTTTCTTTTGGTGGTATTTGATCACCTCTGCGTTTTTTATTTTTTGCGCAACAAATAAAAAAAGACCGAAAATGTCGAAATTTTTTTTTGTAAATAAGCACGTTTTCTCCTTCAATGATGGGCACTGATATGGCTGCACTGATGGGCACTGATACGGCGGCACTGATGGGCACCGATGAGGTGGCACCAATGAGGTGGCACTGATGAGGTGGCACTGACAGGCACTGATGATGGGCACTGATAGGCGGCACTGATGGGCACTCATAGGTGGCACTGATAGGTGGCACTGGTATGCGGCACTGATGGGCACTCATAGGTGGCACCGATGGGCACTCATAGGGGGCACTGATGGGCACTCATAGGCGGCACTCATGGGCACTCGTAGGTGGCATTGATTGGTACATATGGGTGGCACTGATGGGTACTTATGGGTGGCACTGATGTGTGGCACTGATGGGCACTGATAGGTGGGCACTGATGGGCATAGATGGGCACAGATGGGCACTGATAGGTGGCACCGATGGGCAATGACAGTGGCACCAATGGGCAATGACAGGTGGCACTCATAAAACATATTGGGGGCATTGCTGGAACATAATGGTGCCAATCAGTGCCCATTTGTGGGCACTGATTGGCACAGATTGGGCACATTGGGCACAAGTGGATGGCCACGGGGTACATACCTGGCCATCCATATGTTGCCCCTTCCCTGGTGGTCCAGTGTGGTGATCTGAGGGGGGGCTGCGCTGATTGTTGACCCCCCCTGTCAGGAGAACCGCCGATCGGCTCTCCTCTACTCGTGTCTGTCAGACGCGAGTGAGGAAAAGCCGATCAACGGCTCTTCCCATTGACAGCGTGATCAGCCGTGATTGGACACGGCTGATCACGTGGTAAAGAGCCTCCGCCAGACACACCGCTCCACCGATCGCCACGATGCGCGCCCCCGGGGGCGCGCAGTGGCATGTTATCCTGCTGGACGTCATATGACGCCCAGTCAGGATAACGGAACCACTTCCCAAGCGTCAATCCGCTATAGGGCGGGCGGGAAGTGGTTAACAAGCAACTTTTTTTTTTCAATCCTGACTCGGTTTGCGAGTGTTGTCTTGCAAAACGAGCAGAATTCAAGCTAATGGGGTGTGCAGTACCGCATTTGACCAGAGGTGCGGCTGCACCGGTGACACTCGGAGCGGTTTGTAGCATTTTGGAGCCGTTCGGAAATACTCAGAATCACTCGGAAATACTCAGAAATACTCAGTTCCCGAGTGTTTCCGAGCCTTTCCGAGGGTTTCCAAGTTCAGCCGAGCTGTCCCCGAGTATTTCCGAGGCTCTCCGGTGCCCCCCACCTCTGGCCACATGCGGTATTGCATACAATAGAAGTCAATGCGGAACAAATTATCTTTGTTTCCATTGACTTCTGTGGGGAAACTCACTTTGATATGCGAGTGCTTTGTATTACAAGCATTCTCCTGGAACGGATTATGCTCGTAATCCGAGGTTCCACTGTATATAAAAAAGTAAAACAAGAGCCTGTGAAATACGTAAAAAAAAAGAAATATTCTTACTCTTTTTGCACTGCCAATATTATGTTTTGGAACTTCAAATTGTAAAATAAACAGTGTGATTTATTATTGCTTCTCCTGTCTTCTCGTGTTTACTGATGAGTGAATTTCAGCAAATTGGCTCCATCAGTCACTTTCATGGAGTGCAGACAGACTTTACGGGGAAAATATTCTGATGTATTTGGCGTTTAATAAATAGTGAAGAGGTACAGTACTTCTGCATCTGCCAGATCACACAAAGCGTTACTAAACCCACAACAGTAAAATCAGTCTGTATATGCAGTAAAGGATGCTTGTTATACTCACTGTGGAACCTATGGGGTTAATCCTCCGCATCGTTTAATAAGGCTGTTTGATCCTGTCTTCTTTGATCCCCAATCCATTAGACATGTGCACTGACAAAAAATGTGTTTGTTTTCGTTTCATTCCTTTTTCTTGTTTGTTTTTTTTTTTTTCATTTTTCAGGTCATTCGTTATGATTGCAATTCGTAAATTCGCAAATTCATCAATTCCAAAATTCTAAAATCCGAAAATTCCAAAGAATTACTAACTAATAATTTTGACAAATTTGTTCATTTAGAAATATCCGAATTAACGAAAACCCCTTTTTTCGAATATTCGTAAATTCAAATATTCGAAAATACGATAAAAAAAAGCTAATTTGATAATTCGAAAACCTGAAAAATTAGAAAATCTGAAATAATAACTAACTAATAATAACTTTACTATTACTAACTATTAAATTATACGTATTGGAATTTCCTTTCATACTTGACTGTTAGTGAACGCAACGAATACAAATGTATCCGAAGTTACAGATTATCCGAAATAATGAATGCCGCATCTAAACAATTGGAATGGAACAAATTAATAATAAATAATTATAATAATAATAATAAAGCGTTTTTATTATTATTATTAATTATTATTATTAATTTGTTACGTTCATTTAGATACGGCACTCGTTATTTCGGATAATCTGTAACTTCGGATAAAGTTTGCATTCATTACGTTCACTAACAGCCAAGTTTGCAAGGAAATTGCAATACCTATAATTTAATAGTTAGTAATAGTTAAGTTATTATTAGTTAGTTATTATTTCAGATTTTTACATTTTTCGGGTTTTCGGATTTTCGAATTTTCGAATTTGCTTTTTCTTATCGAATTTTCGAATATTCAAATTTATGATTATTCTAAAAATTTGTTAAAGGGGTTTTCGTTAATTCGGGTATTTCCAAAAGAACACATTTGTCGAAATTCGTTAAAAAATGAATTTGGAACAAAACGAATTTCAGATGTCTACAATCCATCTACTGATAGTATAGAGTCTTGTGAGCACTCTGCACATGCTCAGTTTGGTGTGTATTGCTTGAGAGTTTTTTTTAATTTTTTGGGAGGGTGCATGTGATCATCAGAGGGCCAATCCGCACTGTCCAGACAGAGGGTCAGGGGTCCTGTAGGCTCATAGGACAAGAGGAGAATGCAAACTCCCCCTACAAGTTTTAACCAGACACTGATAGAAGTCACAAGACTGCTATATACTGCTGATGAGAAAAAGTATTTAGCAGTTTATATTTACTAAAATAATTGCATTTCCGTGGGAAACCAGATATAGTGAATGCAGGGTCCTGGGTTTAGTAATACTGAGGAGTTTGCTTTCCATTCTGTAGCACAGCTTTATAATGCTTTTTGAGTACTGATCTCACAACTTCTACTTTTCCATAATGTATGCATTGTAGAAATAAAGATTATTCCTTTAACTGGATTCTGGAGCTTCTGGCTACATTTATTTATAAATACTTTCCAAAATTAGCACTTCAGCGCTGGAAGGATTTACCGCCTTCATGACCAGGCCATTTTTTACTATTTAGCACTACGCTACTTTAACTGCGCAGTCATGCAACGCTGTACCCAAACAAAATTGATATAATTTTTTTCCACACAAATAGAGCTTTGTTTTGGTGGTATGTGATCACCACTGGGTTTTCTATTTTATTTTTTATTATGTGAACAAAAACAAACGAAAAAAAAAATATATATATATATTTTTTTTAAGTTTTGCTATAAAACATAAAATCAAAACTCTTTATAAATTTAGGGCAAAATGTATTGTGCTACATGTCTTTGGTAAAAAAAAAAAAAATCTCAGTAAGTATATAATTTGAATTGATTGGTTTGCATGAACATTATAGCGTCTATAAACTATGGAATATAGTTTATACTGGATTTTGTGTTTATTTTTTTTATACTAGTAATGGCGGTGATTAAATTCATCAAACTGGGGATAGATAAGGTTGGAATCTTTATGTAGATCAATCTTGGTTTTGTATATCTTTCAGGAAAAGATATCACAATATCTCAAATTACCTGGATCTCCTCAGAGGAACATCAAAGTTGGATAATAGGAATGTCTGATATTTGGCTCATCCACATGTGTAGTTAGACTGCAAACGACCAAGACTCTCCTCTCCAGACTGTATAAAGTCAATAGTCATTAGTTGTAAGGCTCAGTTCACACTGCTGCGACATGGAATTCGCACTATTACCTGTGCGACTTTGCATGTACGACTTCCCGGCGGCTAGGTGAGACTTCAATGTGAATGTTTAAAAAAAAAAACACTTTTTTTTTTTCTATTATAAAATTTTGCAAATAAGTAATTTTTGTTCAAAAATTTGGGCCAAAATGTATACTGCTAAATGTCTTTGGTAAAAGTAACCCAAATTAGTGTATATTAGTCTGTGTGAACATTTTAGAGCAGTGGCGGCCCGTGCATTGTGGGCACATGGGCGCCCCCCCAGACACCTCCTCCGCCCTCCCTATTCATGTGCACGGCCCCTTTCAGGACGCCGGACACAAGAAATACTTTGGCGGGGATAGGCGGGGGGTGTGTATTTTGAAGCACGTGATTAGAGCCAGAGGCTCTAATAGGCTTTAAAATAGGGTGGGCTCGGGGCGCAGAGTACTGTGTTGTACCCTGTTGTGTGGCATAGCGAATTAATTTTCACTCATCCTATTGGATGCCGAACGCTTTGGCGGAAGAGGAGACACGGCAGAGGAAGCCTGATGAGCCAAGCGGACACAGGAGCCTCCATTTCCCTCAGAGGGGGAGAGCCACTGAGGAGGAGATCCACGGCTTCCCGCCGAGGAGGAGAGCCTCGTCACTCCAGGAGAGGAGCAGAGCCCCGCCACATAAGCGGTAAGTGCCGCCAGACCGGCTGGCTGCATTTGATGGGCACAAGTGACTGGATATGATGGGCACAAGTGGCTGCATATGATGGGCACAAGTGGCTGCATATGATGGGCACAAGTGGCTGCATATGATGGGCACAAGTGGCTGCATATGATGGGTACAAGTGGCTGCATTTGATTGGCACAAGTGGCTGCATATACTGGGCACAAGGGGCTGCATATGATGGGAACAAGTGGCTGCATATGAGGGGCACAAGTGGCTGCATTTGACGAGCAAAAGTGGCTGCATTTGATGGGCACAAATTGCTTCATATGATGGGTACAAGTGGCTGCATTTGATTGGCACAAGTGGCTGCATTTGATTGGCACAAGTGGCTGCATTTTATGGGCAAAATTGGCTGCATATGATGGGCACAAGTCTCTGAATATGATGGGCACAAGTGGCTGCATTTGACGGGCACAAGTGGCTGCATTTGACCAGCACAAATGGCTGCATATGACGGGCACAAGTGGCTGCATATGACGGGCACAAGTGGCTGCATATGATGGGGCACATTGGCTGCATATGATGGGGCACAGTGGCTGCAAATGATGGGCACAAGTGGCTGCATTTGATTGACACAAGTGGCTGCATATGATGGGCACAAGTGGCTGCATATGATGGGCACAAGTGGCTGCATATGATGGGGCACAAGTGGCTGCATATGATGGACACAAGTGGCTGCATATGATGGGCACAAGTGGCTGCATATGATGGGCACAAGTGACTGCAAGTGATGGGGCACAGTGGCTGCATATAATGGGGCACAGTGACTGCATACGATGGGCACAAGTGGCCGCATACGATGGGCACAGTGGCTGCGTTTGATGGGCACAATGGCTGCATTTTATGGGCACAGTGAGGCTGCAATTGATGGAGGGGCTCAGTATTTTTGCGCTCCCCCCAAAAAAAATTTTGAGCACCAGTGTATATTATTTAGTCTGTGTGAACATTGTAGAGTACCAATCATTGGTGATCACACCTGATGTACTGACGGCCTGTCTCATTTCTTGAGGTCCTGAAATGTCAGAATAGGACAAATACCCCCCAAATTACCCCTTTTTTGAAAATAGACAGTCCAGGGTATTTAGTAAGAGGCATGGTGAGTTTTTTGAAGTTGTAATTTTTTCCCACTATTCTTGGTAAAATTAAGAAATTCATTTTTATTTTTTTACTCAAAATTTTTATAACAAGTTATTTTTCACACACAGCATATGCATACTTGCAATGACACTCCAAAATACATTCTACTACTCCTCCTGAGTATGGCTTTAACACATGTGTGAGACTTATGCACAGCCTGGCCACATAGAGAGGCCCAACATGCAGGGAGCACCATCAGGCATTCTAGGAACATAAATTACATGTGTAATTTCCTGACAACCCATTACATTTTGAAGGTCCTGGAGTACCATGACAGTGGAATAACCCACAAAATGACCTTATTGTGGAAAGCAAACACCCCAATGTATATTCTATGAGGCATGGGCTGCAGATAGGTACTCAGGTACACTGATGGGCTGGAGACAGGTACTCAGGTACTCTGGGGCTGGAGGCAGATAATCAGGTACTTTGATGGGCTGGAGACAGGTACTCGGGTACCCTGATGAGCTGCAGATAGATACTCGGGTACTCTGATGGGCTGGTGACAGGTACTCCGATGAGCTGGTGATGGGTACTCTGATGGGCTGGTGACGGGTACTCTAATGGGCTGGTGACGGGTACTCTGATGGGCTGGTGACGGGTACTCTGATGGGCTGGTGACGGGTACTCTGATGGGCTGGTGACAGGTACTCTGATGGGCTGGTGACAGGTACTCTGATGGGCTGGTGAGAGGTACTCTGATGGGCTGGTGACAGGTACTCTGATGGGCTGATGACAGGTACTCTGATGGGCTGGTGACAGGTACTCTGATGGGCTGGTGACAGGTACTCAGATGGGCTGGTGACAGGTACTCAGATGGGCTGGTGACAGGTACTCAGATGGGCTGGTGACGAGTTCTCTGATGGGCTGGTGACAAGTACTCAAATGGGCTGATGATGGGTACTCTGATGGGCTGGTGACAGGTACTCTGATGGGCTTCTGACAGGTACTCTGATGGGCTGGTGACGGGTACTCTGATGGGCTGGTGACGGGTACTCTGATGGGCTGATGACAGGTACTCTGATGGGCTGGTGACAGGTACTCTGATGGGCTGATGACAGGTACTCAGATGGGCTGGTGACAGGTACTCAGATGGGCTGGTGACGGGTTCTCTGATGGGCTGGTGACAAGTACTCAAATGGGCTGATGATGGGTACTCTGATGGGCTGGTGACAGGTACTCTGATGGGCTTCTGACAGGTACTCTGATGGGCTGGTGACAGGTACTCTGATGGGCTGATGACGGGTACTCTGATAGGCTGATGATGGGTACTCTGCTGGGCTGATGATGGGTTCTCTGATGGGCTGGTGATGGGTACTCTGATGGGCTGGTGATGGGTACTCTGATGGGCTGGTGATGGGTTCTCTGATGGGCTGGTGATGGGTACTCTGATGGGCTGGTGACAGGTACTCTTTATTACTGGGCAATCTAGGGACTGTGTTTTACACTGTAAGTAGTAACTAGCTGTTACCACAATCTCCTCCTCACACAGGATTGGTGTGTGAGGAGGAGAACCCAGTAACATGTAGTTACCGCGGTTTGTTGACATTTGTGACCATTGTTCTGGACACAGCCATTCACGTGGTAAAGGGACAATTTTATTCGCCCTTTACTCTGATTGGGGATGGGCTGTGTCAGAGTGGCACGCCTCATCCCCGATCGCCGCGTTGTATGCCCCTGGGGGCACGCACGAGTGGTGTGCACAAAGACAGTGCATGTGACTGGCTATGATTGGACAAAGCCGGTCACTTGATAAAGAGCCATTTTCATTGCGTCTTTACCCTGTTTGGGGATGAGCTGTGTACCGAGGGACATGCCTCATTCCCGATCGCCGCCCTGCATGCCCATCGTGGGCGCACAAGAGCGGCGAGAATGGGCGGACATCATATGACCACCCGTAAGGATGAAAGGTTCCTGCTGGCGTCATTTTACAATGCGCCGGTAGGGAAGTGGTTAATCTGTAAATCTATTTGCTTGTTATATAGTCTCCTCCTCTACCATATTCAAAATTTCTATCCAGGACCTAAAAAACTGTTTGCCGTTCAATAATTGGACCATATTGGCCACTTTTATAACATCACTTATACATGCCTGTAAATGACAACAAGAACAATGTTTCTGAAAATTACCTCCTTAAATTTTCCCCGATTGATTTAGGTCTTCTGTACAATCAATGATCGATGACAGGGGCGTAGTACATTTGGAAATTGTTGTGTTATCCATAAACCAATGCTAATATTTGGTTAAAATTATTTTTGCACCCATAGATTGGAATAATTTTAGCAAGCATTTTCATTATACTGCTGGCCATTATTTAACCCCATCCCACCCGCGCTATAGTCGAAAGATGGCTACAGCGCAGGCTTACTTTGCCGGGAGGGCATCCATGGATGTCCACTCGTGCTCTCGCTGCCCACGCGCCCCATGCAGCACGCCAGCCGTGCTCTCTGGTCACAGATCGGGGGTAAAGGGCCAATCACGGGGGCTTTTTACCATATGATCAGCTGATCACGGAAGTAAACAGAAGCCGGTTATCGGTTTCAGCGAGAGGAGAAAGGAAGAAAGGCATTAACTGACTTCTGTTACAGGGACATTGGTCCCCACATTGCTGACCAGTGCCACCTGTCAATGCCCATCAGTACTGCAAATCAGTGCCCATCAGTGCCTCTTCAACAGTGTCACTAATCAGTGCTGCCTATTAGTGCCACTTATCAGTGCCCATCAGTGCCGCCTATCAGTGCAGCCTCAGTGCCTTATGATCAGTACCCACCAGTACCACCTTATCAGTGCCAGCAGTGCCTACTCATCAGTTCTGCCTATCAGAGCCATCTATCAGTACCCATCAGTGCCCATCAGTGCCACCTATCAATGCCCATCAGTGCTGCATATTAGTGCCTCATCATCAGTGCCCATGCGTGCCACCTCATCAGTGCCTATCAGTGCCACCTATGAGTGCCCATTAGTGCCACCTATCAATGCCCATCTGTGCTGCATATTAATGCCTCATCATCAGAGCCCATCTGTGCCACCTCATTAATGCCTATCAGTGCCGCCGCCTCAGTGCCTGCCTGTCAGTGCAGCTTCATCAGCGCACATAAGTGAAGGAGAAAACATACTTATTTACAAAATTTTATAACAGAAACAAAGAAAAAATCTTTTTTTTTTCAAAATCTTGAGTCTTTATTTGTTTAGCAAAAAAAAAAACCTCAGTGGTGATCAAATACCACCAAAAGAAATTTGTGGGAACAAAATGATAAAAATGTAGTTTGGGTACAGTGTTGCAATTGTCATTCAAAGTACGACAGCGTTGAAAGCTGAAATTGGTCTGGGCAGGAAGAGGGGAAAGTGCCCAGTATTGAAGTGGTTGATGTAAACCGCTGAAGACGTTAGAGAACGAAGCGCGCACGACGGACCAGCGCCTACACATCACTTCCTGGCAGCACAGTGGGAGGAATACATCTCCAGCTGATCACTACTTCCCCCACTTGTACCTGCTTGGGTTTCAGTGACTGAACAGTGACTGAACAACCAAACACCAACGAAACCCACTTTTGAGTGATATCCCTCCCCAGTGGCCAAGGGGGGGTGAACGAACGGGACCTGTTGGATGTTTGCAACTTTTTTATATTTTTTTATTTTTATCTTTGTTTTATATATTTTTTTGTCTTTTATACTACTTTTTAAATAAATACTTTTTGGGACTATATTATACTATGGAAGCCTTTTTCTTTCCCTGATATGAGGGCTAATTGCAACATGATCATTGGAGCCATCTGAAGCATCGCAGCAGTAGCAGTCTTCCATGCAACATTAGAGGCCTGATACCCCTGTAGGGGTTCCGACATCTGGTGAGTGAGCAATCTGAGGGGGATCACAGAAGTCACCATCCTACCCTGTACACACCAAGTCACTTTGGGGATAATATCAAGTCTGATTGCCGCATGAAATACATGAGACTATTACACATTTGTGCAATTGCTACAACATATGAACTATATGTGCACTGAGATATAGAGATACTGTTGCGATATTGTATATGGAATCCTTTTCCCCATAGGAACCAACATAAGTGGATCCATGCATGTTTCATGCATTTTTGTCGCTATAAACTAGATGTCTTTATTTTGAACTAAGTGCTGAATGTGTGTTGTGATGGGTAAAACTACACTGTCCTATGATAAGCATATGATATTGTAGCACATACAGAGTCTTTTCTGATTATCTCTGTATGCGATTATATACTGACCCACACATATGTACTTTAGCCAATTGAGGGTGACTCTGCAACATTTTCCGTTTTCCATTTAATTACAGCACCCTTTCACCCATATTGGTTTGAAATCTTGTGCTATATATAAAATTACGTTTATACAACGTTCCCTGTATAGGTTGAGCCAAACAGGTTTCTCGGGTAGCGTCGTTTTTCTCTATTTATCCCCTAATATTTCTCATTTCTGCAGGACATTCCTAGGGAGTGTCTCTGTTTAAGGGAGGCAACAACCTGTAAACACTTGGCCTATATACTTGGTTCATCCATAGGAACCAACACAAGTGGATCCACGCATGTTTCATGCATTTTTGTCGCTATAAACAAGATGTCTTTATTTTGTACTAAGTGCTGAATGTGTGTTGTGATGGGTAAAACTACACTGTCCTATGAAAAGCATATGATATTTTAGCACATACAGAGTCTTTTCTGATTATCTCTGTATGCGATTATATACTGACCCACACATATGTACTTTAGCCAATGGAGTGTGACTCTGCAACATTTTTCGTTTTCCATTTAATTACAGCACCCTTTCACCCATATTGGTTTGAAATCTTGTGATATATATAAAATTACGTTTTTCCCTATTTATCCCCTAATATTTCTTGTTGATGTAAACTTATTTGCATTTTTAGAAGAAATTTCAAAAGCCTCTGCATCCACAGGAATGTTATAGAGGAATGAAATCGATTGTTTTCACTTTGCTGAAACCTCTGCAAAAAATTTAACATTTAGTTGCAATTTCACCAAATCAGTAAAATGCAATGGAGTCAGTGAGGGTTCCAAAGGCTCCTTTAGACTGGATGTACACCTATAGTACTGTATATGAATTGTACCACATGTTACACAGGTGTGTGATACTAGTGGGAAATTAGAGTGTAATTTTTTTTTATTAAAAAAATCATACAAACATACAGATCATTAATAAAAACATATTTACACAAAAATAAACAACAACTAAACAAAAACAAGCGTGCTTACATCAGCAAGTAAAGAAAAACGTTTCCTGACAAGATAACATTCTAAGAAACATATTTTAATGACAACAAAAAAGAGACTACAAACCCCAAACCTCAACTTAAACACAATCCAGGCTCAGAAACCTTTTGAGAATTAATTGCCATCAGGATGCGATTCCAAACCACCCCATTAACCCCTCCCCCCCATATCATTGACACTGACTTCCACATCATTCACCTTTCATTCTGCACCAGCCACCCTCATTCCCTTCCCACCTCCCCCCACCATCATCCAATCCATCCCTCACTCCAACCCTTCGTGTCCACTGACTTCCAGCCGCACTTCTGCCATGCAGAGGAGGAGGGGTTGGCACCACCATATACGCTGGTCCAGCACCCTCCACTGCCTTCACTACACTAGGAGAAACAATAGGTGCAGACACAGACTTGACAACCACACTTTCTGACACTGACTTGGGGGACACTGACACAACAGACAGCCTCACAGACACAGATTCTGAGGGGACAGAGACACTAGGATCCCCTGGTACAACCTCTGCCAACCCAGACTCTTCTCTATCCAGACGGAAGAATTCCTCCACTAACTCTGGCTTATTGTGCAAAGCCTCAGGGCACCAGCTATAAACACATAGGTTACATTTAATGATGTTAGAGTCCCTTGCCAGATGCCCCAGTTCCTGGCACAAAGAGCACTTCTGTTGTGGACATTTAGAGGAGAAAATGTCCCTTGACGCCACATTTATGGCACAGCTTAGGTTGACCAGGGTAGAAGACAGTAATCCTTTCTCTACCAATAAAGGCAGAGGACCACATTCCCACACACACTCAACCTCATTGACACTGACCACCCGCCCGTCCAGATTCCTCTATCATCCACAATCTTTTTTAGGGGACACAACGTTTCACCAAACCTCCTCAACCAGACCCATAAATCCTCGGGGAGTATAGACTCATTCCTTGTCAGGATAGTTACATTTTTAATCAGGGCCTGTTTTGAGACAACTTTAGGGACAAGCCCCATCCAGTCTGGCTGGCCCCCATATACATGCTCAAATCGCTCTCAAAACAGATCCAGTGATTCTGGACGCACAAATGATAAATCATATTCATAGGAACCAGCCGGACTGATAAGAACATAAATATCTTCTGCCTTAAATCCCATGGCTAGGATCTTATCCACAACCACCCTCCTGATAGATGGAATATCTCCTCCTTCCCACCTGAGCTGTACCACATTCCTGCATTTAATGGAAGGTGCGTTAGGTGAAAGTGGCACAACTGGCTCCCTTCCACCACCAGCAGCATGACATTGTCCCGACACAGCCTTAGCATAACTCTTAACTGGGACAGATGACACATTAACTGGCTGCATAGAAACCTCTGAAATCTGGTTTGATAAATTACCCACCACTTGATCCTCCCTCCTCCCCTCCTGCACAACAGTTGCAGTCACCAAAGTCCCAAAAGTACCACAGATACCAGCAGTTACAAATCTTTGGGGGGTACAGACTCATTCCTTGTCAAGATTCTTTATCAAGAGCTGTTGTGAGATTACCTTGGGGACAAGCCCCTTCTGGCTGGCCCCCATATACATGCTCATACCGCTCCCAAAACAGATCCAGTGACTCTGGACCCACAAATGACAAATCATATCCATAAGAACCTGCCGGACTGATGAGAGTATAATTATCCTCCGCCTTAAATCCCATGGCTAGGATCCTATCCACAACCACCCTCCTGATAGGTGGAATACCTATCCACATTCCTGTACCACATTCCTGCATTTAATAGAAGAAGATGTGTTAGATGAAAGTCCCACAACTGGCTCTCTTCCACCAGCAGCATGACTTTATCCCGACACGGCCTTAGCATAGTTCCTAACTGGAACAGATGACCCATTAACTGGCTGCATAGGAACCTCTGAAATAAGGTTTGGTAAATTACCTACCACTTGATCCTCCCTCATCCCCTCCAGCACAGCAGTCCTGCCCACCATACTCCCAGAAGTACCACAATTACCAGAAGTCCTGTTATCATCTGTTTAGGAAAAACTCTAGCTGTCTTAGCATCCAAGCGGCACTCCTTCTCTGCAGTCTTAGTGTCCATGCGGCACTCCTCCTCTGCAGTTTTAGTGTCCATGCGGCACTCCTGCTCTGCAGTTTCAGTATTAATGCGGCAATCCTGCTCTGCAGTTTCAGTGTCCATGGAGTACTCTTGCTCTGAAGTTTCAGTGTTCATAAGGCACTCCTGCTCTGCAGTTTTAGTGTTCATAAGGCATTCCTGCTCTGCAGTCTTATCGGACATTCCGACAACAAAATCCTAGGATTTTTTCTGACGGATGTTGGCTCAAACTTGTCTTGCATACACACGGTCACACAAAGTTGACGGGAAATCCGATCGTTCTAAACGCGGTGACATAAAACACGTAAGTCAGGACTATAAACGGGGCAGCGGCCAATAGCTTTCATCTCTTTATTTATTCTGAGCATGCGTGGCACTTTGTCCGTCGGATTTGTGTACACACGAACGCAATTTCCGACAACGGATTTTGTTGTCGGAAAATTTTATAGCCTGCTCTCAAACTTTGTGTGTCGGAAAATCCGATGGAAAATGTCCGATGGAGCCCACACACGGTCGGAATTTCCGACAACACGCTCCGATCGGACATTTTCCATTGGAAAATCCGACCGTGTGTACGGGGCATAAGTGTCCATGTGGGACTCCTCGCAGCCAGCAGAAACTTCTCTGTCTGGATGCACACCATCTCCTCCTGCATTCCCTGCCGACTGCAAGGATCTGTTGGCAGGTGCAATCTCTTTCTTTGTAGCAGCAATCACAGGAAAGTCCTCCACACACTGAGAGAGATTCTCAACAAGCACTCCTTTACCAAGATCTTCATCTGATGAGTCAGTGAAACTCAAGGGAGTTTCCATTTCTGTAACGGCCTGCAGAAATCTGCCATTTTCCTCAACCTCCACCTGGGGAGGAAGGGAGAGGGGCAGATACTGACTCAGACATGACAGATCCTGAGACAGCGGTAGTACTGGGGCCACAATGTGAAGCCACTTCCTTACTCCCATCCATACTGTTGCCGTTGTTCTGACATCCACCCTCTGGCTGGTATTCCCACAGGCACTCTTCTTCATCTGTTGGAATCTCTCCTCATTCTCATACTTCTTCTTGAATACAACGTTGCTTTCCTTCAGAGAAGTGACCAACTTCTCCTGCTTTTTCAATGCTTCCTCCATAGACTTCAGCTTGGAGCCTTCCCCCTTACTGCTCCCAGTCATAGTATGCAAAGATTTATTTTTCCTGAAATCTACGTTCAGGACAGCAAGCCTCTGTTCCTCGTTGGTAATATGGCAAAGTATATTCACCATTCTGTCCTGGAAGGCTGGTAAGGACACCCCTTGCATAGGGACAAGCCCAAGATCCATTGCAGCTTGAGCACATGGTGTAGGGCTCAGTGCCCCTGGAGAGCCTACATCTTCGTATTTCCCTAACCGCTGCATGATGGTTGGGAGAGAAGCCTGGAGGACAGGCCCAGGCTTGCTGTTTCTCCCAGCTAAGACCACAGCAGAAAATAGCCAGCAGCACCTTGCAGAACAGCACAACCTGGAGAGACTGATGTGACTGGCTCAGTGTTCTCTGTACAGCACTGTGGTGTATGTAAGAGCTATATAAATACATAATAATGATAGTGTGTGACTGTGGGGGGACATTAGATTGTAAGCTCCTCTGGTACAGAGACTGATGTGACTGGCTCGGTGTTCTATGTACAGCACTGCGGTATATGTCAGAGCTATATAAATGCATAATAATAGTAATAATAATAATAGTGTGTGACTATGGGGGGACATTAGAGTGTAAGCTCCTCTGGTACAGAGACTGATGGGACTGACTTAGTGTTTTTTGTTATGAATGAGTGTATGTACTTCTTTGCTCTATGTACAGCACTGTGGTATATGTCAGAATTCGATAAATGCATACTTATAATTATAATAAGGTCCATGTATAGATCATCCTATGCTGACCATTGGGGGTTTATAAAGGCCATCTATAGTATCTGCAGCACATTAGCTTACAATAAAGATTTATATCTGTCCATGAACCAATATAAATATATAACAGGAATGTTGCAACATATTATCCATCTGGAAGATGTTGAAGAGCTTAGTAAACATCAGGATTTACAATGTCTCTAAATGTTCCTGAACTCTGTTTTTTGCATTGTTATGTAACTGAAGGGCCAACATAAAGAGAACCAGTCACAACATGGTTTATGAATGAAACTTAACATTTAGATCTTAAAGCTGAAATATAGGCATATATAAAAAGACACATAATAATGCAGCTCTGTATTCTTTAACCACTTCAGCCCCGGACCATTTGGCTGACCAAAGACCAGAGCGTTTTTTGCAATTCGGCAAAGCGTCGTTTTAACTGATAATTGCACGGTCGTGCGACATGGCTCCCAAACAAAATTGACGTCCTTTTTTTCCCACAAATAGAGCTTTCTTTTGCGCTATAAACAAAAAAAAGCCCCATTTTTGAAAAAAACGCAATTTTTTTTACTGTTTGCTATAATAAATATCCCCAAAAAATATATAAAAAAACATTTTTTTCTCTCAGTTTAGGCCTATACGTATACTTCTACATATTTTTGGTAAAAAAAAAAAAAAATCGCAATAAGTGATTATTGATTGGTTTGCACAAAATTTATAGCGTCTACAAAAAAGGTAGATAGTTTTATGGCATTTTTATTAATAATTTTTTTTTTCTACTAGTAATGGCGACGATCTGCGATTTTTATAGTGACTGCGACATTATGGCGGACAGATCGGACACTTTTGGCGCTATTTTTGGACCATTCACGTTTATACAGTGATCAGTGCGATTAAAAATGCAATGATTACTGTGTAAATGTGACTGGCAGTGAAGGGGTTAACCACTATGGGGCACAGCAGGGGTTAAGTGTGTCCTAGGGAGTGATTCTAACTGTGGGGGGGATGGGCTACATGTGACATGACACTGATCACCGCTCCCAATTACAGGGAGCTGTAATCAGTGTCCTGTCGCTAGGCAGAACGGGGAAATGCTTGTTTACATCAGCATTTCCCCATTCTTCCTCTCCGTGAGACGATCGCGGGTATCCCCGCGGACATCGAGTCCGTGGGACCCGCAATCACACTCATGGAGCTTGCGGCGGGCACGCACGCCTCCACAATGCCACGTCTTAAAGGGCAACGTACAGGTACGTTAATATGCCTGTACGTGCCCTTCCGCCGACGTATATCGGCGTGAGCCAGTCGGCAAGGGGTTAATACATCATTAAATGTATTTTTTTTTAATGCAAGTACCTAAATTCGACTTAGCATCAGCCTCTTTCAGTTCTTGTACAACAGCGCTTAGACCAGAGGAGAACTAATCAATTGTGTTGCAGTGCTGATAGGAACAGAGAAAAAAGTGGCAGAGGGTTGAGCTTTTGTTCATTGTCCCGTTACAGGTTGGGGGAGGGGCAAAAAATGTAAGTGAAGCCCCCTTGTCCTAAACAGGGGCTACTATGACAATTTCATTTTGGACTGGGCTGTAGTTAGCACAGACTGATTGTGTAGTTTTTCAACTGGTTTTTCCCTAAGCTTAAGTTGGCTTTTGATTTCTCACTGTCTCCAGTAGATGTCACAGTATCATGGGTCATAGTATTTCACAAACAAAACTAAGTTCTGAAAATTTGCATTTCGTTCAGCCAATCCAGTAGGAGGTTTATGCCACTGGTGCATGCTGGGGGAGGATATAAATATTTGGGACAGGGCCATGTACTCTCTCTCTTTCCCTGGGCTGAGGCTTACGGAGGTGTAGCTGGATGGAGCTCCTATGTCTGCCCAATAGCCTGGTTTGGGGCCTAATGTGTGCTAAAGTGGACCTGAGGCTGTGCTGCCTGGCCTGGAGGACGCTGTCCCAAGGAGGAGACCCAGGCGTGGCCCCTATCTAGAGAGAGCCAGGAAGAAGATTGGTCTCTCAGAAGTGTCTGGTGACTCACTTGAAGGATGCACTGAAATTTGGGAATGTGTTTACAGTGTTGCCGGGTCAGCTTAAAGGTTCTGACACTGTGAAGCTAGGCATTGATCTGGAGAGTCTGTAAGAGATCTGCTGAGATATCTGGGATCCCTAACCCTCACCTTCTTAATCGTTCTGCAATAAAAATGTAATAAGACAAAAATTAGTGGCACCCAAATTCCTTTCTCAGTTCCCCCATTTTAGCCATGGGGTGAAATGCTAGCCCGCCCCTGGCCCCTGGAGGTGCTATGCTGCTTTTGGGGCATCAGAGGGGTGCTACATAAGTGTTAGTAAACTGAAGCAGAGACACATCAGGTCTCTTTTATTTTCAGACATCTTGCCATCATTGAGCTAACTAATTTCAATTGAAAACTTTTAAAGTTTTGTCCAAACTTGCTACTTGGATGGAATCTCATATGTGTTAAACTGGATTATTTTGTGCCTAGAACATACAGATTTACAATATGGTTGACTTTTCTTCGTTCAAGAAAAAATGCCCATCCTGCTCCTTTGAATTTTCTCATCATTACAGTCAAAAAGAACATCAACTTTACCCCACCAACCATTAGAAAATCAAATGAAATTGTGGAATGAAATTTTATTGGTGTGTTGCCAGTTTTAGCCAGATGGTCCCGTCTTTGTTAAGAGAAAAGAATGGATTGTGACTTTCCTCCAACTCACTCAGCTGACTGTACGATATGAGTGCCAGAGCAAAGCATTGTGTTGTGTGGTGGAGGGGTGTCTCTGCTATGACCTACAGAAGCACCGTGTTTGGACAGGAACTTGGGGGTTCTGCATGTAAAATATTTTTTGAGGGGGGTTTAATATTACATAATGCAGCTTAACCAATTAAGGACCGGAAGGATTTCCCCCCTCAATGACCAGGCCATTTTTAGCGATAGGGCACTGGGTCACTTTAACTGACAATTGCGCTGTCATGCAACCCTGTACCCAAACAAATTTGATGTTCTTTTTTTTCCCACAAATAGAGATTTCTTTTGGTGGTATTTGAGCACCTCTGCGGTTTTTATTTTTTGGGCTATAAATGAAAAAAGAGTGACAATTTTAAAAAAAACTTTTTTTTTTTTTTACTTTTTGCTATAATACAGTGGCTTGCGAAAGTATTCGGCCCCCTTGAACTTTTCAACCTTTTGCCACATTTCAGGCTTCAAACATAAAGATATAAAATTTTAATTTTTTGTGAAGAATCACCAACAAGTGGGACACAATTGTGAAGTGGAACGAAATCTATTGGATATTTTAAACTTTTTTAGCAATTAAAAAACTGAAAAGTGGTGCGTGCAAAATTATTCGGCCCCTTTACTTTCAGTGCAGAAAACTCACTCCAGAAGTTCAGCAAGGATCTCTGAATGATCCAATGTTGTCCTAAATGACTGATGGTGATAAATAGAATCCACCTGTGTGTAATCAAGTCTCTGTATAAATGCACCTGCTCTGTGATAGTCTCAGGGTTCTGTTGAAAGCGCAGAGAGCATCATGAAGACCAAGGAACACACCAGGCAGGTCCGTAATACTGTTGTGGAGAAGTTTAAAGCCGGATTTGGATACAAAAAGATTTCCCAAGCTTTAAACATCCCAAGGATCACTGTGCAAGTGATCATTTTGAAATGGAAGGGGTATCAGACCACTGCAAATCTACCAAGACCTGGCTGTCCCTCTAAACTTTCAGCTCAGACAAGGAGAAGACTGATCAGAGATGCAGCCAAGAGGCCCATGATCACTCTGGATGAACTGCAGAGAACTACAGCTGAGGTGGGAGAGTCTGTCCATAGGACAACAATCAGTCGTATACTGCACAAATCTGGCCTTTATGGAAGAGTGGCAAGAAGAAAGCCATTTCTCAAAGATATCCATAAAAAAGTCTCGTCTAAAGTTTGCCACAAGCCACCTGGGAGACACACCAAACATGTGGAAGAAGGTGCTCTGGTCCGATAAAACCAAAATCCAACTTTTTGGCCACAATGCAAAACGATATCTTTGGCGTAAAAGCAACACAGCTCATCACCCTCAACACACCATCCCCACTGTCAAACATGGTGGTGGCAGCATCATGGTTTGGGCCTGCTTTTCTTCAGCAGGGACAGGGAAGATGGTTAAAATTGAGGGGAAGATGGATGCAGCCAAATACAGGACCATTCTGGATGAAAACCTGTTGGAGTCTGCAAAAGACCTGAAACTGGGACGGAGATTTATCTTCCAACAAGACAATGATCCCAAACATACAGCAAAATCTACAAAGGAATGGTTCACAAATAAACGTATCCAGGTGTTAGAATGGCCAAGTCAAAGTCCAGACCTGAATCCAATCGAGAATCTGTGGAAAGAGCTGAAAACTGCTGTTCACAAACGCTCTCCATCCAACCTCACTGAGCTCGAGCTGTTTTGCAAGGAAGAATGGGCAAAAGTTTCAGTCTCTCGATGTGCAAAACTGATAGAGACATACCCCAAGCGACTTGCAGCTGTAATCGCAGCAAAAGGTGGCTCTACAAAGTATTAACGCAAGGGGGCCGAATAATTTTGCACGCCCCACTTTTCATTTTTTTATTAGTTAAAAAAGTTTCAAAAATCCAAAAGATTTCGTTCCACTTCACTATTGTGTCCCACTTGTTGGTGATTCTTCACAAAAAATAAAAATTTTATATCTTTATGTTTGAAGCCTGAAATGTGGCAAAAGGTTGAAAAGTTCAAGGGGGCCGAATACTTTCGCAAGCCACTGTACATATCCAAATATACATATATATATTCACTTGTGGAGGAGAACCGCACTCTGCTTACGATTTAGTGCCAGCAATCAGGTCTTCCCACCGACCTTGTATATAGAAAAAGAGTCCAAGAGGTTGCTGCACTTAAGTGCAGCAACCTCTTGGACTCTTTTTCTATATATATATATATATATATATATATATATATATATATAAATATATATAAACTAATTTATTCATCAGTTTAGGTCTATATATATTCTTCTACATAGTTTTGATAAAAAACAAAAAATCGCAATAGGCGTATATTGATTTGTTTGCGCAAAAGTTATCACGTCTACAAACTATAGGATAGATTTAGGGACATTTATTTTTTATTGTTTTTACTGGTAATGGCGGCGATCTGTGATTTTTAGAGGGACCGCGACATTGCAGCAGACAGATCTGACCCCAAATGACACTTTTTGGGGACCAGTGTCATTAATACAATGATCAGTGCTATAAAAAAATGCACTGATCAATGTAAAAATGACACCGGCAGGGAAGGGGTTAACACTAGGGGGTGATCAAGGGGTTAAGTGTGTTCCCTGGGTGTGTTCTAACTGTAGGGGGGATGGGCTGCCAGGGACATGAAAGAGATCGCTGTTCCCAATGAACATCTCTGTCATGTCATCTGTCAGAACGGGGATACACCTTGTTTACAAAAGGCAGATTGACCCACGGGCACGCTCTTGCAGCACGCAGCAGGCGCGAGCCCGCCCGCAACTGCGCCTGAGCGAGCTGATGTATAATGACGGCAATTAGCGCAGGGGAGCCAACCTGCCGCAGTACAACTGCAGCGGCTGGTCCTTAAGTGCTTAAAAAATGCTCAACCAGGATGCAGATGTTCTTGATTTATTTATTTCATTAAAAATTCCAGTCTAAACCTTTGATCATGGACAGCCTTAATACCCTAACAAGTCCAGTTTAAAGGAATTAAAGGAAGGAATTAAATTATTTTTCAGGCTGTATATTTTATTAGTGAGGATTGGAAGGGTTATCTGTAAACTCTGGATGAAGAACTATTATCTGTCATTAAATATTTAGATTTGCTGATGATAGCTCAGTAGACAAAGTCGATGTTTGCAGTATAATAGTTTATGTAAATGGACTTATAAAGATCTGGCTGCGTCTGGAGGTGCAGAGCAGGTGGTGTACGGAATGGTCTATAATCCCATCTCATAACAGACATTATAACTGGACTGAGATCCCATGTGCTGTAATGTGTGAACTAAATACAGATGTCTTATGCTGGCCAGGAGAACATATTAAAGGGTCAATGTACCAAAAACTGATTATTTCAGTAAAGTAGAGCTATGCCTTGTACACACGATCAGACTTTCCGACTGAAAATGTTGTCGGAAATTCCGACCGTGTGTAGGCTCCATCAGACTTTTTCCATCGGACTTTCCGACACACAAAGTTTGAGAGCTGGATCTAAAGTTTTCTGACAACAAAATCCGTTTGCGTAAATTCCGATCGTGTGTAGACAATTCCGACGCACAAAGTGCCACGCATGTTCAGAATCAAGCAGAAGAGCCGCACTGGCTATTGAACTTCATTTTTCTCGGCTCGTCGTACGTGTTGTACGTCACCGCGTTCTTGACGTTCGGAATTTCCGACCAACTTTGTGTGACCGTGTGTATGCAAGACAAGTTTGAGCCAACCTCCGTCGGAAAAAAATCCAATTGGTTTTGTTGTCGGAATGTGCGATCGTGTGTACAGGGCATTAAGCTGGCTATGCACTAAGGAAATTTTGGCCAGTTTCTAATGAACTGGCTAAAATTAGAACAGTCGGCGGCCATGCTGGAACCACTTCACCCAACATAACGACATTTCTGTATGGCTGTCAAACCACTTCCTAAAACTCAATCTTTCCAAAATTAAGCTTATAATATTTCCTCCCCCTCATGCCCTTTCCATTGACATTAACAGCACAGCTATCCATCCCTTCTTTTACGCAAGGGTGCTAGGTGTTACCCTGAACTCAGACCTTTCCTTTCAGCTTCACATTGAATCACTGTCCAATTCTTGCCGCTTTCACCTCTGTGACATTTCTAAGACATGCCCATACCAAGATAATAATTTACTCATTGGTTATTTCTCGTCTTGACTTCTGCAACTCCCTCCTTGTTGGCCTACTTCTACACAGGCTATCCTCACTTCAGTCTATCATCAATGCTGCTGCAAGACTCATCCACCTTACCATCTGTTCAGTGTCCAATGCCTCCACTGGCTTCTGATTGTCCAGGTAATGACATTTTAAATATTAACAACGTTATACAGCTCAACCCCAAAGTGCATCACCAACCTGGTCTCAAAATATCACATAAACCGTCCTCTTCTTCCAAGAGCTCATGTCCTTTATCTTTCTTGTCACCTCCTCCTGGTACTTGGCGCCCTAATGCTAGCATTGGCTGGCTTGTGGTGGGGCCCTTCTGTCAGTATGGCTCAAAAGACTGTCTCTTTAAGAGTATATGGTAAATAAAATTATAGTGGTTAAGTAAGGAACAGTCTATGTGGACCGTGTTGTAGCAAAGAATTGAATGTGGGTTCTCCTCTCACCACTCCTGGAAGGTGACCGACGGGTCCCATCCAACACGCTTGGTGGTAAGTCGCCCAAACTTTAGATACTGGAGGCTCTGTCTCTCAGCTCTGGTACACACATGGGCAGCCTCTGGCAGCTCAGCAGCCTTACCAACAGGTCTACCCTCCCCCTGGAAGAGGCAGTCAGGCTCCAGTGGCGAGGCCCCTCCGCAAGACTCATCTCCTTGATGTGGCAGCAGCACACCTCACAGCAGGTCCTTTCAGAATGGCATCCCTTACAAGACTAATCCAGTCTTTCTCCTTCACCTGGGAAAAACAGTCCTGCTTCTCCTCCTTTTAGGGTTGCCACCTGTCCGGGATTTACCGGGACAGTCCAGGTTTCTAATCATGTGTTTCAGGCAGACTGAAACCCAGACACAATTGTCAGACCAGGCTGTGGCTTTCCAAGTAACTAAGATAGTCACACACAAATCTGTTGCTGCGTTTTCTGGGAGCTGCGGGCAGCTGCCTAGGGACAGGTTCTGCATCACTGGGGGGGGGGGGCAGGGTGATGATGCCAGCAAGTTGACCACACCCACATTTTGCTGTGGCATGCTATGCACACCGCATTACTACTCTCCTTGGGGCACCCAAAGATGTCCCGGGCCGCTAAAGTATTCGGGTTTGGCTTGAAGAAAAGGTGGCAACCCTACCTCCTCTGTATATAGGGATCATGGCTCCTGTAGTTTAGAGTCCATCTCTTCTCTATACACTTGTATTGTGCTCTCCTTCTGAGAAAACTACATATCCCAGGAGGGTCTGCGGCACAGTAGGTTTTCTCCCTCATGTCTCGATTGGCTCAGACTCGGACCCTTGATTGGCTCAAGTTCTCCTACTAGGAGGAGGGTGGAAAAGAGTGTGTGGGGATTCAAACAGATCCCCCCTTCCAGCTGCTGTGACAGAGGGGAGAGAAGATGGCTACAGCACTCGGCTACAATGTCATATTTAGCATTAGTGTAACAGTCCATGGGTGTATAGCCAGCTTTAATGTGTACTTCCATCTCCTCCCCTAGATCTTGTCACAACAATATTTTTTACCTTGTTTCTGTAGTCAGAAACATCTTTTAATACTCCCTCTGATACTGTGATATCATCACACAGCCATGCCCCCAGAACTTTATCTCCCAAAAGCCCAGGAGTGCTCAGGCTCTTAGGAGTTGGGAGAGAAATGAATTGGTTACACACCTACAAACTTGCCGTTTTGTTCACTTATCTGGACAGAAAGACCACAATTTAATATATGACTTTGTTCCTATTTTTTACATGGGAATGAAGTATATGTGGGCTCACATATCAGAGATTTACATACTGTAAATGTTAATGTAAAATTTTATGCTCCTGTCCTGGAGATGTATTGCCTTTGAACAAAGTAATAGCCTATATCTACAGTATGTTCAGATTTACAGTTTATATATAAATTGCATAACTCATCTTGCTTAGGGTTGAGATTGTAGATATATATTTGAGAGAGGTTAAAAAGTGTGCAGTATTAATGACTGAATTGTGTATACATACAGTGTATATCCTCTGGACGGAGAGCCACCCCCTATATTTTCAAGTGATTTTATATGATTATAGCAATAAACACAAAGGCAGCTGCATGTGTTTGAAGAAGTATCTGGATACTATCTACATACAGTATCTCACAAAAGTGAGTACACCCCTCACATTTTTGTAAATATTTTTTTTAACTTTTCATGTGACAACACTGAAGAAATTACACTTTTGTACAATGTAAATTAGTGAGTGTACAGCTTGTATAGCAGTGTAAATTTGATGTCCCCTCAAAATAACTCAACACACAGCCCTTAATGTCTAAACTGCTGGCAACAAAAGTGAGTATACCCCTAAGTGAAAATGTCCAAATTGGGCCCAAAGTGTCAATATTTTGTGTGGCTACCATTATTTTTCAGCACTGCCTTAACCCTCTTGGGTATGGAGTTCACCAGAGCTTCACAGGATTGCCACTGGAGTCCTCTTCCACTCCTCCATGATGACATAATGGAGCTGGTGGATGTTAGAGACCTTGCGCTCCTCCACCTTCTGTTTGAGGATGCCCCATAGATGCACAATAGGGTTTAGGTCTGGAGACATGCTTGGCCAGTCCACCCCCTTCCCCTCAGCTTCTTTAGCAAGGCAGTGGACATCTTGGATGTGTGTTTGGGGTCATTATGTTGGAATACTGCCCTGCGGCCCAGTCTCTGAAGGGAGGGGATCATGCTCTGCTTCAGTATGTCACAGTACATGTTGGCATTCATGGTTCCCTCAATGAACTGTAGCTTCCCAGTGCCAGTAGAACTCATGCAGCCCCAGACCATGACACTCCCACCACCATGCTTGACTGTAGGCAAGACACACTTGTATTTGTACTCCTCACCTGGTTGCCGCCACACACTCTTGACACCATCTGAACCAAATAAGTTTATCTTGGTCTCATCAGACCACAGGCAGGGGCGTAACTACCACCATAGCGACCCATGCGGGCGCTATGGGGCCCGCAGCCGAGTGGGGCCCAGTGAGTATAAGAGCACCGCCGGCAAAGTCTCCCAGCCAGGGGAAGAGAGAGGAAAAGAAGAGGCGAGCTGTCCGTATCAGCATAGAGCTGAATTGCCCAATGTAAGAGCTTTCTTTAGAACTTCCAGTGTTACCGGGGCTCACGTCACATAGCTCCACCTTTTGGCCCAGTGCCCTTGATAGACAGAACGCCGATCCAATGCGGGACATGTGACGTCATAAAAGGCGTTGGGCCAAGAGGTGGGGCTATGTGACAATGAGCCCCGGGAAGACAGGAAATTCAAATGAAAGCTATTACAGCGGGCAATCCCGCTCTCTGCTGATCCGGGTGGCTTGCCTCTTCCTCTGCATAGGTGGGGCTGTATGGGGCACAGGCAGACCAGGCTGTATTGGGCACAGGTTACACTGTATTGGGCACAGGTCACACTGTATGGGGCACAGGTCACGCTGTATTGGGCACAAGTCACGCTGTATTGGGCACAGGTCACGCTGCATTGGGCACAGGTCATGCTGTATGTGGCACAGGTCACGCTGCATTGACACTAGGGCAGCTGTGGGGGGGGGGGCTGTTTGCAGGGGGGCCCATACAACATTTTGCTATGGGGCCCTGCTATTTCTAGTTACGCCCCTGACCACAGGACATGGTTCCAATAATCCATGCCCTTATGCTGGCCATACACTATACGAAAAATAGGCCGAAAAATCGTTCGTATAGACACTTCGTTCGTTTTTCGGCAAGTTAATGGGCACAAATCGATAATCGTTTGTGACGTTTTTGTGGTAAAAAAGGGGAAGTTTGGTAAATTTCTGCCGAACGTACGATAAATTGCAAGGTTAATGTGTTTCCCGTCCGAACTGTCTGCACTAGGTATATGTAAAAAAACGAACACAAAATTATTTATTCATGTCCACTGAACAATTTATCGGTCATTATATGATGGCACGATCGTTTGCGGTCACGGTCGAACGTTCGTTTTTCGAAAATGGGTTCGGCCGATTTTCTGTATAGTGTATGGCCAGCATAAGTCTGCTTGTCTTCACCAAACTGTTTGCGGCTTTTTTGTGCATTATCTTTAGAAGAGGCTTCCTGGGGGCGCATGTGCGGCTCTTGATTATGGCGGACGTCTTCTTAGTGAGCTCCGGGCTCCGTCCGCTCTCCGTGACCTCCGCTCAGCGCAATTAGCGACTAGAAGCATCGGGGGTAAGCCTGAACTTACGCTCTTCTCCTCGGTCACCCCATGGAAAAGATTGGCCAGCAGCGACACTGCTATAATCCTTTATTTGGGCCGCGCCAGGGATCCGACATGGACTGATATGTTACTAGGCCGCAATCCTCGGCCTCGAGTTTCCCCGCCGATCCGTTCGCAACGATAGATCCTTCGCTGGGGACGGAGAAGGCCTGGAATCCCCCTCCCCCCTGCAATGCAGGCTGCAATGCAGGCTCCAGGCCTCATACCTTCTTCTACACCAGCAGTTCTAACCCCAGACGTCCTAGATGCCAAATTGGACGCTAAACTGCAGCTTCTGCTTCAGCAAATTACCCAATCAATCTCGGCTGCTGTAAGCAAAATATCTGCAGAACTGAGGGGAGAAATCACCCAAATTGGGGAACGTACGCACACACTGGAACATGAATTCAATAAAATGGTGAATTATGTGCAGGCCATAGAAGATGAGAACTCCAGCCTTAAACACTCAGTCTCTCAGCTACATTTACAGCAGGATGACTTAGAAAACAGGGAAAGAAGACAAAATCTACGTTTCCGTGGTATCCCTGAAAAGGTGGGTGACTCAGCCTTACGCCCCTATCTCCTGGGGCTCTTTAACATCTTGGCTCCCTCGGTGGTGGATGTAGATTGGTGCCTAGACAGGGTCTGAAACCCCCGACTAGAGCTAGGCCCAGAGATGTAATTGTGAGATTTCACTTTTATGACAGCAAGGAAGCCCTGACATTGGCCACACGCAACAAAACCCAGATCACGTACCAGGGGGCTAAGTTGCAGATATTCAGTGATCTCTCCCCCATCACATTAGCAAAACGGAGAAACATGCAACCAATAACAGCACACCTGCAACATCACCGGGTTCAGTACTACTGGGGATTCCCCTTTCGTCTCATCGTGTCCAGAGATGGGGTTCAACACAGTCTACGGGATCTTCAGGAAGGTGATGCCTTTGTGAAAAGTTTAAATCTCCCCCCATTGCCTGAAGAAGATTTGCTACCTCCTTCTGGACAGGCCCATCCATTTCCTACTACTCCCAGCCGCGTCTGGACCCCTGTAAGGGGTCAATCAAGGAAGCAAGCCTCCACACCTCAACGCTCACGTTTCACCAAACAACCTCCTTGATCCTCCTGGCTGGATCTTTTGGTTCATTTTTGCCTTTTCTACCCCTGTATTTTACAGGGTGCACAATGCTGAGTGCTGGACTTCAGGTTTTTTGAGTTCCCCCCGAAAATTTGTTTCAGGGACTCTCCTTTCCCATGCATGTGGGGTATTACAGGTAAAGTTACTGTTATTGTTCTGTTGCTAGTTGATGACTGGTTTCTGAAGGGCTAACTTTGCCAGATTGTTACCGTGACTGCCAAGTTCTTAAGGAGAGTGGGCGGTCCCCTCTCCCTCTCTCCTGGACCCCCCTTGTTGGAGACCCCCTTGTGCCCCTACATGGCCTTTGCCACAGTGCGAGGCCTCCTGAGATGCCAATGGATCCCAGGCTTTCAAACTTTAATTTTCTTTTTTTTTTCTTCCAGATATTTTTTTGCTACTATTTTTGTTTTTATTTTTATTTCTATTTTTGTTTTCCTTTTTTTGAACATGTCCATTCCTATATGCCAGCTTTGTAGGTTGAGGTTGCAAGACTTTGTTTTATCCCTATTGCTAAAGGTTTCTCTATTTATGCTCTTTCACAGATGCCATAGGGCTAGTTCCCTTTACTATGCTCATAATTACTCATTTAATAGTTATCATTCTTTTTATGTTTTGTTTCTCCACAGGGTCTACATGCCAATGTTAGCTACCATTGATGACTTGCTCTCATGGCGTTGAGAATCATGTCGTATAATGTAAAGGGTCTGGGCTCCATTCGGAAGCGTTGGATGGCTCTGAACGAGTTCAGATCCTTAGGGGCAGATGTGGTCATGCTCCAGGAGACCCACTTTCGAGCGGGAGGTACCTTAAAATTTGCTTCCAGATTTTTTCCCACCTCCTTCTTGGCCTCAGATTCCACAGGCAAAGGGGTAGCAATTTTAATTAAAAAATCCTGTCCCATTAGGGTCCAAAAAGTACATGCAGACCCCCACGGGAGGTATCTTATCCTGGAGTGTGGCTACATGACCTCTTCTTTCACCCTAGTTAATTTATATGCTCCTAATACTAGAAAGGTTGATTTTCTCAACAAGGTTTTTGACTCGCCTCAATATCGCTCTCAATCCTTTATGATTGTTGGAGGAGACTTCAACCTGATCATGTTCCCCTCTAGAGACAGACAAGCCATAACTAGAGACGTCCCCTCATGGAAGGTCACCTCCCAGGCCAACTCTTTTCGCATTAGATCTCACCAACTTTTTGACTCCTGGAGGATTAAACACCCTATGGCTAAACAATATACTTTCTACTCCATGGCCCACAAAATGTATTCCCGCCTAGATCACTTTCTTATTTCCGCCCCCACTCATATCTTGCATTGTAGATTCTGACATACTCCCCATCACATGATCAGACCATGCCCCTATTGTACTGGATGTTATGCTATCTCAGACCCCCACCAGGACATGTCACTTGCACCCTAATGACCATATTCTACAATCCGAGATCTCACGCACAAAAGTGGCTACAGACCTAAAGAAGTTTTTTCAATTCAATCTCGGGTCTATCTCAAATTTTTCCACACTGTGGGAGGCGCACTTGTATCGCAGAGGGCTCCCGCATAAAAAAAGATAGAAATAGACTTTTACAGTACTTGAGGGATGCTCTGCAGAAAGCTGAGCGCTGGCTGCTGTGTGAACCCACAGTGTCGAAACTGCATAGGGTCACCTCCCTCAGGGAACAGATAAAGTCCTTGCACCTTGGTAAAGCGGCCAAATCCATACTCTGGATGAAACAAAAATTCTATGAATTTTCTAATAAGCCACACAGGATGCTGGTCAATAAACTGCGTCCACGCCCCTTCAACTCTTTACCTGACTATCTTCTTCGGGCGAATGGGTCTAGAACACATTGCCCCATGGAGATGACCAAGATTTTTGGCAGCTTCTATTGCCAGTTGTATAACTGCCTTACCCCTGATAGCCATTTTAACTTTACCCAAGCAAAATTTGACAAATTTGTTTTCTGCTCTTAAACTTCCAAAACTGTCCTCCTCCAATCTGACAGATCTAAATTCAGCTATAACTGCAGAAGAACTTCAAAATACAATTAGGGATCTCCCACTTCATAAATCACCAGGCCCAGATGAACTGCCCTACTTCTATTATAAGACCTTCTTGGATATTTTATCCCCCCACATGCTAACTCTATATGGTACCCTGCTCAAAAGATCAATCACCGCATCCCCAGTTTTCACATTCATATATCTCAGTTATCCATAAACCTGGTAAAGACACTTCCGTCCCAGTTAACTATAGACCTATAGCCCCCCTAAACTCAGATTACAAAATATTCACAAAAATTCTGGCGTCTTGACTCTCCAAACATATTCCTAAATTAATTAACAGGGATCAAGTGGGTTTCGTTTCAAATAGGCTCGCTGGGGACAACACTTGCCGCACTATAAATTTGATTGATCTATTGAACAGATCTCCCCGCCAGGCTTTTGTTCTGAGCCTGGATGCTCAAAAGGCCTTTGACAGGCTGAGCTGGCCCTATATGTTCTCCATCCTGCGTGCGTACGGATTAAAAGGCCCTTTTTTCAAAGCTTTAGAGGCCCTAAAATCACAAGTCACGACTCAAGTTCAGATGTCAGTCTTTTTGTCGCCTAGACTTCCCATGACTAATAGCACTCGGCAGGGGTGTCCCTTATCCCCACCACTTTTTCTCCTGTGTCTGGAACCTCTTGCTGAGTCCATTCGTATCCATCCTGATATACGTGGGGTGGTGATGCAACAAAGGGAGTATAAGCTATTATTGTTTGCGGATGACATCCTGCTAACTATCACAAATCCGTTGTTGTCCCTATCTTCACTACACAAACTTCTGTCCTCATTCGGTGCCATTTCTGGTTATAAGGTTAACACTACAAAAACTGAAGCCCTTCCTATACACAGGGGAGGGCTGGCAGCCTTAGGCCTGGGGGGCAAGTCCAGTCAAGTGGCCCATTGAACCACCGAATCAGCTCACCATCCATCTACACCACATTCCCTGGAGAGAGAGAGAGAGAGAGAGAGAGAGAGAGGGGGAGACTGCCCCATATTGCCCCAGAGAGAGAGAGACCAATTGACACTGCCTGCACAGAGAGAGAGAGACCGATTGACACTGCCTGCACAGAGAGAGAGACCGATTGACACTGCCTGCACAGAGAGAGAGACCGATTGACACTGCCTGCACAGAGAGAGACCGCTTGACACTGCCTGCACAGAGAGAGAGATCGCTTGACACTGCCTGCACAGAGAGAGAGACCGATTGACACTGCCTGCACAGAGAGAGAGACCGATTGACACTGCCTGCACAGAGAGAGACCGCTTGACACTGCCTGCACAGAGAGAGAGATCGCTTGACACTGCCTGCACAGAGAGAGAGACCGATTGACACTGCCTGCACAGAGAGAGAGACCGATTGACACTGCCTGCACAGAGAGAGAGACCGATTGACACTGCCTGCACAGAGAGAGAGACCGATTGACACTGCCTGCACAGAGAGAGAGACCGATTGACACTGCCTGCACAGAGAGAGACCGATTGACACTGCCTGCACAGAGAGAGAGACCGATTGACACTGCCTGCACAGAGAGAGACCGATTGACACTGCCTGCACAGAGAGAGACCGATTGACACTGCCTGCACAGAGAGAGAGACCGATTGACACTGCCTGCACAGAGAGAGACCAATTGACACTGCCTGCACAGACAGAGAGACTGCTCCACATTGCCCGCAGTGCGAAGGGGTCACTCTCTGTGGGGGCAGTGTGAAGGGGTCACTCTCTGTGGGGGCAGTGCGAAGGGGTCACTCTCTGTGGGGGCAGTGCGAAGGGGTCACTCTCTGTGGGGGCAGTGTGAAGGGGTCACTCTCTGTGGGGGCAGTGTGAAGGGGTCAAGCTCTGTGGGGGCAGTGTGAAGGGGTCACTCTTTGTGGGGGCAGTGTGAAGGGGTCACTCTCTGTGTGGGCAGTGCGAAGGGGCAGTGCGAAGGGGTCACTCTCTGTGGGGGCAGTGCGAAGGGGTCACTCTCTGTGGGGGCAGTGTGATGGGGTCCCTCTCTGTGGGGGCAGTGTGAAGGGGTCACTCTCTGTGGGGGCAGTGCGAAGGGGTCACTCTCTGTGGGGGCAGTGCGAAGGGGTCACTCTCTGTGGGGGCAGTGCGAAGGGGTCACTCTCTGTGGGGGCAGTGTGAAGGGGTCACTCTCTGTGGGGGCAGTGTGAAGGGGTCAAGCTCTGTGGGGGCAGTGTGAAGGGGTCAAGCTCTGTGGGGGCAGTGTGAAGGGGTCAAGCTCTGTGGGGGCAGTGTGAAGGGGTCACTCTTTGTGGGGGCAGTGTGAAGGGGTCACTCTCTGTGTGGGCAGTGCGAAGGGGCAGTGCGAAGGGGTCACTCTCTGTGGGGGCAGTGCGAAGGGGTCACTCTCTGTGGGGGCAGTGCGATGGGGTCCCCCTCTGTGGGGGCAGTGCGATGGGGTCACTCTCTGTGGGGGCAGTGCGATGGGGTCACTCTCTGTGGGGGCAGTGCGAAGGGGTCCCTCTCTGTGGGGGCAGTGCGAAGGGGCAGTGCGATGGGGTCACTCTCTGTGGGGGCAGTGCGAAGGGGTCACTCTCTGTGGGGGCAGTGCGAAGGGGTCCCTCTCTGTGGGGGCAGTGCGATGGGGTCACTCTCTGTGGGGGCAGTGCGAAGGGGTCACTCTCTGTGGGGGCAGTGCGAAGGGGTCACTCTCTGTGGGGGCAGTGCGAAAGGGGTCACTCTCTGTGGGGGCAGTGCGAAGGGGTTACTCTCTGTGGGGGCAGTGCGAAGGGGTCACTCTCTGTGGGGGCAGTGCGAAGGGGTCCCTCTCTGTGGGGGCAGTGCGAAGGGGTCCCTCTCTGTGGGGGCAGTGCGAAGGGGTCACTCTCTGTGGGGGCAGTGCGAAGGGGTCACTCTCTGTGGGGGCAGTGCGAAGGGGTCCCTCTCTGTGGGGGCAGTGCGAAGGGGTCCCTCTCTGTGGGGGCAGTGCGAAGGGGTCCCTCTCTGTGGGGGCAGTGCGAAGGGGTCACTCTTTGTGGGGGCAGTGCGAAGGGGTCCCTCTCTGTGGGGGCAGTGCGAAGGGGTCCCTCTCTGTGGGGGCAGTGCGAAGGGGTCCCTCTCTGTGGGGGCAGTGCGATGGGGTCACTCTCTGTGGGGGCAGTGCGAAGGGGTCACTCTCTGTGGGGGCAGTGCGAAGGGGTCCCTCTCTGTGGGGGCAGTGCGAAGGGGTCCCTCTCTGTGGGGGCAGTGCGAAGGGGTCCCTCTCTGTGGGGGCAGTGCGAAGGGGTCACTCTTTGTGGGGGCAGTGCGAAGGGGTCCCTCTCTGTGGGGGCAGTGCGAAGGGGTCCCTCTCTGTGGGGGCAGTGCGAAGGGGTCCCTCTCTGTGGGGGCAGTGAGAAGGGGTCACTCTTTGTGGGGGCAGTGCGAAGGGGTCCCTCTCTGTGGGGGCAGTGCGAAGGGGTCCCTCTCTGTGGGGGCAGTGCGAAGGGGTCACTCTCTGTGGGGGCAGTGCGAAGGGGTCCCTCTCTGTGGGGGTAAAAGTTTCCCAGCCATCAGAATACAGTGATCACTGCTGCCAGCTATAGCAGCCAGCAGTGATTTCCAAAAAAAAGAAAGACATGCTGGCTGTACTGAAGTCAGTTGATAGACTGAATTCTGTACAACCAGTCTGCACATAGATAGATCAAAATTCTGTTGGTTCAGCAGAAAATGAACTCTGTCTATGGTGGCTTAAGTTCACCAGTCTTTGGGTTTAATATCATCCTCAAATCTTCTGAAAGGAGTGCTCCACTTAGGTGTAGAAATTCACTTTGAACTCCACCTTATTTCCAGAACTCTTTAGGTATTAGATGTACAAACAATAAGGTGAGAGCCCATCGATTACCTACAGAGAGTAATGGAAATAAGGTGGAGTTCAAAGTGAACCATGTCATTACCTGCAGGGACTGGCAGGGGTTTAAACAGGCAGGGATGAAATGTGATATCACCTCCTCTGTCTGTCACTTTTCAGAGGAGTGGCAGTGCCTGCTGCAAGTGAATACAAGCCTTTGGGCTCACACTGGTGTACTGGCAGTTTTCTATAGCCACAGTCCCTCAGACTTCTTTTAGGTTGCACATTTTTGCAGAATTTTCTGGAAGTGCACCAAAGATGCAGCATTCAGGACGTTTTGTACACTTTCAGAACATGCAGTAAAAATGTGCAGCCTCTATGGGACCAGGCAGGGCAACATGCAGGAAGACTGCCAGTACACAGCACTGCAGACAACCTGTAGCATCCCAGTGGGAGCCCACATCATAACACCTAGGAGGGCAAGCAAAGTAGTGTGGCTTCTAGAAAAAAAAAAACCTCTTTGGCTGCAGAGAGGAGGGGAGGGAGGAGGAGTTCACTTATTTGGACGGTCCCAGCATTCGAGCCGACTGCTCAGATTTAACTTTCCCGCCCACACATCTTCTTCACAGACAGCACACGGGCTGCCCGGAGTGTGGGCGGGGAAACAAAGAGCAGGTCCAGCCTCTGCCAGCTATTAGTGTGGAGGAGGGAGGGGCTGGGAGGGGCTGGGCGGGGCTGGGCTGTGCTCTGCAACACACTGTCAGCCCTGAGACATCGCTGGCTCACAGTAGTGAATGGAGATGCCGCACTCGGCCGGCTCACAAACTGCGCATGTGCGGTTTTGAGCTGGCGACACAGCAGCCTTTATAGAGCATATGAGAGCAGCCCAGGGGGCAATTGCATCTCTGCCCCCCGGCCCAGCCCGCCCCTGCCTATACACATACCACTGTCTCTTCTATCTCAGCTCAAAGAATCCTATCCCTATAGATGGTGTTCCACCTCTCTTAAATACCTGGGAATTCATATTACTTCCACCTACTCCTCCCTCTATTTGGTAAACTACCCTCCCTTGATTGCAGATATCAATCAGTCTCTACAAAGCTGGACTAGGTATCCCCTCTCCCTGATTGGCAGGATCAATGTACTGAAAATGTCCATCCTACCTAGGCTCTTATACTACTTTGAAACCTTACCGGTTGCTATCCCCCTTTTCCAACTTAAGGCTGTTCAGAGAAATTTTCAGAAATGTATTTGGAATGGTAAGGCACATCGCATTGCAAGTTCAGTTGTGCTTGCTGTGGGATCTAGGGGGGCCTGGGGGCGCCGGATATTGCTAAATACTACTACGCCTCACATCTAAGGGCCATTGCCTCCTGGTCCAACCTACAGGCTTTTAGTCACTGGGCTGACATTGAGAAGGGGGTGTTGTATCCGGTTAATCCATGCTCCCTAGTCTGGTCTCATATGCCCTATATAGACCCCATTTTTAGACGCCAATGTACGGCTCCAATGAATTTCAAAATAACCATATGGCGTAAATGCCTAAAAAAGTCTCTCTTTCTTCCCCGTGTTCTCCTCTTACGAATGTGTTATTTAATCCATCTATTCCTGATAGTTTATCCTTGGGACGTATTTTCCCTTGGGTGAACAATTCCCTATTTCAGCTCCGAAACTTGGTCCACCCAATCTCAAAAAGGTTTCATACTTTTGATTCCCTCCGTGAAAAGTTTGACATACCTCTACACCAGTTTCATTTTTATCTGCAAATTAGGCACTTCTTTCACTCTCGGGCTTCACACCTGACTCTTGAAAAAACACCCTCTTTGAATATATATGTGCACAGGGCCCTTGCCTACCACATCTAGTCTCTTCCATTTACCACATCCTCCAGGAGTCAACTCCTCTCACTGAGGACACACATTTGTATATGAGAAGATGGGCTCACCTGATAGGTCGGCCCATCAGCTCTCAGATGTGGGATAAAATATGGTCCTCTACTTTCAAGTCCTCTAAATGTGTCATACAGAGAGAGACATCATGCACTGGTACAGGACCCCAGAGGTCATACATAAATATGATCCTTCAAGCTCAGCTAATTGTTGGCGATGTGGGCTAGCTGTGGGATCTATATTTCATATCTTTTGGCAATGTGCTCTGATACAGCCCTTCTGGCAAGAAGTGATGTTACTAATACAAAAAGTGGTGGAGGTGTCTCTACTGCTTGAACCACTACATTACTTACTGGGCCTTCCTTTTTCAGGTATTACTAAAAAGCGCAATAGGCTAATTTCTTACATCCACCTTGCAGCTAGGAGACTGATTCCTTTATGCTGGCTATCCAATTCCCCCTTACCATGGTCTAGACTTCTTCAGCTTATTGCAGAGACTCGCAGAATGGAATATATGACGGCCATTGTGCATGACACCATACCCCAATTTGACAAAACTGGGAGCCTTGGGATAGTTCGGAATATGGAACGCAAATTCCGTCCATTGAGTCCTGAAATCTACATGCTCCATTCTCTGACTCTACTTACAGAGACCCATTTTCCTACCATTCTTCCCAGGTATATAGTAATTTGATATCCTCTGGAGTTTTCTGACCATACTTATATACCCTAAATCAGCTTTGCCTTACATGTATGACCTCTGTATATGTTTTTGCTAAGATGTGCAGTGCAGTACACTTCTGTGTCCTGCCTTTGTGGACTTTTTTTTTTCCCCTATGTTTCAAACCTTTGATTCATTTCTGTACTCAAACGTTCTGTAATCTTTTCATTGAAAATTTTTAATAAAAATACAATTAAAAAAAAAGAAGAAGAGGCTTCCTTCTGGGATGACAGCCATGCTGACCAATTTGATGCAGTGTGCGGCGTATGGTCTGAGCACTGACAGGCTGACCCCCCCACCCCTTCAACCTCTGCAGCAATGCTGGCAGCACTCATACGTCTATTTCCCAAAGACAACCTCTGGATATGACGCTGAGCATGTGCACTCAATTTCTTTGGTCGACCATGGCGAGGCCTGTTCGGAGTGGAACCTGTTCTGTTAAACCGCTGTATGGTCTTGGCCACCGTGCTGCAGCTCAGTTTCAGGGTCTTGGCAATCTTCTTATAGCCTAGGCCATCTTTATGTAGAGCAACAATTCTTTTTTTCAGATCCTCAGATCCTCATGCCATGAGGTGCCATGTTGAACTTCCAGTGACCAGTATGGAGAGTGAGAGCGATAACATAAAATGTAACACACCTGCTCCCCATTCACACCTGAGACCTTGTAACACCAACAAGTCACATGACACCAGGGAGGGAAAATGGCTAATTGGGCCCAATTTGGACATTTTCACTTAGGGGTGTACTCACTTTTGTTGCCAGCAGTTTAGATATTAATGGCTGTGTGTTGAGTTCTTTTGAGGGGACAACAAATTTACACTGTTATACAAGCTGTACACTCACTACTTTACATTGCAGCAAAGTGTCATTTCTTCAGTGTTGTCACATGAAAAGATATAATAAAATATTTACAAAAATGTGAGGGGTGTACTCACTTTTGTGAGATACGGTACAATATGCAATTAGCAATGTGATTTTACCCCTTCCCGCCACACTATAGCGGAAAGACGGTTACAGCGCGGGCTTACAATGCCAGGAGGGCGTCCTTCAGAATCAGCTGATCACAGGTCTGGAAAAAGGGCCAATCACAGCGGGATCAGCTGTCAGCCAATGACAGCTGATCACACGATGTAAACAGAAGCCGTTTACCTGCATTTTTTTTCCTCGCGCTCAGCGCGAGGAGAAATGAGGAAAGCCGATAACCGGCTTCTGTGAAAGGAACATCGGTCCCAACATTGCTGAGCAGTGCTGCTAATCAATGCCCACCAGTGCCTCCTATCAGTGCCCATCAGTACTGCTAAACAGTGCTCACCAGTGCCACCTATCAGGGCCTATCAGTACTGCTAATCAGTGCCACCTATCAGTGCCCATTAGTACTGCTAATCAGTGCCCACCACTGCCACCTATCAGTGCCCATCAGTACTGCTAATCAGTGCCCATCAGTGCCACCTATCAGTGCCCATCAGTACTGCTAAACAGTGCCCACCAGTGCCACCTATCAGTGCCTATCAGTACTGCTAAACAGTGCCCACCAGTGCCACCTATCAGTGCCCTTCAGTACTGCTAAACAGTGCCCACCAGTGCCACCTATAAGTGCCTATCAGTACTGCTAAACAGTGCCCACCAGTGCCACCTATCAGTGCCCATCAGTACTGCTAAACAGTGCCCACCAGTGCCACCTATCAGTGCCCATCAATGCCCATCATCAATGTCACTTATCAGTGCTGCCTATCAGTGCCACCTATAAGTGCAGCCTCATCAATGCTGCCTCATCAGTGCCCATCAGTGCCACCTATCAGTGCCCATAAGTGAAGCCACATCAGCGCACATCAGTGAAGGAGAAAAATGACCTGTTTGCAAAATTTTAAACAAATCCATGAAAAATGTTTTTTTTTTCAAAATTTTCGGTCTTTTTTTGTTTGTTTAGCAAAAAATAACAAACCCCAGTGGTGATCAAATACCACCAAAAGAAATCTTTATTTGCATGAAAAAAATGGTAAAAAAATTCATCATTGCATGACCGCGCCATTGTCATTCAAAGTATGACAGCGCTGAAAGCTGAAAATAGGCCTGGTCAGGAATGGGGTGAAAGTGCTCAGTAGGCAAAGTGTTTAAGGTTGATATTAAGGCAAAAAACAATTTCTTATTTTATTTTTTGTAAAGTAAGTAGTTGAGGGACAGGACTCAGGAGGGCAAGAAATTAGAATGGAAGTAACAAACATGAAAATGACAGCGACACTGACAGCAGTGAGCAGCAGCACAGATCACCGACGCGACACGACCCTTCCGGAGTCTCGCTCCGCTCCAGGTGGTCCCTTCAGTCCACTCCAGTCCAAACAGCACTTACAGTCCGGCTCCCGACTTGCCTTGCTCCCGTCCCGCAGACCCGCTCACGAGTCTCCGGCCGCTCCACTCGGCTCCCTTGCACCATGACATCACACGTCACGCTCAGGCACCGCCTCTGCCAGACCCAACCCCCTGCCAGCACTGCCTGAACACACTGCAGCGGCTCTGGACCGGAACTGTGCATGCTCCGTTCCAAGCCAAGCGTCACAGCCATATTTTTGACCGGCAACCTTTTTCTGTCACTGGCAGGAGAAAAGTGCCCATTTTTTTACTGGCTGCCAGTAAGAGCACTGATGGTTGGAAACACTGGTCCCTTGCCTTAGTTGTCTATTAGCCCAGAAAATGGCCAGAAGTGTTTTTTTTTTTTAAAGGCTAAGTTTACCTTTTCGGGCAGACCTTCACTTTTTAAAATAAATAGAAGCCTTTTCTAACGTCTTTTCTGCCCCAGCCATTCCAATGTGCTTATCTTTCACTTACCTCGTCCATGGAAACTTTGAATTTTCACCGTTCAGTTCAAAATTTTAAAAAAAAAAATGCTTTCTGAACCCTGACTTTCTGTAGCATCATGTGACCTTCCAGGGAAGGAAATTTTACAAACAGATTGTATAGTGTATGTTGAGCTTTACAGACTTTCGGGGGCACACTTCTCCCGTTTACAATACTACAGCTCTGCTCCACATAGGCTTTCATGTGATCACTTGGCTCCTGTGCATTCAGTCTATGCAAGAAGGTAAGATACCAAATGATCGTTCAGTAGGGGAAAACACTGGCTGTGGAATGAGGGAGAACAGTGTTCACTGATAATGATTGCATTGGAGAATCATGTACAATAATTACAGAGGTGGTCAGGAACAATCTCCTGGAGGGGGAGGGCAGGTGCAGGGTGTGTGTTAATAAGGTCAGCTGCTGAACTACTTCCTTGGTTCACTTATGCTGTGTACACACGACCGGACTTTCGACGGATTGAATCATGTCGGACTTTGACAGACTTTTAGAATCGGACTTGTCTACACACAATCACATCAAATACCGACGGATCTGACCGTGATGACGTACGACCGGACTAGAATAAGGAAGTTCATAGCCAGTAGCCAATAGCTGCCCTATCGTGGGTTTTCGTCCTTCGGACTAGCATACAGACGAGCGGAATTTTCGGCCGGACTCGAGTCCGTCGGAAAGATTTGAAACATGTTCTAAATCTAAAGTCCGTCATATTTTCGAAGCCCACACATGGTCGAATTGTCCGACGGATTCCTTCTGTCGGACAAGTTTGGTTGAAAAGTCCGGCCGTGTGTACACGGCATAACAGTTTTCCCATCCTAAATACCAGGACAAGTAGAAGGCAGTAACAGAGGCGTTTTCTATTGAACAAACTTGTCTGTTCCAGAATATATAGAAAAAACGTTTTCTTTTCTGCAACAGAGCTACATTAATTGTACACTATATTACCAAAAGTATTGGGACACCTGCATTTACACACGATGCCATGAACTTTAATGGCATCCCAGTCTTAGTCCGTGGGGATCAATATTGAGTTGGCCCACCATGTCACCATGGCTCATCCATGTCTTTATGGACCTTGCTTTGTGCACTGGTGCGCAGTCATGTTGGAACAGGAAGGGGCCATCCCCAAACTGTTCCCACAAGGTTGGGAGCATGAAATTGTCCAAAATGTCTTGGTATGCTGACGCCTTAAGAGTTCCCTTCACTGGAACTAAGGGGCCAAACCCAACCCCTGAAAACAAGCCCACACCATAATCCCCCCTCCACCAAATGATTTGGACCAGTGCACAAAGCAAGGTCCATAAAGACATGGATGAGCGAGTTTGGAGTAGAGGAACTTGACTGACCTGCACAGAGTCCTGGCCTCAACCCGATAGAACACCTTTGGGATGAAACAGAGCGGAGACTGCGAGCCAGGCCTTCTCGTCCAACATCAGTGCCTGACCTCACAAATGCTCTTGTGGAAGAATGGTCAAACATTCCCATAGACACACTCCTAAACCTTGTGGACAGCCTTCCCAGAAGAGTTGAAGCTGTTATAGCTGCAAATGGTGGGCCAACTCAATACTGTACCCTACGGACTAAGACTGGGATGCCATTAAAGTTCATGTGCGTGTAAAGACAGGCGTCCCAATACTTTTGGTAATATTGTGTATATTAGTACAGTAAGGTAATCTGGAAGTTAGAGAAAAAAAATGTGAACTTAGCTTTTACCATTCGTCTCCCATTGACTTCAATGGAGTTCAAATTCAGCACCCGAGCTTTACAGAAGTTCACCAAATGCTATATATATATATATATATATATATATATATATATATATATAATATATATATATACAATTCTAGAGGAGGGGGGCAGGAGGAGATTGATATAAATTTGATGGGGAGGGTAAAGTTGTGCTTTAAAGTGGTTGTAAAGGCGTGCTGCTCCCCCCACAGCCCCCCCCCCCAATACTCACCTGAGCTTCCTCTCAATCCAGTGATGTGCATGAGAGCCTCAATTGTCCCGGGACTCCCTCTCCTCATTGGCTGGGAAGCAACAGGAGCCATTGGCTCCCACTGCTGTCAATCACATCCATTGAGCAAATGAGGAGAGAGCGGGAGGGGGGGGGCAGCCGCAGCTCTGGGTGTCTTATGGACGCATAGAGCAGGGCTCAGGAGTGAGCATGTACCAGTGCCCCCATAGCATGGGGCCTGCTATTGGGGGGGGGGGCACTGGCCAAGGTGGAGGAGCCAGGAGCACCGGCGGTGGAGAGGAGAATCGGGGCTGCTCTGTGCAAAACCAAAGGTTTACCCTCCATATTATGGAGCTATGTAATTAGTCTGAGGTATTGTTCTGTACTTGCAAAGCTCATAGACACTGCTGGTTGGAGAGCTCTGCAGAGAGACCACTGCTTCCACAAAGAAGGGTCCTTCCCTCTGCAGCATGCTGACAATGGACAGACTTTTCTACTCTAGACTTTGAAGCCCTTTTTTTTTTTTTTGCTACACCTGGAATGTATTAAGATGATTTGAAGCTAAAAGTTCAGGTGGGCTTTAATGTTCCTTGACAAATAAGTAAAGAGTATGACTGTTAGGCACATAGGCTTTTCAATGAGCCCGGAGTTCAGCTTTAATGTTAACGGTTTTGTGATGTCAAGTCGAAGAAAAACTGTGACCCGGCCCTTTTCAACAAGCCGGCTTTCAATGTTGATATTGGGCATGGCTGTTTCCAATTACGATTGTTCTGTTTTGCTAAAATAGGTTGTCTATTGGTTTACAGAAGTCAAATTGCTGTCCACCTGGATTCCAATGTCACCTGAAAACCATTTCAGAAACCATTATACATATAAAATAAATAAATGTTTTATGTACAGGTCATTAAAATAATTAATGTACATAAATACTGCAACTTTTCACTCCACATAGGATAGCAATTCATTCTGAATCACTTTGCAGTCATTAACTTTTTTTTAGGAAGTAAAATGAGTCTGTGATACATGATAACCACAATGTTAACTACTTAAGGACCGAGCCTCTTTTTGAGATTTGTTGTTTACAAGTTAAAAACATTTTTTTTTATTTTGCTAGAAAATTACTTAGAACCCCCAAACATTATACATTTTTTTTTCTAACACCCTAGAGAAGCTCAGCGGTCTTACACTTTTTTTTTGGAAAAAATACACTTTTTTGAATTAAAACATAAGACACCAGTAAAGTTAGCCCAATTTTTTTCTTATATTGTGACTGATAATTTTACGCCGAGTAAATTGATACCCGACATGTCACGTTTCAAAATTGCGCCCGCTCGTGGAATGGCGACAAACTTTTACCCTGAAAAATCTCCATAGGCGACGTTTAAAAAATTCTACAGGTTCTATGTTTTGAGTTACAGAGGAGGTCTAGGGCTAGAATTATTGCTCTCGCTCTGCCGATCGCGGCAATACCTCACATGTGTGGTTTGAACACCGTTTTCATATGCGTTCACTACTCACGGATGCGTTCGCTTTTGCATGCGAGCTCGGCGGGACGGGGCACATTTAAATTTTTTTTTCTTATTTATTTTACCTTTTATTTTTTTTTTTTACACTGTTCTTTAAAAAAAAAAAAAGTGTCACTATTATTCCTATTACAAGGAATGTAAACATTGTAATAGAAAAAAAAGCATGACAGGACCTTTTAACCGCATGCCGACCAGCCGGCTGCGCGAATCCCCTGCGCGAATCGCCGTCATGGTACGTTGGTACCATAGACAGCCACTAGGGGGCACGTGTGCACCACTGGAGGCGCGCGCACGCACCCTCTTCTTGCCCACGAAGCCAATGTGAGTGCCCGGCGGTCGCGATCACCGCCGGCTCCCGCGGTTGCTCAGGGCACACCGAGAAACAGGATCTGTGTGCATAATCACACAGTTTCCGGTTCTCTGAGGGGAGAACAGACAGATTGTCTGTTCACACAGAGTATGAACAGACGATCTGTCACTTCCCTGCACAGTCCCCTCCCCCTTCAGTAAGAACACGTACTAGGACACACTTAACCCCTTCACTGCCCCTAGTGGTTAACCCCTTCACTGCCAGTGACATTTTCACAGTAATCGGTGCAATTTTATAGCACTGATCGCTCTAAAAATGACAATGGTCCCAAAAACGTGTCAAAATTGTCCCACGTGTCTGCCATAATGTCGCAGTCCCGATAAAAATCGCAGATCGCCGCCATTACTAGTAAAAAAAAAAAAATTTATAATAAAAAAAAACATAAAACTATACCCTATTTTGTAGACGCTATAACTTTTGCGCAAACCAATCAATATACGCTTATTGCAATTTGCAATTTTTTTTTTTTACCACAAATATGTAGAAGAATACATATCGGCCTAAACTGAGGAAAAAAAAATATTTTATATATTTTTGGGGGATATTTATTACAGCAAATAGTAAAAAATATTGCGTTTTTTCTCAAAATTGTTGCTCTTTTTTTGCTTATAGCGCAAAAAATAAAAACCGCAGAGGTGATCAAAAAGAAAGCTCTATTTGTAGGAAAAAAAGGACGTCAATTTTGCTTGGGTGCAACGTCGCACGACCGCGCAATTGTCAGTTAAAGCGATGCAGTGCCAAATCGCAAAAAGTGCTCTGGTCAGGAAGGGGGTAAAATCTTCCGGGGCTGAAGTGGTTAAATATGAGATCTGGGGTCAAAAAGACCTCAGGTCTCATATTTACACTAAAGTGCAATACAAAAATAAATAAATAAATTTGTCATTGAAAAAAAAAAAAAAATAGTCCTTTGATCCTGTAGCTATGGGCGGAAGTGTCGTCTCCATGCCACTGACATGAGGGGATCTGATTGCCTCCGCTGCTGCTGATGGCTCCGGGAAGTGGCGGAGGACACCGGATCGCGGCGGGAGGGGGCCCTCTCCCGCCGCCGATAAAAGTGATCTCGCTGCGAATCCGGCGCCTAGACCACTATTATCTGAAACCGGACTGCCGGCCGAAAAAGAGGATACCGGGGTTATGGCAGGTAGCTGCTCCCATAACGATATTCCTCTTCAAAGTAAGGACGTATATCGGCGTGCGGCGGTCCGGAAGTGGTTTTAAAGAAGAACTTCATGCAAACTACTATGTTCACCCCCCTGTCCCTGTCATTAAATAACAGTGTTCTGTGAATGAATGGACTACAACTACCGACAGCCTTTATGACTGTTGGTTTCTAGTTCTCAATAAACTACCACAGTGCTGTTGAGCACTGTGGTAATCCGTTGAAATGAATGTAGATTGTAGCTGATAGTTGGCCACATCCTTTAGTTGCATATACATAGAACAAAACCCCTCATGAATGAGACTTTAAGGCCGTGTACACACGAGCGGACTTTCGTGGGACTAAACTCCGAAAGACTTTTTGACGGACTTTCGACGGAGTTCCGACGCAACGGACTTGCCTACACACGATCACACCAAAGTCCGATAGTTTTGAACGTGATGACGTACGACGGGACTAAAATAAGGAAGTTCATAGCCAGTAGCCAATAGCTGCCCTTGCGTCGGTTTTAGTCCGTTGGACTAGCATACAGACCGGACTCGAGTCCGTCGGAAAGATTTGAAACATGTTTCAAATCTAAAGTCCGTCTGATTTTTCGACAGCAAAGGTCCGATGAAGCCCACACACGATCGGATTGTCCAGCGGATTCGTTCCGTCGGACCTTTGCTGACAAAGTCCGGTCGTGTGTACACGGCATAAGTCTAGGTTCCCATCTATGCAGGCTGCGCTTGATGCATTTTTCAGGCACGTTTTGCAGTGTGATTTGCGTTTTTAAACCCTTGTATTTTTTATGCCGCCCACCGCGCCCTTAACTGATGAGTCATCAGTCATGGGTTCCTCGCTCACAGCTGAATGTAAAAAAAAAAAAGAATTGCCGGCAAAAAAAAAAGTTGTTAAATAAACGGCTTGCCCCCCCCCCCCCAGTCAATACCAGGCCCTTCGGGTCTGGTATGGATTTGGAGGGGACACCCCCCATGCCCAAAAATCCATACCAGGCCCTTATCTGAGCATGTAACCTGGCAGGTCAGGAAAGGGAGGGGATAGAGAGCAGCCCCCCCCCACTCCTGAACCATACCAGGCCACATGCCCCACACCTTGCAACTATGTTGATGGGAACAAGGGCCTCTTCCCGACAACCCTGGGCGGTGGTTGTGGGAGTCTGCAGGCTGGGGGTTTATCGGGAGACCCCCATATCCCGCCCCCCCTTCCCCATGTGAATGCGTATGTACCCCTACCCATTCACCAAAAAAAAGAAATATAGTGTTACAAAACACAAAAGACAATTTTTGCCAAAGGTCCTTTATTAAAAATCGTGTCTTCTTCCTCCGGTCTTCTCCCTCCAGTGTTTCTTCTCCCTCTTTTCTCTCCGGTCGTTTCTTCTTCCTCCAGTCTTCTACCTCTGATGTTTCTTCTCCCTCTTCCCTCTTCCCTCTTCTAGCATCACAAACACAACACTTGCGTTTCTGGTGTGATTTCATTGAAGTCTATTACACGCAAAACGCGGGGAAAAAAAGTGCCCCGAAAAGCTCTGTTTACTTGAAATGCTACCTTGTCCCTGTGGAATTTCTTTTCTTTTTTTAATTAAGATATATCTGTTATATTTTTCTACATTTTTGTTTAACAAAGTCTGTTGTAGCGAATATGTAGGATGTGATTTAAGGGATGATGTTTGGGAATGGATTATCAATCTCCTTCAATAAAGTTCACTAATTTGCTTATTGTCTTCCTCAATTAGAAGATTCATAATTTCTCTGGAGCATTCTCGTAGATTTTCTTCCCATTGTTGTTTGAATGTCGGATCCAGATTGTCTAGAGTTGGAAAAATTTTTACTCTTAGGCCGTGTACACACGACCGGACTTTGCGGCATCAAAGGTCTGACGGTCTTTCCGACGGACTTTCGACAAAGTTACGACGGACTTTCGAACGGCCGGACTTTCCCACACACAAAGGGACTAAAGTCCGTTCGAAAGTCCGTTTATTTGAACGCGATGACGTACGAAGGGACTAGAATAAGGAAGTTGATAGCCAGTAGCCAATAGTCCATCGGAAAGATTTGAAACATGGTTTATTTCTAAAGTCCGTCAGATTCTTCGAACGAACAGGTCCGATGAAGCCCACACACGATCGTAATGTCCGACGGATTCGTTCCGTCAGACCAGTTTGGTGGAAAAGTCTGGTCGCGTGTACACCGCATTAGACCAAATGGATTGTTTTTATCTTTGAGATAATTGTCAAAAGATTTCATGTGCCAGAAGTATGATTCTTCCTATCAAGTATTTTCCTTAATTGCGTATACAGAGATATCAATTCAGTCTCTTTTTTATTCTTTTTGTCCAAAGTTCATTCCTTCTCACCCTAATCTGCCATAATGGCAAAAAAAAAAAAAAAAGGAATTTTTTTTTTTTGTTTTCCCGATTCCTCACCTGGCCTATAGTAAGATGACGCCGGTGGGAACCTCTTCTCGATCCGGGTGGACGTCATATGATGTCCTTCCGGATTACGCTCTGTCACGGGCTTTGTCCATCGGACACAACTGATAGCAATGAAGTTCATTGCTCTATGCAAACATAATGTGTACAAAAAAAAAATGAAAATACTGATCGCTTTCCCAGAGTAGTACAATGTTACTATGGTAATGTTATATTGGTCTGGTCAAAGTGTGTTAAAAAAGATTGCAAAAAAAACAAAACAATATGTTATATCCCTGATCACCGCCACACCCGTTATATGATGACTCTGTACTGCATTGGTGACAGATTTTTTAATTTATTTACTTTCCAAAAACTTATGACTCTTCAAAATAATCGCCATGCCTCTTCCTAAATACCTTGGACTGTCTACTTTCCAAAAAGCGATCATTTGGAGAATATTTGTCCTCTGCTGACATTTTTGGGCCTCAAGAAATGAGATCGGCCGTCAGTACATCAGGTGTGATCAATGTTTAGATATATAACATTTGTATGTTTGTGGACTCTATAACTTTCCTACAGACAGAGGTGGCTCTTTAATTAGGCAAATTAGCTGGTCGCCTAAGGCCTTGCACTCACATGGGCCTTGCAGCCGCCTAATTTGCCTACTGGAGGAGGGGGAGCACTGGAGTAGCGTGGCCAGCCAGTGGACCTGTGTTTTCCCTGGGTCCGATGCCCCAGGCAACCATGGGAGTTGGGACATTATTGACAGCACTGCCTGCACTGAACATGGAGTGGGATCGTTGCAGCAGGCTGCCCATTTCTCTGTCAAAGACTCCTGTCAGGAGTCTGTCAGCCCGACACATCACATTGAGTGCTGGTACAAGAGAACAGGACCTGTGGGCCAGTGTAGCAGGACTCGGGTGTAGCCCAGGAAGAAGTACATGCTCAGTGAGTGGAGAGCTGTGTGTGATAGAGGCGGAGGCTGGGCGGGATAGACGTGTGCCACATTGAGGGGAGTCTATGGGACTACAATGTCCAGCTTGTCTATGGAGGAGGAACACTTATGCCGCGTACACACGAGCGGACATTACGGCGGACTTTGCCCGGCGGACTTTTCGACGTACTTTCCGACGGACTTTGTGAATGAACGGACTTGCCTACACACAATCCACCAAAGTCCGTCGAATTCGTACGTGATGACGTACGACCGGACTAAAACAAGGAAGTTCATAGCCAGTAGCCAATAGCTGCCCTAGCGTGGCTTTTTGTCCGTCGAACTAGCATACAGACGGCGGACTTTTCGACCGGACTCGATTTCAACGGATAAATTTAAAACAAGTTTCAAATCTAATTCCGTCGAACTTTTGAGAAAACAAAGTCCGCTGGAGCCCACACACATCGAATTGTCCGACGAAATCCAGTCCGCCGGGCAAAGTCCGCCGTAATGTCCGCTCGTGTGTACGCGGCATTAGTGTGAGGCTGGAGGTGGAAGTATGGTGTTTCAGTCCCACAACATGTGTCTGGATGGTTTTGCGGTGTGAGGACTTGGAGGAGGAGCTTTGAACACCCTGATATATATCTGCAACACTACAGATGTACAACAGCCCCTCCCCCTCTCCCCCTTTTACCTCCCCTCACTCCTCCTATCCCCCCTTTATTTTTATCACCCTCCCTTTCTCTTCTCTCCTCCCTCCCCCCATCCTCTCTCCCCCTGTCCTCCCCCGTCCTCTCTACCCCTCCCTCTCTTTGTCCCTCCCCACTCCCTCTCGTCTGTTCTCTCTCCCCCTCTGTCATCTCACCCCTCTGTCCCTCTGTCTACTCTCTCCTCCTCCCCCTCTCTCTATCCTCTTCCCTCTCCTCCCTCCCTCTATTATCTCCCCCCTCCCTTGTCCAATTGCTCCTCCCCCCCTCTATCCTCTCCCCCTCCCACTGTCCACTCTCTCCTCTCCCCTCTCCCCACCTCTCTCTCCACTCTCTCCTTCCCCCTCTCTATCCTCTCTCCCCCTCCCACTCTTCCCCACTCAAGCCTCCCTTCCTCTGCCCTCTAACCCTCTCCCCGTCCCCCAATATTTTCATCACTCCTCCCTTTCTATTCTCTCCTCCCTCCCCCTGTCCTCTCTCCCCTCCCTCTCTCTGCCCCACCTGTTCTCTCTGGCCTCTTCCTCTCTATACAGTCTCACCTCTCCCCCCTCCCTCCCCCCACCCTCTCTCTCCCTGTCCCACCCTATCTTCTCTCCCCCCCTCTCTCTGCCCCCCTGTGCCCTCTCTCCCCCCTCCCTCTGTTCACTCTCTCCTCCTCTCTCTCCCCCTCCCTGTCTGCCCCCTCGAGCCCCCCCTCTGCCCTCTAACCTTTCTATTTTCCTCATTCCCCCATTATTTTCATCATACCTCTCTTTCTTTTCTCTCCTCCCTCCCCATGTTCTCTGTCGCCCTCCCTCTCTGCCTCACCCCTCCGTTTTCTCTGTCCTCTCCCTCTCTGTCCAATCTCTCCTCTCCCCCTCCCTCTGTCCACTCTCTCCTACCCCTCCCTCTGTCCACTCTCTCCCCACCCCCCCATTATTTTCATCACCCCTCCCTTTCTCTTCTCTCCTCGCTCCCTCCCCCTCCCTCTCTCCCCCTGTCCTCTCTCACTCTCCCTCTCTCTGCCCCTCCTCTGTTCTCTCTTCCCCCTCTGTCCTCTTTCCCCCCTCCCCTCCACAATCTCTTCCTCCCCCTCTCCCTATCCTCTCCCCCCTCCCTCTGTCCACTCGCTCCTCTCCCCCATTTCTCTCTATCCTCTCCCCCTCCCTCTGTCCACTCTCTCCTCCACCCTCTCTATCCTTTCTCTCCTCCCTCTCTGCCCCTCAAGCCCCCCTCCCTCCCTATGCCCTCTAACCCTCCCATCTCCCCCATCCCCCCATTACTCTCATCACCCCTCCCTTTCTCTTCTCTCCTTTCTCCCCCTGTCCTCTCTTCCCCTCCCTCTTTCTACCCTACCCCCTGTTCTTTTTGTCCTCTGCCTCTCTGTACAGTCTCTCCTCTCCCCACTCCCTCTATCTTCTCCTCTTCCCTCTGTCCACTCTCTCCCCCTCTCCCTCTGTCCCCCCTCATCTCTCCCCCACCTTTATTCACTCTATCCCTCCTCCCTCCATCCACTCTTTTCTCTACCCCCTCCCTCTCTCTATCCTCTCTCCCCCTCACTGTCCACTCTCTCCTCTCTCCCACCTGCCTCTCTCGATACTCTCTCTCCCTTTCTCTCTCCTCTCCCCCTCCCTCTCTCTGTACTCTCTCCCCCTCCCTCTCTCTCTCTCTCTCTCCTCTCTCCCTCCTCCCCTCTCCCTCCTCTCTCTGTCCACTATCTCCTCCCCCCTCCCTCTCTCTGTCCTCTCCCCCCTCTATCCTCTCTCCCCCCTCCCTGTTTCTGTCCTCTTTTTTTTTCTCTCCCCTGTCCCTTTCTCTGTCCTCTCTCCGCTGTCCCTTTCTCTGTCCTCTCTCCCCTGTCCCTTTCTCTGTCCTCTCTCCCCTGTCCCCTTCTCTGTCCTCTCTCCCCTGTCCCCTTCTCTGTCCTCTCTCCCTCCCTCTCTCCCCCCCGCTCTCTGTACTCTCTGCCCACTCCCTCTCTTGGCCCCTTCTCCCCATTCTCCCTCCCTCCTCTATGCCTCTCTCCCTACCTCTCTCTGTCCTACCCCCTGTCCTCTCTCCCCCCATCCCTTTCTCTGTCCTTTCTCCCCCCTTCCTCTCTATCCTCTTCCCCTCCCTCTGTCCACTCTCTCCTATCCCCCCTTTTTCTCTCCTCTCCCCCCTCTCTCTGTCCTTTTCCCCGTGTCCTTCTTCCAGGGTCATATATTGTGTAAAGACCATGGACACCTACACTGGAAGCATTGGACCTCATGGGCACAGAGAGGTCCAGAGGGGTGGCCAGGATACTTGGAGTTAGTTCAACTTTTCATTTTTCGTGAAAAGGTGAACTTACCCTTTAAGCCTTCCAAACTATCTCAGGGCATGAAAAGAGGCCCTATAGGTGCTACATTCTTCTTACCTACCTAGTGGAAAATTCAGGAGACCTGAGTCCCCAAGATCTCTATCATATACAGATCTAGACCAGCCAGAGGAAGTGGTAAATTGTTATTGGCTTATAACTTTAATGGATTGCCTCCTTTACCAGTAAGGTGGAGAGTGTGGGCCCAAGCATTCTATAACAGTGGTTGGTCAAGTATTGCATAATGGAGCACCCAAGGTTTAGGGGTTTTCAAGGAATGTGACCATACAACTGCCAACAACAGATGGGACATGGGAACCTGTGGGTGATGTCACCACTTCAGGCTTTACCAACCATTGTCAAGCGCTCTCTCCTCTCCCCTCTCCCCTGCAGCAACCGCTGATTGATACAGGGGATCATGTGACCAGACCGGAGCTAAAAGTCCTCGGGCTTGGGGGAGCAAATTACTTGCCTTGCCACGGGCACTGACAACCCACGCTATGCCACTGGAGGGAAGAGCCCATCATTGGGAAGAAGGATGGCGTTGTCACCTCGAGCTGTCAATGTTATCTTTATGTGTCGCTCACAAATGGCGATCTGCTGACAAGACAAACCCAGGGGAGAGCACAGTGCGGGAAAGAGGGGGGCAGTTTGGGTGAGCTCGCTGGTTGGATATGATCCAATAACATGATGGAATCCTTGAGGACTGGTCATGGGTGGATTGCCATCAGTTCATTGTACACTGCGCATTGCAATGTAGTATTTATTTTTATCGCTTTTATAATTTTTCCCATTATGGGCATGAAGAGGGCCTCATGTCTAAGTTTTGCCTAAGGTCTCAAAAACCTTAGAGCTGCCTCTGCCTACAGAATAAATAATATAAACTGATTTTGGTTATTTTCACCAAAGAAATGTAGCAGAATACATTTTGGCCTAAATTTTATGAAGAAAGATTATTTATTTGCAACATTTTATAACAGGAACAAAGAAAAACGTGTTTCTTTTATTTTTTTTATTTGGTCTTTTTTAATTTATTTAGCAAAAAAAAAATTTTTAAAACCCAGTGGCGATTAAATACCACAAAAAGAAAGCTTTTGTTTGTGTGAACAAAATTATAAAAATTTAGTTTGGGTACAGTGTTGCGCACTTGCATACTTGCCAACTGCCCCGAATTTCCCGGAACATTCCTGGGATTTAGACCTTTGTCCCGGTCTTACTGTTTCCTGGCAAATGTCTTTCATTGCCGCAAGCGTGCCACCCGGAGAGTGACAGTCTGAGCAAGCAACTCTCCGGGCGGCTGTATGCTGAATCCTCCGCTCGCTGCCCAGTGCATAAGGGGAGGGGGGTGGGTTGTCCTGGGGGGGGTCTGTACATATGGAGGGGGGTGGGTTGTCCTTGGTGGGGGGGGGGGGATCTGTACATATGGAGTTGGGGTAGGTTGTCCTTGGGGAGTCTGAACTGATGGGGGTTTGTCCTAGGGGGGTCTGTACATATGGAGGAGGGTGGGTTGTCCTGGGGGGGATCTGTACTGATTGGGGGGGGGTTTGTCCTAGGGGGTTCTGTACATATGGAGGGGGTGGGTTGTCCTGGTGGGTCTGTACTGATGGGGGGTGGGTTGTCCTGGGGGAGCCTGTACATATGGAGGGGGTGGGTTGTCCTGGGGAGGTCTGTACTGATGGGGGGGTGGGTTGCCCTATGGGGGTCTGAACATATGGAGGGAGTGGGTTGTCCTGGGGGGTCTGTTCTGATGGGGGTGGGTTGTCATAGGGAAGGGGGTCTGTACATATGGAGGGGATGGGTTGTCCCGGGGGGTCTGTACTGATGGGGGGGTGGGTTGTCCTAGGGGGGTCTGTACATATGGAGGAGGGTGGGTTGTCCTGGGGGTCTGTACATATGGAAGGGGGTGGGTTGTCATAGGGGAGTCTGTACATATGGAGGGGAGGTGGTAGGGAAGAATAGTGAGAGCTGCCAACTACAGTGATGAAAGTGTTAAGGCCAGCAGTGGCGGCCTTAACACTTTTATCAACTTCATAGGAGATCTTTGTGATGCAGTTATTTGCGGGCAATTTGCCGGGGCAATTGCTGGTGTTGGTGCTTCAAACATCATGGCACCATGGTTGATATGGTGTCAGGATGATTGCCACGTCGCCTGCCACGTCACCTGCCGCCAGATGCGAATTGTCACTTGCTACAAGATGTGGATTTTTACTTGCCAGTGTCCCAGAGTGAGGGCGGGCAGTGAGAGATAATTTAATCTCTCTGCTGCCCATGGCTGCACAATGAGGGCAGAACTGCGGTGATGCAGGGCAGGCTGTAAGAGATGATGTTATCTCATTGCTTGCTCGCCACAATCGTGGCCTGGCTGCAGTGAGGCCATGGCCCGGTGGTTGGGGACCCCTTCTCTACAGTACAGCACACCTCTCCATCCGTTACTCCTTCCCCCTGCCACACACTGTGGCGTAACTAAGGGGGGTGGCTGCTACAGCACACCTCTCCATCCAGGACTCATGCCCCTCATGGCCGTCTTTAAGGCAGGGCAAAAGGGGCAGCTGCCAGGGCCCTGTCATTGTTGTGGGGCCCAAAGCAGCTGCCTCATAATTGCCAACTATCCCAGTTTAAATTCCCTCGTCCCTTGAGGTTTTAGTCCTGTGCTATGTCCTGATATCTCAGTGTGAAGTTCTGTTACTAATGCTGCCCAGCTCTGCCCTATTGTTGTGTACAGATGACAAAATAACGATATTTATATGCAAAGAGCGGCTGCATTTATATTTAAATAGCGGCGGATCGGCAGCATTCATATGTAAATAGAGGCGGTATTCATATGTATATCATGCTCCCCTGAGGTCAAATCCACCATCACCTATACTGAATGCTGCCCACTGGGGAGGTAAAGGGGCATGCTTGAAAGTCCTGCCTACAACTGTGGTCATAAAGCCTAACATCAGCCTGTTCTGCAAAGGTAAGCAAATTAGTGGGGGGAGGGTAGTGTGGGGTGTGCAGAGGTAGGGAGAGAAGGAATAACAGTTTGGGGTGCACAGGTGAGAAAGGAGGGAATGTATGGAGGTAAGGAAGGTGGGTGCAAAGATGAGCAGAAGAGGTAGGTAGAGTTAAAGGGGAGGGGGATTGGAGTGGAGAGGATGGGGGAGGTTTGGAGTGCAGTGGTTAGCAGGGGTTTTAGGATGCAAAGGTGTACTGACAGGGTGTATAAAGATGTAGGTCATGTGTAGGGCAGCTCATTCATTTCAATGGGCTTCTCTATGCGCTACAAATGTGGAAGAAAGTCCCAAACTATTTTTCAAAATTACACGGTGCCAAGGCACATGACAGCAGATGTGTGAGGGTGTCATTAACAATTAATGGCACTGCTGTGTATCTGCTAAAGGGCAGCACGTTTCTGTGGTGTCAGGAAAGCGATATTGCATGCGTTTCCAACACACACAAATTTGAATGCAGGCTAAATGTCTCAGTTACATTGGTGGTCAGTGTAAATCTTCTCATGACATATCTAGGACTTAAGCCCAGTCTTCTGATACACCTTTTGTCCCCAAAAACTTCCCCCCTCCAAACCCTTCACAAAAGACTTGACCAGGCTTTGGAGTAAATGGCCTTGACGGCCTTTTATTAACCAATTATAACATTAATTAAATAACCTTTTTCATAAACAACCATTAAACTTTAACATATACTTGTTTAGTGTCATAGAGGGAAAACAACATAAATTGGTCACTGCGAACAACTTCTTTTAAACTTTAGGCCTCCAGTCGGAAACCCCTGACTCGGAGGCGGTACACAACATTCACAGTGACCTACCCCCATCCTTTCATGGATGGGTACCATAAACGACCCCCATCCTTCCATGGATGGGTACCAGAAACAACCCCCATCCTTTCATGGATGGGTACCAGAAACAACCCCCATCCTTTCATGGATGGGTACCAGAAGCAACCCCCATCCTTTCATGGATGGGTACCAGAAACAACCCCCATCCTTTCAGGGATGGGTACCAGAAACAACCCCCATCCTTTCATGGATGGGTACCAGAAACAACCCCCATCCTTTCATGGATGGGTACCAGAAACCACCCCATCCGGTACAAGATGTTCCATACATGTAACCTCTATCTTCTCCTTCTCCATCGACCCAAAACTGCCGATTATCCTGACCTGTCCTTTTACCTACTTTTTGACCATCTCAGGGCGGGTGGGTGGGAATCGCTTCCTCCTCCGCTCTACGATTGATGTCACTTCCCCCTCTCCCTTCCTCTCTCCAGCTCTGAGCGCCGCCCTCATCAAGCCCCCTCCCCTTTCTAAAAGGGGAAACCCTGCTCTTAAAGCGGCCACTGTGCCGTCCAGCAATGTCATGTTGTCCCTCCACCAATTTCTCTCCTTTCCATGGCTCCGGGACTCTCTTGACATATCTAGGACTTAAGCCCAGTCTTCTGATACACCTTTTGTCCCCAAAAACTTCCCCCTCCAAACCCTTCACAAAAGACTTGACCAGGCTTTGGAGTAAATGGCCTTGACGGCCTTTTATTAACCAATTATAACATTAATTAAATAACCTTTTTCATAAACAACCATTAAACTTTAACATATACTTGTTTAGTGTCATAGAGGGAAAACAACATAAATTGGTCACTGCGAACAACTTCTTTTAAACTTTAGGCCTCCAGTCGGAAACCCCTGACTCGGAGGCGGTACACAACATTCACAGTGACCTACCCCCATCCTTTCATGGATGGGTACCATAAACGACCCCCATCCTTCCATGGATGGGTACCAGAAACAACCCCCATCCTTTCATGGATGGGTACCAGAAACAACCCCCATCCTTTCATGGATGGGTACCAGAAGCAACCCCCATCCTTTCATGGATGGGTACCAGAAACAACCCCCATCCTTTCAGGGATGGGTACCAGAAACAACCCCCATCCTTTCATGGATGGGTACCAGAAACAACCCCCATCCTTTCATGGATGGGTACCAGAAACCACCCCATCCCATGGATGGGTACAAGATGTTCCATACATGTAACCTCTATCTTCTCCTTCTCCATCGACCCAAAACTGCCACAGCACGAAAGGGGTAACCCCTTACCCTTGCGTGCACCCCCACACCCTCAGCCCGCAATGTACACTTTCCTGAAGGGACAGTGCCTAAAAACAGTCCCCCACATCATTAAGATGCACCCCAACTCTCCTCAGATACCTCCACGTATGGCCAACCCCCATTTTGCGAAAAAAACCTACTCACCTCCTTAAGCGGACACAGTCCACCTTCTTACTAGACCAAGCCCACTGCCATGACAATCTGCCCCACCATATCTAGACCGTACTACAACCATACCTGGGTAAGCCGTTAATAACGTAAAACATAAACATTATTACGTAACGACTGGGGTACATAATAGATATACCTCCCATACTGTTTCCTCCGCGTGCAACCGAAAAAACATGCGGGGACAATACCAAACGGGGGAACCTGTGTACTTCCCCCCACCCTGTCCCACTGCATGCCAGGGCCACAATGCCCCAGATCTGCACCTACAACCTGGGCATACTTAACCGCTTACCGTTCGGCCGAACCTAAGCTCTTCTGAACCCCCAATACGCATAGGAGGAACCAAGTATACAAACTGGCCCGCCTCGCGACCTGCGAACAATAAAAATTGACAGCACAAATCACATAGAACATCAATCACCAAGGCCGTATAACAATAGCCCGCAGTATGTGAAACCTAATCCGCATAAAATGTGTGCGAATGTACCACTTATTCTAACCGAGTCCCACGCACCAAATCTCCAAACTGCTTCCTATAGCAGACCCGCATGGACTGCCCCGTGACTGCCCCATCCGAAAGGGATGAGAAAAGAAACTTTTCTGGTCGTACCCAGCCACCAACACCCCTCTTCTAACCGCTACACGCTGGAACTTTGATAAGGACGCACCTGTCCTCCTGTAGAAGAAAGGACTCCTAGACCCCTGGCCGCCTGTCCCGACCAAAGAACACTAGTGCAACTGCTGTCCCAATAAAGCCCTTGTATAAAGAGAGCTGTAGACCGTTAGCAAACCAAATACAAAACCTGTAAACCTTTAAAAGAAGAAAGGGCGCCTCCCATCCCTCTCCTTGTCCCCAACCTGTACCCCTAAACCGTCTGTGTTAACCTAAAGACTCTTTGATGTGGAACGTTGCCCTTGCCACTTAACAAAAAAGGCCAAACCCGCCAACTTGCGGTAATAGCAGCTGCCGAGATACCCATTCCAATATCATCTTAATAATAGAGAGCAGCGTATGCTGCGAAATGACCTCCTAGGGACCTGCCTCCTGTTGAGCAAGCGAACCATGCCTGCCTAACCTTAAAGTAGGCGTACCAAGTAGCCTTACTATAAGTTGGTTAACCTCTTTACCGCAGTGCCAAAGTAGGACCGTTTCTAACGACAACTCCCTGAACCTGTCCCCACTGAAACGATACCAAGCAACAGCCAAAGTGGTATCAATCCCTGATAAGTGTCCAGCGTAGATGAATGTATCCCCTGTAAGCAGCACAGTACCAAATGACCCCCACAAACAAAACAACCGGAACGGATGCCCTGGTCAGTAGATAAAACCCTGTAACACCCCAAGATAATCCCAGTTACAACAGACCTTTGGTCGCAGAAGGATTACCCCCCAAATTTGTCAGGTAACTACAATTTGAACAATCGCACCGAAACCCGGTACTGTCAAAAACCGGCCTTGAAAACAAGCATGGCCCTCTGAAACCAGGCTACCGCCACATGGAGTCTGCAGCATCCGTGACTAGTTCCAAGTCACCATCGCTGATGAGACATGACAAGCAAAAACCCACCCATTGATCGATTCTAGGAAAACCTGCCGCGCCCACCAGTCCCCCCAACAATAATTCGTAGTGCTCACCAAGTGAGCGGGAGCCCCTAATCCCGCAGTAGCCGCCGCCCGTACCATAAAAATTTTTTTTTTTTTTTTTTTTACAAGGGGATAATGCTGCGCCAGATAACAACAATTTTTCCCGCACCCCTTGTAGTTGACGTACTCGTACCTTGCGTACTCTAAAGGTCCCTTGGACTGCATCTTATAGCCTCGCTGGCTTGTGACCCAGAAGCCCAACATTCCATACCAAAAGAATCCATTGCAATTACTGGGAATGTAATGTTTGCCGTGAGGCCCTCTGTTGTCCCCAGAGCTAAGGGTGCCCTGAAACGTACCACCTGATGTTAGAACGTCCCACACCGGCGGCTCAGATATTGGAACCCGCCGGGAAAACAGACAACCAATCCAGGTAAGGCATGCTCGCTGAGATACCCAAAAATCCCCCGACTGGCCATCATAAGAAGGATCTGAACGTTTCGAAAACGGCACCCTATATGGAGCAACCCATCTGCAATACACGATCCCATACCGTGCCCCAGTTCCTGTACTGCCCATCAGCCGAAAGCTGGCCGTATGTACCGGCACTAGCCTAACAGCCAAATCAATTCCCGCATATAAGGAAGTATACTCTTCCCCCCTCTTCAGAGGCAATTGAATCGCAGACCGACCCACCTTTTGTTTTTTTTTTTGTTTTTTTTTGTTTTTTTTTTAAAGGCCAGGTGATGAATAAATTCGTACCTAGCGGGCTCATTCTGGGCAACCAGCTCCCGTGAAGAGACCACCCCTTCCGGAAGCGGCCTACTAAAGGTGTCTGGCCCTAAGCCTAAACGCAACCTCCTTCCCAGTTTTTCCAAAACCAATGCTGTATGACGCCGGGCCGCCTGTCACTTCTCAGCCTAGGGATGGACCGACATCAATGCGCGAAGTAATACAAACCGTTACTACAAAACCGTCCCCTACAAAATGCCGCTGCTTGGTCCGGGAACTGCTGATGACAGAAAGCATCCTTTCCGACACCCTTGTGCAGAGAATAGTATCCCGCACTGCCTGAACCCATGTGCTGGACTAGACAGTGTTCTCCAAATTTTCATTAGCCCGACAATCGAATTAGGAGCTTGCGTCGCTGCCATAGCTTCATCCCCCCGCAGACGACCTAATGGGCCCCAGCGTGGGGCCAATCATACGGCCATGCGTCGCCGAAACCATGCGTCATGCCTTGGCCAAGCCACACCGCCATAAGTCTTGTGTGTTTTGCTAAAGGCCTGTAAGTTACCCAACCGAGCTGAACATTGTTCGGGGGTCTTTTTCTTATTAAATTCGCCCGTATGGCAAACGCCCGTAGACACTTACCAAGGAACTAGGACTAAACCGATATACCCGTCGTTCCTGGTCCACCATCTTGCTTTCTACTGGCTGCAACCTCCCCAGACTTGCCCTGGCTATACTGAGCCTATTTAATAAACCGGGGGCCTCACCTACCGCCGGGCCGTCCCCATTGCTGTCGCAGCTATCTCTCCTCCACCCTGAGGGCGCCCCCTGACCGTAAGAGTGTCATGTGTCGGTGCCCATGCCCGCCCCGGACTACTTCTTATGCCCGACTCACAGCGCTGCCCCAACTCACCTAGACCCCGATGGACCCTGTCCGGAGTCCTGTCAGTACGGGAGTAGACGTGTCCCCGGTAGACTAATCAGAAAAAAAAAAAATTAGTATCAAGTAACGAATCACACTCACCAGGCTGCCCAGGCGGGGGCCCACCAGCCGTCACTCCTGGAACCACCGCTGCAGGATGTCCTTGGCTCTCGTCACACTCCGACCCGGACATTATGCCCCCCGATCCGTCGCTGCCCATTTTCGTCCTACCGACCGTAGGCTGCATCCCGGAAGGACCCACTCCGTTTTCCGCGCGTCTGTGGTTTTGCTCTCGCCATGCTCTCCAACCCGTCCCGTCAGACCTGCTCGTTATCCCCCATGACGGGCTCCGGTGCTTACTGCGTGGCTGGGTCCTCGTCGCCCGACCTCTGCCGTCGCTCCCCACATAGCTGTGCTCCTCTCGGACCCTCTGCTGTGCCGCGTGGGATTGTGGGCCGTAATGGCTGTCTGGCCCCCCCATCCTGAAGTTAGGTGTTCCCTCGGTGGGCCGGCTGGCTGCCCAGATCTACCCCTGCAGCCCCGGCCGCATGTTCTGTGAATCTGTGATGAGCCAGGGGGAGCAGAGTCGTGCGCTGCACTGAGCTCCCCCCGCCGCGCTTTTGTCCCTTTTACAGGTCCCGATCTGCTGCCCGTACCTGGTCTTCTGGCTCCGCCGTGTGCTGGGGTCGGGGGGGTTCACTCCCCTCTTCCTGTCGCTGCCACCGCCGAGAGCCACCATAGCCCGCTACAGCACTTCAGGCGGCCGTGACCGCCGCGCACGAGGTGACGCCGTCCCCCCCGTCATTTTACAAGGAGTTTATATGCGGCGCTAATCTGGACTGAATGAAAGGATTCCTGGGATACCAAAGGCATATAGGCTAATACAAAATACTCAAAAATAAACAATACTTCTAAAATACATGGAGCCGTGAATATCCAATAGTGAAAATAAAAGCCAAATGAAGGACAATAACACTCGCCCAGCTGGTAAAAAAAGGAAAGAATGGCGACCAAAAATAAAATAAATCACAAATCCAGACCCATAAACGGGGGGTAAAACTGCGGTAAAAAAGCAGAAAAAACTATTCCCGGGATGCCACAACCTAAAACAAGGGGAGGGGGGCACCGCGGGAAAATAACCAGAGGAAAATAAGTAATATTTCAAAAATACTTCTAATGCATAAATGATTGGTGATTTCTCAAGCGGGATAATCTATGTGACAGAAAACCGATGGCCACACCAGGAAGAGTCCAGGTAAGGAAACCAGTTAATGTGATTTAATATTCCACTAATTAATTGCAATAAAGAGTGTGAGCAAATCAATACTGCAATAAAAATGCGGTGGATAGGGGAACAAATGGTTGATAATTAATGGCCTCTTAGACCTGAAACAAATAGAATAGTGTAACAAATAGAATCTAATAGTGACTCCAAAACATTAATTAATTAATAGCAGTAATTCTTAATAAAGTGCAAGCAGTAAATATTGAGTGCAATATCCAAATTGAGGTGAAAGTGAGAAAATAACTAGATGGCTAGTTTATAACCTAATCCTAATGATCAAAATAAATTGCTAAATAAATGAATAAAAACAGTGAAAAAAACTAATGGCAATAACTCTATTTAAATTCCTAACAGAGAAACTCTGAATACTGTGCAAATGTTGATGCAGGATCGCTAAATGATGATACAAAATAAAAATGAAAATAAGTGTCCAATCCACACAGAAAATGTAACAAATCGGGTAAAAAGTAGCTACCACAAAAGTTAATGAATAATAACACACCCAAAAAACACAGTGTTCGGCAAAAAAATATTTAAAGAAACAAGGGATAAAAATTCCCCAAAAAAGAAATGAATGAAAACAAATTCCTCAAAGTAAAAAAACGAAGCAATAAATGTGATGATGGATCCTAATTAAATCCCCTTCGTGATGAAATGGAGAAAATATCCTTCACATATCCCCAGTGAGGGCAGATAGATAAACCAGTTCCCCCAGCCTCTTACCTCCCGGCTGAGCGATAACAGCCTAAAAGTAACTACACGCTGTCTGTGCTTGCAGATAGTTTGAAAGCTGTCAGCTCCCAGCAGGATGAAAGTCAGCCTTCAGTGTAGATGGTGAAAAAGCTCTCCCAATCTCCAAGTCTCTCATACGGTGTTCACTCAAAAAAATAATAAAAGGAAGGATTCCATAGTGTAGTATGTAAAAATTAACACTCTTTAATTGAATAGTAGCCCACTTACATAAAAAATATACAACATCAGCAGAAATAAAAAACAGGCTCACTGACAACCCGATCCCGGCCGTGATCGGGGAGACAAGCTGCCCAGCAATACCGCCTCTCTTCACCCTGACGCGTTGCGTGACTATCACGTCACTTTCCCCAATTTATTTTGATCATTAGGATTAGGTTATAAACTAGCCATCTAGTTATTTTCTCACTTTCACCTCAATTTGGATATTGCACTCAATATTTACTGCTTGCACTTTATTAAGAATTACTGCTATTAATTAATTAATGTTTTGGAGTCACTATTAGATTCTATTTGTTACACTATTCTATTTGTTTCAGGTCTAAGAGGCCATTAATTATCAACCATTTGTTCCCCTATCCACCGCATTTTTATTGCAGTATTGATTTGCTCACACTCTTTATTGCAATTAATTAGTGGAATATTAAATCACATTAACTGGTTTCCTTACCTGGACTCTTCCTGGTGTGGCCATCGGTTTTCTGTCACATAGATTATCCCGCTTGAGAAATCACCAATCATTTATGCATTAGAAGTATTTTTGAAATATTACTTATTTTCCTCTGGTTATTTTCCCGCGGTGCCCCCCTCCCCTTGTTTTAGGTTGTGGCATCCCGGGAATAGTTTTTTCTGCTTTTTTACCGCAGTTTTACCCCCCGTTTATGGGTCTGGATTTGTGATTTATTTTATTTTTGGTCGCCATTCTTTCCTTTTTTTACCAGCTGGGCGAGTGTTATTGTCCTTCATTTGGCTTTTATTTTCACTATTGGATATTCACGGCTCCATGTATTTTAGAAGTATTGTTTATTTTTGAGTATTTTGTATTAGCCTATATGCCTTTGGTATCCCAGGAATCCTTTCATTCAGTCCAGATTAGCGCCGCATATAAACTCCTTGTATTGTCTATTTCCTAGGTGTGTGAACACTAATTGTGGCTGCTGGTCGTCTTTTAATATTTGAGTTGTAGTAATTTGTCATTCATCTGTTTGTAGTTATTGTTATTCTTGCTGGCTTACTAATTTTGGTGTGCGCACAAGTACCTATTGTTTTACTTTGACCCCCCGTCATTTTGCCGCTCCCTTACCGCCTCCCTGGCCGCCATCTGGGCTTGCAGCCAGTCCGCTCCTTCTGCGTGAACCGCCGTTCAGAGCTGGGTGATAAAGCCCTCCATTGCTGCACAAACGAGGAGAGGAGGAGAGGAGGTTACAGAGCGGCGAGGGTGAGCGTGGAATCGCTTCCTCCTCCGCTCTACGATTGATGTCACTTCCCCCTCTCCCTTCCTCTCTCCAGCTCTGAGCGCCGCCCTCATCAAGCCCCCTCCCCTTTCTAAAAGGGGAAACCCTGCTCTTAAAGCGGCCACTGTGCCGTCCAGCAATGTCATGTTGTCCCTCCACCAATTTCTCTCCTTTCCATGGCTCCGGGACTCTCTTTACATTGGGGCTTGGTCTAGAAGCCTTTCATTCACACTAGTGGCCAGTGTGAATGCCCCCCTTACATTGGTGGTCAGTGTAAATCCCTCCTTACATTGGTGGTCAGTGTAAATCCCTCCTTACATTGGGGGTTACGGTGAATGCTTCTATTAAATTAGTAATCAGTGTAAACCCCTATTACATTGGTGGCCAGTGTTGAAACTCCTTTTTATATTGGTAGTCGGTAAAAAAATAAATCAGCATTGCCATTGATCACACCGTCAACCCAGCACTGCCACTGATCCCAGGGGTTCTAGGATCCCTAGGAGTTTTCTGTCTATTAATGGGTCCTCTCACCTCCCTAGTCCATGTTGTGCAGGCAGTGAGGAGATGATGTGCTGTAACCTCTAGCAACCAATCAGTAAGCAGTAATGATGTGCAGTAACCTGTAGCAACCAATCAGTGAGCAGTATTGATGTACAATAATCTCTAGCAACCAATCAACAAGCAGAAATCATATGCTGTAACCTCTAGCAACTAATCAGTGAGCGGTAATGATACACTGTAACCTCTGGCAACCAATCGAAATCGCTGCCTGATCTGATTCAGTAAACTGATTTTGAGTCTAGGTGCTATTTATTGTATATCTCAGAGCAGGTGGAGAGCGAAACTACATGGAGGGGGCACATGAATTTTTTTTTGCCCCCGTTCCAAGCAATATTAAAGATGGCCCTGATGCCCCTACAGGCTTCCCTCTTAGTTTTGCCGCGGTGAGGTGGCGGAGAGCGGGAGCCTCGGAGTCTGTAATATTTTCTTGGGAGGGGCAATTGCCTCATTACCCCCCCCCCAGGATCCACCCCTACATGCCACAGTGTTTTTATATGGACTTTATTTTTGAGACACTTAATATTCTATGTTAATTTTCAATTAGCATACATTTTCAAGAACACGAGGACATAACGTCAAACTAACAGGTGGAAAGTTCAAAACTAGTCTTAGAAAGTATTATAGTAACAAAAGGGTAGACAATGCTTCGAATAGGCTTCAGCCAATCAACAATAAATGGGTCCTAGCATGCTTAGGACAAATGCAGATCTATACTCAAAAAAAGCATGTTTAAATTAACAAAAAGGGACGCATGCTTGATGGACCACTTTGTCTTTTATCTGCCGTCGCTCTTCTGTTTTCTAAAGATCTATATAGAGGAATCAGGACCTCCTTCCTCCTGCTGGTGACCCCTCTAGTGAAATAAAGATCTATATAGAGGATTTAGGATTCCCTTCCTCTTGCTGGTGATCCCTCTAGTGATATAAGATCTATATAGAGGAACCAGGACCTCTTTCGTCCTGCTGGTGACCCCTCCAGTCAGTGGTGACTGGTGCTCAATAATTCAGGGGGGGTGCCAAACGCCACCCCCCCACCCCCCAGCGGGAGACAAGTCGGTTCACCCCCCTCCCCGGTGAAATGAATGTGGGGAATGCGGCCTCTTTACCTCCTCGCTCCGATCTCCCCTCTCTGCCCTGTCCGAGCTGGGGAGCGCTGCTTCGGGTGAGCCAATTCAGTGGCGGCTGGTGGGTCGGTGGGTCTTCTCCTCTGGCCGCGCTCTTTGCTCTCCTCCCTCCTCCTAGGCGTCCAATAGGATTGCCTGGCGTTTTGGCCAATCGAGAAATGGGTCTCATAACCCACTTCCTGATTGGCCGGGAGGAGGATTAGTGTGAGAATAGTGAATATTCATTCACTGTTGTCACACAACTTTTTTGAAGCCTATTAGAGCCTCTGGCTCTAATCATGTGTGTCTAAAAAAAAAACACCCCTCCACTTTGGGATCCATGGTCCAGTGTCCCAGTATGTAGATCAGGGAGCCAGACGCATGGATAGGGGGGGCTGCGCCCGTCTGCCCTCTATGGATGGGCCACCACTGCCTCTAGCAAAGATCTATATAGAGGAATCAGGACCTCTTTCTTCCTGCTGGTGATCCCTCTAGTGATATAAAGATCTATATACAGGAATTAGGACCTCCTTCCTCCTGATGGTGATCCCTCTAGTGAGGGCTTTTTTTTTCAGAGAATAGGTGCAGGAACTCCCCCCTTCTGAGTCCCCCCCTTGTCTCAGCCCCCTACCCACCTCCAAGCACCATCCCTTCATTCCACCCCCTACCCACCTCCTGCTACTGCCCCAAGTATCATTGCTAAATAATTTGTATGGAATTTGTTCTTGTCTAATAACAAGAAAAGCAGTAAAAATAGATGCACTGGAGTCAGCAACAATAGACTCCACCCCAGTAATAATAGATCCTCCCAAGCAACAATAGATTCCCCTCCCACCAATAATAGACCCCACCCCAACAACAATAGGTCCTCCCAAGCCACAAAAATTCCCCTCCCAGCAATAATAGACCCCACCCCAGCAACAATAGACTCCCCCAGCAACAATGGTCCTGACCCCAGTAACAATAGTTCCCGCCAGCAACAATAGACCCCATCCCATTAACAATAGTTCTACACACAACAATAGACCCCGCCACACAGAAACAATGGACCATCCACAACAAAATACCACCCTCAGCAACAAAAGATCCACCCCAGCAACATTAGACAACACCCCCACCACCCAGCATCATCAACAGATCTCCCAGCGGTCAGCATTAATAGACCCTCCAGCAGTCAGCAACAATAGACCCCTCCCTCAACAGTAGATCCCTACAAGCACCATAAGACACCCCCCCCAGCAACAACAAATCCCCCACAAGCAATAATAGACCCTCACACAAAAACAGATCCCCACCAGTGACCATAAATCCCTCAGCAGACAGCATTAATAAACCCTCCAGCACACCCCTTGATATTACATACATTTGGTGCTGGAGGTGCCGGAACTGTGTTCCCCCACGTTCCCGCTGAAAAAAGCCCTGCTCTAGTGATAGTAAATATTCTATATAAGAGGGATTAGGACCTCCTTCTTCCTGGAATGTATTATGGTGTTTTAAACGTTAAATTGGGCTTTAAACGATGTTCCTTGACAAACAAGTATAGAGTATGACTGTTAAGTACAAAAGCTTTTTAGTCCAGAGTTCAGCTTTAATGTTAATGGTTTTGTGATATCAAGTTGAATAAAAGTGTGACCCGGCCCTTTTCAACAAGCTGGCTTTCAATGTTGATATTGGACATGGCTGTTTCTAATTATGATTGTTCTGTTTTGTTAATATAGGTTGTCTACTGGTTCACTGAAGTCATATTGCTCTCATTCCAGATTCCAATGTCACCTGAGAACCATTTCTGAAACCATTATACACATAGTAAATAAATATTTTTTTATACATCTACACAAAATTACTAATGTAGATAAATACATTTTCACTCCTGTTGATATATAGAATCACAATCCAGTCTGAATCACGTAGCACATATAAATAGTCATTAACATTTTTTTTAAGAATTTAAAATGAGTCTGTGATACATGATAACCACAATGTTAAAGGCGAATTTCATGCAAACTACTAATTTTAACTAGGTATAAGGGGGGTATCTCTTTTGGAATAGTATATAAAGGGCAGGGCTTTTTTTCAGTGGGAACGCGGGGGAACGCAGTTTCGGCACCTCCAACACTGAATGTATCTAATGACAAAGGGTGCTGGGGTGTGCTGGAGGGTCTACTGATGCTGGCTGCTGGAGGGGATCTGTTTTTTGTGGTGGCCTATTGTTGCTGGGAAGGTCTATTGTTGCTGGTGGGGGATCTATTGTTGCTGTGGGAGGTTATGTTGCTGGGGGGGTCAACTGCTGCTGGAAGGAATCTACTGTTAAAGGAGGGGCCTATTGTTTCTGGCTGCTGGAGACTCTATTGATGCTGGCCACTGGGAGATTTGGTCTTGCTGCCGGGGGTCTATTGTTGCTGGGATGATATTTTGTTGCAGGGGTCCTATGCTGCTGGAGGGTCTATTGTTGCTGGGGGGGTATATTGATGCTGGCTGCAGGGGATCTATTGTAATGCTTTTCTTGTTATCATTACCAATTTCCATACAAATTACTTTAGCACAGCATGACATAATCATACTTGGCTCTGTATTCTCTGAATGAAATGGTGCTAGGAGGTGGGTAAGGGGTGGAACCAAGAGATGTTGTTTGGAGGTGGGTAGGGGGCAGAGACAAGAAGTGACTCAGTAGGTGGGAGTTCCAGCACCTATTCTCTGAGAAAAAAAGCCCTGGTAAAGAGTGTCTCTAGATTGCTTTATATGGCTTGTCAGTGATTGGTGGATGTGTCTTGGAGAGGACTGCTGCTAGAATCAGGACTAGGGATGGGCCGAACACCGCCCGGTTCGGTGCGCACCAGAACATACCGAACAGGCAAAAAATTCAGCAGTAAACACGAACACCGTTAAGGTCTATGGGACACGAACATGAATAATCAAAAGTGCTAATTTTAAAGGCTTATATGCATGGTATTGTCATAAAAAGTGTTTGGGGACCCGGGTCCTGCCCCAGGGGACATGGATCAATGCAAAAAAAAGTTTTAAAAACTGACGTTTTTTCAGGAGCAGTGATTTTAATAATGCTTAAAGTGAAACAATAAAAGTGTAATATTCCTTTAAATTTCATACCTGGGGGGTGTCTATAGTATGCCTGTAAAGGGGCGCATGTTTCCCGTGTTTAGAACAGTCTGACAGCAAAATGACATTTCTAAGGAAAAAAAGTCATTTAAAATTACTTGCGGATATTAATGAATTGCGGGTCCGACAATACACATAAAAGTTCATTGATAAAAACGGCATGGGAATTCCCCACAGGGGAACCCCGAACCAAAATTTTTAAAAAAATGACGTGGGGGTCCCCCTAAATTTTATACCAGGCCCTTCAGGTCTGGTATGGATATTAAGGGGAACCCCGGCCAAATTTAAAAAAAAAATATGTTGTGGGGTCCCCCTCAAAATCTATACCAGACCTGAAGGGTCTGGTATGCATTTTAAGGGGAACCCCGCGCCAAGATTTTTAAAAAAATGGCGTGGGGTCCCCCCAAAAATCGATACCAGACCCTTATCCGAGCACGCAACCTGGCAGGCAGGAGGGGGCGGGGTCACCGGGTGGCCCCGCCCTCCATTATTTAAGAACCGTCAGGAGGAGAAGCGTCACACAGCCAGGAGCCTCCCATCATGGTGGATGTGGAGTGGCCCGAGAAGAAGAAGGGAAGAAGACGCCGGCACCGAGGAGGAAGATGCCGGATGAGAACACCGGAGGAAGAACCAGAAGAAGATGGAGGAAGAAACCGAAGGAAGATAGAAGATAGAAGAAAGAAGATAGAAGAAAGAAGATAGAAGAAGCATTTAAATAAAGGAATTGTCAAAAAACTGTCTCTTGTCATTTTTAACATTTTTGACACTTTTTTTGTGAAATGGTAGGTTTACTTTAGGGGTACCCCCTTACCATTTCACACAGGGGGGAGGGCCAGGATCTGGGGTCCCCTTGTTAAAGGGGGCTTCCAGATTCTGATAAGCCCCCCGCACGCAGACCCCCACAACCACCAGTTGTTTTGGGGGGCTACCCCAAAGCACCCTCGCAATGTTGAGGGCATGTGGCCTGGTACGGTTTTGGGGGGACCCCACGCCATTTTTTAAAAAAATTTGGCACGGGGTTCCCCTTAAAATCCATATCAGACCTGAAGGGTCTGGTATAGATTTTGTGGGGGACCCCACGCCATTTTTTTTTAAATTTTGGCCGGGGTTCCCCTTAATATCCATACCAGACCTGAAGGGCCTGGTATGGAATTTAGGGGGACCCCCCACGTCATTTTTTTTTTAAATTTTGGTTCGGGGTTCCCATGCCATTTTTAGCTATTAACTTTTATGTGTATTGTCAGGCCTGCAATTCATTAATAGCCGCAAGTAGTTTTAAATGACTTTTTTCCTTTGAAATGTCATTTTGCTGTCAGACTGATCTAAACATGGGAAACATGCGCCCCTTTAAAGGCATACTATAGACACCCCCCAGCTACGAAATTTAAAGGAATATTACACTTTTATTGTTTCACTTTAACCACTTGAGCCCCGGACCTTTATGCTGCCTAAGGACCAGAGGTCTTTTTCCAATTTGGCACTGCGTCGCTTTAACTGCTAATTGCGCGGTCATGCAATGCTGTACCCAAACGAAATTTGCGTCCTTTTCTTCCCACAAATAGAGCTTTCTTTTGATGGTATTTGATCACCTCTGCGGTTTTTATTTTTTGCGCTATAAACGGAAAAAGACCGAAAATTTTGAAAAAAAATGATATTTTCTACTTTTTGTTCTAAAAAAAATCCAATAAACTAAATTTTAGTCATACATTTAGGCCAAAATGTATTCGGCCACATGTCTTTGGTAAAAAAAATGTCAATAAGCGTATATTTATTGGTTTGCGCAAAAGTTATAGCGTCTACAAACTAGGGTACATTTTCTGGAATTTACACAGCTTTTAGTTTATGACTGCCTATGTCATTTCTTGAGGTGCTAAAATGGCAGGGCAGTACAAAAGCCCCCCAAATGACCCCATTTTGGAAAGTAGACACCCCAAGGAAATTGCTGAGAGGCATGTTGAACCCATTGAATATTTATTTTTTTTGTCCCAAGTGATTGAAAAATGACAAAAAAAAAAAAAAAAAAAATATTTACAAAAAGTGGTCACTAAATGATATATTGCTCACACAGGCCATGGGCCTATGTGGAATTGCACCCCAAAATACATTTAGCTGCTTCTCCTGAGTATGGGGATACCACATGTGTGGGACTTTTTGGGAGCCTAGCCGCGTACGGGGCCCCGAAAACCAATCACCGCCTTCAGGATTTCTAAGGGTGTAAATTTTTGCTTTCACTCTTCACTGCCTATCACAGTTTCGGAGGCCATGGAATGCCAAGATGGCACAAAACCCCCCAAAATGACCCCATTTTGGAAAGTAGACACCCCAAGCTATTTGCTGAGAGGCATATTGAGTCCATGGAATATTTTATATTTTGACACAAGTTGCGGGAAAGTGACACTTTTATTTATTTATTTATTTTTTTTTCATAAAGTTGTCACTAAATGATATATTGCTCACACAGGCCATGGGCATATGTGGAATTGCACCCCAAAATACATTTAGCTGCTTCTCCTGAGTATGGGGATACCACGTGTGGGGGACTTTTTGGGAGCCTAGCCGCGTACTGGACCCCGAAAACCAATCACTGCCTTCAGGATTTCTAAGGGTGAAAATTTTTGATTTCACTCTTTACTGCCTATCACAGTTTCGGAGGCCATGGAATGCCCAGGTGGCACAAAACCCCCCCAAATGACCCCATTTTGGAAAGTAGACACCCCAAGCTATTTGCTGAAAGGCATGGTGAGTATTTTGCAGCTCTCATTTGTTTTTGAAAATGAAGAAAGACAAGAAAAAACATTTTTTTTTTTCTTTTTTCAATTTTCAAAACTTTGTGACAAAAAGTGAGGTCTGCAAAATACTCACTATACCTCTCAGCAAATAGCTTGGGGTGTCTACTTTCCAAAATGGGGTCATTTGGGGGGGTTTTGTGCCACCTGGGCATTCCATGGCCTCCGAAACTGTGATAGGCAGTGAAGAGTGAAATCAAAAATTCACGCCCTTAGAAAGCCTGAAGGCGGTGCCTGGTTTTCGGGGTCCCGTACGCGGCTAGGCTCCCAAAAAGTCTCACGCATGTGGTATCCCCGTACTCAGGAGAAGCAGCAGAATGTATTTTGGGGTGTAATTTCACATATTTCCATGGCATGTTTGAGCAATATATCATTTAGTGACAACTTTGTGCAAAAAAAAAAAAAAAAAAAAAAAATTTGTCTCTTTCCCGCAACTTGTGTCGCAATATAAAATATTCCATGGACTCGACATGCCTCTCAGCAAATAGCTTGGGGTGTCTACTTTCCAAAATGGGGTCATTTGGGGGGGTTTTGAACTGTCCTGGCATTTTATGCACAACATTTAGAAGCTTATGTCACACATCACCCACTCTTCTAACCACTTGAAGACAAAGCCCTTTCTGACACTTATTGTTTACATGAAAAAGTTTTTTTTTTTTGCAAAAAAATTACTTTGAACCCCCAAACATTATATATTTTTTTAAAGCAAATGCCCTACAGATTAAAATGGTGGGTGTTTCATTTTTTTTTTTCACACAGTAATTGCGCAGCGATTTTTCAAACGCATTTTTTGGGGAAAAAACACACTTTTTTTAATTTTAATGCACTAAAACACGCTATATTGCCCAAATGTTTGATGAAATAAAAAAGATGATCTTAGGCCGAGTACATGGATACCAAACATGACATGCTTTAAAATTGCGCACAAACGTGCAGTGGCAACAAAATAAATACATGTTTAAAAGCCTTCAAAAGCCTTTACAGGTTACCACTTTAGATTTACAGAGGAGGTCTACTGGAAAAATTACTACACTCGATCTGGCCTTCGCGGTGATACCTCACATGCATGGTGCAATTGCTGTTTACGTTTGACGACAGACCGCCGCTTGCGTTCGCCTTAGCGCGAGAGCAGGGGGCGACAGGGGTGTTTTTTTTTTTTTTTTTTTTTTTTTTCTTTATTATTTTTTTGCTTTTTTAATCTTACTTTTAAACTGTTCCTTTCATATTTTTTTTTTTAATCATTTTTATTGTTATCTCGGGGAATGTAAATATCCCCTATGATAGCAATAGGTAGTGACAGGTACTCTTTTTTGAAAAAATTGTGGTCTATTAGACCCTAGATCTCTCCTCTGCCCTCAAAGCATCTGACCACACCAAGATCGGTGTGATAAAATGCTTCCCCAATTTCCCAATGGCGCTATTTACATCCGGCGAAATCTAAGTCATGAAATACTCGTAGCTTCCGGTTTCTCAGGCCATAGAGATGTTTGGAGCCACTCTGGTCTCTGATCAGCTCTATGGTCAGCTGGCTGAATCACCGGCTGCATTCTCAGGTTCCCTGTTGAGACAGGAGAGCCAGAGAAAAACACGGAAGACGGTGGGGGGGGGGGGGCATTCCCTCCCACGGCTTGTAAAAGCAGTCTAGAGGCTAATTAGCCGCTAGGATTGCTTTTACATGAAAGCCGACCGCTGGCTGAAAAGAATGATACCAAGATGATACCTAAACCTGCAGGCATCATTCTGGTATAACCACTCAAAGTTGTGAATGGCGTACCTGAAGACAAAAAAATGGTTAACAATGGTTAACAATAAAGCACAGTAAAGTGTAAATAATTACACACCTGAAAAACAAACATGATAAAACATAATAACAATAACAATAAAACATTGCAGAATAGAATACAGTAAAAAAGAGCAGAACAATAGAGAGAGAGAATAGAGAGAGAGAGAACAATAAAACAACTATTTTTTTTTATTTCATATTTTTTTTTTTTTTACACTTTTTTTGTAACTAACTTTTATAACGGTACCCGGTTCCAGGTTCGGGTCTCTCAAAATGCGATGGCATTTTGGGAGACCCTGTGAAAGTGCGCCTAGTCTGTGCAATGCTGTACCCTACGCTAATACTCAACTAGTGAATGGTAGCGTTCAAAACATTCACCAATGCAAAGACCAGGATTGTCAGGACAGGAGGGACAATAATAGCGGGTGTCACGCCTATATCCGCGCTAGCTGCAGACACAACATCTTTTTGGGGGCGTTCGCTGGGTAGGGGTACTCGGGAGGACATAAAAATGCCTCTCATGCAGCCGACTGCATTTGGTTGGGGATGTGAATGGGGGAAGTACAGGCGCTGCAGAAGCGGTGGGTTCCCAATTAGGATTGGCGAATGCAGCAGGAAGGGCATTATGGGCACGACGGGCCTGTGTTTGTCTTTCTGGTGGCAGCGGGACACTACTTGTGCTTGCCATCTCGCCAGCTTGAACTGCACTTATGGGACTCGCCACGTCACCAAGTGTTACTGCAGTGCTGGTTTGACTACGACCGGGGTGTACTAGGCCGCTGGCGCTTGCCAGTTCACCAAAACGCTACCAAAAAACTGTTAGCGATCGCAGGGATCAGGCCTGACTCTGCGAACGCTGCAGTTATGCTTTTAGTGTTTTGTAAGTGACAGTGATCGATCGATACTGCACTTGGGTGGGCTGGGCTGGGCCGGGCGGAGGGGCAAAACGCAGGTGCTAGCAGGTATCTGGGCTGATCCCGCTAACACTGCGTTTTTGGGAACCCTAAACTGCTGGTGACGCTAGTATAGATCTGATCGGATCAGATATTGATGCGATCAGATACTATACCACTAAGGGTGGTGTACGGTGCGTGCGTGGGTGTTAGCGGTACTGGCGCTAATCTGACGCTGCCTGGGGCTGGTGCTTGCCAGTTCACCAAAATACTACCAAAAAAACTGTTAGCGATCGCAGGGATCAGGCATGACTCTGTGAACGCTGCAGTTATGCGTTTAGTGTTTTGTAAGTGTCAGTGATCGATCGATACTGCACTTGGGTGGGCTGGGCGGAGGCGCAAAACGCAGGTGCTAGCAGGTATCTGGGCTGATCCCACTAACACTGCGTTTTTGGGAACCCTAAACTGCTGGGGACGCTAGTATAGATCTGATCGGATCAGATATTGATCCGATCAGATACTATACCACTAAGGGAGGCGCATGCTGCGTGCGTGGGTGTTAGCGGTACTGGCGCTAATCTGACGCTGCCTGGGGCGACGCATATCACCGCCGGGCGATCGGGGGGCTAAACCTTTATTCGGTAATAAACGGCGGGTGCCCTGACACTATAAAAAATAAACAAACTAACCAGCGTCAACCGTAACGGTTATACGGTGATCAGTGGTGAAAGGGTTAACTAGGGGGCAATCAAGGGGTTAAAACATTTATCAGATAGTATATGGGGGTCCCTGACGCTATAAAACGCTGACGGCGAACCTAAATATTTACCTCACTAACTAGCGTCACCAGCGACACTAATACAGCGATCAGAAAAATGATCGCTTAGTGACACTGGTGAGGGGGGGTGATCAAGGGGTTAAAACTTTATTAGGGGGGGTTAGGGGGGTACCCTAGACCTACAGGGGGGTAACAGTAACTGTGCTAACACTGTAACTGTCACAAACTGACACCATGCAGTAATCAGAAAAAAAAAAAAAAAAAAAAACTGCTGGTGTCAGTTTGTGACAGGGGGGGGGGGTGATTGGGGGGGGATCGGGGGGCGATCGGGGGGGGGGGATCGGGGTGTTTTGTGTGCCTGGCATGTTCTACTGTGTGTGTGTGTGTTGGTGCACTCACATTGATGTCTTCTCTCCTCGGGCCGGAACGGAAAATACCGACCCGAGGGGAGATGACATCATTTCCTTTGCTGCTGTTTAGCATACAGCAGCAAAGGAAGATTCTCATTGGCCGGCGGCGATCGCGAGGGGGGGGCCACGAACGGATGGTCTCCCCCTCATCACCGATCGCCGGGGGACAAAAGACGACCGCCTCGGGCACCGGGGGGGGGTCCGATCGGACCCCCCACCCGCGGAAGGCAAATCACGTACACTGTACGTGATTTTGCCTGTCCGTGCCACTTTGCCGACGTACATCGGCGTGAGGCGGTCGTCAAGTGGTTAAGCATTATTAAAATCACTGCTCCCGAAAAAACGGCAGTTTTTAAAACTTTTTTTGCATTGATCCATGTCCCCTGGGGCAGGACCCAGGTCCCCAAACACTTTATATGACCATAACTTGCATATAAGCCTTTAAAATTAGCACTTTTGATTATTCATGTTCGTGTCCCATAGACTTTAACGGTGTTTGCGTGTTCAAACAAATTTTTTGCCTGTTCGCATGTTCTGGAACAGGGGGGTGTTCGGCTCATCCCTACTGGTGACCCCTCTAGTGTTATAAATATCTATATAGAGTAATCAGGACCTCATTCCTCCTACTGGTGATCCCTCTAGTGATATGAAGATCTATATAGAGGAATCAGGACCTCCTTCCTCCTGCTGGTGACCCCTCTAGTGATATGAAGATCCAGGGGTTTTTTTCAGCAGGAACTAGGGGGAACTCAGTTCCACCACCTCTGGCTCAGGTCTTCTGCTCCCTGCTCACCACTATCACTTGGTAACACTGAAGTCCAGCTTCTGCATTGACAAGTGATAGCTCATCTCCCAGTAGCTCCCACAGGTCAGATCTCCTGCGCAGATCCCACTAAGTGCCGGACAGGGACAAGGGAGATACAGAACAGGTGCCCAGGGTTCAGTGCAGTAATGGGCAGGAGAGGGTGCGTGGTAGGCCGCACCCTCTGTGGTCTCCATTTTTTCCCTGGTGACCAGTTGTTGATGCCAGTGGCGGAATTATAGGGGTCGCTGAGGTTGCGATGGCGACAGGGCCCCTTGCTGCAGGGGGCCCTTGAGGGCCCCCTGTATACAGTTCTTTGATAGGGGGAGCGGAACAAAGCTCCCCGATCCTAAGCCGAACTGTATTCGGCACTGTGCAGGGAGCTGCTCACATTGATTACAAAGTGAAAGCAGTGTATGCTGTGCTCTTTGTCTCCCCCTACAGTGCAGTACCCGGGAGGAAGAGCTAAGGTAAAGGTCTGCCTGCCGTTTTTTATCTACTGTATGTGTGTTTATATGTATGTGCATGTATGTATGTGTGTGTGCATGTATGTGTGTGAGTGCATCTATGTACAGTGCCTTGCGAAAGTATTCGGCCCCCTTGAACTTTTCAACCTTTTGCCACATTTCAGGCTTCAAACATAAAGATATAAAATTTTTATTTTTTGTGAAGAATCACCAACAAGTGGGACACAATTGTGAAGTGGAACGAAATCTATTGGATTGTTGAAACTTTTTTAACTAATAAAAAAAATGAAAAGTGGGGCGTGCAAAATTATTCGGCCCCCTTGCGTTAATACTTTGTAGAGCCACCTTTTGCTGCGATTACAGCTGCAAGTCGCTTGGGGTATGTCTCTATCAGTTTTGCACATCGAGAGACTGAAATTCTTGCCCATTTTTCCTTGCAAAACAGCTCGAGCTCAGTGAGGTTGGATGGAGAGCGTTTGTGAACAGCAGTTTTCAGCTCTTTCCACAGATTCTCGATTGGATTCAGGTCTGGACTTTGACTTGGCCATTCTAACACCTGGATACGTTTATTTGTGAACCATTCCTTTGTAGATTTTGCTGTATGTTTGGGATCATTGTCTTGTTGGAAGATAAATCTCCGTCCCAGTTTCAGGTCTTTTGCAGACTCCAACAGGTTTTCATCCAGAATGGTCCTGTATTTGGCTGCATCCATCTTCCCCTCAATTTTAACCATCTTCCCTGTCCCTGCTGAAGAAAAGCAGGCCCAAACCATGATGCTGCCACCACCATGTTTGACAGTGCTGATGGTGTGTTGAGTGTGATGAGCTGTGTTGCTTTTACGATAAAACATATCTTTTTGCATTGTGGCCAAAAAGTTCGATTTTGGTTTCATCGGACCAGAGCACCTTCTTCCACATGTTTGGTGTGTCTCCCAGGTGGCTTGTGGCAAACTTTAGACGAGACTTTTTATGGATATCTTTGAGAAATGGCTTTCTTCTTGCCACTCTTCTATAAAGACCAGATTTGTGCAGTATACGACTGATTGTTGTCCTATGGACAGACTCTCCCACCTCAGCTGTAGTTCTCTGCAGTTCATCCAGAGTGATCATGGGCCTCTTGGCTGCATCTCTGATCAGTCTTCTCCTTGTCTGAGCTGAAAGTTTAGAGGGACAGCCAGGTCTTGGTGGATTTGCAGTGGTCTGATACTCCTTCCATTTCAAAATGATCGCTTGCACAGTGCTCCTTAGGATGTTTAAAGCTTGGGAAATCTTTTTGTATCCAAATCCGGCTTTAAACTTCTCCACAACAGTATTCCGGACCTGCCTGGTGTGTTCCTTGGTCTTCATGATGCTCTCTGCGCTTTCAACAGAACCCTGAGACTATCACAGAGCAGGTGCATTTATACAGATGGGGGCAGCATGGGCACCGGCATACGCATGCCTCCATTTGGGACTATGGGAAGAGGAGGAGGTCTTCCAATCACCAATGTACTCAGAACACGTGCATACGTGGCTGAGGTACATTGATGATGCATTGGTCATATGGAGAGGCACAAAGGAGGAAGTATGTGCCTTCATTGATGCATTAAACAGGAACGATCGAAACATCCGCCTAACCTACATCACTGATGACAAACAGATACCGTTCCTGGATCTCCTGATTTCCATTGAAAATGGAAAAGTCTGCACTAGTACCTTCCGAAAGGAAACATCGGCAAACACTTTGCTAAGGGCGGATAGTCACCACCCCCCCTGGCTTAAGAATGGGATTCCTGTTGGCCAATTTTTAAGGATTAAGAGGAACTGTACCCGTAGGAATGACCTTAAAAAAGAGAACAAGGATTTATACAGGAGGTTCCGAGAGCGAGGATACTCACATGGGCAAATCCGGAAGGCAAGGGTTAAAGCAGCATGTAGAAGTAGAGAAAGTTTGCTGACCCCTAAAATCATACCAAAAGAGAGAAAGAACACTGACCCCGGCCCAGTAAGGCTCATCACACCATATGGGGCACAGTGGGAGTCCGTACGAAGCATCCTCAAAAAACACTGGGGAATACTTGAGAATGGCCCAGGCATTAAAGAGATAGTAGGACCATCACCCACTTTGGTGGCCAAAAGAGCCAGGAATTTGGGCGATACTTTAATAAGATCTGAATACGTGAGGGAATCAAATTCAAACTGGCTGTCAAACTACCCCAGAAGCAAGGGCATGTACCCATGTAATGGGTGTCAGGTATGTCCCTATGTGGACAGGACCGCGGTATTCCATGATGCATTAGGGCAGCAGTCCTTTGAAATACGGGACTTAATCAACTGCCAGACCAGCAGGGTGATCTACATGCTCACCTGCCCCTGTCCGAAGATCTACATTGGTAAAACCAAGAGATCTATCAGGATTCGGATAGGTGAGCACCTACGTGAGATCAAAAGTGAAAAAGAAAGAGACCCTACTAAAAGTAGAGAAAAACCAATTGCAAAACATTTCGCTCTGTATCACGAAGGCAAACCAGATGGTTTAAAGGTAAAGGGCATTTATGCACTTAAACTGTCCCCGAGGAGAGGGGACTTTAACCGCATCCTCCTACAGAAAGAAAAGAGGTGGATCTATCGGTTGGGGTCCCTAGCTCCACGAGGACTCAACACCGAATTAAATTTACAGGCCTTCCAGGAACCATAACAACATGGTAGCATGGAGGCCAGGCAGTCCCATTATGAGTGGGGTAGGGGGGGAGATATGGCGAGCAACATGTTCCAGCTATGGACTAACATACATACCTCAAAAGCTGACTTAAAATCATAGGCCGTGAGGCAGTGAGCTAGGGTTGCCACCTGTCCGGGATTCACCCGGACAGTACGGGTTTTGAATCATTTTGAACCATGTGTCCGGTTTTCAGTCTCCCTGGATCCCGGACACATGATTCACTGAGATTGGACTGTGGAAGCTGGGGATCGGAGGAAGGAAAATAGCTAGTGCTTATCGGGCAGCAGCTGGGGGCTGAGGAAGGAACAGAACTAGTTAAATCAGTCAGCAGAGCACTAAAACTTGTGCAGTGGCTCCCGACAATTAAACTATAGTCCCGGTCCCCTTATGTATATCAATCCGCCGGGGCATGTAATTGCCGGGTGCCGCATTACAAGGATTACTCCGCTGGGACTATTTGATGATTTTCGGGCACAGGTGAAATCCTTGTGCTGCGGTTCCCGGCAATTACATGCCCCGCGGATTCATTGAGAAGTGGAGGAGGTCTGGAGGTGACATAAAGATTGCTGCTGCCAGATAAGGATTAACTACTTCTGTTCTTTCCCCAGCCTGATCAGACTCATGTGTCCTGGTAACCTTGTTGTTAGGTTAGGAGGTGAGGAGTTAATGGGGAGTCGTTGCCTTGCTTATCTCTGCTGGTAAGAGGAGGATGTGGGGGTGCATGGTGGATAAAAAGCTGAACTCAGGGGCTGCCTGTGTGCATCTATGAGGATGTGAACCTGGGGGGGGGGGGACAGGATGGACAAGACTGATGTGCACAGGGGCTGCCTATTACTGTGTGTGGGCCACTGATGGTTACCCTCCGCATTACATATTACCTCTGCCATACTACTGACCTCCGCCTTCTGCTTTTTTTACACGCCCCGGCGGATTGTCGGGACTCTGATTTATTTATAGGAACCAATGCATTAAGGATTACTCCGCTGCTCCCTGATAAGCTTTAACTAGTCCTGCTAAGGTGCCTGAACAACTTCGGCATCTTAGAAAGTTTTAGGGAATGTCCGCTTCACTTTAGGCTGGGTTCACACCTATGCAAATTGGATGAGGGTTTCCCCACATTCAATTCACATAGCAGGAGAATGTGACTGGCTCTCTATGGAACCGGTTCACATATCTCCGGGGTGGCTGCGGAGCGCACTGCACTGCACGTCTTTGGCTCTGTTTCGGGGCCAAATTCAGACATAGATTCATTCCCAATTTCGTCCTGAAATGGAGAACAGGAAGCACAGCGTTCCTCTGTGATCCTCAGCCGGCTCCAGTGTGAACCAAGCCTAAAGCCAGTGCCGGTAGGTCCATAAAGGGTGCAGGAGCGCCGCCCCCTCTCTCCTGCACTCCTCTTTTACCAATAGATAGATTCATGCATTGCGTGAATCTATCTATGGTTGCCACTGGCGCCCCCTATTTAGGTGTCTGGCCCCTTGTCGGGCACCGGGCATCTGAATTACAGCGGGGGGGGGGGGGGGGTGTTTTTGGAAGCGCCTGATTAGAGCCATAGGCTCTAATAGGCTTCCAAATTGGTAAACAGTGGGCGCCATGTGTTCGCTGTTTACGCAGTGTTGTGTAAGGAAAGCGAATAAATCGCCTTGCTAACACTGAGCCGCCTCTCAGCCAATCAGATGCTCGGGTCTGGTTACCTGTCACCTAATTGGCTGAAGTGACAGGCGCTGTGATTGGATGCCTATCAGGTGTGCAATCATAGCAGAGGACAGGAGAAGACATCAAGGACTCAGAGGGAGCGGCAGTTGATGGGCAAGTAGCAGCAATTGATGGGGCACAGTGGCAGCAATTGATGGGCACAGTGGCAGCAATTGATGGGGCACAGTGGCAGCAATTGATGGGCACAGTGGCAGCAATTGATGGGCACAGTGGCAGCAATTGATGGGCACAGTGGCTGCAATTGATGTTTTTGTTTTTTTTCAGTTTGTTCCCCCCCCCCCCAAAAAAAAAATTTTGAGCATCAGCCGCCACTGCCTAAGGCTGGCCATACACTATACAATTTTCCTGTTCAACTTTCGTTTAGATTTACCAAAACCATATAATATGAGGTGAAACCTAAACCTTTTCAATGTGTATGCAATCAGGCAGACCCTTGCACTACATAGTTGAAGGTAAATCTAAAGAAAATTGAATAAGAAAATTGTATGGTGTATGGCCAGCTTAAAGCCCGACTCCAGCTTCTTTTCCTCGCTGCCCTAATTGTTTTAAAGTCCACCTAAAGTAATGTGCTGTAAATTAGCAATTAAACTGTTCAAGGAAGGCAAAGACTTCTAACAGCTGATGGCTACATTCACCTTGGCGATTGGGGCTGGTGTGAATAGTAGCAGCAGGTATTAGAGATTCCTGTGGCAGCTGTTAGCGAGTAGGTGCAGCAGCAGGTCTCCTTCACTATAATGACATTTCACCAGGGGCCACAGCTATTCGTTCCTCTCTGAATGGCCAATGATTACCTGTGCTGATCGCTGCTGAACGCGGGACTGGCAAAATGTCAATATAGTGAAGGGGGCCAGCAGCCACACCTAGCTGCTGAGAGCCACATCAGGAACTGTTACAATTCGCACCAGCTCTAATCACCATTCTGAAAGTAGCCTAAGGCCCCCTTCACACTGATGTGTTTTTACTCTGCAATGGGACGATTTAAAATGGGTGCAGTGCGTTTTGAAAAGTCCCGCATGTTGCATATTTGGTGCGGTGTTGAAAAACCACACCAAAAACGCAGCTTTCCATTCAAGTTTTTGGTGGGTTTTTGAGCCACGTGTCCATTTTTCACAGGTACAGGCAACCCAAAAACGCACCAGAAACGCACAGGAAACACAGAGGAATCTTGCTGCTTGCAGATTTTGCTGCAGAGTAGTGTGAAAGGGCCCTAAATAGTCCTGTTCCTTGCCCCAGCTAAGTAGATGGGGCCCAGGGAAGTTTTTTTTGTAATTGCTGCAGACCATGAGGTTACTCAGCAATGTCCCAAAGTAAACATTAATAGTCCTGTTCCTGTTCCCAGTTATCTACTAAATTGACAGAAAATACTGGAATGGCTAAACAGACGTAGGGCTCATTTACACATGTGGTGCCCTCTGAAGAGCAATCCACATTTGGATTGCTTTTCAGAAGGCATTTGACAGGCAGGGAGGAGGTGTTATATCACTTCCTCATTACATTTGATTAAATGGAATGGGTTAAGCGAGCAGTAGTTAGGGTTACCACCTGTCGGAGTTTCACCCAGACAGTCCAGGTTTTCAATCGTGTCCACTCTCATACTGGTGCCGTCCATTACTCTACTTCTACCATCCACTGTTAACTGTTTTGCTGACTGACACTGACCACTTTTAAGGTAGGTTAAGTTCATATATTTACAGTGATATTTGTTTTTTTAATCTAAGAATATTTTATGAATACAAAAATGCTTTTGTTTTATAAGCCCCTCACACTGTTAATGCAATTTGGACACCCCTACTGTTCGCCATGGCGCGCGTAGCACGCCGCATTACTACTCTCATTGGGACACCCAACAGTGCCCCAGGTCTTTTACAACCTTATAATGTATACTACAAAAAAAATTGCAGTACGACACTAAAATGTTCGGGTTTGGCTTGAAGAAAAGGTGGCAACCCTACTCCTGTCACGCTGCCCAGGTACCGCCCTCCTGTAATACTGCCCAGGTATCCCCCCACTCCTGTCACACTGCCCAGGTACCCCCCCCCTCCTGTAATACTGCCCAGATACCCCCTCCTGTAATATTGCCCAGGTACCCCCACTCCTGTCACAGTGCCCAAGTACCCACCCCCTCCTGTAATACTGCCCAGATACCCCCTCCTGTAATACTGCCCAGATACCCCCCCTCCTTTAATACTGCCCAGGTACCCCCCTCCTGTAATACTGCCCAGATACCCCCCTTCCTGTCACACTGCCCAGATACCCCCCTTCCTGTTACACTGCCCAGGTACCCCCCCCCCACTCCTGTAATACTGCCCAAATACCCCCCCTCCTGTAATACTGCCCAGGTACCCCCCTCCTGTAATACTGCCCAGATACCCCCCTCCTGTAATACTGCCCAGATACCCCTCCTGTAATACTGCCACGGTACTCCCCCTGTAATACTGCCCAGGTACCCTCCTCCTGTAAAACTGCCCAGGCACCCCCCCTCCTGTAATACTGCCCAGATACCCCCCTCCTGTAATACTGCCCAGATACCCCCCTCCTGTCACACTGTCCAGGTACCCCCCCCACTCCTGTAATATTGCCCAGATACCCCTCTCCGTAATACTGCCCAGATACCCCCCTCCTGTCACACTGTCCAGGTACCCCCCCCACTCCTGTAATATTGCCCAGATACCCCTCTCCTGTAATACTGCCCAGGTACCCCCCCTCCTGTAGTTCTACCCAGGTACCCCCCTCCTGTAATACTGCCCAAAACATGGATTTTGTTGTTGGAAAATCCTATCGTGTGTATAGAGCATAAGAGAAAAAACAACCTGAGGAGCAGGAGGGGGGGGGGTTAAGGTAGGGTTGCCACCTGTCCGGGATTCACCCGGACAGTACGGGTTTTGAAACATGTGCCCGGGTCTCTGCCCGCCTGAGACCCAGGCACATTATTCATTTCAGACCCGTGGCTCCCTGTGCCGAAGCTGTGTAATCAGTGCGGCCGTGGAGTTCGGGTCCGACCGTAGCGCCGCCTTAGCGCTGCTTGATTTCTGCTCCTGCTCAGCTGTCTGAGTGCAGGACGGAGTCGGGACACAGAGGCGGAGCCTCCATGTTACCGGCCGGGTGCTCTCCTCCAATCCTCTGGCTGCCAGCAGAAGGGACAAGGAGGTGGGCGGAGCCTCCCCATTCCCTGTTGGAATGTGTGCACAGATCACGCTGGGACTGGAGCCCAGCTTGTAAGGTAAGTTTTTACCATCCATGTCAGGATTTCAAAGAACTCTCACCTCTCCCCCCACCATACACATACATACATATATACATACACCCCCCCTCCCCCCACCATACACTATACATACACCCCCCCTCCCCCCACCATATACTATACATACACCCCCCCCACCATACACTATACATACATATATACATACACCCCCCACCATACACTATATATACATACACCCCCCACCATACACTATATATACATACACCCCCCACCATACACTATACATACATATATACATACACACCCCCCCCACCATACACTATACATACATACATACATACACCCCCTCCCCCACCATACACTATACATACACCCCCCCTCCCCCCACCATATACTATACATACACACCATACACTATACATACATATATACATACACCCCCCACCATACACTATACATACATATATACATACACACCCCCCCCCACCATACACTATACATACATACATACATACATACACCCCCCTCCCCCACCATACACTATACATACACCCCCCTCCCCCCACCATACCTATACATACACCCCCCCCCTCCCCCCACCATATACTATACATACACCCCCCCACCATACACTATACATACATATATACATACACTATACATACATATATACATACACCCCCCACCATACACTATACATACATATATACATACACCCCCCACCATACACTATACATACATACATACATACATACATACATACATACACCCCCCTCCCCCCACCATACACTATACATACACCCCCCCTCCCCCCACCATACACTATACATACACCCCCCTCCCCCCACCATATACTATACATACACCCCCCCACCATACACTATACATACATATATACATACACCCCCCACCATACACTATACATACATATATACATACACCCCCCACCATACACTATACATACATATATACATACACACCCCCCCACCATACACTATACATACATACATACATACACCCCCCTCCCCCCACCATACACTATACATACACCCCCCCCTCCCCCACCATATACTATACATACACCCCCCACCATACACTATACATACATATATACATACACCCCCCACCATACACTATACATACATATATACATACATACATACATACATACACCCCCCTCCCCCACCATACACTATACATACACCCCCCCTCCCCCCCACCATATACTATACATACACCCCCCCCACCATACACTATACATACATATATACATACACCCCCCACCATACACTATACATACATATATACATACACACCCCCCCCCCCACCATACACTATACATACTATATACATACACACCCCCCCACCATACACTATACATACATACATACATACACCCCCCTCCCCCCACCATACACTATACATACACCCCCCCTCCCCCCACCATACACTATACATACACCCCCCCTCCCCCCACCATATACTATACATACACCCCCCCCCACCATACACTATACATACATATATACATACCCCACCATACACTATACATACATACATACATACATACACCCCCCTCCCCCCACCATACACTATACATACACCCCCCTCCCCCCACCATAACTATACATACACCCCCCCCACCATACACTATACATACATATATACATACACCCCCCACCATACACTATACATACATATATACATACACACCCCCCCCCCCACCATACACTATACATACATATATACATACACACCCCCCCACCATACACTATACATACATACATACATACACCCCCCTCCCCCCACCATACACTATACATACACCCCCCCTCCCCCCACCATACACTATACATACACCCCCCCTCCCCCCACCATATACTATACATACACCCCCCCCCACCATACACTATACATACATATATACATACACCCCCCCACCATACACTATACATACATACATACATACATACAACACCCCCCTCCCCCCACCATACACTATACATACACCCCCCCTCCCCCTACCATACGCTATACATACACCCCCCCCCCTCCCCCCCACCATATACTATACATACACCCCCCCTCCCCCCACCATATACTATACATACACCCCCCCCCCCCCCACCATACACTATACATACATATATACATACACCCCCCACCATACACTATACATACATATATACATACACCCCCCTCCCCCCACCATACACTATACATACACCCCCCCTCCCCCCACCATACACTATACATACACCCCCCCTCCCCCCACCATACACTATACATACACCCCCCTCCCCCCACCATACACTATACATACACCCCCCTCCCCCCACCATACACTATACATACACCCCCCTCCCCCCACCATACACTATACATACACCCCCCTCCCCCCACCATACACTATACATACACCCCCCACCATACACTATACATACACCCCCCACCATACACTATACATACACCCCCCTCCCCCCACCATACACTATACATACACCCCCCCTCCCCCCACCATACACTATACATACACCCCCCTCCCCCACCATACCCTATACATACATATATACATACACCCCCCTCCCCCCACCATATACTATACATACTACACCGCCCCCCACCATACACTATACATACATACATACATACACCCCCCTCCCCCCACCATACACTATACATACTACACCCCCCCACCATACACTATAAATACACCCCCCCTCCCCCCAAGATACACTATACAAACATATATACATACACCCCCCACCATACCCTATACATACGTATATACATACACCCCCCTCCCGCCACCATACCCTATACATACATATATACGTACACCCCCCTCCCCCCACCATGCACTATACATACATATATACGTACACCCCCCTACCCCCACCATACACTATATATACAGTTCTGCCAGCCCCCTCCCATATACCATCCATTCATATAGTTCTCTCTCTCCTCCTCATACACCATCCATATATACAGTTCCCCCCATATATACAGTCCCCCTAATATATATAGTCCTCCTCCCATACACAATCCATATATACAGTCCCCCCCATATACACAGTCCCCATATATACAGTCCTCTCCCCATACACCATCCATATATACAGTCCTCTCCCCATACACCATCCATATATACAGTCCTCCCCATATATACAGTCCTCCCCCCATATATACAGTCCTCCCCCCATATATACAGTCCTCCCCCCATATATACAGTCCTCTCCATATATACAGTCCCCCCCATATATACTGTTCTCCACCCCCCATACACCATCCATATATACAGTTCTCACCGGGTGACACCGTCCACTGCCCTACTGATACCATCCTCTGCCCTACTGACACCGTCCTCTGCCCTACTGACACCGTCCTCTGCCCTACTGACACCGTCCTCTGCCCTACTGACACCGTCCACTGCCCTACTGACACCGTCCTCTGCCCTACTGACACCGTCCACTGCCCTACTGACACCGTCCTCTGCCCTACTGACACCGTCCTCTGCCCTACTGACACCGTCCTCTGCCCTACTGACACCGTCCTCTGCCCTACTGACACCGTCCACTGCCCTACTGACACTGTCCTCTGCCCTACTGACTTCATCCACTGCTCTACTGACAACGTCCACTGCCCTACTGACACCATCCACTGCTCTACTGACACCGTCCACTGCTCTACTGACACCGTCCACTACTCTACTGACACCGTCCACTGCTCTACTGACACCGTCCACTGCCCTACTGACACCGTCCACTGCCCTACTGACACCGTCCACTGCCCTACTGACACCGTCCACTGCTCTACTGACACCGTCCACTGCTCTACTGACACCGTCCACTGCTCTACTGACACCGTCCACTGCCCTACTGACACCGTCCACTGCTCTACTGACACCGTCCACTGCCCTACTGACACCGTCCACTGCTCTACTGACACCGTCCACTGCTCTACTGACACCGTCCACTGCTCTACTGACACCGTCCACTGCTCTACTGACACCGTCCTCTTCTCTACTGACACCGTCCACTGCTCTACTGACACCGTCCACTGCCCTACTGACACCGTCCACTGCTCTACTGACACCGTCCACTGCCCTACTGACACCGTCCACTGCCCTACTGACACCGTCCACTGCTCTACTGACGCCGTCCACTGCTCTACTGACACCGTCCACTGCCCTACTGACACCGTCCACTGCCCTACTGACACCGTCCACTGCCCTACTGACACCGTCCACTGCCCTACTGACACCGTCCACTGCCCTACTGACACCGTCCACTGCCCTACTGACACCGTCCACTGCCCTACTGACACCGTCCACTGCCCTACTGACACCGTCCACTGCTCTACTGACACCGTCCACTGCTCTACTGACACCGTCCACTGCCCTACTGACACCGTCCACTGCTCTACTGACACCGTCCACTGCCCTACTAACACCGTCCACTGCTCTACTGACACCGTCCACTGCGCTACTGGCTGACAGTGTCCGCTTTTAAGGTAGGCTATTTTCATATTTTAACTGACATTTCTTTTATTAATCGAATCATATTTTATGGGTACACTAATGCTTTTGTTTTATTTAACCATGCCCGTTTAAGTCCCCCCCCCCCCCACTGTTAATGCAATTGGGCCACAGCCACTGTTCACTGTAGCACACCTCATTACTACTCTCTTTTGGGTAACCCAAGGTATTTTACAATCATATAGCATGTACTACAAAAAAATTGCCGTGCGCCGCAAAAGTGTTCGGGTTTGGCTTGAAGAAAAGGTGGCAACCCTACAGTGAGCGACTTAATAAGCATGCATTATTTCTCAACCAAATGGGCAGGGGGTGTACTGTCATCAGATATATAGTAATTGATAGTACTGAAGTTACACTATACTATCTGGAATCCATCAACTATATAATATAAAACTATAATATGGATTATATAACTTCCATTACAGCTCAGAAGCTCCCCTAACAAACATACACTATAACCTGTACGTTGGTCACCCATGTTTGCAATGATCGGCTTGAATGACCCGCTTTGCTCCCCGCACTATACGATCCACTAGGCTAAGGATCATAAGTGATCTATATGAGTTAACCTATATGGCTTAGACTGAAAGTATATGGTGTGCCTAGGCCTGTGCTACACCTGTGCTTTCTTGCCTGGTCATATCCTTGCATGTTTGTACGTTTGTTGCTATGGTGTGACGTCTTCTTTGTAAGTCCTGTCCTCCCCATAGGTATCTGTGAGTGTCTCTTCAAATAATTGACAGTGACAGCCTAATGAGCTTGGCTGTAGATAAATGAACATAAATGATATTGAATAGAATAACAGGCAAATGATTGCCAACGTCACCGACCTATACTGACTTTGAGCAGGTTTTACTAAACAAGGGAATGAAGGACTCTGAACTCAGTATCACTCCCTTAAAAAAGATATGAATTGAATACATGGTGGGTGAAGGGACCCTATCCATGTGATGTATATATGTATGTGAATTATTCCAATCAGGAGGCGGAGGCACTGCCCGGACTCATAAGCATGACGACTAAGGGCGGAGCTACAATGAGGAGGATACCTTCAAAAAGACGACAGCTCCTAGCCACGCCTAGTCCAGACGAAGCTACGCTGATTGGTCAAGCGAAACGCGTTGACGTCACAGCGGTCATGTGACGCCGGCCGGAGGACACGCCTACTACTCCCCCACCACTCCCCCATCGGATACCGTCACGGATACCGTTTAGGAGCTACTGACGAGCGTCTAAAGTAGAGTGGACGAGCACCCCTGTCGGCCCCCTTGCTTCACAGCCTATTGAAGCCACGGTGGGGCAACTTCACTTACCCCGCGCTGCCAACGAAGGTACAGCAAATAGCCAAGAGAACACCACCACACAAATGTGATGAAGGGGATTTGAATATCAACAAGTGATCCAGGCATGCTGACCGAAGGGGTGGTAATGTAGACTCCATTTCTTTCTAAAGTCCACTTGTTACCTTACCTATAGACACTCGTCTACCTGCACCTGTGGATGCAGCATCAGTCCATATCTACGCTGAGGGCATATTATACCTATGACATACATCTACATCGCAGTTTGAATATACGTATGGACTGTTCTGATGTTCCAGCGGGAGGATTGGACTGCCTCATGTGCTTGTAGTCATCAGCTGGTGAACTAACAGACGAACTCAGTTATAGTGGTTGTATGCCACAATTAGTGAGGGCCTATGAGGAGAGCCCCTGGAGTTTGTGACAGGACATAGTCCATCAATTCCAGCTATACTTGGGCCCCCATCTAGACCCCATACTTAGCAACTCATGCTCTACTAGCCCCTGTTCACTAGCACTAGCCATAGCTATCAGGTTGCCCTGGGGGAGCCTTCACAGTGATGCTGGACATACCCTAGGCCGATGCTACACATTACGTGCATCTCCACGTCTCTCACCCCTTTGGGGTCATCACGATAGCCACTTTAGGGTATGGCCATCCAGCCTTACTGTGCAAGGCATGAGCCGGCGTCCGGACTGTCTGTGTGGTGTTTGTGTCATTAATGTGTCACTTGTTTGTTGTTCTGTTATGTGTTTTGGTTTAAGTGTCTTTCTTTTTGGTTGAGGATAATTCACTGACCATAGTGCTCACCGGGACAGTGTTTCCCGACTGCACCTGGTGATGCACATCCTATGCATGAGCTAATTTGCTCTACATATGGATGTAATTGATGTACGTTGAAGCTGTTTTAAATTAATAAATATAAATTTGTTTTTTATATATACAGATACATATCCTGGTGTTGATTTATTGTTGCTGCAAGTAGCCACTTTTTGACCCCTCTAGCAATATAGGGGTTGACCTTTTCTATTGTATACTGCATTTATACAGAGACTTGATTACACACAGGTGGATTCTATTTATCACCATCAGTCATTTAGGACAACATTGGATCATTCAGAGATCCTCGCTGAACTTCTGGAGTGAGTTTGCTGCACTGAAAGTAAAGGGGCCGAATAATTTTGCACGCACCACTTTTCAGTTTTTTATTTGCTAAAAAAGTTTAAAATATCCAATAGATTTCGTTCCACTTCACAATTGTGTCCCACTTGTTGGTGATTCTTCACAAAAAAATTAAATGTTATATCTTTATGTTTGAAGCCTGAAATGTGGCAAAAGGTTGAAAAGTTCAAGGGGGCCGAATACTTTCGCAAGGCACTGTATATGTGCATGTGTGTGTATGTATGTGTTTCAGTGGCGGTGCGTCCATAGGGGCGCATGGGCGCCGCCCCCTCTCTCCAGGCACCCCTCTATCACAAATAGATAGATTCATGCATAGCGTGAATCTATCTATGGCCGCCACTGCCCCCCTATTCAGACGCCTGGCCCCTTTTTGGACGCCGGGCGCCTGAATTCCACCGGCAGGGGTGTTTTTAAAGCACTAATAGGCTTTAAAATAGGTGAACTGCGAGTGCCATGCTTGGCGCTCACAGTCCACCCAGGTGTGTTAGAAAAGCGAATAAATATTCGCTTTCCTAACACTGAACCGCCTCTCCACCAATCAGGTGCTCGGGTCTGTTACCCGTCACCTGATTGGCTGAAACGACAGGCGCCGCTATTGGATGCCTATCAGGAGGAGAGGATGGGAGGAGACGCATGGAGGACCCCGCTCGTCGACGTCACCTGCTGCCCCACCGAGACAGGGTAAGTGCCGGGCAGACTGCGAGCGGGCAGGGGGGTCACAGTGGCAGCATTTGATGGAACAGTGGCTGCGTTTTAGGGCACAGTGGCTGCGTTTGATGGGCACAGTGGCTGCATTTTTATAGGCACAGTGGTGGCAATTGATAGGCACAGTGGCTGAGTTTGAGGGCACAGTGGTGGCAATTGATGTGCACAGTGGCTGCGTTTGATAGGCACAGTGGCTGCATTTGATGGGCACAGTGGCTGCGTTTGATGGGCACAGTGGCTGCGTTTGATGGGCACAGTGGCTGCGTTTGATGGGCACAGTGGCTGCATATGATGGGCACAGTGGCTGCATATGATGGGCACAGGGGTGGCAATTGATGTGCACAGTGGCTGCGTTTGATGAGCACAGTGAGGCTGCAATTGATGCGTTTTTTAAAAAAAATTTCAGTTTGCTTGCGCCCCCCAAAAAATTTTGAGCACCATCTGCCACTGGTTTATATGTGTGTGTATGTATGTATGTATGTATGTATGTATGTGTGTGTGTGTATGTATGTGTGTTTACATGTATATATGCACATTTTATGTATGCTCTTTTAATCCTGACCCCTATATGTGTCTCATTAGAACCGATTTTTTTTTTTTTGCTTGTTCATAGTACCAGCAAAAAAAAATGCTGTTCCTCTGAAAAGTGATCCATGCTCAGATCGCTTTTCAGAGGCATTTGACAGCCGGTAAAGAGGCAATATGTTGCCTCTTGACCGCCTGTTTTAACCCCTTAAATGCATCATCACTATGCTGCAACTGCATGCAATGCACACAGTTGCAGGGTGGTTGCAGTGCAGCCACTTCCAGGGGGCCCTGACTGGAAAAAGATTGAGAAACACCGACATAGAGGAACCCATCTCTCCATTTTCCTCCTGCAGCCGCTGAATGCATGTGGGAGGGAGAGGAGGAGAAGCGGGGGGGGGGGGAATCTATTCCTTTACATGCAGCCACCCACTTGCGACCGGACCCTGGTGTTCCGCCATCGGGCTCGGAGAAAAGAGCCCTGTCCGGGGGTCAGGGGGGCCCTTCATGGTTTCTTGCATCGGGGCCCTGAAGATTCTAGTTACGCCTCTGGTTGATGCTCCTACTGCATAACCTCCCTTGCAAGTGACTGTAGTATAGTATGCTGGGAGGTACTACAGCCAGATAGGTGTTTCAGCCTAAACTGGAGGGCCACCCTAAAAAAAAAAATTGCATGAAAAATCCTAAAAAAAAATAAAAAAAAAAAACATTTGAAAAATTTTTTTTTTAACTTACCTAAACCCTTGTTGCGAGGCAGCAGTGGCGTAGCGTGGGGGGTGCAGAGGGTGCCGTGGCCCCGGGCGCGATATTTAGGGGGGCGCCAGTATGTGTCACTGGCGGCCTCCTCCTAATTTCTAATCCCTGTGTCCCCGGGCTCCGGCCGCCATGTTAAGTGTCCGGCGCCCTGTGATTGGGTGTATGGAGGTCATGTGAGGCGTAGGGCTGGCCTGTCCTCGATCGCTCCTGAAGTCCCGCCTCCGCACATGACCCCCCATACGCCCAATCACAGGGCGCTGGACACTGAACATGGCAGCAAGCAGAGCGCAGGGGAGAGAAGAATGTGAGCCGCCGCTGTGTTCTCCTCCTCCGGATCGATGCAGGCCAGGATAAGAAGGTGAGTGAGAGTCTTGTTACTGGCGGGGGGGCGGCGAGGGGCGGGAGAGAGACTGTAGGCAGGACAGTGTAGTGTAGTATAGTGGTCATTATAGTGTAGTTTAGTATGGAGGTCAGTGTAGTGTAGTGGTTAGTATGGGGGGCAGTGTAGTGGGCAGTGTAGTATAGTGGACAGTATAGTGATTAGTGTAGTATAGTATAGTGGTTAGCATAGTGGTCAGTATAGTGTAGTATAGTATGGAGGTCAGTGTAGTGTAGTATAGTAGTTAGTGTAGTGGACAGTGTAGTGTAGTGTAGTGTAGTATAGTGGTTAGTGTAGTATGGTGGTCAGTATAGTGGTTAGTGTAGTATAGTATACTGGTTAGTATAGTGGTCAGTATAGTGTAGTTTAGTATGGAGGTCAATGTAGTGTAGTGCACAGTGTAGTATAGTGGTCAGTGTAGTATAGTGGTCAGTGTAGTATAGTGGTCAGTGTAGTATGGTGGTCAGTGTAGTATGGTGGTCAGTGTAGTATGGTGGTCAGTGTAGTATGGTGGTCAGTGTAGTATGGTGGACAGTGTAGTATGGTGGACAGTGTAGTATGGTGGGTAGTATAGTGGACAGTGTAGTATGGTGGTCAGTGTAGTGTAGTATAGTGGACAGTGTAGTGTAGTGGTTAGTATAGTGGACAGTATAGTGTAGTATGGTGGTCAGTGTAGTATGGTGGTCAGTGTAGTATAGTGGTCAGTGTAGTATGGTGGTCAGTGTAGTATGGTGGTCAGTGTAGTGTAGTATAGTGGTCAGTGTAGTGTACTATAGTGGACAGTGTAGTGGACAGTACAGTATAGTGGACAGTGTAGTATAGTGGACACTATAGTGTAGTATAGTGGACAGTGTAGTATGGTGGTCAGTGTAGTATAGTGGACAGTGTAGTGTAGTGGTTAGTGTAGTATAGTGGACAGTATAGTATAGTGGACAGTGTAGTATAGTGAACAGTATAGTATAGTGGTCAGTGTAGTATGGTGGTCAGTAGGGATGAGCCGAACACCCCCCTGTTCGGTTCGCACCAGAACATGCGAACAGGAATAAAGTTCGCTCGAACACGCGAACACCGTTAAAGTCTATGGGACACGAACATGAATAATCAAAAGTGCTAATTTTAAAGGCTTATATGCAAGTTATTGTCATAAAAAGTGTTTGGGGACCTGGGTCCTGCCCCAGGGGACATGGATCAATGCAAAAAAAAGTTTTAAAAACGGCCGTTTTTTCAGGAGCAGTGATTTTAATAATGCTTAAAGTCAAACAATAAAAGTGTAATATCCCTTTAAATTTCGTACCTGGGGGGTGTCTATAGTATGCCTGTAAAGGGGCGCATGTTTCCCGTGTTTAGAACAGTCTGACAGCAAAATGACATTTGGAAGGAAAAAACACATTTAAAACTACCCGCGGCTATTGCATTGCCGACAATACACATAGAAGTTCATTGATAAAAACGGCATGGGAATTCCCCCCAGGGAAACCCCGAACCAAAATTAAAAAAAAAAAAAAATGACGTGGGGGGGTCCCCCTAAATTCCATACCAGGCCCTTCAGGTCTGGTATGGATATTAAGGGGAACCCCGGCCAAAATTTAAAAAAAAAAATGACGTGGGGTTCCCCCTAAATTCCATACCAGACCCTTCAGGTCTGGTATGGATTTCAAGGGGAACCCCGCGCCAAAAAAAAAAAAAAAAACGGCGTGGGGTCCCCCCAAAAATCCATACCAGATCCTTATACGAGCACGCAACCTGGCAGGCCGCAGGAAAAGAGGGGGGGACGAGAGTGCGCCCCCCCCCTCCTGAACCGTACCAGGCCACATGCCCTCAACATTGGGAGGGTGCTTTGGGGTAGCCCCCCAAAACACCTTGTCCCCATGTTGATGAGGACAAGGGCCTCATCCCCACAACCGTGGCGGTGGTTGTGGGGGTCTGCGGGCGGGGGGCTTATCGGAATCTGGAAGCCCCCTTTAACAAGGGGACCCCCAGATCCCGGCCCCCCCCTGTGTGAAATGGTAAGGGGGTACTTACCCCTACCATAGCACTAAAAAACTGTCAAAATAGTTAAAAATGACAAGAGACAGTTTTTGACAATTCCTTTATTTAAATGCTTCTTCTATCTTCCTTCATCTTCTTCTTCTTCTGGTTCTTCTGGCTCTTCTGGTTCTTCCTCCGGCGTTCTCGTCCAGCATCTTCTCCGCGGCGTCTTCTATCTTCTTCTCCTCGGGCCGCTCCGCACCCATGGCATTGGGGGGGAGGCTCCCGCTCTTCTCTTCATCTTCTTCTTCATCCTCTTCTCTTCTTCATCTTCTTCATCTTCATCTTCTCTTCTTTTCTTCTCCGGGCCGCTCCGCATCCATGCATGAAGGGAGGCTCCTGCTGTGTGACGGCGTCTCCTCGTCTGACGGTTCTTAAATAACGGGGGGCGGGGCCACCCGGTGACCCCGCCCCCCTCTGACGCACGGTGACTTGACGGGACTTCCCTGTGACGTCACGGGGAATGCCACAGGGAAGTCCCGTCATGTCCCGTGCGTCAGAGGGGGGCGGGGTCACCGGGTGGCCCCGCCCCCCGTTATTTAGGAACCGTCAGACGAGGAGACGCCGTCACACAGCGGGAGCCTCCCTCCATGCATGGATGCGGAGCGGCCCGGAGAAGAAAAGAAGAGAAGATGAAGATGAAGAAGATGAAGAAGAGAAGAGGATGAAGAAGAAGATGAAGAGAAGAGCGGGAGCCTCCCCTCATGCCATGGGTGCGGAGCGGCCCGAGGAGAAGAAGATAGAAGACGCCGCGGAGAAGATGCTGGACGAGAACGCCGGAGGAAGAACCAGAAGAGCCAGAAGAACCAGAAGAAGAAGAAGATGAAGGAAGATAGAAGAAGCATTTAAATAAAGGAATTGTCAAAAACTGTCTCTTGTCATTTTTAACTATTTTGACACTTTTTTAGTGAAATGATAGGGGTAAGTACCCCCTTACCATTTCACACAGGGGGGGGCCGGGATCTGGGGGTCCCCTTGTTAAAGGGGGCTTCCAGATTCCGATAAGCCCCCCGCCCGCAGACCCCCACAACCACCGGCCACGGTTGTGGGGATGAGGCCCTTGTCCTCATCAACATGGGGACAAGGTGTTTTGGGGGGCTACCCCAAAGCACCCTCCCAATGTTGAGGGCATGTGGCCTGGTATGGTTCAGGAGGGGGGGGGCCGCACTCTCGTCCCCCCCTCTTTTCCTGCGGCCTGCCAGGTTGCATGCTCGGATAAGGGTCTGGTATGGATTTTTGGGGGAACCCCACGCCGTTATTTTTTTTTTTTTTGGCGCGGGGTTCCCCTTAAAATCCATACCAGACCTGAAGGGTCTGGTATGGAATTTAGGGGGAACCCCACGTCATTTTTTTTTTAAATTTTGGCCGGGGTTCCCCTTAATATCCATACCAGACCTGAAGGGCCTGGTATGGAATTTAGGGGGACCCCCCCACGTCATATTTTTTTTTTTTTTAATTTTGGTTCGGGGTTTCCCTGTGGGGAATTCCCATGCCGTTTTTATCAATGAACTTTTATGTGTATTGTCGGACCGGCAATTCATTAATAGCCGCGGGTAGTTTTAAATGAGTTTTTTCCTTCGAAATGTCATTTTGCTGTCAGACTGTTCTAAACACGGGAAACATGCGCCCCTTTACAGGCATACTATAGACACCCCCCAGGTACGAAATTTAAAGGGATATTACACTTTTATTGTTTGACTTTAAGCATTATTAAAATCACTGCTCCTGAAAAAACGTCCGTTTTTAAAACTTTTTTTTGCATTGATACATGTCCCCTGGGGAAGGACCCGGGTCCCCAAACACTTTTTATGACAATAACTTGCATATAAGCCTTTAAAATTAGCACTTTTGATTTCTCCCATAGACTTTTAAAGGGTGTTCCGCGGCATTCGAATTTGCCGCGAACACCCCAAATTGTTCGGTGTTCGGCGAACTTGCGAACAGCTAATGTTCGAGTCGAACATGAGTTCGACTCGAACTCGAAGCTCATCCCTAGTGGTCAGTGTAGTATGGTGGTCAGTGTAGTATAGTGGACAGTGTAGTATAGTGGTCAGTATAGTGTAGTATAGTGGTCAGTGTAGTATGGTGGTCAGTAGGGATGAGCTTCGTGTTCGAGTCGAACCCATGTTCGACTCAAACATCGGCTGTTCGGTCGTTTGCCGAATTGCGAACGATATGGGCCGTTCGCGCCAAATTCGTGTGGCGCGTCACGGCCCATAATTCACTCCGGCATCGCAGTGCATTGCCTGCTGATGATTGGCCAAGCATGCACTATGACCCGCATGCTTGGCCAATCACAGCGCCGCCTGAACAGAGAGCCATAATTGGCCAAAGCCAAGGAGGCTTTGGCCAATTATGGCTCAGGGGATTTAGTACACGCCCCACACTATATAAGGCCGCCTGCACGGCGGCCCTGTGCAGTGTGTTCCGGTGTGCTGAGAGATAGAGAGAGAGAGAGACAGTGTCATTTCATTTGAGTTAGCTAGATTAGGCAGGACAGTCAGTCAGTTAGCTGCACTTAAAGTGTATTGTGTATATATATGCATCCCAGGTGTTGCATATATATATATACACTGTATTCAGTTTAGCTAGATCCGTTCCTGTTATCTTCCAGACTATTTACATTTAGTGCAGTGCGTCCTGCTCACAGTGTTCAGCTAGATCCGTTCCTGTTATCTTCCTACTGACAGGCAGGCTTGTCTTGTTACAGTATTTACAGCTACCTGAAGAAAATTACTGGTGTTCTTTTGATCCTATTAGTACCACAGTCAGGCAGCTAGACTATTTACATTTAGTGCAGTGCGTCCTGCTCACAGTGTTCAGCTAGATCCGTTCCTGTTATCTTCCTACTGACAGGCAGGCTTGTCTTGTTACAGTATATAAAGCTACCTGAAGAAAATTACTGGTGTTCTTTTGATCCTATTAGTACCACAGTCAGGCAGCTAGACTATTTACATTTAGTGCAGTGCGTCCTGCTCACAGTGTTCAGCTAGATCCGTTCCTGTTATCTTCCTACTGACAGGCAGGCTTGTCTTGTTACAGTATTTACAGCTACCTGAAGAAAATTACTGGTGTTCTTTTGATCCTATTAGTACCACAGTCAGGCAGCTAGACTATTTACATTTAGTGCAGTGCGTCCTGCTCACAGTGTTCAGCTAGATCCGTTCCTGTTATCTTCCTACTGACAGGCAGGCTTGTCTTGTTACAGTATTTACAGCTACCTGAAGAAAATTACTGGTGTTCTTTTGATCCTATTAGTACCATAGTCAGGCAGCTAGACTATTTACATTTAGTGCAGTGCGTCCTTCTCACAGTGTTCAGCTAGATCCGTTCCTGTTATCTTCCTACTGACAGGCAGGCTTGTCTTGTTACAGTATTTACAGCTACCTGAAGAAAATTACTGGTGTTCTTTTGATCCTATTAGTACCACAGTCAGGCAGCTAGACTATTTACAGTTAGTGCAGTGCGTCCTGCTCACAGTGTTCTGCTAAACCTACAAGTTAGTGGGGTGTGTCCTGCTCACAGTGTTCAGCTAAACCTACAAGTTAATGGGGTGCGTCCACCTCACAGTGTTCAGCTAAACCTACAAGCTAGTGGGGTGCGTCCTGCTCACAGTGTTCAGCTAGATCCGTTTCTGTTATCTTCTTACTGACAGGCAGGCTTGTCTTGTTACAGTAAATACAGCTACCTGAAGAAAATTGCTGGTGTTCTTTTGATCCTATTAGTACCACAGTCAGGCAGCTAGACTATTTACAGTTAGTGCAGTGCGTCCTGCTCACAGTGTTCAGCTAAACCTACAAGTTAGTGGGGTGCGTCCACCTCACAGTGTTCAGCTAAAGCTACCTGTAGAAGGTTGGTGGTGTTCTCATACTACAGGCAGGCAGTTGATTTTGCTAGCTGCAGTATCAGTATATATATATATATATATATATATATATATATATATATATATATATATATATATATATATATATATATATATATATATATATATATATATATATATATATATATATATATATATATATATATATATATATCCCAGCTTAGTGCAGCTACAGGCCATTAATATGTCTGGAAGGCCAAGAAGGAGAGGCAGACAGTCACAAGCCAATAAGAGAGGGCAAGCAGGCTCTGTGTCTAGTGCTGGTCGTGGAGACGGTGCATCCTCATCAGCACGTGGCCATGGGACACGCTTGGCCTTTTTTTCGGCAGCTGGCCGTGTTGAGCCGCAACATGCGGAAGACTTGGTCGAGTGGATGACCAAGCTGTCCTCATCCTCCTCATCCTCTCTCACCCATGCCCAGGGTACTTTGTCTGGCAAAGCAGCGGCCTCTTCCCTCGGCTCAATGTCATCAGTGACTCCTTCCCTAGCCCCACCATGTCCTCCTGAGGAGTCCCTCGAACTATTTGACCACAGTGTTGGGTACATGCTCCAGGAGGATGCCCAGCGTTTGGAAGGCTCTGATGATGATACTGAGCTCGATGAAGGCAGTAACATGAGCACGGACAGAGGGGGTGCCCAAGAAGGACAGCAATCTGGCAGTCATGCTCCCCCTGCTGCAGCATACTGCCAGGTTTGCTCCAGTGATGAGGAGGGAGGGGATGATGAGGTCACTGACTCAACGTGGGTGCCTGATAGGAGAGAGGAGGAGGAGGAGGAGGAGGCGGCAAATCACCAACGAGGCAGGATGCCCTCCAGGGGCCAGCCTAAGGGCAGCACATTGACTGCATCACACCCCAAAGCTCCACATGTGCAGGGCGCTGCAGTCTCTGCGCGTTATTCAAAAAGTTCTTTGGTGTGGGCCTTTTTTGAGACGAGTGCATCAGATCGCACCGCTGCTATTTGCAACATATGTCTCAAGCGTATGTCACGTGGCCAAAACATCTCCCGCTTGGGTACCACATGCTTGACCAGACATATGTTGACCTGCCATGCAGTTCGTTGGCAAGCGTATCTAAAAGACCCACACCAAAGAACAAAGAGGACCTCTCCTTGCTCCTCATCAGCTGAGATTTCCAACCCCACTAGACCTTCAGTCCTCTCTGAGACCTGCACTGAGAGGAATGAAGGTGTAGAATTAGGTGTGTCACAGCCAAGTACTTGTGGGCAATCTGCTTTTGGTACACCGACGTTAGATTGTACCAGGCAAATTTCCCTGCCCCAGCTGCTGCACCGCCGAAAGAAGTTTGCTCCGAGCCATCCACATGCCCAGCGGTTGAATGCTAGCTTGGCAAAATTGCTAGCACTTCAACTGCTGCCTTTTCAGTTGGTAGACTCTGCCCCCTTCCGTGAGTTTGTGGAATGTGCGGTTCCTCAGTGGCAGGTACCCAAACGCCACTTTTTCTCACGGAGGGCAATTCCGGCTCTCTACCGGCATGTGGAAGGCAATGTCCATGCCTCGCTGGACAGGGCGGTCAGCGGTAAGGTGCATATTACCGCTGACTCATGGTCCAGCAGGCATGGACAGGGATGTTACCTAAGTTTCACGGCGCATTGGGTGACTCTGCTGGCAGCTGGGAAGGATGCAGGACAAGGTGCAGTAGTGTTGGAGGTTGTTCTGCCACCACGCCTCCAAAATGCTAATGATTGTGACACACCTCTCTCCTCCACCCCCTCCTCTTCTTCTTCCTCCATGGCCTCTTCCTCGGAACCAGCGGTGCTCCGTAGTCGTTCAAGGGGCTACGCAAGTACGCAGGCCAAAAGATGCCATGCGGTGCTTGAGCTGGTGTGCTTGGGGGACAGGAGCCACACTGGGGCAGAGGTTCTGTCAGCTCTGCAGGGGCAGGTTCAGAGGTGGTTGACGCCACGCCAACTTAAGGCAGGAATGGTGGTTTGCGACAATGGCACCAACCTCCTCTCTGCCCTCCGACAGGGACAAATGACCCATGTGCCCTGTTTGGCTCACGTCCTTAACTTGGTGGTGCAGCGGTTCTTGGGCAGGTACCCGGGCTTACAGGATGTCCTGAGGCAGGCCAGGAAAGTCTGTGTGCATTTCCGCCGGTCATATAATGCCAGTGCTCGGCTGACGGACCTCCAAAAGGAGTTTAACCTGCCCAAGAACCGCCTAATCTGTGACATGCCCACCAGGTGGAACTCAACGTTGGCCATGCTGCAGCGGCTGCACACGCAGCAGAGGGCCATCAATGAGTACCTGTGCGACTATGGCACCAGGACAGGGTCAGGGGAGCTTGTTTTTTTTTCCCCACGCCAGTGGGCCATGATAAGGGATGCATGCACTGTCCTGTCACCATTTGAGGAGGCCACGAGGATGGTGAGCAGTGACAGTGCATGCATCAGTGACACTGTCCCCCTTGTCCACCTGTTGGAGCACACGCTGCGTGGAATAATGGACAGGGCACTTGAGGCAGAACAGTGGCAGGAAGAGGGGGACTTCCTTAGCTATCAAGGCCCCCTTTATCCAGACAGTGTTCCTGCGTGCCCGCCGATCACACAGGAAGAGGAGGAGGAGGAAGATTGTGTCAGTATGGAGGTGGAGCCTGGCACTCAGCATCAGCAGCAGACTTTAAGGGATCAGTCCCAAGAAACACATGGACTTGTACGTGGCTGGGAGGAGGTGGCTGCGGACTATGTCGTCCTTAGTGACCCAGAGGACTCCGGACCGAATGCCTCAGCAAACCTACGCTGCATGGCCTCCCTGATCCTGCAAAGCCTGCGTAAGGATCCTCGTATTCGTGGTATCAAGGAGAAGGACCAATACTGGCTGGCAACCCTCCTTGATCCACGTTACAAGGGTAAGGTTGCGGACCTTATCTTGCCATCGCAGAGGGAGCAGAGGATGAAACATCTTCGGGAGGCCTTGCAGAAAGGTCTGTGCAACGCGTTCCCAGAGACTGGGAGGTTACAAACTCCTGTTTCTGGACAACGTGTTGCTGAGGCTTCGGTCAGTCAAAGAAGGAGCGGTGGAGAAGGTGGCCGTCTGACCGATGCGTTCAGACAATTTTTTGGTCCGCAGCCCCAAGGTATGATCGGTTCCAGCAACCATCGCCAGCGTCTGTTTTACATGGTGCAGGAATACCTAGGGGCAAGATCAGACTTGGACACCTTTCCCACCGAAAATCCTCTGGGTTACTGGGTCTTGAGGATGGATCACTGGCCAGAGCTTGCACAGTATGCAATTGAGCTACTGGCCTGTCCTGCATCCAGCGTTCTTTCGGAACGCACATTCAGTGCTGCTGGAGGCGTGGTAACCGATCACAGGGTGCGTCTGTCCACCGACTCGGTCAATCGACTGACCTTCATAAAAATGAATCAGTCTTGGATCACCACCAGCTACCAAGCACCTGATGCTGATGTAACCGAATAATTTTTTTTGAAATCTCAGATCCCTTCAAAGACTGCCTATGCTGATGCTGAGTGACTATCCCTGAGTAATTATCCTCTTCCTCCTCAATCATCACGCTGATAGCTTGTAAGAACATTTTTGGTTCTGGGCGCCACCACCAGTGCCTAAGGCACAATTTTTCAGCCCCTGTTTAACAGGGGCGTGTAATTACAATTTTTGATGTAATACTTTGCAGCAGGGCTCGTTCCTGCATTCCAACTAGAGTGTCTGTGAGGGGTTGCAGTGTTGTGGCACCAGCACCAGTGCCTAAGGCCCAATTTTTCTGCCCCTGTCTAACAGGGGCGTGTAATTACAATTTTTGATGCAATACTTTGCAGCAGGGCTCGTTCCTGCGTTCCAACTAGAGTGTCTGTGAGGGGTTGCAGTGTTGTGGCACCAGCACCAGTGCCTAAGGCCCAATTTTTCTGCCCCTGTCTAACAGGGGCGTGTAATTACAATTTTTGATGCAATACTTTGCAGCAGGGCTCGTTCCTGCGTTCCAACTAGAGTGTCTGTGAGGGGTTGCAGTGTTGTGGCACCAGCACCAGTGCCTAAGGCCCAATTTTTCAGCCCTTGTTTAACAGGGGCGTGTAATTACAATTTTTGATGCAATACTTTGCAGCAGGGCTCGTTCCTGCGTTCGAACTAGAGTGTCTGTGAGGGGTTGCAGTGTTGTGGCACCAGCACCAGTGCCTAAGGCCTAATTTTTCAGCTCCTGTTCAACAGGGGCATGTAATTACAATTCTTGATCTAATATTTCACAGCAGGGCCCTGTGAGGGCTTACAGTGCTGTGGCCACAGCAACACCTAAGGCCCAAATTTCTGCTGAGTATATAGGGCAGGACCCTACTTTCAAACATCTAACTTACAAACGACTCCTACTTGCAAACGGAAGGAGACAACAGGAAGTGAGATGAAATCTACCCCTAGGAAGGGAAATTCTCTCCTGTAAGAGTTAATATGGGAAAAACATTTCTCCTTTCCACTGATGCTTTCCAATCCTTGTTCCACAAAAAAACCCAAATTTTCAAAAAACATTTTTCATTGGGACAAAAAGTGAGGTGAAATCTTCTGAAGAGGAGGAAAGACAGCAAAACAAATGTCACAGGGGTGATAACCCTTCCCTATGTTTTCCAAAAAGCTTAAAAAAGATTTTTTGGCTGGAGCTAAACACGTTAAAAATGTTCAAAATTACAAACAGATTCTACTTAACAACAAACCTACAGTCCCTGTCTTGTTTGCACCGCCTGTATACTGCTGTTCAGAGTATATAGGGACTGGTGGCCCCACACCTTTCCTTATTTTAATTTGGGTGCGGGGTTCCCCTTAATATCCATACAAGACCCAAAGGGCCTGGTAATGGACTGGGGGGTACCCATGCCGTTTGTCTCACTGATTTTCATCCATGTTGCCAGGACCCAACATTACATTAAACCCGCAAGCAGTTTTAAATGAGATTTTTTCCTTTAAAAATGACATTTTGTGCAGGGACTGTTCTAAACACGGGAAACACGCGTCACTTTACAGGCATACTATAGACACCCCCCAGGTACGATATTTAAAGGAATATTTCACTTTTTTTTTTTTTACTTTAAGCATCATTAAAATCACTGCTCCCGAAAAAACGTCCGTTTTTAAACGTTTTTTTTGCATTGATACATGTCCCCTGGGGTAGGACCCGGGTCCCCAAACCCTTTTTAGGACAATACCATGCAAATTAGCCTTTAAAATGAGCACTTTTGATTTCGAACGTTCGAGTCCCATAGACGTCAATGGGGTTCTAACGTTCGTGCAAACTTTCGGTCCGTTCGCAGGTTCTGGTGCGAACCGAACCGGGGGGTGTTCGGCTCATCCCTAGTGGTCAGTATAGTGTAGTATAGTGGTCATTGTAGTCTGCCTCTTCCTATTCCGTGGCGTGTTCTGCTCCTCGGTGAGCGGCCCCTTTGCCTTCTGGGAACTGTGTGTGTTCCCAGAACACCACGGGGCTATTCACAGAGCGCCACACCACTCGCGCGTGCGCAGTAGAAAACTAGCAGTGAAGCCGCAAGGCTCCACTGCCTGTTTCCCTTACTTAGGTTGGCCATGCCGGGACCCGAGAGCCGAGGGACGGGTCGACCTCGGGCGGCCGACATCGCAGGCACCCAGGACAGGTAAGTACTTATTTAAAGTCAGCAGCTACAGTGTTTGTAGCTGCTGACTTTAAATTTTTTTTTTTCAGGGACGGAAACCCGCTTTAATATTGCAACAAAGGTAATATATATGACAGATGGTGGAGCTTTTAAGGAGGGGGGAGAAAATGAGGGCAGTGGAGGGAGGGGGTTGTATGCAGAGGGAAGAGCTACTATTTGATGCCATTTGGCAGGTATGTGAGTGTGGCGGTCATGGTTGAGTTTCTGCACCTATTCTCTTAGAAAAAAAGCCCTGTGAAGATCTATATAGAACAGTGGTTCTCAACCTTTCTAGTGCCATGACCCCTTGATAAAATTTCCCAAGTTGTGGGGACCCCTAGCAGTAAAATTATTTTTGTAGCGTGGGTTATCAGCACCCAAGGCAAGACAAGTAATTTGCACCCCTAACCCATGGACATTTGGCGTTTCCTGAGTCCCTTCCACTCGTATAGTATTAAAACCCCTTATGGTACATTTTAGGATGTACCACTCTCTCTTTGTCTTTCCCTTTTATCTCTCTCTATTCTAATTTCTTGCTTTTTCTTACCATCCCTCTCTCTAGCTATTTGTCTTGTTCTTTCTCTTATTCTTTCTCTCCCTTTTTCTTTATTCCTCCCCCTTTTTTCCTCTCCCTTCCATGTATTCTCTATTTTTATTCCTTTTCTTACTCCTTGGTGGGGGGGAATGGGATGAGTGACAATGCTGGGGGAGTTCTGATCAGCCAACTTCGGTGCTCTCTTGGTCGAGGTCATCTGCTGAGAACTGTAGTGGGGACTTTTAATGGCAATTATAATCACAGGTAGTGTTACTCACGGTGTCTCCGGTTTCACTGTTTCTCCGACTTTGTGGTGTCTCGTAGCAGTGACACCTGTTCCGAAATCGGGAGATAGGGTCTCCCCCAGCCCCTCCCACTTCACATTCCTCCCCAGTCAGCTGACCTCTAGTCTCTGCCCCCCCCCCCCCCCCAGCCATGCCGTGAACTGAATGGGTGGCTGCGAAGAGGCTGAGTGGGCAGCCGTGAGCTCCAGGTACAGCCCAGCTGGACGGCCAAAGGCTCCAGGGACAGCCCTGCTGGGCGGCCACAAAAAAGGCTGGGAGAGCGGTACAGGCTTCAGGAAAATCCCAGGATTCTGTGACCCCTGGCAAATCATCAATCGACCCCCAGGTTGAGAACCACTGATATAGAGGAATCAGGACATCCTTCCTCCTGCTGGTGATCCCTCTATTGTTATAAATATCTATATAAAGGAATCAGGACCTCCTTCCTCCTGCTGGTGATCCCTCTAGTGTTATAAAAATCTATATAGAGGAATCAGGACCTCCTTCCTCCTGCTATTTATTCCTCTATAGTTATAAATATCTGTACTGAGGAATCAGGACCTCATTCCTCCTGCTGGTGATCCCTCTAGTGATATAAAGATCCATATAGAGGAATCAGGACCATCTTCCTCCTGCTGGTGATCTCTCCAGTGTTAGAGCCCTTGCACACTGGGGCGGTTTTCAGGCGGTATTGCGCTAAAAATACCGCCTGAAAACCGCCCCCAAACAGCTGCCGCTGTTTGTTCAGTGTGAAAGCCCGAGGGCTTTCACACTGAAGCGCTGCGGTGGCAGGACGGTGAAAAAAGTCCTGCAAACCGCTTCTTTGGAGCGGGGAAGGAGCGGTGTATTCACCGCTCCTTCCCCGCTCCTGCCCATTGAAATCAATGGGACAGCGCGGCTATACCGCTGTAATACCGCGGCTATAGCCGCGCTGTACGAGGGATTTAACCCTTTTTCGGCCGCCAGCGGGGGGGGTTAAAACCGCACCGCTAGCGGCCGAATACCGCTGCTAGAACGACGGTACAGCAGCGCTAAAAATAGCGCTGTTGTACCGCCGACGCCCCCACCGCCCCAGTGTGCAAGGGCTCTTATAAATGTAGCAAGGTCTCTGTACTTGTCCAGGCTGATGAGGACCTCCAAGGCCAAAGATAGCTGACATCTGGGATAAGAGTGGCTCAGGCTGGCCACTCTTATCATTTCACATGGGTCATTCACATGAGAAAGATCCCAGGCATGCTCACATCCACAGTATCATACACATAAGGTAACAGAGGCTCATTTATATCACACACATAACACTTTTCAGGTCTATTTTAGTATCACTCATTATATTTCACCATCATTATGGAGTGCACATAGTTCTCAAATGGTGGGTTTGGACTTGGATTTAATTTTGGTGGGTGCATGCACACACATCTTTTTTGGTAGCAGTCTTTTTAGCTAGCACACTTCAGTTCACTGCAGCAATCACACACCATATATCCCCTCTATTTACTCACTGGTATAGATCAACAGTTCATTCATCTCACATGGTCTTAGATATACATATACTGCAGAGCAGTGTGGGTTGTCAAGCACACACAAGATTCAGATGGTTGTGATATGATTGCCTGGTCTTCACCTGGCTGCTGTCCCCGGTTTGGATGGGATCCCTCACCTCAGCCCCGGGGGAGATCATCATCCCTGTCACCTGTCTTCCCTTGGATATAGGTTGGACGTCGCTATTGGACCATTTTGTAAGTGATAGACCCCCCTTTTATTTAGAGATGGTTCTTATTTTAAAGGGTATCCTATATTTATAGATATGTTATTGATTTATTTTCAGAGCATTTTACTCCTGATGAGAGGCGTGAGCCATGAAACGTGCCTCGAGCACACTTTGAACGGATGCCCAGACAAGTTTGGCTCACTAAAAGCAATTGCTTATGTTTATTATCAATGGAGGAATGATCTATGAAATTGTACTGCCAATTCATGATGTATTTTACTTTGTATAATAATTGTATGTTTACACAAATGAACTGTTATTAACAGTATATCATGTCTTTTACTAAAGATTGATACTTTTTAACTTGATTTGGAATTAATAAACAATTCAATGATTAATATAAACTAGATATTTATTCAGTGGCATGCCTCCCATTCTTTCCTCTTCCTTTTTGTTTAAAGATAGCTGACATCCTTCAATATATGGTGGGTTGTGAGGCATAGTGGGTGCAAAGATGGTGAAAGTCATTGGGTGCCAGACACTTCTTGGATGTAAAAGAGGTTTTATTTATTTTGACAGTCCTTTTTGTATTTTGGGGGGAAAGAGGGTTAGGGCCAGGACACCCTTAAGTAGTTATAGATTCAACTGGCAGACACAGAGACTTCAATAGGAGGACAGCCGTGCAGTTAAAGGCCCCAGCAAGGTGCCACTTTTGCACATGCAGGATTGCTGTCTCCTATAGCAACAGTCCTTTAACAGTTCCTAAATGTAACTTCTTTCAGTTCCACTACAACTGCCTCTTGTAGTTCTTCAACACTGAGCTCCCGATCTCTCACTAGACCCTCTGATTCACTGACTATGAATCCCTTGAGTTCCTCCAAGGTTTGCGCTGGTATCTCCCTCAAGCGTCACCCACGCTTCCCTGCTGGGTCCCTAGCTTGGCACTCCAGATACTTCTCAAGCTTCACCCCCGCTAACCAGCGAGGTCCTTGGCTTGACTCACAAAGCTGCCCTGCAAGTGTCTCCTCCATGGGTTGGGTCCCTGACTCGATCACTGCCTGAAGTTTCCTGATTCTCCACCGTGCTCGTTCTGTGAGAATATGGTTTTGATACTTTCTTCAATTACGCACTGTGGTCCCTGGTAAAGGTGGTTGGTCCCTTTGTGGCGACAGCTTCCCTTCTACCTTCGACCACTGACAGGTTCTCCGGTCGACAGAACTGTCACTTTCGGTTGGACTGCAAGCTGTAATCCCAACCCTGCACTGCTCTCTTACTTCTGGATAGGCCCTCACACAGCCTGGCAGCCAAATGCCCCCGGAATATTTATTTTTATTTATTTCAGGTACTTATATAGCACCGTCAATTCAGGCAGTGCTTTACATATACATTGTACATTCACATCAGTCCCTACCCTCAAGGAGCTTACAACCTAAGGTCCCTAACACACATTCATACATATACTAGGGCCAATTTAGACAGGATCCGATTAACCGACCAGCATGTCTTTAGAGTGTGGGAGGAAACCGGAGTACCTGTGTGGGAGGAAACCCACACAGGCACAGGGAGAACATGCAAACTCCAGGCAGATGGTGTCGTGGTCGGGATAGGCCCAATCTCTGGCCTAGCAGCTTGGGGCGTATGACACACGTCCACCCAGACAGCCGTCCAGGTGGCACGGATCACCTGACCTCACCCGAATATATATAGGTTCCCCCAGCAGGCCAAGGGATCCAAGAAAACCCCCGCCCATTGGCTGAGATATCCCATATACCCATAACCTGACCTTGGGTTGCCCTTCTCATATCTAGTACCACCAAGTTCCCAGCCACCTAGTGGTAGAAGAGAAAAGTGCAACAAGGCCAAACTTAGGGAGAAATCATTAGATCTCTATCAATCGGCCAAGATGACTACTCCTTGGCAAGTAAATTTGTGAGGAGCTCCCTGACTAAACCCCAGGGTGCTACATAAAGATCTATATAGAGGAATCAGGACCTCCTTCCTCCTGCTGGGGATCCTTCTAGTGATATGAAGATCTATATAGAGGAATCAGGACCTCCTTCCTCCTGCTGGGGATCCCTCTAGTGATATGAAGATCTATATAGAGGAATCAGGACCTCCTTCCTCCTGCTGATGATCCCTCTAGTGATATGAAGATCTATATAGAGGAATCAGGACCTCCTTCCTCCTGCTGATGATCCCTCTAGTGATATGAAGATCTATATAGAGGAATCAGGACCTCCTTCCTCCTGCTGGGGATCCCTCTAGTGATATGAAGATCTATATAGAGGAATCAGGACCTCCTTCCTTCTGCTGGTGATCCCTCTAGTGATATGAAGATCTATATAGAGGGATCAGGACCTCTTTCCTCCTGCTGGTGATCCCTCTAGTGCTATGAAGATCTATTTAAAGGAATCAGGACCTCCTTCCTCCTGCTGGGGATCCATCTTATGATATAAAGATCTACATAAAGGAATCAGGACCTCCTTCCTCCTGCTGGTCATCCCTCTAAGTCTAACTAAAGATCTATAGAAAGGAATCATGGCCTCTTTCCTCATGTTGGTTACCCTTGTAGTGATAAATCAAAGCACTCTATATGGGGATCAAGCCCTCCTTCCTCTTGTTGGGGGTCTCTCTAGTGATATGAAGATCTATATAGAGGAATTAGGACCTTCTTCCTTCTGCTGGTGATCCCTCTAGTGATATGAAGATCTATATAGAGGAATCAGGACCTCCTGCTGGTGATCCCTCTAGTGATATGAAGATCTATATAGAAGAATCAGGACCTCCTTCCTCCTGCTGATGACCCCTCTTGTGATTTAAAGGAATCAGGACCCCCTTCCTCCTGCTGGTCATCCCTCTAAGGATAACTAAAGATCTATAGAATGGAATCATGGCCTCTTTCCTCATGTTGGTTACCCTTCTAGTGATTAATAAAATCATTATATATGGGGATCAAACCCTCCTTCTTCTTGTTAGGGGTCCCTCTAGTGATGCAATTATTTTTGCTTTTTCCATTACCAGTCTAAACTCTATACTCATTTTGAATGATATCCAACAGTCATTTTTTTTATTGGTCACAATCCCAGCACTCTTTGTTGCAGCCTCAATGTTTTTCTACATAATATCCCTGACCACATATCCGCTATAGGACCAAATCAGATTAATATCACAGTAAAAGTTTACTTTTTTCAGATCGAGTTTCAGCCTGGTAATATAATCTACTTGTCTGTGGTCACCTGCAATCAGCCTGTTAATAAGAAGTTTGGAATGTCTTGGACTTGTCCTGCGTTTTATGCAGAATTCCCAGCCTCGTGTGAGCGCTGGTTGTATAATCAAGCACACATGTTGCAATGACCCGGCCTGTGTGGACATGCTTTGTCATGCTATGCTCAACAAGAAAGACACAGTACAATGTATCTGATTGTTATTATATTTGTCTAAAAGGAAATGTCTTGTAGGGTCGTAAATCCCTGCCAAGTACAGACAGAGTTCAGGTTACCAGTCTGATTTGCAAGTAATTACTTTTTTCTGTTTTATGGTCTTGGTTGGATTGGAGATGAACAGATACATTTGTGTAAACAAAGATCAGAATTTGGTGGCCTGGATATTCTTTTTTTGCTTTCAAAAATGTTTGCCAGGATTAATTTCCATGAAATGGTACCTGCTACCAGGGCCTGGTATCATCTATGTTTTTTTTTATGTTAAAGCCAGACTCCAGGCACATGAGTAAAAGCCTAAGTTTAGTGAAAGGCCAGGCCTCCTTTTCAGACTCGGTGTTTACAAGTTAAAAACAAGTTTTCTTGCTAGAAAATTGCTTTGAATCCCCAAACATTATACATTTTTTTTCCCTAACACCATAGAGAATAAAATGGCGGTCATTGCAATACTTTTTGTCACACTGTATTTGTGCAGCAGTCTTACAAGCGCACTTTTTTGGGAAAAAATTCACTTTTTTGAATAAAAAAATAAGACAACAGTAAAGTTAGCCCATTTTTTTTTTATATTGTGAAAGATAATGTTACGCCGAGTAAATTGATACCCAACATGTCACGCTTCAAAATTGCGCCAGGCTTGTGGAATGGCAACAAACTTTTACCCTTAAAAATCTCCATAGGCGACGTTTAAAAAAATTCTACATGTTGCATGTTTTGAGTTACAGAGGAGGTCTAGGGCTAGAATTATTGCTCTTGCTCTACCGATCGCGGCGATACCCCACATGTGTGGTTTGACCACCGTTTGACCACCGTTTTCATATGCGGGCGATACTCACATATGCGTTCGCTTCTGCACACGAGCTTTAATTTTTTTTTTCTTATTTATTTTACTTGATTTTTTTTATTTTTTCACAGTTTAAAAAAAAAAAAAAATGGGTCACTTTTATTCCTATTACAAGGAATGTAAACACCCCTTGTAATAGAAAAAAGCATGACAGGTCCTCTTAAATATGAGATCTAGGGTCAAAAAGTTCACAGATCTCATATTTGGACTTAAATGCAATAACAAAAAAAAAAAAAATTGTCATTTGAAAAAATGACAACAGAAAAATGGCCCTTTAAGACGTATGGGCGGAAGTGACGTTTTGCCGTTGCTTCCGCCCTCCTATATTATGGAGAAGGGTGGGGGCCATCTTCCCCTCTCTCGTCTCCATACCCAGCCACGGACAGGTCCTGATTGCCTCTGCCGCTGCCGACGGCTCCGGTAAGCGGCGGAGGGTGCGGGAGAGCAGCGGGAGGGGGTTGGCCCCTCTCCCGTCGCCGACAACGTTGATCTTGCGGCGAATCCGCCGCAGAAACCACCATTATTGTAAACAGAACCGCCGGCTGAAAAGATGGATACCTCAGTTGTGGCAGCAGCTGCTGCCCTTACCGAGATATCCATCTTTAAACTGCCGACATATATGTACAGGAGCTGGTCGGCAATTGACATTGTCCCTTACTTGTTTGGAGAGTTCCTTGGTCTTCATGGCAGTGTTTGGTTAGTGGTGCCTCTTGCTTAGGTGTTGCAGCCTCTGGGGCCTTTCAAAAAAGGTGTGTCTATGTAATGACAGATCATGTGACACTTAGATTGTACACAGGTGGACATCATTTCACTAATGATGTGACTTCTGAAGGTAATTGGTTGCACCAGAGCTTTTTATGGGCTTCATACCAAAGGGGGTGAATACATACGCACATGCCAATTATCAGTCTTTTATTTCTTTCAAATGTTTTTATTTAGTTTTTTTTAATATGAGTACAATAGAGATAGAGTAGTAATAATATGCATAAACTCTACACACAAAATCATGTAAAGTCGATGACAGTATTTAGTGAACCATAATTTAAACATTAAACATGTGAACTTTTAACAAAACATGGGGCAGATATGCCTCTATATCTTTAATAATGATATGGGAAACGCTTCCCCTCACCCCTAACTCAACTCAAACTGTGAGTGGGATAGCCAACTTCAGGATACAATTACAATAATTACAATTTCTCCAACAATATTTCGAGGGATCCTTAAATATTTTTGACAGTTTGTACGGTGTCAAATACCACCTATGATATATTTTTTGAAAATGTTCCCAATGCTCCACACAAGCAGTCATACTAAAGTCCATTTTAATAGCTTTCAGCCATTGTTGTAGGGAGAATTCTTTTTGCGTATCTTTTTCCCATTTGTACATGTCCGGAGTTTTAGTCACTAATAAGGGGCCTGATAGAGAGTTGTAGAAGAAAGAAATTCCATGTATCGATTTGTTCGACTTCCCTTGGAGGAAATCCCAAATAGAGCTTGGAATTTCTATGCATTCCATACATTTGGTAGTTGAGTGATAGTGTCTAATCTGCATTGACCTATAGGTATCAGTACAGGTAGGCTGCTGAGGTGTAAAGTATTTGTGAAGTGTATACCTCGTTTAAGGCAGTCTCTCGCAGCAAAATCTTTAATTAGCCATTCGTATGTTTTAACCGGGATATTGAGTTTGTATGTATTTTCTGTGTACTTTTTGCGGGAGAGTAAAGTACGCCATGCTTTTAAAGTGGCTACAATTGTGGCCCTGGCGAACCAAGGAGAGTACTTGTGGGGGACATAAGAGAAGCTGATAAAATTGCAAGGGCGTCCAATTCCATGTCAACCCATAGTATGTCCTCAGTCAGTTTTAGCCAATTTTTAGCTTGGTCTAGTAATGCCGCATTATAGTACCTCTGCAAATCTGGTAAACCAATACCACCATTCAATTGTAGTGAGGAGAGGGCAATTCTCAGATTTTTACCTTGCCAAATAAAGTTTCGTAAGATGGAGTTGCATTTTGTGAAGAATGGGCTTGGAATAGGGATTGGGAGTGTTCTAAACAGGTAGAGTATCTTGGGGAGTACCTGCATTTTAAAGGCAGCTGTTCTACCCACCCAAGACAATCGAGACTTGCTCATCCATTTCACATCATCAGAGATGTTGGACAATAGAGGATTAAAGCAGGGCTCGACAAACCCCGGGCGCCAGGTCGCATTTGCGACTAGAATTAGCGACCTAGCGCCTGGGGCAGCACAGCTGGAGTATCCTGTGTCCGTTCGACACCCCCCCCCTCCCGGCGCGATCGCGTTGGGCCGCGCCGTTAATTGAGGCCCCGGCTTTGCGGCCTACTGCAGTCCTATGGTTCCTTCTGCAATCGGGCGCCCTCTGGTGGTGGCCGTTGGTATGACAAGACATCCACCAATGCTAATGGAGCTTTCCCTACCTGTTTTCACTGCCCGCTCATCTCCTTCCCTTTACTTAGAACCCCCAAACATTATATATATTTTTTATTCTAACACCCTAGAGAATAAAATGGCGGTCATTAAAATACTTTCTGTCACACCGTATTTGCGCAGCGGACTTACAAGCGCACTTTTTTGGGAAAAAATACTTTTTTTAATTAAAATATAAGAAAACAGTAAAGTTAGCCCAATTTTTTTTATATTGTGAAAGATAAATTGAGTAAATTGATTCCCAACAAGTCACGCTTCAAAATTTCGTCCGCTCGTGGAATGGCGACAAACTTTTACCCTTCAAAATCTCCATAGGTGACGTTTAAAAAATTCTACAGGTTGCATGTTTTGAGTTACAGAGGAGGTCTAAGGCTGGAATTATTGCTCTCGCTCTACCGATCGTGGCGAAACCTCACATGTGTGGTTTGAACACCGTTTTCATGTGCGGGTGCTACCCACATATGCGTTCGCTTCTGCAAGCGAGCTCGGCGGGACGGGGCGCATTTTAAAAAATTATTATTTTTTCTTATATATTTTACTTTTTATTTTTACACTGTTTTTTTAAAAAAATAAAAATGGTGTCACTTTTATTTCTATTACAAGGGATGGGGCATATTTAAAAATTTATTTTTTTTTCTTATTTATTTTAACTTTTATTTTTTCACTGTTCTTTAAAAAAAAAAAAAAAAAAAAAAAAGTCACTTTTATTCCTATTACAAGGAATGTAAAAATCCCTTGTAATAGAAAAAAAGCATGACAGGTCCTCTTAAATATGAGATCTGGGGTCAAAAAGACCTCAGATCTCATATTTACACTAAAATGCATTAAAAAAAAAAAAAATTGTCATTTGAAAAAAAAATAATAAAATGTCCCTTCAAGAGCTTTGATGTGGCTTCCGCCCTGCAATGACTCGGAGATGGGCGGGGGGGCCATCTTCCTCTCACTCGTCTCCATGTCAGGCCAGGGACAGATCCGGATCGCCTCCGCCGTTACCGACGGCCACGGTAAGCGGTGAAGGGCACCGGAGAGCGGCGGTAGGGGGGGCCCTCTCCTGCCGCCGATAAAAGTGATCTCGCTGCGAATCTGCTGAATCTGCTGCAGAGACCACTTTTATCTGAAAGAGAACCGCCGGCTCTTGAAGAAGATACCGGGGTTATGGTAGCTAGCTGCTACCATAACAACGGTATTTCTCTTCAAAGACAGGACGTATATAGTCGTCCTGCGGGAAGGAAGTGGTTAATTAAAATGAATTTATTATTTGTCATCTCCCTGCTTGGCCCCTTTCACACGGGCTGTCTGATCAGGTTCGCCTGTCAGTTTTTCAGGCGGACCTGATTGGACCCTTAGCGGGAATATGGTGGTCTTGTGTCCCTGCATGGCAGGAAATAAAAGCAGTCACATTCGTTCTAGTCGTCTCTGTGTAAATTTAAGATTGGTTAATTTTTATATTGAAAATAAAGCTTTGTCGGTCGTTTAAAAAAAAAAAAAAAAAAAAACCTGGCTCCTAACTTTTTTAGCTGGCTCCTAGATTCCAAGCAAATTTGTCAAGCCCTGGATTAAAGTTAGTTTCATAGATCAGGCCAATGGGATAAGTAAGCTGGATGCTTAAATATGTGATTGAATTAGCTCCCCATGTATATGAGAACTCACTTTTTATTTGATTTTTTGGCATTGAGACAATCCCATGTCCAGTATTTGACACTTATTAGAATTGATCTTGTAGTAGGAGGCTTTCCCAAATTCCTCAATTAGTTGTTGGGTTCTATGTAGGGAATTGAGGGGATTTGCAAGAGACAAAATGATATCGTCTGCGAACAGGCCTATTTTGTGTTCATTGCAGCCCACTCGCAGGCCCTGAATCAGAGGATCTCTCCTGATGGCTTCAGCAAAGGGTTCGATGGCAAGGGAGAATATAATTGGAGAGATTGGGCACCCCTGCCTTGCTCCATTCGAAAGATCGAATGATCCAGATAGGGTACTGTCGACCTATACTCTCGCTGAAGGGTTTTTATATAATGTCATAATAGCGGAAAATATGGATCCAGACAGCCCGAATTTAGTTAGTACTTGCGACAGATATTCCCAATGTACTCTGTCGAATGCCTTCTCCGCATCCAAAGCAAGGAGAATAGAAGGCACTCGACAAGTCTCAGCGTGGTGTATTAGGTTGATCCTTCTTCGTGTACCATCCGGAGCTTGCCTCCCCCTCACAAACCCTACTTGCTCCGACCCTAGTAGGAGTGGAGTTAAATCCAAGAGTCTGTTAGAAATCAGTTTGGAATATATTTTTAAATCAGAATTTAGCAGCGATATGGACCTGAAATTTTGTGGGTGGTCTGGCTCTTTTCCAGGTTTGGGGAGAGGCACAATAACAGCTTCTAACATTTCTTTTGGGAAGTTACCTGTGATGACAGCTTGGTTGTATAACTCAACCAAATAAGGGTTTAAAATTGGATCAAGGTTAATGTGGGAGCGGTTAGAGTGGGGACAATTCACGAAACATTGGCCTTATATGCAGACGACATGCTTCTGTTTTTAAATGACCCGGCAGCCTCTTTAAAAGCGGTATTAGAAACCCTAAACAAATTCGCCCTCTTTTCAGGGCTCAGGGTAAACTGGAGTAAGTCGTCCATATTGCCTATAGACATCAAAGCTAAAGACAATGCAGACCCAAATCTCCAACTGCAATGGGTGGATACACTCAAATATCTCGGGGTTAAAACAACGGCGAAGGTTCAGGATTATTTCAGGTTAAATTTGTTACCACTGCTAACTCTCATTAAACAAAAATTTCAGGCATGGGCCAAATTGCCCCTGTCCCTGATAGGGAGAATATGCCTTATAAAAATGAAAATTTTACCGGTAATCCTATATTTTCTCAGACACGCCCCGGTTTGGATACCAAAGGCTTACTTCAAGCGCATAGATAGTCTGATAGTCTCATTTTTGTGGACACCGAAGCCTCCCCGGGTGGGTCTCAGGGTTCTGCAGGAACCTAGTGCACAGGGAGGACTAGCGTTACCGGATTGGCACAAGTACTATCTAGCGGGACAAATGGTGTTTGCCCGCAGATGGCTAATGTCAGACGATGGGGACGCGGCCACGGTTTTGGAAGCAGCTCATCTAGGTTCATACGAAAGCCTACGACTGGCCCTATTTAGGGGTATTAAAACAGACTTACCACTTACAGAAACAATGATAGCCACAATAAGAGCCTGGGGTTTGGCAGTAAAATTATCTTCTCCTAGCTACCTGGGTTTCTCCCCGTCCACACCATTATGGATGAATCCTTTACTCCCGCAGTTTTATAGTCTCCCGGACCCAATGATATGGGTAGTAAAGGGTATCAAAACTCTGAAGGACATCACATCTTTTGGTGAGCTTCTGACTTTTTCACAGCTCAAATCCAGACATGACTTACCAAACTCATACCTCTTTCGTTTCTTTCAAATTAGACATGCATTCCAAAAACAATTTGGGGAACTGAAGGTGGAATCCCTGCCGTCAGCTCTGGAATCTCTGTTGACAGACGAGGAACTGCCCAAAGTTCTCTCAGTAACGTACAAAGAACTTTTTAAAACCACCCCTAAGGCGGTTCTCAAATGTAGAACTAATTGGGAGACCGAGGTTCCAGAGCTGCAGGGGGAGGACTGGGACGATCTATGGACGCAACCCTTTAAGTACTTAGTTACAGCAAGAGACAGACTGATTCAATTTAAGTTTTTACATAGAAGCTATTATACCCCGGCTAGACTTGCAAAAATGTATGGGGGAGACACAGCAAAGTGCTGGAGATGCTCTTTCTCTTCAGCCAATGCGGAACACATATTTTGGTCATGCCCACTTATCCAATTATATTGGAAGGAAATTACGCAGTGCATCTCAGACTTGATCTCAATTCCCATCCCAGTGACAGTTAGGGTCTGCTTATTGGGGCTAGTAGAGGACCTGGCTCCAACCAGGGCCTTAAGAACGCTAATGACCATTCTCTTATTCTATGGGAAAAAAGCAATCCTCCTTAGATGGAAAAGCAAGGACGCTCCAGAGGGAAGGTTTTGGAAACAATTAGTTAATAATATGCTTCCGTTCTACAAGACAACATATAGAGCAAGGGGTTGTGAGAAAAAGTTCGACAAAATATGGAAGGTGTGGTGGGAATCCAACACCACGGTGGGATAGAGACCTATTCCAGGGTGTGTACATTTGATCGATATTAACTCAAATGCTAATTATAAAGACAAAGAATACTATATCTCTATGAGGGAAAGAAAACCATGACAAAGGAAACAAAACAGTAGTTGGAAGTTACTGTGATACAGCAGAAGAACAAATGTAATATATAAGACTAAACTATCAGCCTGCTAAAGTATTGTCCCTGTGCCGTGACAAGTTTATTGGGAGGGGGGGAGGGGGGGAGTAAAGGGAAGGGGGTTTGGGGTAGGCTTAGACTGTAATTGGTAGGGTTTAGACATGTTAGGCCCTGCGAGGCCAATTTTCACTGGGAAGGTGTCACGTTGACACACCCAGCTGTACAATTTATACTGCAAAACTCAATAAAAAGAAATTTTTAAAAAAAAAATTGGATCAAGGGCTCTATAGTATTCTGAGGAAAGTCCATCCATTCCTGGTGATTTACCTAGCGGAAGAGATGTAATAACATTTATAATTTCTTGCCTTTCTACAGGGCGGTTAAGATGGTTCAGTGAGGCATCATCAAGTACAGGTAAATGTATTTTTTTAAGGAATTGGATATTACCTCAGTGTTGGGTTGGGGGGGATCATGATCTTCTTTTAGATTGTACAATCCTGCATAATAATCCCTGAATGTTTGGGCTATAACTGAAGGGTCAAGGGCGCATTTACCTGTTTTGTGGTGACACACAGGGCCGTCTTTAATATTGATTGGACCCCGGGCAAAACTTTTCTTGTGGCCCCCCCACGCAATTTCGCTCTCCACCTGCTCTGAGACATACAATAAATAGCAGCTATGCTCAAGATCAGTTTACTGAATCAGATCAGGCAGCTATTGCGATCAGTTGCCAGAGGTTACAATGTATCATTACCGCTCACTGACTGGTTGCTAGAGGTTACAGCACACATTACGGCTCACTGATTAGTTGCTAGAGGTTACAGCACATGATTTCTGCTTGTTGATTGGCTGCTAGAGATTACTGTGGATATGACCTAAGGGGGCATGATATACATATAAATGCCGCCGGCCGCCGCCATTTACATATGAATGCCGCCACTATTTACATATGAATGTCGCCGCTATTTACATATGAATGCTGGTAATTTACATGTAAACACAGGGTCTGCAGGTGAGTCATCTGTACACAAAAGGACAGAGCTGGGCAGCATTAGTAGCAGCACTTCACATTGAGATATTAGGACACAGCACGGGACTAAAACCTCAAGGGACGAGGGAATTTAAACCTGGATAGTTGGCAGGTATGAGGCAGCTGCTTTGGGCCCCCAACAATGACAGGGCCCAGGGCAGCTGCCCCTTTTGCCCTGCCCTAAAACGGCCCTGGTGACACAGTCGGGTAATTTTTTCCCTAGCTCTTTTTTGTTTTAGTTGCTGGGCCATTCTTTTCCCTGCTTTATTATTTTGTGAGTAGGCTGTGAGTTTGAGGCCCTTGATATATTTATCATGTTCAGATATCAAAACTATTCTGAGCTCCTCTCTAAGGATTACAAGGCGGGACAGTAATGTATGATGGGGAGATTGTTTGTGTTGAGCTTCCACAGAGGCTATATCAGCCAGTAGATTGGAAATTTGTAAATTCCTCTTTTTCCTTTCCCTGGAGGCCATCTGAATTAGCACTCCCCTGACAAACGCCTTATGTGTACACCAGAGATTAAAGATACTACTAGAGGATTCTGAGTTGAATGAGAAGAATTCCTCCAATTGTGTCCCCAACTCCCTAACACATTCTGGGTGAGACAATATAGAGGTGTTATTTCTCCATAGCGGCATATGTGTACCAGTGCCCTTTTCTGAGATTTCTAGCGAAATAGGGGCATGGTCAGACCATGTGATGTTGTAAATATGTGTCCCTGTTACCTTACTGAGAAGAGTTCTATCTGTAATAAAGCAGTCAATTCTCGAGTATGTGTTATGGGGATGGGAGAAAAAGGTGTAGTCTCTTTCTGTGGTATGATGATAGCGCCACGGGTCATGTAGGTACTCCTGCATCAGAAATTGTTTAAGTCCGGGTTTCCTTGCCGAATTTCTGGTGGTAGTGTCCATGTCGGAGTCCATGGGAATGTTGAAATCACCGCAAAGTAAAAGGTGTCCTTTTTGGATTAAGCGAGCTTTGGCCAAGATCTGTCTGATGAACCGTATTTGGTGCTTGTTGGGAGCGTAGATATTGACAAGGGTGTATAGCACTCCATTGAGTTCTGCAACCAGAATTAGATATCTACCTTCTTCATCTGACACCGAAGTATGTAACTTGAAAGATAGTGAATCTCTCACTGCTATCATAACTCCTCTTTACTTTTTCTTGAAATTAGCTTGGTAAACATAAGGGAAGTGCTTGTGGGTGCAGCTGGGAGGTTTTGTAGACAGGAAGTGAGATTCTTGTACACATAATATATCGCAGTGATGACGTTCTGCTTCCTTCCAAAGTGCCCGTCTTTTGTAAGGGCTATTAAGACCTTGCGTGTTCAACGATATTAACTTAAGTACCATTGAAGATAGATGAGATGCAGGCGAACGATTTTTCTTCCGTAAGCATATGTTGCAGGCATGAGGTAAAGCAGACGTGGTAACGTGAACTTGAAATAAACAAAACGAGAAAAAGGAATTGGAAACTTGTAGTGTTGTAGTCCCATACTCTAAGAGGAGAGGGAGTATGTTGGGTACAGAGATCCCCTGTACACATATCCAAAGGGGGTTAAAATGTTCAACCGAGCAGGATCTTAGTATGCAATATGTCGGCAGGTAATCAGGGGCTACTGTTGATCAGAAAGCAGAATAGCCCTAATCTGAACATTCAAGAATGAGTCGCTGGGTCCAAGATGTCATCTTCATCCTGTGGATGGAGACCCCAAGATTTCACCAACTCCAAACCTTCGGCTAGGGTGGTTACTAGCCAGGTTTTGTTATTCTTTTCAATGGACAGTTTTGTCGGGAATTTCCATTGATAGATAATATTGTTATTCCTCAAGATTTTGGTAATGGTGAGGAGATTTTTGCGGGCTTGAATAGTTGCCTGTGATAAATCTATAAATAACGATATTCCAGAATAAGGTTCCGGTAAGGAGTTACGTTTGCGGGAGAAGTACGTGAGCTGGTCCTTAATAAGGAAATAATGGATCCTAGCTATCACATCTCTTGGTACGCGGTCAGGTAGATAGGGTGGCTTTGGCAGGCGGTGAGCTCTATCTATTGCCAATTCGTGGGGTTTAGTCACTGGGAGCAGTTCTGCTATCATTTTCTGCAGATAGGGACGAAGTTCCCCTGGGGGGAATGATTCCGGAATGCCTGTAAATTTCACATTGTTCTGGCGGGAATCGTCTTCGATGTCCGCTATTTTGATTTTCAGGGTACAAATTTCTTCTGCTAGATCTTCATGGGTGTCGACTACTTCATTGTGTGCTAGGGCATAGTCACTAATTTTGTTCTCCAATTGATCCACTCTATCCCCAATAGCTGCTATGTCCCTATATGTGTGCCTCATAAAATTAGCCATATCATGCTGCAGTGCTCCACGGAGGGTAATTAGCATGTCTTTTAAGGCAGAATCCAAGATAGGCTGGCCCAGTGTGGGGAAAGCATCCAGCTTCTCACTGAAGCCATTGCTGTCATCCTGAGTGACCTTATCTAGGGAGGCATCATTAACTGTGTCTCCCTTCTCTGTCAGCTTCCTTCTCTGTTTTACAGGGCTATTAAATGTGGATTGGGGAGAGTGGCTTCCAGTGTCAGCAGATGAAGGATCGTGCTGATATGAGGTAATCCGTGCAGCTTCTTCTGTCCCCGTTCTGCTCTGTGAGAGAGCCAGCGCGCCGGTGCCATTTTGTGAGATACGAGCGCCCGCTAGGCTGTAGAAATCCGTTAGCCTACGGGCTCCCTCACGTTCCTTTCTCTTCCCCCTCACGCCTTCCCTACCTCTCTGGCTTTCCATCTGCTGTCGGGTGGTTATTTCAGGGTCTCGCCGTTGCCGTGTGTTGCCTGTCAGATCCTGTGAAGCCGGAGCTTGGTCACAGTGCGGCCATCTCCTCAGGCTGCCGGCCACGCCCCTCCTCAGTCTTTTTTTTCTGAAAACTAGTTTTATGTATATATTTTTCTAATTTTACTTTACCAACTTAGACTATTGTGTTCTGATCCATCACATATCATTCAGATTTAAAAAAGCATTGCACTAAAGGCTGTAATGTAACAAAATAGGTAAAAAGCCAAGGGGGGTGAATACTTTTGCAAGGCACTGTATGTCCCAGCTTTGCATTAACCAGTTCAGCCCTGGACCATTTGGCTGCCGAAACACCAGAGCGTTTTTTGCGATTCGGCGCTGCGTCGCTTTAACTGACAATTGCGCGGTTGTGCGACATGGCTCCCAAACAAAATTGACGTCCTTTTTTTCCCCACAAATAGAGCTTTCTTTTGGTGGTATTTGATCACCTCTGTGGTTTTTATTTTTTGCGCTATAAACAAAAAAAAACAATTTTGAAAAAAATGCAGTATTTTTTACTCTTTGCTATAATAAATATCCCCCAAAAATATATTAAAAACCCATTTTTTTCCTCAGTTTTAGGCTGATACGTATTCTTCTACATATTTTTGGTAAAAAAAAAAAAATCGCAATAAGCGTTTATTGATTGGTTTGCGCAAAAGTTATAGCGTCTACAAAATAGGGGATAGTTTTATGGCATTTTTATTAATAATTTTTTTTTTTACTAGAAATGGCGATCTGCAATTTTTTTTATCATGACGTGCGACATTATGGTGGACATATCTGACACTTTTGGCGCTATTTTGGGACCAATAACATTTATACAGCGATCAGTGCGATTAAAAATGCATTGATTACTGTGTAAATGTGACTGGCAGTGAAGGTGTTATCCACTAGGGGGCACAGCAGGGGTTAAATGTGTCCTAGTGAGTGATTCTAACTGTAGGGGGGAGGGGCTACGTGTGACATGACACTAATCACCGCTCCCGATCACAGGGAGCTGCGATCAGTGTCAGTGTCATTAGGCAGAACGGGCTTGTTTACATCAGCATCTCCCCGTTCTTCCTCTCCGTGAGACGATCGTGGGTGTCCCCATGGACATCGAGTCCGTGGGACCCGCAATCGCACTCACGGAGCTCGCAGGCGGCGCGCAGGCGCCCACAATGCAGCGTCTTAAAGGGCAACGTGCAGGTATGTTAATATGCATGTACGTGCCCTTCTGCCGACGTATATGGGCGTGATACAAGTAGAAGAGAACAAGAAGACCTGGACAGCCGCACACCGGAATGGATAAATCCATCTTTTTATTCAAAATATAGGATCATGGGATACACAAACCACGACTCTGGGGTGGTACAAAAATATCTGACGCGTTTCACACTTACACCAAGTGCTTACTCATAGCTAGCTAAAATGGGGATAAAAAGCTATATATATATATATATATATATATATATATATATATATATATATATATATATATATATATATATATATATATACTAAAAATATTAGAACATGTGACCATGCAATGGTGAGAAAATACAGAACAGCTGAGAAGCAGCCGTATGAGATCTACCGCACCTGCTGCTGGTTAGTAAATCTAAAATGGAAATCCCCATAGCAAGTAGGCATAGAAACAAAAATTTGGAGATGTAATAAAATAAAATAAAGTGAAAAAAATAATGAAATAAAAATAAAAATAAGTGTTAAAATAATGTGATATCCATAAATGTATAAAATATACATATAATGAATGAGCACATGTGAAAAAATGTATGTAGTAATATGTGTTATAATATGAACAAATAAAACAATTTATAACCCGATTATCCAGGGTCAAATTTTTTTTTTCAAAATGTGAATGTGCGTGGTGACAAATGGGCAGTGATATATATGTTATCTGAATAAAAACTGAGCATATATGAGAAAGATGTGTAGACACAGGGCCAGGGGCGGACTGACCATTGAGCCACTCGGGCACTGCCCGAGGGCCCTGGGCCACTAGGGGGCCCCATCAGGGTTGCCAGCCTCAGTAAAACCAGGGACAGTATAAATCTGTGGTTTTTTTATGTCTGTCTGTGTATACTGTGTGTACAGGTATGTGTATACTGTGTGATTGTATACTGTGTGTGTGTATACTGTGTGGCCCCATAATCTCTGATTGCCTAGGGGCCCCATAATCTCCTATTGCCCGGGGGCCCCATGAGTTATCAGTCCGCGCCTGCACAGGGCAATCAAGTCTAAAAATATATATGTATAATAAGATGAGGACTGAGGGTGAATGCATGTGAGTGACTATGTGCAAGACATGCACGCAAAATTAATATGCAATAAATCAACAGGTGCCGTGATCTCAAGACAGCATGATTGTTAGATCTACATAGTCCATAATCATCAAGCCCATGATCTGAAAGAAAAACAAATATGTCACAGACAAACATTCAAAAACAAGTACAAAAAATATATATAGGATATATAAAGAATTTTTTAGTTATGTGGTAAAGACGTACCTGTAACCATATAGAAACATCATATACAAGAATTATGTTTCTAGAATGGTGATGAACCATAAAGTTGGACTCATTCATGTGGATGTGTAATTAAACAAAGATATATATATCCATGTGCATATATTGGTTCAAAACCTAAACTAAATGAAATTGGGGTACTGGAATGGCGCATGAAACAAAAACGCCAATCCAGACGCCCCTTAGGCCTTTTTTTCTCAGAGGGATAAAGAATCATTTATCCCAGAGCATCCCATCATGCCAGTCTTCCACCATTTACCGAAGGTCCACAAGGGGTTAAATCCCCTTATGGGGCGACCCATTGTGGCTGGCATAGGTTCACTCAATGAACGCCTGAGTGAATAAATAGACTCTCAACTTCAATCTTTAACCATTAACCTGCCGGGTTACCTGAGGGACACCAAACATTTACTTGGTAAACTTCAGGACTTCAAATGGGAGAGTAATTATAGGTGGATAAGTTGTGATGTTACGAGTCTTTATTCCAGCATTCCACATCACTTGGGCCTCCAAGCAGTATCCTGGTTCCTTAGCAGGTCAGGTAAACATTCTCTAGTTTTCCAGGAGTTCATTTTACAAGCGTTGGAATACTTGTTAACACATAACTTTTTCATGTTTGACGCGGCCTATTACCTCCAGAAATGCGGGGCTTCTCTGGGGGCAAAATTTTCGCCCTCATTAGCCAACCTGTTCATGGGTTGGTGGGAGAGGTCCCGTGCTTTTGGACCAGATAGCCCCCCGTCGCTTAGATACTGTGTTCTTCTGTCGTTTCATTGATGATCTTTTGTCCATCACCTCCAATGAGAATGCAGATTTGAACGCCTGGCTTCTATATTTCAATGATAACCCTTTAAATCTGAGGTTTACGGGTGTTTTACATACCAACACCATAGAATTTTTGGATGTGAGACTGGTGGGTACAGGTGGGTCCGTTCATACTAGTCTCTACAGGAAACCCACTGCGGGGAACGCTCTACTCAGAGCCGACTCCGCACACCCCGGCCATACTGTCAGAGGAGTGCCATATGGACAATTCCTCAGGCTTAAACGCCTATGTAGTACATCTGAGACGTAGATAGAAGCCAGCAACATGGTACATAGGTTTAAAGCTTGGGGTTATCCTGATTCTCTTATTAATAAAACACTCAGTACTGTTAAGGCCATCCCCAGACACTCACTTCTAGTGGAAAAACCAAATAAAAGAATGAAACAAAGATTGTCCCAATTTTCAGATAATATCCCAATTTTTTCAATATCATATAGTTCAGAGTTCACCCAAATCAAGGGCATTATTAACAGATATCTTCCTATCGTTCCTATCGTATTCAATGACCCAGTTTGCAATAAAATTATTTCTGGAGGAGTGCAGATGGTTTCCCGCAGAGCACCAACGTTGGGTCATTCTCTTTCACCCAGTTTATTTCTTACCAGCAAATCGGAGTCCAATTGGTTAAATTTCATAGGAAATTTTAAATGTGGTATGGGAAGCTGCAATTACTGTAACTATATCAAAAAAGGCAAGACTATCCAGTCATGTAGTAATGGTAGAGAGTTTAACATCTCTTCTCTTCTTATCAATTGCAATACCCAATATCTGGTATATGCCATCACATGTGAAAGTAGCAAAATTCAATATGTGGGTCGTACAACACGTCACCTTAGGCACCATTTGTACGACCATCTACATGACATAGAGAATGACAAACTAACAAATGTAGCCAAACATTGGATTTTTGAACATCACAAAAATACATCCAGTCTTTCTATTCAGGGCATTGAAAAGGTTGTGACTCCTGTTAGGGGAGGGGATAAATTTCAATTGTTGTGTAAACGCGAAGTATATTGGATTTTTTCTCTAGATACCAGAATCCCGTCGGGTTTGAATTATGAGATGGGATGTTTCCCATTTTTATGATTAAAAAATATCTGACTAAGAGCTATACATCTTAACATATATTACTCCATCATTTATATATATATATATACTGCTCTTATTTAGGGATTCCAATATGCCATGAACACGTTTATTTATTTATACATTGCTAGTCATATCTAATTATTTTTGTTTTGATTGGGTTCACCCATTTTTATTTTTTCTTCCCTATTTATGGCTTTAGTTTTATTCAATGAACATCAATATTGATCTTTATCCTTCTAATCCTAACATGGTCATACTTAACCGCTTCAGCCCCAGAAGATTTTACCCCCTTCCTGACCAGAGCGTTTTTCGCGATTCGGCACTGTGTCGCTTTAACTGATAATTGCGCGGTCGTGCGACGCGGCTCCCAAACAAAATTGACGTCCTTTTTTTTCCACAAATAGAGATTTCTTTTGGTGGTATTTGATCGCCTCTGAGATTTTTATTTTTTGCGCTATAAACAAAATAAGAGCGACAATTTTAAAAAAAACGCATTATTTTTTACATTTTGCTATAATAAATATCCCCCAAAAATATATAAAAAAACGTTTTTTTTTCCTCAGTTTAGGCCGATCATATTCTTCTACATATTTTTGGTAAAAAAAAATCACAATAAGCGTTTATTGATTGGTTTTCTCAAAAGTTATAGCGTTTACTAAATAGGGGATAGTTTTATGGCATTTTTATTAATAATTTTTTTACTAGTAATGGCGGCGAGCAGCGATTTTTATTGTGACTGTGACATTATGGCGGACATGTCGGACATTTTTGACACATTTTTAGGATCATTGTCATTTATACAGCGATCAGTGCGATTAAAAATGCACTGATTACTGTGTAAATGACACTGGCAGTGAAGGGGTTAATCACTAGGGGGCGGGGAGGGGTTAAGTGTGTCCTAGGGAGTGATTCTAACTGTAGGGGGATGGGCTAGCAGTGTCATTACTCTGATCATAGCTCCCGATGACAGGGAGCAGTGATCAGTGACACTTGTCACTAGGCAGAACGGGGAGATGCTGTTTACATCAGCATCTCCCCATTCGTCCTCTCTGTGAGGCGATCGCAGGTATCCCCACGGCGATCGAGTCCGCGGGACCCGCGGCCCGACTAACGGAGCTCCCGGCCGGCGCGCGCAGGGAATAGCACGGCGGGGAATTCAAATGGATGTACATTTGCCCAGCCGTGCCATTCTGCCGACGTACATCGGCGTGCGACGGTCGGGATCCGGTTAAGGATGGACTTAAATTGTTTTCCAACATTTAACAACATTTTTTGTTTTTACAACTCCTGAAAAAACTCTTTGAAAAAAAAAATATATATAAATTTTTTTTTTTTTTTTTCTCCAAAAGGTTCTCCTTTGTTCACTGGCAGCTCGCACATATATTTCGTTGTCCTTATATCCATATTTTTACAACTAAAACTAGCTGCTTAATACGAATGATTAAACATATATATTTTTAAGTTTTTGGAGAGCGTTTCAATATAGTTCTGCTCAGGGGCGTCTGGATTGGCGTTTTTGTTTCATACGCCATTCCAGTACCGAAATTTCATTTAGTTTAGGTTTTGAACCAATATATGCACATGGATATATACATCTTTGTTTAATTACACATCCACATGGATGAGTCCAACTTTATGGTTCATCACCATTCTAGAAACATAATTCTTGTATATGATGTTTTTATATGGTTACAGGTACGTCTTTACCACATAACTAAAAAGTTCTTTATATATTCTATATATATTTTTTGTACTTGTTTTTGAATGTTTGTCTGTGACATATTTGTTTTTTCTTTCAGATCATGGGCTAGATGATTATGGACTATGTAGATCTAACAATCATGTGTATATATATATTTTTAGAATTGATTGTCCTGTGTCTACACATCTTTCTCATACATGCTCAGTTTTTATTCAGATAACATATATATCACTGCTCATTTGTCACCACCCACATTCACATTTTGAAAAAAAAAAATTTGACCCCAGATAACCGGGTTATAAATTGTTTTATTTGTTCATATTATAACACATATTACTACATACATTTTTTTCACCTGTGCTCATTCATTATATGTATATTTTATACATTTATGGATATCACATTATTTTAACACTTATTTTTATTTCATTCATTTCTTCACTTTATTTTATTTTATTACATCTCCAAATTTTTGTTTCTATGCCTACTTGCTATGGGGATTTCCATTTTAGATTTACTAACCAGCAGCAGGTGCGGTAGATCTCATACGGCTGCTTCTAAGCTGTTTTGTATTTTCTCACCATTGCATGGTCACATGTTCTAATATTTTTAGTATATATATATATATATGGCTTTTTATCCCCATTTTAGCTAGCTATGAGTAAGTACTTGGTGTAAGTGCGAAACGCGTCAGCTATTTTTGTACCACCCCACAGTCATGTTTTGTGTACCCCATGATCCTGTATTTTGAATAAAAAGACAGATTTATCCATTCCGGTGTGCGGCTGTCCAGGTCTTCTTGTTCTCTTCTAATTGCATCAGCATTTAGCCAGCACCTGGTGCTCTTCTCTTCCTGGAGGTAATGAGACACAAGCACTCTGGTTTAAGCCCCTCTTTGAGCGGAGGATCCCACATCATCTCCTATATCGGTGTGAGTCGGTCGGCAAGCGGTTAAAGAGTCGTTTTATGAAAAGAGGAAGTTATAATGTACATACTAGAAATAGGGGAATTTTGCTGGAAATAACGGAGGGGAATTTTACTCAATGGATTAAAGTAGTTGATAATAAAGTGCCTGTGCTTGAACAGGGATTAGCTTTTATTTGAGAATACCACATGAGCCCAGGATATGTTCCAACATCCCTGACTGCAACATACTTGTATGGGAATGTGCGCGTTTTTTTTTTTCGTTATTATGTGTGTGGCAATTGCTAAAGGAGTTCTGAATCAGCTAAAACAGCTAAGTCTCTCATAATGTATGTAGGTATGCATATAGATTTTTTTTTATTATGAAACAATTATGATGTCAATGATCTAGTGGTGGAGGGTTTACTACAAGCCTGATGCTCAACGTTAGCCCTCCAAAAAACTGCATTGGTGGATTGGGTCTTCACACCTCATTACTACACTCATTAATGCTTTGCTCTGGCATCAATGGGCAGGACTATCACTAGGCCTCGGGCTAATCACTCCTCCATCTCTGCCACTCCAGTTCATGATGGATATGTAGCGGTACCCCTGTAGGGGCTGCTAAGTGTAGTGGCCCACCTGTCACCCTGCCCAGCATGGCATTCACTTCCCAGACACTCCAAGACAATGACAATGAAGTCCAGTAGAACAATAGCACAATTGCTAGGGACAACTATATACACTCTTTTTACACTTCTCCTGACTCCTCCAACACAGCTCTTACTCAGAAACCATGAAATCAGGCTAAGACAGAAGTACAGTTAAATCACACTTGTTTAATAATAAAAGTAAAAAGAATAAACGTAGTCAAAACATAGCCAAAGTTCAGTAGCCTGAACGGATAGTCAGCCAAGCCAGATGTCAGGGATCAATGTAGTGGAACAGCAAGCAGGATCTGGAGCCAGAAGGGATGTCAGTAAAGCAAGTCTTGAACAGGATCGCAGGAGATAGTTTCTGTGATGTGATCAATGCAAAAGCAGAGCTCCTCTGGACTGGACGGCTTAAGTAGGCAGGACTGACGAGCAGGGTATCATCAACAGCTGAGTAAATGTGCAGAGATAGCTGTCGGCTAATTGGCAGCTCCTGAGAGGCCAGCTCAGAGAAGGAAGGGCTGAGCCCAATCCTGACACTCTCCTGCACAACTCTTTACTCCAGGACCAGCTAGGCCTAACACTGGCTCAGCCAGACCTTAGGAATTGCTTTTTGCAGGCAGAGACCGTGGGCCCCTATAGTTAGCAGAAAATACGGAAAGTCTCTTTAGTGCTAGCTGTCCTACAAGATGGACAACTGCTCCCAGTCAGCCCTCTTCAGGCCCTGCCAGCCCTCCTGGCTGCAGCTGCCTGACTTCACTGCCCGTAACATCACAGTTCATAATGCTCGCTCTGCAACCATCCCAGACTGCAAACTCCCAGTCCTCCCAGGTATGCCTGCCCAGTCCTCCTGACTGCATGTCACTCACCAACCATCCTGGCTGCAACCAGTGGTTCCCTCCTGAAGATTTGCCCAGGAGTACTAACTCCTGCTGTCCTCACTGACTCCTCCTGTGCCTCCTGTTCAGATCCTTCATGAGTCCGTGAAGGGCTCTGTCCTGCACCCGAGTCTGAGGTCCAAGGTCACCCCCCCAGACTGGGGGAGCTCCCTCATAGGCCCCGACAGCCTAATACTCAATCCTCAGTTCTTCCACCTGACAACTCCTCCCCCGCTGGGTTGACCCAGGGTATATCAAGAAGACCTGCCCCCTGCCATTCCTAGTTGGGGATTGGTCGGGGCTCCCTGAGACACCCCAAACAGCTCCACCTCCCTTTCCCTCCTCTTCCTCTAGAAGAGAGAAGGAGGTGACAGTGGAGTGATGCTGTCTGTCATATGAGTGAATCATAGCTGCTACTTTGAGCCACTCCCAGCCCACACAAACCAAAACAAATCTGCCTATGCTCACAAAAAAATCCTAACCTCTAGCACCTACCCATGTAGAGGGTGCTACAGATAGAACATTAGTTGGGAACAGATGGTGGATCCTCTAGTGCCTAGTCACCATCTTCCTCTTTTGCCTCATGGGATCTCAATTTCCTTCAAATAACAAATAAGACCAATAAACCTAGTCAACTGCTTCACAATTATGCTAACAATTTTGCTCTCAATTTTTCACTTTTTCTGCATAATCACAAGATGTGCTTGGGGGCTAAGAATATGCATGCATCATACATACTAGGGGGGTACAAGTGGGGGAATCCATAGTGGAGAAGGATCTGGGGGTTTGGTAGATCATAAGCTTAATAATAGTATTCAATGCCAAGCTGTGGTTTCCAAAGCGAGTAAAGTTCTTTCTTGTATTAAGAGAGGTATGGACTCCAGAGAGAGAGAGATACAATTTGTACAAATCATTAGTAAGACCTCATCTGGAATATGCAGTTCAGTTTTGGGCATCAGTTCTCAAAAAGGATATCAGGGAAATGGAGAAAGTGCAGAGAAGGGCAACCAAACTGATAAGAGGCATGGAGGAGCTCAGCTATAAGGATAGATTAGAGGAACTGAATTTATTCTCTCTTGAGAAGAGGAGATTAAGGAGGGATATGATCAAAATGTACAAATACATAAGTGGTCCATATAGTGAACTTGGTGTTTAGTTATTCATCTTAAGGTCATCACAGAGTACAAGGGGGCACTCTTTACATCTAGAGAAAAAGAGATTTCATCTCCAAATATGGAAAGGTTTCTTCACAGTAAGAGCTATGAAAATGTGGAATAGACTCCCTCAAGAGCTGGTTCTGGCCAGCTTAGTAGATTGTTTTAAAAAAGGCCTGGATTCTTTACTAAATCTACATAATATAATTGGATACTAATATTTATAGGTAAAGTTGATCCAGGGAAAATCCGATTGGATCAGGAAGGAATTTTTTTCCCCTCCTGTAGAAAATTGGATCATGCTTTGCTGGGTGTTTTTGGCTTCCTCTGGATCTGTGGGTATAGGATTATGGGATTGTTTGCTTTTATTTATTTTTTCCCTTTTATTGGTTGAACTAGATGGACTTGTGTGTTTTTTTCCACCAGACTAACTATGTTATTATACCTTCAATATAAATCCATCAATGGCATTGGACCCCAACGTGTTTCAACTCATAAGGTATCTTCATCAGGGGGTAAGAAGTTATGTCTGGAATATAAATATATAATTTCCAATAACATTCACATGAAGAAGAAAAAAGACCTATACAAACTACTATGAAAATTAGAATCGCTTACAAAAACCCAATGATGTATAATAAAAGAATGGGTGCACAACCAAGGAAGACCCTGAGGTGTAAACTTTATATGATGCCATGGATGCCGAATACTGTCACACCTCAACCAAGTAGGAAACCAAATCACTTAATGATTTGCTGTTCATAGTGGTTTGTATATGTCTTTTCTTTCTTCTTCGTGTGTATGTTATTGGAATGTGTGTGTGTGTATATATATATATATATATATATATATATATATATATATATATATATATATATATATATATATATATATATATATATATATATATATATATATATATATTTCTATTCCAGACTTCATTGCTTAATATCTAATGAGTGCTCTTTATGAGTTGAAATGGATTGGTGTCCAACACCATTAACAGACTGATATTAAAGATATCTCCATGTGGTGGAGTTTATATATGTTATATACCGTATACCCTTGGTGTAACTTTGATTGCAATCTTTTATCATTTGTTTAAATCCTTGTTTATCTGTGTTGCATAAAGAGATATTTTTATACAATTTTTTGTTGTTTTGGGTACCTATATAAATATATGTATGTAGATATAATTTAACTAGGGATGGGGTATATATATATATTGTGTATGGTCGGTTGAGAGCAATAAGGTTATACTTAACATAAGCTGCAGCCAGACAAAGTGCTTCTTCAAATGTCCTCTGTATCCAATATTAAGTGCTTAGTGCAAATAATGTGAAGAAAAAAAAAGTCCAGTGTTCCACTCCATCAACGTGGCTCCAACACCACTCAGAAAAAACTCATCAGAGATCCTTTGAGCTTATGCCTTTTATGCTCTCTGCAAATAAAACAAAGACACTGAAAATACACTTGGAGAAGAAAGACAATTTTTTCAGATAGTAATTGATTCTCTTTATTGACTCTTGATAGGTAATGGCTTCACACCAAGCCCAATTCCTCGTTTTCACTGTCCACATATGCTTGCTGCAGTTCTGTACAACTTATCCTCTCTATTGTCTGGAAAGAAATGGTTCCACATGCAATTCTAGGTATGACTAGTGTTCTCTGCAGTACTCCAATTGATGGTGGACAAGGATCCAAGTATCATGCCCCTACCTCTGCAGAGGAGCTGCATTGGCTGCCACCATCAGCTCTCTTTGAGCTCAATCTCTCATATTATATGTGATTGCGCAGATAAAACACTATGTATTGATTTTGTCTGAGCACTATTTTTTGTTGTTTCTATATTTTTATGAAGCATTTTTTTATTTGGCACAGGTGTGTAAGATATACAGCATCTCACAAAAGTGAGCACACCCCTCACATTTTCGTGAATATTTTATTATATCTTTTCATGTGACAACACTGAAGAAATGACACTTTGCTACAATACAAAGTAGTGAGTGTACATCTTGTATAACAGTGTACATTTGCTGTCCCCTCAATTTAACTCAACACACAGCCATTAATGTCTAAACCGCTGGCAACAAAAGTGAGTACACCCCTAAGTGAAAATGTTCAAATTGGGCCCAAAGTGTCAATATTTTGTGTGGCCACCATTATTTTCCAGCACTGCCTTAACCCTCTTGGGCATGGAGTTCACCAGAGCTTCACAGGTTGCCACTGGAGTCCTCTTCTACTCCTCCATGACGACATCACAGAGCTTGTGGATGTTAGAGACCTTGCGCTCCTCCACCTTCCGTTTGAGGATGCCCCACAGATGCTCAATAGGGTTTAGATCTGGAGACATGCTTGGCCAGTCCATCACCTTTACCCTCAGCTTCTTTAGCAAGGCTGTTGTCTTTAAGGTATGTTTGGGGTCGTTATCATGTTGGAATACTGACCTGCGGCCCAGTCTCTGAAGGGAGGGGATCATGCTCTGCTTCAGTATGTCACAGTACATGTCGGCATTCGTGGTTCCCTCAATGAACTCCCCAGTGCCGGCAGCACTCATGCAGCCCCAGACCATGACACTCCCACCACCATGCTTGACTGTAGGCAAGACACACTTGTCTTTGTACTCCTCACCTGATTGCCGCCACACACGCTTGACACCATCTGAACCAAATCAGTTTATCTTGTTCTCATCAGACCACAGGACATGGTTCCAGTAATCCATGTCATTAGTCTTCTTGTCTTCAGTAAACTGTTTGCGGGCTTTCTTGTGCATCATCTTTAGAAGAGGCTTTCTTCTGGGACGACAGCTATGCAGACCAATTTGATGCAGTATGGTCTGAGCACTGGCAGGCTGACCCCCCATCCCTTCAACCTCTGCAGTAATTCTGGCAGCACTCATATGTCTATTTCCCAAAGACAACCTCTGGATATGACGCTGAGCATGTGCACTCAACTTCTTTGGTCGACCATGGCGAGGCCTGTTCTGAGTGGAACCTGTCCTGTTATACCGCTGTATGGTCTTGGCCACCGTGCTGCAGCTCAGTTTCAGGGTCTTGGCAATCTTCTTATAGCCTAGGCCATCTTTAGGTAGAGCAACAATTCTTTTTTTGAGATCCTCAGAGAGTTATTTGCCATGAGGTGCCATGTTGAACTTCCAGTGACCAGTATGAGAGAGTGAGAGCGATAACACCAAATTTAACACAACTGCTCCCCATTCACACCTGAGACCTTGTAACACTAACGAGTCACATGACACCGGGGAGGGAAAATGGCTAATTGGGCCCAGTTTGGACATTTTCACTTAGGGGTGTACTCACTTTTGTTGCAAGCAATTTAGACATTAATGGCTGTGTGTGGAGTTATTTTGAGGGGACAGCAAATCTACACTGTTATACAAGCTGTACACTCACTACTTTACATTGTAGCAAAGTGTCATTTCTTCAGTGTTGTCACATATAAAGATATAATAAAATATTTACAAAAATGTGAGGGGTGTATTCACTTTTGTGAGATACTGTATATATGTCCTAATCATGCTCTAATATTCTCTTGGTCTACAGCTAAGAGTGAAACAATGCGTTACTACTGCCTAGTGGAGCGGTGGCACTACTCATTCTGTGCCTAATATTTTTTGGAATCAGCATCATGTTCTTTTGACTTTACAGTTAACCATCAGTCTTATGCCGCATACGCACGAGCGGACTTTCCGACGGGAAATGTTGGCTGTGAACTTGTTGGCGGTAAGTCGGACCGTGTGTATGCTCCATCGGACAATTGTTGTCGGACTTTCCGCCAACAAATGTTGGCTAGCATGTTCTCAAAAGTCCGATCGTGTGTACGGGACTTTAGATTGCAAAAAGTGAAAATATAAAAAAATGAAAAATCCTAAAGTGACCCTATATGGTCCAAAATAAACTTCACCAACCCTGTAAATGGCAACTATACTAGACATATGCAGAACGGAAAAATTTGTTTAGTTTTTTTTCGGATATATTTGTTATGTTACTAATTTCGTTTTGTTGCTTCGTCTCGGAATTCGTTTTGTTTAATAATTTTTTTTGTTTATTCATTTTCTAATGAATTAAAATTTTTTGGAACAATTTGAATTCGGATCGGTTGTAAAACAATTGACCATTCAAATTCTGGTGTCCGTTTATGAAGCAGTGAAAAGATTTCACTGCTTCATTCTCCGGCATTCACAGTGAAGATCTTTCTCCTCTGGATGCCAGTTTATGAAGCTTTGTAGATCGCTTCACCTTTGGAGGAGTGAAGAGATCTACAAATGCTTCCAACAGTGGAGAACGGCCCCTGATACTGGAATCTCGTGAGACTTTATGAGATTATAGCACCAGAATACTGAGATGTCAGTTTATTAAGCAGTGATAAATCATCACCGCTCAATACACGGACAGACGGCATGGATTAATGTTAATAAAATAATGAGTCCCCTACATTATATATATATGTATACACACACACATTCTATATACATGTATATACACACACATTATATATATATATACATATACACATTATATGTATATATATATATATATATATATATATATATATATATATATATGTATACACATAAATATGACAGGGGGACATGCTTACAGTGTTGGGGGGTCTGAACGAGGCATAAGGAAGTTAAAAATCTTCCTCCTTCCCCCTCAGATTCCCCCAGATTTCCTCTTCACTCCCCGATTCACCACCTCTGAGCTGGTGAACCTGGGAGTGTGAATTCTGATACAGATCGCCAGTGAAGCGGGGAGATCACCGCTTCATAAACTGGCCATTACTGTGTCATTCAATGAGGATTCTCCATGTGTAGAGATAATCGGCGGGAGAACAAGTTCAAACATGTTCTCCCCCGATTATCACTGTTTCATAAACTGTTTATAGACTGTGATCAGCGGCGATCCTCTGGATCACCGCTGATCACTGCTTCATAAACGGACACCTTTGTGTGAAGAATAGCTGGTTGTTAAGGAGCAGGCTGAGAAGCCAGCCGCCGCATCCTTAACAACCGATGACTCATCAGCTGTCAGAAAAAAAAACAGCTTGGGGTCCCCCCCAGGGGCCTGGTATGGATTCTAAGTGGAACCCCACGCCAAAATAAAAAAAAATGGCGTGGGATCCCCTCAAAATCCATACCAGAGCCTTATCCAAGCCCGGCAGGCCAGGAAAGGGGGGGAATGAGCGAGCGCCCCCTCCATACCATACCAGGCCATATGCCCTCAATATGGGGGGGTGCTTTGGGGCAGGGAGGGCTCTGCCCCCCCCCGCTCCAAAGCACCTTGTCCCCATGTTGATCCTCTCCTCTTCCCCACAACCCTGGGCTGCAGGTGGGGGGCATACTGGAATCTGGAAGCCCCCTTTAACAAGAGAGCCCCCAGATCCCTGCCCCCTACCCATTCACCAAAAAAGTGTAAAAAGTGAATAAAGACACTTCACAAGTTTTTGTCAATTCCTTTGTTAAAAATGGGAAAATAAAAATAAATGCCCCCCCGGTGTAGATCAATCGTCTGTCACACCGCCCGCCACACCTCCTGACTCGAAATAACCTCTGGCCTCATACAAGACTCCCCGCCAACTGCCTGCTCCTCCATCTGATATTTCTTAAAAAGGTAAGGGGCGGAGTCACCCAATAACATCAGCTGGCGACCCCGTCTCCCCAATGTCATCAACCCAGCATGCCCCGTCTAGATTCCGATAAGCCCCCCACCTACAGACCCCCACAACCACAGCCCAGAGTTGTGGGGAGAGGTCCTTGTCCCCATCCCATGGGTACAAGGTGCTTTGCGGTGGGGGGTGCAGTGTGTTGTGGTGGAAATAATTAACGCAGTCAGTTGCAATGGAAAACCTGTATTGAAATCGTAGACCAACAGTTCACAACAAACCCAGTGGAAAGGCTGGCCAACACTCACGGTTTCCAGTAATATGAAGAAAGAAGGTACCAGCTGGACTCACAGTGTCTTTTAACCATATATTGACCGGCGCACACTGATGTACGTCGGCAAAATGGCATGCTCAGGCAAATGGGCGTACCTGTACGTCCCTTTGAATTTACCGCCGTGCCAACGCGTGCGCGCCACCGGGGGCGCGCGCCTCTCACAAGCTCCGTGAGTCTGACCGCGGTTCCGGCGGACTCGATGTCCGCAGGGTTTCCCCTCGATCATCTCACGGAGAGGAAGAACGGGGAGATGCTGATGTAAACAAGCATCTCCCCGTTCTGCCTAGTAACACTGTCACTCATCATAGCTCCCTGTGATCGAGAGCTATGATCAGTGATGTGTCACACACAGTCCCTCCCCCCCACAGTTAGAAACACTCCCTAGGACACACTTAACCCTTCCCTACCCCCTAGTGGTTAACACCTTCACTGCCATTGTGTAATTTTTACAGTAATCAGTGCAATTTAATCGCACTAATCGCTGTAAAAATGACAATGGTCCCAAAAATGTGTCAAAAATGTCCGATGTGTCCGCCATAATGTCGCAGTCATGATAAAAATCGCAGATCACTGCCATTACTAATAAAAAAAAATTATTAATAAAAATACCATAAATCTTTCCCCTATTTTGTAGACGCTATAACTTTTGCGCAAACTAATCAAGAAAAGCTTATTGCAATTTTTTTTACCAAAAATATGTAGAAGAATGCGTATCGGCCTACACATATTGTTTTTTTATATATTTTTTGGGGATATTTATTATAGCAAAAAGTGAAAAATAATGAGTTTTTTTTCAAAATTGACGCTCTATTTTTGTTTATAGCGCAAAAAATAAAAAGCGCAGAGGTGATCAAATACCACTAAAAGAAAGCTCTATTTGTGGGAATAAAAGGACGTCAATTTTGTTTGGGAGTCACGTTGCACGACCGCGCAATTGTCATTTAAAGCGACGCAGTGCCGAATTGCACAAAGTGCTCTGGTCTTTGGCCAGCGAAATGGTCCGGGGCTTAAGTGGTTAAGAGAGCTGAATGCGGCCCCGCCATCTTGTGCCCAAGAGGGATAATGCCTAAAGGTGTTGCAACCCTATGCTTTTCTTCCTCGTCACGAACCATTCTCTACCACTAGTGCTGTCCCTAACAGACAGGGTACCTGTCCTTACGTTACCAACGCAAAAATTCCCCCAAAGCTGGGAGAGAGGGCCCTAAATAAGCTCTGCTTGATGCAGGATGGCAGCCAGAGTCACATGGGGCGGCAGCATCCAACCAGATTGCTCCCTCAGTGACCCAGGAAACCATAGAGGAACTTTGACTTCTTCTCCAGCCACAAGGCAACTGTGGATCAGTGCCATCTGCAGTGGAGAATGTAGACTGCACCTGTCTACAAGACAATGGCATCATCTCAAGAGAACCAGCCTAGGGTTGGGTGGGCTACATGTCAATGTCATTGATCACATCAATAAGAAGGCCAGATCCTCACAACTCCCCATAGTTGCAAAGTCAGACAGGTACAGTACCATGTGACTGGACTTGTCTGAGCAGGCAAACTCTTGCTCAACATTTCTCCAACAAATCGATGGCAGGTTACCAGGTTGCTTCTTAATACTTTGCCCTAACAAGCTATTTACTTCTCAAGTATTCTTAATCCTCTGTTTTATTTGGACATCCTCAATGACTTCCTCTGGAGAGAAAAGCTTCCAGACTTCAGTTGACTGAGGAACAACAATCATGTAAGTGAAGCAAAAAAAATTGGCCTTATAACTCTCTATTACACTATAATAAATTAATTGTGACCGCAGGTCTCTGGTATAGACATGAAATATTTACTGAACAAATTTTGTTTGAGTATGCAAGGATCAAAACCCAAAACCTACCCAACAACCAAAAAAGTCTGCTGCACCTAATCAAAGTTAAGGGATAACTTCGTCATTGGCAGGATCTATTCTCCTGTTAGTGGTTAGTGTTGAGCAAGCAGTAAGTTCGGCCCGAACTTTGCCCGTTCGGCGAACACCCGAGCGCTCGCTAGGTTGTTTGCCTGCCTAACGCCCCACAATACAATGTGTGCTGCACAGTGCATTCTAAGCTTTGGTTGGCTGAAGCCAAATCAGGGCACAATGAATAGCTGGTTGTTAAGGAGCGTGCCATGAAAAAAAATGACATTTAGCCTAGGTTCAAACTACTGCGATTTAATGTACTGCGAATTTCATCGATTTTTTTTTGTCCTGTGTAAGGTGCAAATTTGCCTTGCGTTTTGAAGTGGACAGGGGTGAATTTACCGCAAATTTACCACGATTTTACCGTGAATTTCAGGAGGCAGACAGTGAACAATTTGCAAAGATGTGAACTGTGTGCTGCAAGTTCAATTCAAGCCTATGAAGATAAAATCTGCACTGCACCATAGGAGTTTGCAACGCACACGCAGTCAACACGCACAGGACCCTTTTTTTTTCTCGCACCAAATTCGCAACGCATAGGTGTGAACCAATGCCATGGAATACTATGTTTTTTACATGCGTTTTACATGAGGGCGTGGGCTGATCCCGTTACGAGGTGGCCAGTTGGGCCTTTCGGGGAACTTGTCGCTTGATCCTTTGGTCGCAGGACAGGTGAGTGGGCATTTGCCCATCTTTATAGACATGGTAGTAAAGGCATTTAAAGGCACGCTTACAGCCAATGGGAGAGACTGTACTGAACTACAGGACGAGCTGCAATGGATTCTAGGACATGCAGTTCTCCCACAAAACGGCCCCATAGACTGATATACAGGGAGAAACTACAAATCCCAGAGGGGTTTTCAAAACATAGGGCTGGCTAAAGACTCCTTTTTGTGTTGTGAGGAGATTCTCAGTCGATGAGGGAGTGAGAGAGACACTGAGGGGCTACTGTTACCCATGGAGGGGATCCAGCCACAGTTCCAGAGGTCGGTGTGTTGATTAGGGATGAGCCGAACACCCCCCGGTTCGGTTCACACCAGAACCTGCGAACGGACCGAAAGTTTGCACGAACGTTAGAACCCCATTGACGTCTATGGGACTCGAACGTTTGAAATCAAAAGTGCTCATTTTAAAGGCTAATTTGCATGGTATTGTCCTAAAAAGGGTTTGGGGACCCGGGTCCTACCCCAGGGGACATGTATCAATGCAAAAAAACCTTTTAAAAACGGCCGTTTTTTCGGGAGCAGTGATTTTAATGATGCTTAAAGTAAAAAAAAAAGTGAAATATTTCTTTAAATATCGCACCTGGGGGGTGTCTATAGTATGCCTGTAAAGTGGCGCGTGTTTCCCGTGTTTAGAACAGTCCCTGCACCAAATGTCATTTTTTAAAGGAAAAAATCTCATTTAAAACTGCTTGCGTTTTTAATGTAATGTCGGGTCCTGGCAATATGGATGAAAATCAGTGAGACAAACGGCATGGGTACACCCCAGTCCATTACCAGGCCCTTTGGGTCTTGTATGGATATTAAGGGGAACCCCGCACGCAAATTAAAATAAGGAAAGGTGTGGTACTCTGAACAGCAGTATACAGGCGGTGCAAACAAGACAGGGACTGTAGGTTTGTTGTTAAGTAGAATCTGTTTGTCATTTTGAACGGGTAAATTTTTAACGTGTTTAGCTCCAGCCAAAAAATCTTTTTTAAGCTTTTTGGAAAACATAGGGAAGGGTTATCACCCCTGTGACATTTGTTTTGCTGTCTTTCCTCCTCTTTAGAAGATTTCACCTCACTTTTTGTCCCAATGACAAATGTTTTTTGAGAATTTGGGGTTTTTTGTGGAACAAGGATTGGAAAGCATCAGTGGAAAGGAGAAATGTTTTTCCCATATTAACTCTTACAGGAGAGAATTTCCCTTCCTAGGGGTAGATTTCATCTCACTTCCTGTTGTCTCCTTCCGTTTGCAAGTAGGAGTCGTTTGTAAGTTAGATGTTTGAAAGTAGGGGTCTGCCCTATATACTCAGCAGAAATTTGGGCCTTAGGTTTTGTTGTGGCCACAACAACGTAAGCCCTCACAGGGCCCTGCTGTGAAATATTAGATCAAGAATTGTAATTACATGCCCCTGTTGAACAGGGGCAGAAAAACTGGGCCTTTGGTGGTGGTGGTGCTGGTGCCACAACACTGTAAATCCTCACTCGCTCTTGGTGGGTGCAGAAATGGGCCCTGCTGTGAAATATTAGATCAAGAATTGTAATTACATGCCCCTGTTGAACAGGGGCAGAAAAATTGGGCCTTTGGTGGTGGTGGTGCTGGTGCCACAACACTGCAACCCCTCACAGACACTCTAGTTGGAACGCAGGAACGAGCCCTGCTGCAAAGTATTGCATCAAAAATTGTAATTACACGCCCCTGTTAAACAGGGGCAGAAAAATTGGGCCTTAGGCACTGGTGCTGGTGCCACAACACTGCAACCCCTCACAGACACTCTAGTTGGAACGCAGGAATGAGCCCTGCTGCAAAGTATTGCATCAAAAATTGTAATTACACGCCCCTGTTAAACAGGGGCAGAAAAATTGGGCCTTAGGCAGTGGTGCTGGTGCCACAACACTGCAACCCCTCACAGACACTCTAGTTGGAACGCAGGAACGAGCCCTGCTGCAAAGTATTGCATCAAAAATTGTCATTACACGCCCCTGTTAAACAGGGGCTGAAAAATTGTGCCTTAGGCACTGGTGGTGGCGCCCAGAACCAAAAATGTTCTTACAAGCTATCAGCGTGATGATTGAGGAGGAAGAGGATAATTACTCAGGGATAGTCACTCAGCATCAGCATAGGCAGTCTTTGAAGGGATCTGAAATTTCAAAAAAAAATATTCGGTTACATCAGCATCAGGTGCTTGGTAGCTGGTGGTGATCCAAGACTGATTCATTTTTATGAAGGTCAGTCGATCGACCGAGTTGGTGGACAGACGCACCCTGTGATCGGTTACCATGCCTCCAGCAGCACTGAATGTGCATTCCGAAAGAACGCTGGATGCAGGACAGGCCAGTAGCTCAATTGCATACTGTGCAAGCTCTGGCCAGTGATCCATCCTCAAGACCCAGTAACCCAGAGGATTTTCGGTGGGAAAGGTGTCCAAGTCTGATCTTGCCCCTAGGTATTCCTGCACCATGTCAAAACAGACGACTGGCGATGGTTGCTGGAACCGATCATACCTTGGGGCTGCGGACCAAAAAATTGTCTGAACGCATCGGTCAGACGGCCACCTTCTCCACCGCTCCTTCTTTGACTGACCGAAGCCTCAGCAACACGTTGTCCAGAAACAGGAGTTTGTAACCTCCCAGTCTCTGGGAACGCGTTGCACAGACCTTTCTGCAATACCTCCCGAAGATGGTCAGAATATTGGCATGCATTAAAAGGGGGATCAACTCCAGAGATAAAACGATAATTCTCCCGCTCTACAAGACAAAGCTAATAAAGGGTCTGGAGGATCTTAGTTATGAGGAAAGGTTGCGAGCACTGAACTTATTCTCTCTGGAGAAGAGACGCTTGAGAGGGGATATGATTTCAATTTACAAATACTGTACTGTACTGGTGACCCCACAATAGGGATAAAACTTTTTCGCAGAAGAGAGTTTAATAAGACTCGTGGCCACTCATTACAATTAGAAGAAAAGAGGTTTAACCTTAAACTACGTAGAGGGTTCTTTACTGTAAGAGCGGCAAGGATGTGGAATTCACTTCCACAGGCGGTGGTCTCAGCGGGGAGCATTGATAGCTTCAAGAAACTATTAGATAATCACCTGAATGACCGCAATATACAGGGATATGTAATGTAATACTGACACATAATCACACACATAGGTTGGACTTGATGGACTTGTGTCTTTTTTCAACCTCACCTATATGTAACTATGTAACTATGTATGTTTCATCCTCTGCTCCCTCTGCAATGGCAAGATAAGGTCCGCAACCTTACCCTTGTAACGTGGATCAAGGAGGGTTGCCAGCCAGTATTGATCCTTCTCCTTGATACCACGAATACGAGGATCCTTACGCAGGCTTTGCAGGATCAGGGAGGCCATGCAGCGTAGATTTGCTGAGGCATTCGGTCCGGAGTCCTCTGGGTCACTAAGGACGACATGGTCCGCAGCCACCTCCTCCCAGCCACGTACAAGTCCATGTGTTTCTTGGGACTGATTCCTTAAAGACTGCTGCTGATGCTGAGTGCCAGGCTCCACCTCCATACTGACACAATCTTCCTCCTCCTCCTCCTCGTCCTCTTCCTGTGTGATCGGCGGGCACGCAGGAACACTGTCTGGATAAAGGGGGCCTTGAGAGCTAAGGAAGTCCTCCTCTTCCTGTCTCTGTTCTGCCTCAAGTGCCCTGTCCATTATTCCACACAGCGTGTGCTCCAACAGGTGGACAAGGGGGGCAGTGTCACTGATGCATGCACTGTCACTGCTCACCCTCCTCGTGGCCTCCTGAAATGGTGACAGGACAGTGCATGCATCCCTGATCATGGCCCACTGGCGTGGGGAAAAAAAACCAAGCTCCCCTGACCCTGTCCTGGTGCCATAGTCGCACAGGTACTCATTGATGGCCCTCTGCTGTGCAGCCGCTGCAGCATGGCCAACGTTGAGTTCTACCTGGTGGGCATGTCACAGATTAGGCGGTTCTTGGGCAGGTTAAACTCCTTTTGGAGGTCCGTCAGCCGAGCACTGGCATTATATGACCGGCGGAAATGCACACAGACTTTCCTGGCCTGCCTCAGGACATCCTGTAAGCCCAGGTACCTGCCCAAGAACCGCTGCACCACCAAGTTAAGGACGTGAGCCAAACAGGGCACATGGGTCATTTGTCCCTGACGGAGGGCAGAGAGGAGGTTGGTGCCATTGTCGCAAACCACCATTCCTGCCTTAAGTTGGCGTGGCGTCAACCACCTCTGAACCTGCCCCTGCAGAGCTGACAGAACCTCTGCCCCAGTGTGGCTCCTGTCCCCCAAGCACACCAGCTCAAGCACCGCATGGCATCTTTTGGCCTGCGTAATTGTGTAGCCCCTTGAACGGCTACGGAGCACCGCTGGTTCCGAGGACAAAGCACAGGAAGAGGCCATGGAGGAAGAAGAAGAGGAGGGGGTGGAGGAGAGAGGTGTGTCACAATCATTAGCATTTTGGAGACGTCGTGGCGGAACAACCTCCAACACTACTGCACCTTGTCCTGCATCCTTCCCAGCTGCCAGCAGAGTCACCCAATGCGCCGTGAAACTTAGGTAACGTCCCTGTCCATGCCTACTGGACCATGAGTCAGCGGTAATATGCACCTTACCGCTGACCGCCCTGTCCAGCGAGGCATGGACATTGCCTTCCACATGCCGGTAGAGAGCCGGAATCGCCTTCCGTGAGAAAAAGTGGCGTTTGGGTACCTGCCACTGAGGAACCGCACATTCCACAAACTCACGGAAGGGGGCAGAGTCTACCAACTGAAAAGGCAGCAGTTGAAGTGCTAGCAATTTTGCCAAGCTAGCATTCAACCGCTGGGCATGTGGATGGCTGGGAGCAAACTTCTTTCGGCGTTGCAGCAGCTGGGGCAGGGAAATTTGCCTGGTACAATCTGACGTCGGTGTACCAAAAGCAGATTGCCCACAAGTACTTGGCTGTGACACACCTAATTCTACACCTTCATTCCTCTCAGTGCAGGTCTCAGAGAGGACTGAAGGTATAGTGGGGTTGGAAATCTCAGCTGATGAGGAGCAAGGAGAGGTCCTCTTTGTTCTTTGGTGTGGGTCTTTTAGATACGCTTGCCAACGAACTGCATGGCAGGTCAACATATGTCTGGTCAAGCATGTGGTACCCAAGCGGGAGATGTTTTGGCCACGCGAGATACGCTTGAGACATATGTTGCAAATAGCAGCGGTGCGATCTGATGCACTCGTCTCAAAAAAGGCCCACACCAAAGAACTTTTTGAATAACGCGCAGAGACTGCAGCGCCCTGCACATGTGGAGCTTTGGGGTGTGATGCAGTCAATGTGCTGCCCTTAGGCTGGCCCCTGGAGGGCATCCTGCCTCGTTGGTGATGTGCCGCCTCCTCCTCCTCCTCCTCTCTTCTATCAGGCACCCACGTTGAGTCAGTGACCTCATCATCCCCTCCCTCCTCATCACTGGAGCAAACCTGGCAGTATGCTGCAGCAGGGGGAGCATGACTGCCAGATTACTGTCCTTCTTGGGCATCCCCTCTGTCCGTGCTCATGTTACTGCCTTCATCGAGCTCAGTATCATCATCAGAGCCTTCCAAACGCTGGGCATCCTCCTGGAGCATGTACCCAACACTGTGGTCAAACAGTTCGAGGGACTCCTCAGGAGGACATGGTGGGGCTAGGGAAGCAGTCACTGATGACATTGAGCCGAGGGAAGAGGCCGCTGCTTTGTCAGACAAAGTACCCTGGGCATGGGTGAGAGAGGATGAGGAGGATGAGGATGGCTTGGTCATCCACTCGACCAAGTCTTCCACATGTTGCGGCTCAACACGGCCAGCTGCCAAAAAAAAGGCCAAGCGTGTCCCACGGCCACGTGCTGATGAGGATGCACCGTCTCCACGACCAGCACTAGACACAGAGACTGCTTGCCCTCTCTTATTGGCTTGTGACTGTCTGCCTCTCCTTCTTGGCCTTCCAGACATACTAATGGCCTGTAGCTGCACTAAGCTGGGATATATATATATATATATATATATATATATATATATATATATATATGTACTGATACTGCAGCTAGCAAAATCAACTGCCTGCCTGTAGTATGAGAACACTACCAACCTTCTACAGGTAGCTTTAGCTGAACACTGTGAGGTGGACGCACCCCACTAACTTGTAGGTTTAGCTGAACACTGTGAACAGGACGCACCCCACTAACTTGTAGGTTTACCTGAACACTGTGAGCAGGACGCACCCCACTAACTTGTAGGTTTAGCTGAACACTGTGAGCAGGACACACTGCACTAACTGTAAATAGTCTAGCTGCCTGACTTTGGTACTAATAGGATCAAAAGAACACCAGTAATTTTCTTCAGGAGCTGTATATACTATAACAAGACAAGCCTGCCTGTCAGTAAGAAGATAACAGGAACGGATCTAGCTGAACACTGTCAGCAGGACGCACTGCACTAAACTTGTAGGTTTAGCTGAACACTGTGAGCAGGATGCACCCCACTAACTTGTAGGTTTAGCTGAACACTGTGAGCAGGACGCACCCCACTAACTTGTAGATTTAGCTGAACACTGTGAGGTGGACGCACCCCACTAACTTGTAGGTTTACCTGAACACTGTGAGCAGGACGCACCCCACTAACTTGTAGGTTTAGCTGAACACTGTGAGCAGGACGCACTGCACGAACTGTAAATAGTCTAGCTGCCTGACTGTGGTACTAATAGGATCAAAAGAACACCAGTAATTTTCTTCAGGTAGCTGTATATACTGTAACAAGACAAGCCTGCCTGTCAGTAAGAAGATAACAGGAACGGATCTAGCTGAACACTGTGAGCAGGACGCACTGCACTAACTTGTAGGTTTAGCTGAACACTGTGAGGTGGACGCACCCCACTAACTTGTAGGTTTAGCTGAACACTGTGAACAGGACGCACCCCACTAACTTGTAGGTTTAGCTGAACACTGTGAGCAGGACGCACTGCACTAACTGTAAATAGTCTAGCTGCCTGACTGTGGTACTAATAGGATCAAAAGAACACCAGTAATTTTCTTCAGGTAGCTGTATATACTGTAACAAGACAAGCCTGCCTGTCAGTAAGAAGATAACAGGAACGGATCTAGCTGAACACTGTGAGCAGGACGCACCCCACTAACTTGTAGGTTTAGCTGAACACTGTGAGGTGGACGCACCACACTAACTTGTAGGTTTAGCTGAACACTGTGAGCAGGACGCACCCCACTAACTTGTAGGTTTAGCTGAACACTGTGAGCAGGACACACTGCACTAACTGTAAATAGTCTAGCTGCCTGACTGTGGTACTAATAGGATCAAAAAAACACCAGTAATTTTCTACAGGTAGCTGTATATACTGTAACAAGACAAGCCTGCCTGTCAGTAAAAAGATAACAGGAACGGATCTAGCTGAACACTGTGAGCAGGACGCACCCCACTAACTTGTAGGTTTAGCTGAACACTGTGAGCAGGACGCACCCCACTAACTTGTAGGTTTAGCTGAACACTGTGAGCAGGACACACCCCACTAACTTGTAGTTTTAGCTGAACACTGTGAGCAGGACGCACTGCACTAACTGTAAATAGTCTAGCTGCCTGACTGTGGTACTAATAGGATCAAAAGAACACCAGTACTTTTCTTCAGGTAGCTGTATATACTGTAACAAGACAAGCCTGCCTGTCAGTAAGAAGATAACAGGAACGGATCTAGCTGAACACTGTGAGCAGGACGCACTGCACTAACTGTAAATAGTCTAGCTGCCTGACTGTGGTACTAACAGGATCAAAAGAACACAAGCAATTTTCTTCAGGTAGTGTATATACTGTAACAAGACAAGCCTGCCTGTCAGTAAGAAGATAGCAGGAACGGATCTAGCTGAACACTGTGATCAGGACGCACTGCACTAACTGTAAATAGTCTAGCTGCCTGACTGTGGTAGTAATAGGATCAAAAGAACACCAGTAATTTTCTTCAGGTAACTGTATATACTGTAACAAGACAAGCCTGCCTGTCAGTAAGAAGATAACAGGAACGGATCTAGCTGAACACTGTGAGCAGGACGCACCCCACTAACTTGTAGGTTTAGCTGAACACTGTGAGGTGGATGCACCACACTAACTTGTAGGTTTAGCTGAACACTGTGAGCAGGACGCACTGCACTAACTGTAAATAGTCTAACTGCCTGACTGTGGTACTAATAGGATCAAAAAAACACCAGTAATTTTCTTCAGGTAGCTGTATATACTGTAACAAGACAAGCCTGCCTGTCAGTAAGAAGATAACAGGAACGGATCTAGCTGAACACTGTGAGCAGGACGCACCCCACTAACTTGTAGGTTTAGCTGAACACTGTGAGCAGGACGCACCCCACTAACTTGTAGGTTTAGCTGAACACTGTGAGCAGGACACACCCCACTAACTTGTAGTTTTAGCTGAACACTGTGAGCAGGACGCACTGCACTAACTGTAAATAGTCTAGCTGCCTGACTGTGGTACTAATAGGATCAAAAGAACACCAGTACTTTTCTTCAGGTAGCTGTATATACTGTAACAAGACAAGCCTGCCTGTCAGTAAGAAGATAACAGGAACGGATCTAGCTGAACACTGTGAGCAGGACGCACTGCACTAACTGTAAATAGTCTAGCTGCCTGACTGTGGTACTAACAGGATCAAAAGAACACAAGCAATTTTCTTCAGGTAGTGTATATACTGTAACAAGACAAGCCTGCCTGTCAGTAAGAAGATAGCAGGAACGGATCTAGCTGAACACTGTGATCAGGACGCACTGCACTAACTGTAAATAGTCTAGCTGCCTGACTGTGGTAGTAATAGGATCAAAAGAACACCAGTAATTTTCTTCAGGTAGCTGTAAATACTGTAACAAGACAAGCCTGCCTGTCAGTAGGAAGATAACAAGAACGGATCTAGCTAAACTGAATACAGAGTGTATATATATATATATATGCAACACCTGGGATGCATATATATACACAATACACTGTAAGTGCAGCTAACTGACTGACTGTTCTGCCTAATCTATCTAACTCAAATCAAATGTCACTGTCTGTCTCTCTCTCTCTCTCAATGAACGCCGGAACACACACTACACAGGGCCGCTGTGCAGGCGGCCTTATATAGTGTGGGGCGTGTACTAAATCTCCTGAGCCATAATTGGCCAAAGCCTCCTTGGCTTTGGCCAATTACGGCTCTCTGTTCAGGCGGTGCTGTGATTGGCCAAGCATGCGGGTCATAGTGCATGCTTGGCCAATCATCAGCCAGCAGTGAATTATGGGCCCTGACGCGCCACACGAATTTGGCGCGAACGGCCCATATCGTTTGCAATTCGGCAAACGACCGAACAGCCGATGTTCGAGTCGAACATGGGTTCGACTCGAACACGAAGCTCATCCCTATTGTTGATCCTGCCACAGTTCCAGGACGTACATACACCACTCTCTTTGTTGCCCATTTGTTTTTATCCACCGTGATCACGCTTTTATTTGTGTATGGTCGTTTTTGTCAATAAAAACACCATTTTTTATCTGCACCATGTGGAGGCACATTCTTTTTGTTTCCACATTTACCGCATGAGATCCAGTCCCTCCAACTGCTCCTTTCGGGGGACCGTTTGTGAAACTTCTGATGCATGCTGGGACGGTTCGGTGTGAGGACGGTTCGTTGTGAGGACCCATCCGGTTGCCGGCCGAGATCCATACAGACCACAATCCAAGAGATTGGCGATTCCTGAGCTCCCATTCCACGTCATTTGTGACAAACTGCGCATGCGATTCCCTGTCGCTGACATGGGAATCCACAGGATCTGGTAAGAGGCTTTTTTTGCACTTTCTCTGAATGACCCATTGGGACCCGGTTTCTCGGTTGGGAAGTCGCTGTATGATGCCAGGTGTTTTCTGACAACCATCAGACCATCACCACCCCTTGGAGTACTTATACCTCCTGTGCGGTTGGACATTTACATCCATCTATGGACGTTTGTGTTTCAAGGCACCTGTGGTCAATTAGTTATTTCTTGACTGTTTCACCATTTTAAAGACCTATATTCATTTGTACATGCGCTGCATTTTTCCATATGCCTATTTTGTTGTTTTTGTCAAACTGTATGCAGCAGCTTTCATTCATTTTACTGGTTAGCGCGGTGTTTTCTATTTACCTCTGACACAGTTCCAGGAGTAGGACGGCGACAGATATCCAGTCTGAGAGGGATCCCGGCTATATCTCCAAGTGTTCCTGAGGACGTGGGCCGATCCGGTTACAAGGTGGCCAATCGGGCCTTTCGGGGAACTTGTCACTTGATCCTTTGGTCGCAGGACGGGTGAGCGGGTGTTTGCCCATATTTAAAGACACGGTAGTCAGGCAACATTGCCTCACTAGTGCCCACATTTGTAGGAACATTGGCACCCCGCTGAACAGTTACTACATTCCATTTTGCCTACCAGGATACTGCTAGAATCCTAGATCTCATTTTTGCCTACCAGGATACTGTCAAGGATACCCCTTTGTTTATCCTGCTCAACAGGACACCAAGTGCATCAACGCCAGGCTAGCTGAAGATTCTGGATATCTCCATTGTGAGGACCCTTGTTATATCGCGCACACACGAGCGGACTTTCCGGCGGACTAGGTCCGACGGGTTTAGTCCGGCGCACAATCCGATAGTGTGTGGGCTAGTCCGGTAGCTTTTTGGGATAAAAATCCGACGGACCTAGAAAAAGAACATGTTTCAAATCTGTCCGACGGACTAAAATTGGGAAAACTATTTGTCTGTGTGCTGGTCCGATGGACCAAATACGACGCAAGGGAAGCTATTGGCTCCTGGCCATTGAACTTCCTTTTTTAATCCTGTTTACGTCATCACGTTCAAACTGAATGGACTTATGAACCGACTTAGTCCTATCGTGTGTGGCCAAGTCTGTTCGTTTGCAAAGACTGTCGGACCTAGTCAGAAAGTCCGTCGGAAAGTCCGCTCTTGTGTACGCGGCATTACTCCTTCAGTATCAGTATTTTAGTGATCCCAGTGACTACCTTTAACCACTTAAGGACAGAGCCTCGTTTTGCGATTTCGTGTTTACAAGTTAAAATCAGTATTTTTTGCTAGAAAATTACTTAGAACCCCCAAACATAATATATTTTTTTCTAACACCCTAGAGAATAAAATGGCGGTCGTTGCAATACTTTCTGTCACACCGTATTTGCGCAGCAGTCTTACAAGCGCACTTTTTTTGGAAAAAATACACTTTTTTTAAATAAAAAATAAGACAACAGTAAAGTTAGCCCATTTTTTTTTTTTTTATATTGTGAAAGATAATGTTATGTCGAGTTAATTGATACCCGACATGTCACGCTTCAAAATTGCTCCCGCTCGTGGAATGGCGACAAACTTTTACCCTTAAAAATCTCCATAGGCGATGTTTAAAAAATTGTACAGGTTACATGTTTTGAGTAACAGGAGGTCTAGGGCTAGAATTATTGCTCTCGCTCTAAAGATCGCGGTGATACCTCACGTGTCTGGTTTGAACACCATTTTCATATGCGGGCGCTGCTCATGTATGCGTTCTCTTCTGCACGCGGGCCCAGCTGGGCGGGGTGCATTAAAATATATATATATATTTTTTTCTTATTTATTTTACTTTTTTTTTTTACACTGTTCTTTCAAAAAAAAAAAAATTGTCACTTTTATTTCTATTACAAGGAATGTAATAGAAAAAAAGCATGACAGGACCTCTTAAATATAAAATCTGGGGTCAAAAAGACCTCAGATCTCATATTTACACTAAAATGCAGTAAAAAACAAATAAATTGTCATTTGAAATTTTTTTAAATGTCCCTTTAAGAGCTATGGGCAGTTTTGAAGTTTTGACGTGGCTTCTGCCCTGCAATAGTATGGAGCTGAGCGGGGGCCATCTTCCCCTCACTCAGCTACATACCACAGACCAAGAAGGATCCGATCGCCTCCGCCGCTACCGACGGCTCCGTTAAGCGGCGGAGGCCACCGGAGCGCGGTGGGATTGGGGGGGGGGCTCTCCCACCACTGATAGAAGTGATCTTGAGGCTAAAGGGGAACTCTCACGTTAAATGTTAAAGTCAGAAATTGCATTTGTGGCCTATTGCCTCACATTTAAAGGAAGCATAGCCCTCCACCCCAAAGCACCTCCTCATGTTGTGGGCATGTGGCCTGGTATAGTTCATGAGAGAGGCTGCATGCTCGGATAAGGGTCTGGTATAGAATTTGAGGGGGACCCCATGCCATTTTTAAAAAAAAAATTGGCATGGGGTTCTCCTTATTATTTATTATTATTATTATTATTATTATTATTATTATTATTATTATTATAATACAGGATTTATATAGCTGCGACAGTTTGCACATCGGTTTACAACATTAGGACAGACAGTACAATTACAATACAATTCAATACAGGGGGGATCAGAGAGCCATTCTCGTTAGAGCTTACAATCTAGGAGATCCATACCAGATGCAAAGGGCCTGGTGTGGATTGGGGGGCCCCCACTTTATTTTTTTTTAAACATTTTTGTATTGCAATGGCTTGCAGCTGAAAAAATCTATTTAAATGTAATTTTGTTTTCTTTATAAATATCCGTTTTGCTGCAGCTGGTTCTGTACATGGTACAGATGCGCCACTTTACAGGCAGACTAAGTGGACCCCCAGGCACTATATGCAAAGGAATTTTCACTTTTATTGTTTCACTTTAAGTATAATTAAAATCACTGCTCCTGTAAAAACAATATTTAATGTCCCCCAGGGCAGTACCCGGGCCCCCATACCCTTTTTATGGCAAATAACTTGCATATAGCCTTCAAAATAGAGACTTTTGATTTTCTGCTTGTGAGCATTGGTTAGTGGTGGCCGAATGGAAGGTTTATGCACAGTTGCAAGACTCTGGAGCAGTGGCGGCCCATCCATGGGGGGCGCCTGGGCGCCGCCCCCCCCCCCTCCTGTAGTTACAAAAAAAATATATATTTAAAATGGCCCCTTTAAGAAAAAAAAAGTCCTTTAACAAAGTGCACTGTGTTCGGGTGCCGGACGCAGTGCACTATGGGAAGCGCCACATCAATGCAATCATGAGATTGCAGACGTGGCGCTTCATTTGCGGGCCCTTAACCCGCCTTGTGGCGCAATACAAAGCGCCGAGTAGCTTCCGCCCGTAAAATCACTGTGATTCTACGGGCGGAGCATTGTTGTTCAAATCTAAAGGTCACTTCCGGGTTTCGTGAAACAGACGAAAGCCAGAAGTGACATCAGCAGCTCCGTTCTTCGGCCCGAGTGGAGCTGCAAGAAGGAAGGTAAGAGCGCGCCACGCTGCACGATGAGGGTTCAATTTCATAAAGGCTCCTGGCTCACTAAAGTATATCTTCTCTTTGTGCCTTTAGAAACTGGAAACCATCAATGCCCGATTATAAAAGATTAGAATGTATTCCAGTCCTATGTGATCTCTATGTGACACTCAGACCATTCCCACCAGCAGGTTCTCCTCCTGCAGATAACCAGAGGGGCATAGTGCCCTGTTCTGCTGCCATGTCACCCCCCCCCTGTCTCTGCTTAATGACACTTTCACTGCCCCCCCACTCCCATCAGTCTCAGCCCCAGAGCTGTCACTGGGATGATCATATATGGGGGTGTGCTCTGTGCTGCACACCTGTGACCCCAGCAAAGGCTGTGCAATGGATAGGGCATGGGTAAAGAATCTATCACAAAGTATAAAATTATATATATACATGTATATTTTTTTATTTTTTTGGGGGGTAATATATTTATGTTTTTGAGCTTTTTTTAATTTTATTTTTTCATTACAAAAATCTTTTTTGAGATCCTGTTGCTTGGGTGGAGGAAGCTATATTTAATACACATTTTAGTAAAAGTGTACAAGCGCTGTATGGGACAAAGGATCACATTCACATACAATTATAATGTATAATGTGTGGTGCATCGGGTCAAGTCAATCCCAGCCACACAGGAAGAGAGGACATATGGACACAGGGATGCCTTTCTACCCCCTCAGTGGCAGCCCGTCTATAGGGGGTGCCCGGGCACCGCTCCCCCCTCCTGTAGTCACAAAAAAAAAATTAAAAAAAAAGTCCTTTAACTAAGTGCACTGTGTTCGTGCGCTGGACGCAGTGCACTATGGGAAGCACCACATCACTGCAATCACGAGATTACAGACGTGGCGCTTCATTTGCAGGATTTTTACTTTTTTTTTGCATATTCACATTTTAAAACACAACTGTACAGTATGTCTGCCAAGTTTGCAATAAGTACAGGGCAATGGCAAGACTATGTGTGGTATATATGTACTTCATTGTCTGCAGTGACCTCTGCCTATTGCTGTTTCCTGAGCATTTTTTTGTGTTTCCTGTTTTTTTTTTCTCTGGTGAATGAGGAGTGTGGCTGGGCTGTGAGGCAGATTGATATGTCATTAGAGCCCGGTGTATAATATAGAGCCTGGTATATGATAAACAGATCCCTGTGTATAATGTAGAGCCTGGTATATGATGTACAGAGCCCTGTGTATAATGCAGAGCCTGGTATATGATGTACAAAGCCATGTGTATAATGTAGACCCTGGTATATGATGTACAGAGCCCTGTATATGATGTACAGAGCCCTGTGTATAATGTAGAGCCTGGTATATGATGTACAGAGCTCTGTGTATAATGCAGAGCCTTGTATATGATGTACAGAATCCTGTGTATAATGTAGAGCCTGGTATATGATGTGCAGAGCCCTGTGTATAATGTAGAGCCTGGTATATGATGTACAGAGCCCTGTGTATAATGTAGAGCCTGGTATATGATGTGCAGAGTCCTGTGTATAATGTAGAGCCTGGTATATGATGTGCAGAGCCCTGTGTATAATGTAGAGCCTGGTATATAATGTGCAGAGCCCTGTGTATAATGTAGAGCCTGGTATATGATGTGCAGAGCCCTGTGTATAATGTATAGCCTGGTATATGATGTACAGAGTCCTGTGTATAATGTAGAGCCTGGTATATGATGTATAGAGTCCTGTGTATAATGTAGAGCCTGGTATATGATGTGCAGAGTCCTGTGTATAATGTAGAGCCTGGTATACGATGTGCAGAGCCCTGTGTATAATCTAGAGTCTAGTATATGATGTACAGAGCCCTGTGTATAATGTAGAGCCTGGTATATGATGTACAGAGCCCTGTGTATAATGTAGAGCCTGGTATATGATGTGCAGAGTCCTGTGTATAATGTAGAGCCGTGTCTATAATGTAGAGCCTGGTATATGATGTGCAGAGCCCTGTGTATAATGTACAGCCTGGTATATGATGTACAGAGCCCTGTGTATAATGTAAAGCCTGGTATATGATGTACAGAGCCCTGTGTATAATGTAGAGCCTGGTATATGATGTACAGAGCCCTGTGTATAATGTAAAGCCTGGTATATGATGTACAGAGCCCTGTGTATAATGTAGAGCCTAGTATATGATGTGCAGAGTCCTGTGTATAATGTAGAGCCTGGTATATGATGTGCAGAGCCCTGTGTATAATGTAGAGCCTGGTATATGATGTGTAGAGTCCTGTGTATAATGTAGAGCCTGGTATATGATGTGCAGAGCCCTGTATATAATGTAGAGCCTGGTATATGATGTGCAGAGTCCTGTGTATAATGTAGAGCCTGATATATGATGTGCAGAGTCCTGTGTATAATGTAGAGCCTAGTATATGATGTGCAGAGTCCTGTATATAATGTAGAGCCTGGTATATGATGTGCAGAGCCCTGTGTATAATGTAGAGCCTGGTATATGATGTGCAGAGTCCTGTAAATAATGTAGAGCCTGGTATATGAGGTGCAGAGCCCTGTGTATAATGTAGAGCCTGGTATATGATGTGCAGAGCCCTGTGTATAATGTAGAGCCTGGTATATGATGTGCAGAGCCCTGTGTATAATGTAGAGCCTGGTATATGATGTACAGAGTCCTGTGTATAATGTAGAGCCTGGTATACGATGTGCAGAGCCCTGTGTATAATCTAGAGCCTGGTATATGATGTGCAGAGCCCTGTGTATAATCTAGAGCCTGGTATACGATGTACAGAGCCCTGTGTATAATGTAGAGCCTGGTATATGATGTGCAGAGTCCTGTGTATAATGTAGAGCCCTGACTATAATGTAGAGCCTGGCATATGATGTGCAGAGCCCTGTGTATAATGTAGAGCCTGGTATATGATGTGCAGAGCCCTGTGTATAATGTAGAGCCTGGTATATGATGTACAGAGCCCTGTGTATAATGTAAAGCCTGGTATATGATGTACAGAGCCCTGTGTATAATGTAGAGCCTGGTATATGATGTGCAGAGCCCTGTATATAATGTTGAGCCTGGTATATGATGTGCAGAGTCCTGTGTATAATGTAGAGCCTGGTATATGATGTGCAGAGTCCTGTGTATAATGTAGAGCCTGGTATATGATGTGCAGAGTCCTGTGTATAATGTAGAGCCTGGTATATGATGTGCAGAGCCCTGTATATAATGTAGAGCCTGGTATATGATGTGCAGAGTCCTGTGTATAATGTAGAGCCTAGTATATGATGTGCAGAGCCCTGTGTATAATGTAGAGCCTGGTATACAATGTGCAGAGCCCTGTGTATAATCTAGAGTCTAGTATATGATGTACAGAGCCCTGTGTATAATGTAGAGCCTGGTATATGATGTACAGAGCCCTGTGTATAATGTAGAGCCTGGTATATGATGTGCAGAGTCCTGTGTATAATGTAGAGCCCTGTCTATAATGTAGAGCCTGGTATATGATGTGCAGAGTCCTGTGTATAATGCACAGCCTGGTATATGATGTACAGTGCCCTGTGTATAATGTAAAGCCTGGTATATGATGTACAGAGCCCTGTGTATAATGTAGAGCCTGGTATATGATGTGCAGAGCCCTGTGTATAATGTAAAGCCTGGTATATGATGTACAGAGCCCTGTGTATAATGTAGAGCCTGGTATATGATGTGCAGAGCCCTGTATATAATGTAGAGCCTGGTATATGATGTGCAGAGTCCTGTGTATAATGTAGAGCCTGGTATATGATGTGCAGAGTCCTGTATATAATGTAGAGCCTGGTTATATGATGTGCAGAGCCCTGTGTATAATGTAGAGCCTGGTATATGATGTGCAGAGTCCTGTAAATAATGTAGAGCCTGGTATATGAGGTACAGAGCCCTGTGTATAATGTAGAGCCTGGTATATGATGTGCAGAGCCCTGTGTATAATGTAGAGCCTGGTATATGATGTGCAGAGCCCTGTGTATAATGTAGAGCCTGGTATATGATGTACAGAGTCCTGTGTATAATGTAGAGCCTGGTATATGATGTACAGAGTCCTGTGTATAATGTAGAGCCTGATATACGATGTGCAGAGCCCTGTGTATAATCTAGAGCCTGGTATATGATGTGCAGAGTCCTGTATATAATGTAGAGCCTGGTTATATGATGTGCAGAGCCCTGTGTATAATGTAGAGCCTGGTATATGATGTGCAGAGTCCTGTGTATAATGTAGAGCCTGGTATATGATGTACAGAGTCCTGTGTATAATGTAGAGCCTGGTATATGATGTACAGAGTCCTGTGTATAATGTAGAGCCTGGTATACGATGTGCAGAGCCCTGTGTATAATCTAGAGCCTGGTATATGATGTGCAGAGCCCTGTGTATAATCTAGAGCCTGGTATATGATGTGCAGAGCCCTGTGTATAATGTAGAGCCTGGTATATGATGTACAGAGCCCTGTTTATAATGTAGAGCCTGGTATATGATGTGCAGAGTCCTGTGTATAATGTAGAGCCCTGTCTATAATGTAGAGCCTGGTATATGATGTGCAGAGCCCTGTGTATAATGTAGAGCCTGTTATATGATGTGCAGAGCCCTGTGTATAATGTAGAGCCTGGTATATGATGTGCAGAGCCCTGTGTATAATGTAGAGCCTGGTATATGATGTGCAGAGTCCTGTGTATAATGTAGAGCCTGGTATATGATGTACAGAGCCCTGTGTATAATGTAAAGCCTGGTATATGATGTACAGAGCCCTGTGTATAATGTAGAGCCTGGTATATGATGTGCAGAGCCCTGTATATAATGTAGAGCCTGGTATATGATGTGCAGAGTCCTGTGTATAATGTAGAGCCTGGTATATGATGTGCAGAGCCCTGTATATAATGTAGAGCCTGGTATATGATGTGTAGAGTCCTGTGTATAATGTAGAGCCTGGTATATGATGTGCAGAGTCCTGTGTATAATGTAGAGCCTGGTATATGATGTGCAGAGCCCTGTATATAATGTAGAGCCTGGTATATGATGTGCAGAGTCCTGTGTATAATGTAGAGCCTAGTATATGATGTGCAGAGCCCTGTAAATGATGTGCAGAGCCCGGTGTATAATGTACAGCCTGGTATATGATGTACAGAGCCCTGTGTATAATGTGGAGCCTGGTATATGATGTGCAGAGTCCTGTGTATAATGTAGAGCCTGGTAAATGATGTACAGAGCCCTGTGTATAATGTAGAGCCTGGTATATGATGTGCAGAGCCCTGTAAATGATGTGCAGAGCCCGGTGTACAATGTACAGCCAGATATATGATGTACAGAGCCCGGTGTAGTTGACGGAGTGGGTGGATTATATAAGGGGTGTGGTTTATGAGAAGTGAGAGGGGTCAAAAATGATGGACGGGGTCTGGCACCCCCCCATCCAAAAACTTCACCAGCTGCCACTGCTCTGGAGGACTCTACACCTTGATGTCTGTGGGACTCCAGAGGCACCAGCAGCTTCAAATATCTGTTTGATGCTATGTAATGGTGTTTTAGCATCTGCTCTCTTGATCCGATGCATGGATCTGGCAGAAATCTCCCTCAATGGGCCTTTATCTGCACGAAGCCCATCTGTGCTCTGAATCAGCCACAAATCTCTTAATAGTGCGATGATTACGCTTAAGTTTTCATGAAATATCTAATGTTTTCATACCTCATACCTCGACTTATAGTGGGACTGCAATATTGCGGCGGACATTCTGACACTAACTGACACTTTTTGACACTTTGTGGGGACCTGTGACACTAATACAGTGATCGGTGCTGAAAATATGCACTGTCACTGTACTAATGGCAGTGGCTGGGAAGGGATTAACATCCGGGGCCATCAAAGGGTTGAATGCTTTGCAGGGACACAAACTCTACCCCCCCCCAATCAGAACGGTGACCTACTTTATTACATAGGCAGATCACAGTTCTGTGTCTCTGCCCAACGATCGGCGGGTGCCGGCGAATATCGAGCATCCTGGAACCGCCAATCGGCTTCCGCTGTGTGTAATGAGAGCAGAAGCGACCCGCTGGTGGCGCCTATCTGCACCCCCTACCCAGAAGTGTCAGACCATGTATGTATAGGTAATCCAGCCGCCGTCCTGTAGCAGTAAAACTGCTATAGGGTGGTCCGGAAGCAATTAAAGTGGAAATTTACTTAGAAAATAAACATTTGTAAAGCAACATACTATTTTTTTTTTCTGCATTAAAGTATTTGTATCTGCTAATTTGTAACATACACTGAGCTGTACACAATTTCAGCAGATGGCGCCACAAATGAACTTCTGCACATGTGCAGGAGTTACAGTACATAAGCCTAGCCTGATCCTTCCAAATGGTCCCATGTTAACTCCAATGGAGCTCTGCCATAAACATTTCTGATCTTGTGTTAATTGGTTTTTTTTGGTCTTTTTTAACTTTGTAATTGTAATTTGTTACTTTGTGATGATAATAACAGAATAGAGTGTTGTCCCGTGTTACATTTATGAATAATAGTGTGTCGCTGATAGAAATAGGCAAGAGTGTAATACAACTTGAAGATAGATACTAAAGACGAGGGGTACCTGACAAATACAAATATACAAAAAACATACTTTTTTTGTTTTATACTTTAACCAATTGCCCTCCATGAAAATTTACCCCCCTTCATGACCAGGACCTTTTTTTTTTGCGGTACGGCATTGTGTTACTTTACCTGACTATTGCGTGGTCGTGCGACGTTGTACCCAAATAAAATGTATGTCCTTTTTTTCCCATACAAATAGAGCTTTCTTTTGGTGGTATTTGATCACCTCTGCGGTTTTCATTTTTTTTTGCGCTATAAACAATAAAAGGCTGACAGTTTTGAACAAAAATAAAACCAAATTTTTTTTCTTTCTGCTATAAAACAATAAAAAAAAATTGAAAAAAAATCAAATTTCTTTATCAATTTAATATGTATTCTGCTACATATTTTTTTTTGTTTAAAAATTTCAATAAGCCTATATTGATTGGATTGCGCAAATGTTATAGCGTCTACAAACTATGGGATATTTATTTATTTTTTTACTAGTAATGGCGGTGACCAGTGACTTATAGCGGGACTGCAATATTGAGGCAGACAAATCGGACACGGACACTTTTGGCTCTTTTTGGGGACCAGTGACACTAATACGGCGATCAGTGCTAAAAAATATGCACTGTCACTGTACTAATGACACTGGCTGGGAAGGGGTTAACATCAGGGGTGTTAAAATGGTTAATTGTGTGCCTAGCTGGTGTTTTTTCTTCTGTGGGGGGAGGTGCCTTTACTAGGGTAAGGCATGGATCGGTGCCCCTGCTTTGCAGGAACACAGGATCCATGCTTTCTGCACTGACCAGAACGGTGATCTGCCTTGTCTCCCTCTGTACCGAAGGATCGGCGGGTGCCGGCGGACATCGAGTATGCGGTACCCGCCGACCCGGAAGTGTCAGATCACATATTAGGTACGTCAGAGGCGTAACTAGAACCTTCAGGGCCCCGGTGCAAGAAACCATGATGGGCCCCCCTTCCACCCGAGCCCCGGCTTCCAATTTTGGGAGGGTATCCATGGACACCCTCCCAAAACCGTGCTTCCCACATGACCCCTTGGACATGCATCCAGCGCAATCACATCGGCCCTTTACCATGTGATCAGCTGATCACATGTAAACAGACTGGTTATCCACAGCCCTTTCCTCACACGCTGTGTTTGTGTTAGGAAAGGACTGCCATTAACTGTCAAGAATGTCAGTAAATTGTTTACACTGATAATCAGTGCCCCAATCATCAGTGCCCATCAGTGCCACCTATCAGTGCCCATCACTTCCACCTACAAGTGTTACCTATCAGTGCTCATTAATGCTGCCTATTAGTGCCCATCAATTCTGCCTATCAGCACCACCTATCAGTGCTCATTAATGCCACCTAACTGCGTCCATCAGTGCCACCTATCAGTACTCTTCAATTCTGTCCATCAAAGCCCATCAATACTGCCTGAGTTCTGCCTATCAGTGTTCCTCAGTGCCCATCAGTACCACCTATCAGTGCCCATCAATGCCACCTATCAGTGCAGCCTTTCAGTGCACATTAGTGCCTCCTATCAGTGCTGCCTATCAGTGCTCATCAATGTGGCCTATCAGTGCTCATTAGTGCCTCCTATAAGTGCTCATCAGTGCCTCCTATAAGTGCTCATCAGTGCCTCCTATCAGTGCTCATCAGTGCCTCCTATCAGTGTCCATCAGTGCCTTCTATCAGTGCCCATCAGTGCCTTCTATCAGTGCTCATCAGTGCCCATCAGTGCCTTCTATCAGTGCTCATCAGTGCCGTCTATCAGTGCTCATCAGTGCCTTCTATCAGTGCTCATCTGTGCCTTCTATCAGTGCTCATCTGTGCCTTCTATCAGTGCTCATTGGTGCCTTCTATCAGTGCTCATCGGTGCCTTCTATCAGTGCTCATCGGTGCCTTCTATCAGTGCTCATCAGTGCCTTCTATCAGTGCCCATCAGTGCCTTCTATCAGTGCTCATCAGTGCCCATCAGTGCCTTCTATCAGTGTTCATCAGTGCCGTCTATCAGTGCTCATCAGTGCCGTCTATCAGTGCTCATCAGTGCCTTCTATCAGTGCTCATCAGTGCCGTCTATCAGTGCTCATCAGTGTCGTCTATCAGTGCCTTCTATTAGTGCTCATCAGTGCCCATCAGTGCCTTCTATTAGTGCTCATCAGTGCTCATCAGTGCCTTCTATCAGTGCTCATCAGTGCCTTCTATCAATGCTCATCTTTTCCGTCTATCAGTGCTCATCAGTGCCTTCTATTAGTGCTCATCAGTGCCCATCAGTGCTCATCAGTGCCTTCTATCAGTGCTCATCAGTGCCCATCAGTGCTCATCAGTGCCTTCTATCAGTGCTCATCAGTGCCCATCAGTGCCTTCTATCAGTGCTCATCAGTGCCTTCTATTAGTGCTCATCAGTGCCCATCAGTGCCTTCTATTAGTGCTCATCAGTGCCTTCTATTAGTGCTCATCAGTGCCTTCTATCAGTGCTCATCAGTGCATTCTATTAGTGCTCATCAGTGCCCATCAGTGCCTTCTATTAGTGCTCATCAGTGCCTTCTATCAGTGCTCATCAGTGCCTTCTATTAGTGCTCATCAGTCCCTGCTATTAATTTCTATCAGAGCTGTCTGCCTTCTCAGGACAGCAAAGCTCTGAGCGGAGATCGTGTGTCATAGAACAATAGCACAGAGAGACTCCGGCGGCATTAATGTTCTATTTGTCGGTCCTCTCTGGCATGGATGAGAGAGGACACACAGCTGATCTCACGGCTCCCCCTTCTCCCCCCTCCCCTCTCCTGTGTGCTCCGCGGGCAGTCAAGTGTGAAGCTAAAGAGCTCACATTTCCCGCGGAGCACACAGGAGAGGGGAGGGGGAAGAAGGGGGAGCAGTGAGATCAGCTGTGTGTCCTCTCTCATCCATGCCAGAGAGGACCGACAAATAGAACATTAATGCCGCCGGAGTCTCTCTGTGCTATTAATCTATGACACACGATCTCCGCTCAGAGTCGTGTGTGAAGATCAACCCCGCTGGGCCCCCCCACAGTGGCTGAATGCCGGGCCCAGTCACAACTGCGACTGTTGCGACCCTGGTAATTCCGCCACTGAGGTACGTGACCTGCCGCAGAGCAGCTGTACGTGTATATCTACGGTGGGCGGTCTGCAGGTGGTTAAAGTAAAATATGTGTAGCGCACCCCCAAAGGAGCCGCTGGTGATCTCGGACTCCTTCCCCCAAATTTAGCGCAAACACAGCCAAGCATACAGCGTTTCCTATTTCTCTCTAGCTCAATAACAGTCTAGAAGGTGTCTTTTTATGCTTTTATTGCAGAATAAGCTTGGGAGGGGTGAAGGAGACATGAGATATCCCAGAAATGCTGATCTAGTTGAGGACACTTCTCCTACACTGATCTAGTACTAAGTCACAAGTAGATGAGATTGGGTTACCAAGAGAATTACCACTAAATGAATAATGACTAGTACCTTTTTGAAGAACAGGGAACTTATCCGTATGACCTATCTCCCAAAGCTGCTTTATTATTTTAGGGTATTACCGGTCCACGTCCCACTCCACATCATACGTATACACCAAAGCAAAATAATGCAATTTATTTGAGGTTCTACGAGACCCAGGATAAAAAAAACAGGTTATGTATGCCCGCAGGATCAATGGGGGCCCCTCGGTCCCCAATCTGCAAGCCTATTACACAGCAGCAGCTATTGCCCCATTATCACATCTCCGTGAGAAACAGCAGATGCCGTTATGGGCCACCATTGATCTAGTGGACTCTCACCCGATACCACTGGCCTCCCTCCCTTGGCTCCCCAAAGCCCATCGCCCAACTAACATCGGCCAATATCTGGCCCACTCACTCAGGTTATGGGACTCGATTAAGTATTCCGCGAACCTGATCTCCCCACATCTCCCTCTACTCCACCTTCTCCATTGTCCATTATTTCCACCGGGCCGTGACAACCCATTGCAATTTCCGTAGTGGTCCGAGAATGGATTTGTGGATATTCACTCCATGTTTACCCCCACTAAGATTATCCCATTCGCATCCCTGCGATCCTCCCATGACATCCCCCTCAGGGAGCACTATCGTTATTTGCAAATCCGACACTTTCTCCAACAACTCATTAAATCTAGGCCAACCCCCTATACATTGACCCCTTTTGAGAGCCTATGCAGATCGCGGCCCCAGTCCTCCTTAGTTCCTTTAATATACGCAGCAATAATAGGCTCAAAAAAGCCACCCTTGAGGCCATACCATCTTGAGTGGGAGGCAGAATTAGGGAAGCGACTGGACCCAGAGGACTGGCAGGTCATGACTGTGGCACTGTCTAAATGTTCCAGGAACGTCTTATTCCTGGAAAATGCCTACAAAGTGTTATATAGATGGTACTACACTCCGGCTAGATTGGCGAGCTTTATTCCATCCTATTCTCCCTTATGTTTCCGTGGGTGTGCTCAAGAAGGTACAATGGCACACATTTGGTGGAAATGCCCCAGGGTAAGCAGACTGTGGATCAGAATCTATGCACTCCTTCGCAACCTTTTTAATACTAATATAAAGAGGGATCCGTATGAGGCCCTTCTAGGGAAACCGATTACGGAACTACTACGATCAGAACGACAATTGGCACTGCATATCTTTACTGCAACTAAATTGACCATAGCTAAAGCATGGAAAACCCCGGCTCTCAGCTTTGAAGCAGTCAAAAATCGTGTGAACGATATCATGGTTGATGAAAAGTTAACAGCCGTGCTATCGGATACACATGATAAATTCCTCCGGACATGGCAACCCTGGGTGACCCATGTCCACCCCTCTCGATTCGACCCAGCACTACTTTTGCTCTGAAGTGCCTCCACTCCCCCCACCCCGAGGACCCCCCCGGCCCCCCCTTCCTTACTCCTCTTTCTTCCCCTGTACCATTCCCTCTGCTCCTCTCTTAGCCTTCCCTCTTCATACACCCCCCCTCTGATATTCCTCTTTTCTAATTTTTCAACCCACAGCCCAGTCCCTGTGGAGACTGGACACATGTTGAGCAAATGCTTTTATTACATAAGAGAATATTTTACCTAACCCCATTGAGCTTGATTTAATATGTTGTATTTTACGTTTATTTTCCGACCAACGCACTACAAATCTCTCCGTACGCTTAAACATACGTAAGTGTACTCAATTATGCTATCACATTATCAAAATCTGTAAGCTGTATCTGGCCGCCCCTGAACCTTCAGGAAGGTGTGTAAATTGTCGTGTAAAGTACTACCATATTCTCTGTACTCCGGAGTTTTTGCTAATTACATCAACATGGTGTACCCATCATTATTCTTGTATTTTCTTGTTGATTTTTTTTATATTCAATAAAACCCCATTGTACAAGAAGAACAGGGAGCTGCACACAGTCACTTATTATAATTTATTGTTATACAGGATTTATAGACTTGAGGGTAGACAGTATAAATACAATACACTTTAATACAGTAGGAATCAGAGGGCCCTGCTCCTTAGAACTTACAATCTAAGAGGGAAGGTCAAGAGATACAAGAGGTAATAACTGTGGGGGATGTGCTGATGGAGAAAATAAATGTACAGTTGCTAGGTGGGCGACAGATAGTCTTCTCTGAAGAGATGAGTTTTCAGGGATCGTCTGAAAGTGGACAAAGTAGGAGAAAGTCAGACAGATTGGGATAGAGCATTCCAGAGGATGGGAGGGGCTCTGGAGAAGTCCTGAAGGCGAGCATGGGATGAGATGACAAGGGAGTTAGAGAGCAGGAGCAATAAGGCTCTGAGTTTAGATCAGTACTCGCAGTGCCACAGGATCATCAGTTGCCTCCTTCCACGAGCTCTCCAGGCTGAAATTCCCAGACCAGACTTTGAAATAGGCCCCTGTCCCCAGCTATGCTACAGCTGGGACCTCGATGACCCTCAAGCAGTGTTCGAGCAGACTACCCTTAGGGGCAAAGCTCCCTCAGGCTAAGGACTCCTTTCACAGGGCTGGACCCAAGACCCACATGCCCCAGGCCTCAGACTATTTATGGGCTCTCCAGCCACCTACTGGACACACCTCCCCAGAGTTTGGCTGGACCCCAATAAATATTCAAAAACTGCTTTTCTGTCTTTCCTCCCACTGCGATTACAGAACTCTATAGAATGCAGGTGGAAATAATCAGATCCAAACCCTGTAAAACACTGAGAAGACTAAAGTAACCAACAGCTGCTACACTGGCTACAGAGGAGCTTAACTAAACTCACCTAACATTATACACCTAAACCAGGATGGCACTACATATGTTTTAGCTTTTATTATTATTATCATCCTTTTTTGTGGGCATGCTCTTTTCATTGGACAGCTCAGATTACAGTCACAATGCACAGAGCCAATCAGAATGGCTCTGTATTTTGTTATTGCTGTGAACCAATCGTAGCCATAACAAGTGTAAACACCCCTTCCTCCGTCGTGAACAGGCTAAATGTTTGCAAACACAACAGGAGATTTAAGGTAGGGGGAAGGAGGTCTTAAAGTGACATTGACCACATATGATGATAGAATCCATTTTTTTTTCCTAAGATTTTATTTCCTAAAGGTGAGGGGAGTTCAAAGTGCTACTGACCATCAATTACCTTTTTTTTTAATGTGATGGTGTTGGTGGTGATGGTGGGGGGAATAGAGTGTCATTGACCATCAATAACTGTTTGATTTTTTTAGTTATTTTTAAGGTTGGGCAAGTTTAAAGTGCTACTGACCTCCGCTAATTAAGGTTTTTTTTTTTGTTTGTTTTTTTTTTTGGTTTTTTTTTAAGGTAAGGGAAATTAAAGAGTCATTGGGCTTCAATGATTATTGTTTTTTTGGGGGTGGGCTAAAGTGCTATTGATCCCCAATAATTGTAGGATTGTTTTAATTAAGTTAAGGGGGGATGTTTAAAGTGCTGCAGACCAACAATGATTGTGGGACCATTTTAAAAACTAAAGAAAGGAAAGGTATGCAACCCCAAATATTTTGTCTTTTTTTTCTTTACATAGTAGAATAATAATAATAATAATGGTTATTAGCCACTTCAATACTTGGCTTTCAGCGCTGTCACAATTTGAATGACAATTGCGCAGTCACACAACGCTGTACCCAAACAAAATTGTTATCATTTTTTTTAATCAAACAGAGCTTTCTTTTGGGGGTATTTAATCACCACTGGGTTTTTTCTTTTTTGCTAAAAAAAATGAAAAACAGACCAAAGATTTTGGAAAAAAAAAAAGTTTTCTTGGTTTCTGTTATAAAATTTAGTAAATAAATATTTTTTCTCCTTTGATTGATGTGCACTGATGAGGCTGCACTGATGGACAGTGATGAGGCGGCACTAACATGCAGCACTGATGGCCAGTGGCGTTACAATTGGGGGGGGGGTTGGGCCGTTTTTTGATTGGGCACGCTGGGCAGTTGCCCGGGGGCCCCATTTGCATGGAGGGCCCCACCAAGGGCTGATCCTCAGCACCAGGGCCGCCATCAGGGGGGTACAGCCCATACAACTGTAAGGGGCCCCGGTGTCCCTTGGGGCCCAATCGGGAACCAAGCTTTCCCGCATATACTCTGTGGACCGGCGCGGCAATGAAGCTCTCTGTGACAGGTGTCGGCTGCTTATCACAGCAGCACACCGTCACCTAGCCGATGGAGCCAGTCTCCTCCATTCTGACCAGGGGCGGACTGAGGGCCCAGAGTAAGTGGATGGGGGGGTACACTTGTCACTGTGGGGACAGCAGCTTCTAAATGCATACACTGTGCTGGCAGTGTTTGTATTTAGAACCTCCAAAGCAGCTCTTCTCTCCCTCCATCTCCTGCACTGTGAGATCTGTGACTCCACCCCCTCCCCCTCCTTCCTCCAATCACCAGTGCAGTGTGCCAAAGGGGCGGAGCTCACTGTAGCTACTGCTGGCCGGTGTTCTGCCGAGAAAGTTCCCCCCTCTACTGCGCCTGCGCAGTAGGATCCGGCGGAAATAGCCGAAGCGGAACAGCTGAAAATCAGCTGTACACGGCGCCTGTAAGAGGGCCCCTCGCGGGCTCGCATCGCTCGCCACGCTTCGGGCACGGCCTCGCTTCGCTTGGCTCTTTTAGATTCCCCCATTAGGTCCACTTGGATGGTGGGGAAGGAACCTGGACCCAGAGCGCAGGTGCCGTGTACAGCTGATCGAAGCGTTTGAGCTTCGGATATCTCCGGTGGCTGACAGGAGTTTGTACTGTGCAGGCGCTGCGCCTGCGCAATACAGGGGGGAACTTATCCGCCGAGGGAACTTTCTCGGCAAGACACCGGGATGTCTGCTCACACTACAGGGAGGAGGAGGTGAGATCATTTTTTTACTGAGTAAAGTCTCCTTGGAAGAAAAGCTGCAAAAGTTTCTGTAGGATTTGTCTTGTAGGTATTGTGATCAGTGATAAGAAGACAAGGAGAATGGTGAGACAGCCGAGTGGGACAGATATCTCTCAAACTGGCACACAGCCCTATCTATATAGCATCCCCCAATCACTCTGTACAGATAAAGTGAAGGTCATTTATGACCATTCATGTAACTCTGTGTTTATGTGGTGAGTTTACACTTCTGATGGTGAAGACTCAGAGCTTGGATAACACAGGGTTACATGAATTGTCATAAATACCTTTCATATCTGGACATACATAGAGTGCTAGGGGTTGGATTATATAGATATTTACATCTTATAACAGGAGGATGTTTTCTTTACATACCAATTCTGTATTATGTATTGTTGTATATATTGGTTGATGAGTACAATAGTTTTTTTTTAAATGATAAACATCACTATCTGACCACATCTCAGCCCCCTACTCCCGCCATTAAAGCTGCCACTGTGCCCACCAAACACAGCCACTGTGTCCATCAAAGGCAGCCACTGTTCCCATCAAATGCAGCCATTGTGCCCATCAAATGCAGCCATTGTGCCCTCAAACGCTGCCACTGTGCCATCAAACACAGCCACCGTGCCATCAAACGCAGCCACTGTGCCCATCAAACACAGCCACTGTGCCCATCAAACACAGCCACTGTGCCATCAAACGCAGCCACTGTGCCCATCAAATGTAGCCAATGTGCCCATCAAACGCAGCCAATGTGCCCATCAAACGCAGCCACCGTGCCATCAAACGCAGCCACTGTGCCCATCAAACGCAGCCACTGTGCCCATCAAATGCAGCCACTGTGCCCATCAAACACAGCCACTGTGCCCATCAAAGCTCCCACTGTGCCCACCAGACGCAGCCACTGTGCCCATCAAACTCAGCCACCGTGCCATCAAACGCAGCCACTGTGCCCATCAAACGCAGCCACTGTGCCATCAAACGCAGCCACTGTGCCCATCAAACCCTGTCACTGTGCCCATCAAGGGTAGCCACTGTGCCATCAAGTGCTGCCACTGTGCCCATCAAACGCAGTCACTGTGCCATTAAACGCAGCCACTGCGCCCATCAAAAGCTTCCACTGTTCCCATCAAATGCAGCCAATGTGCCCATCAAACGCAGCCACTGTGCCATCAAACACAGCCACTGTGCCATCAAACGCAGCCACCGTGCCATCAAACACAGCCACCGTGCCATCAAACACAGCCACTGTGCCCATCAAACGCAGCCACTGTGCCTATCAAATGCAGCCACTGTGCCCCATCAAAAGCTGCCACTGTTCCCATCAAATGCAGCCACTGTGCCCATCAAATGCAGCCACTGTGCCCATCAAACACAGCCACTGTGCCCATCAAACGCAGCCACTGTGCCCATCAAATGCAGCCACTGTGCCCCATCAAAAGCTGCCACTGTTCCCATCAAATGCAGCCATTGTGCCCATCAAACGCAGCCACTGTGCCCATCAAACACAGCCACTGTGCCCATCAAACGCAGCCACTGTGCCCATCAAATGCAGCCACTGTGCCCATCAAACGTTGCCACTGTGCCAATCATTTCAATCTGCAATTTCTTGTTTTTCAATTTCTTGCTTTTCAAGGTCGCGTTATATTGTAATGTTTAAACACTGATTTTGTTGGAAGTACCAATAAATATAGCCTTATTGATAATTTGCATTTTTATTCTTGTGCGTGATTGTGTAGACAGGGCCCCAGTGCACTTTATTGCCCAGGGGGCCTATAATGCTCTTAAGATGGCCCTGGGGGGGTGGGGGGGGGGCGGCCCGCACCGAGTGACACCCGCCGGAGGGGTGACATTGGGGCCACCGCTACACAATGCACTATATTGCTTGCAGCGGAGCGGTTCGAGCAGGGAACTCAGAGGTGCAGGCAAGGCTGGCTGTATCCCTCTCCAGTCAGGCTAAGCTGTCACTAGGAGACCTCCAATATATCTCGAGGCAGCCAGAGTTGGTGGGCGGAGCTGGGGGTGTGGCTGCCTCTACTCCTCCCACAGACTCCTTCACTATGGCTGATCCCGCAGCTAAAAAAGGAGAGAGGCGAGGACACAGTAGCCTCGCCCGGGTGTCTTCATCTGCAGGCATGCTGTAAGTTGCTGTGTAAGCTGTGAGTCCCAAACTGCCAATATACCACCCCAAACTGCCAATACACCACCCCAAACTGCCCTATACCACCTGAAACTGCCAATATACCACCTCAGCCTGCCCTATACCATCCTAACCTGCCCTATACCACCCTAGCCTACCCTATAGCACCCAAACTGCCAACATACCACCCCAAACTGCCCTATACCACCCCAAAATGCTCTATAACGCCCAGCCTGCCCTATACCACCCAAACTGTCAATATACCACCCCAAACTGCCCTATACCATCCTAACACGCCCTATACCACCGCAGCTAGCCCTATACCACCCCAAACTGCCAATATACCACCCCAAACTGCCCTATATACCCAAACTGCCATATACCATCCCAACTTGCCCTATATTACCTTATCCTGCCCTATACCACCCCAACCTATCCTATTCCACCCCAACCTGCCCTATATCACCCAAACTGCCCTATACCACCCCAAACTGCCTTATACAACCCCAAACTGCCCTATACCACCTCAAACTGCCCTATACCACCTCAAACTGCCCTCTATCACCCCATACTACTCTAGCCTGCCACTATACCACCCCATACTACCCTAGTCTGCCACTATACCACCCTACCTTGCCACTATAACACCCTATACTACTCTTACCTGTCACTATACCACCCTATACTATCATTTACAATAGCCGGTTTAGGATGCACCCCATAATGGTGCGCTGCCTGCAGGGCGATGGGCAGCCTAGACAGGAGGGGGGGGGTGACACCATGTTTTACCGCACCAGGTGACACCAACCCTAGTGATGCCACTGCTGATGGCACTGATAGACATCACTGATGTGCACCAAGAGATGGCACTGATAGGCAGCACTGATGAGGGGGTACTGATAGGCAGCAGCACTGATGGGCACTGATAGACAGCACTTATGAGGAGGCACTGACAGGTATCACTGATGGGCACTGATTGGCATCACTGATGGGAACTGATTGGCACTGGCAGGCATCACTGGTGGGCACTGGCAGGCATGAGTTATGGGACTGCACTGATTATCAAAGTTGATTATCGGCTGTCCTCTACTCATGTGCTTTCAGCCTGAGTAGAGGAATGCTGATAACCGGCACTTCCTATTTACTCTGTGATCAGCTGTGATTGGACACAGATGATCACATGGTAAAGAGCCCACATCATAGGCTCTTTACTGTGATCAGAGATGCGGTGTGTCCGAGTGACACACCTCACTACCGATCGCCGCGCTGCACGCCTTGTTCTGAAGGACGTCATATGATGTCCAACCAGAACAATTAAACAACCGCCCAGGCCATCATTTTGCTATAGGCTGGGCGTGAGAAATCTCTATTTTGTCCAAAATAAAATTACCTAAAAATCTTTTCGGGTAGTAATTGTCAATAAAATTATCACAGCTCTAAAATCTGAAAAATTACCTAACAACAGAGTGGGATATACAGTCTAGGAGTGGTTAAGAAAGGTATTTCTTGTAGGGCGCACCTCAAAATGGATTTGTTGAAGAAGAAATACGATCATGTGATTTATTTTTCCAAGGAACTAACACTTAAGCAGCCTGCATGGAGAGTAGTTTCAACAATTTCATAATGTTGAGATTAAACAACAGCTGTGTTTTTTTTGTTTTTTTTGTTTTTTTTATGAAAAAAAATTATATTTCATGGAAACATTTTTTAAAAAAAATATGACACCTGTTTATGATACACAGAGCTTTAGCAAACATACCTAAATCTAAGTTATATCCTAAACCATCTGCATATTACTGTTTGACTGCACAGCTCTTGTTAGGCCATTTAGTTATCACATTTCTGGCACGTCCCATTTCTCTGGAATGAGTTAACGCTCATTTCTGCGTCTTTCTGGCAGGATTCTCTGGAGAGAAAAAAAAAACATGTCATACAAATTCAGGTTGACAGGAAGATTTTGAACACAATGTGATAATTAGCCGTAAGTTTATTCGAAGACTTAACATGGATCAGGAACAAACAAGATGAAGGCTGCTTGTATTTTATTTATCCATATTTTTGGTAGTGATGGTGATTGGTGATAAGTTATCAGAAAGACAGGGAACAAATTCCATACAGATAAAGAATGCCCTGTGGGACTTTTTAGATGAAAACAATCTTACATTTAGTTAACTCTCTATTTTTGTACCAATTATAATGGCTTCCAACATCCCTGTGGGTATGCACATCTGCTTATACTATTGTGAGGTGCTCCCACCATTCCTGCACTTATTTCCCGGGTCTGTACACCTACTGTGCCTTTCACAAGGGGTTAATTTTGTTTATTTAAAAAATCTTACAAACAACAACTTATATACAATAAAACCATAATAAATAAATAAAACATATTTACAAAATAATTGAATTTGATTATACAAAACAAGAACATAATAAATGGTACAAAGCAAATTGCACACAACACAATCCCTATGGGAGAGCCAGACTAAGGAACATCACCGTCACCATGCATGTAGCCTTTTATCAAAAATATACTTGATCTTGAAAATCTAGGGGAGTGAATCAAGAATACAAAGAAAAGCCACACACCCCGAGATCAACAGGCAGCAGCTACAGAGTCCTGATATTCCTCCACACGCTTATCCAGGCCTCCTGCTGCCACCTGCCTTTCTCAAGACCCCAAATCTTCCCAACCTCACCCAGAATGTCCTGCACCACCACTTCGACAGGGAGGATTTTACTCCGTAAGGATACCTGACACCGTGCACTCCACGTGAAATGGACTACTAGACTAATTAAAAAAAGTGTTTCCAAATCATAATCCCGACGAGCCTGGAATGCCCCATACACCCACTCTGCATAACTCAAATGGGGGAGGAAGGGTATACTCAAAGCCCTCCCAACCCTCTTGTACACCTCTATATTAAAAGGGCATTGAAGTAGAAAGTGATCCATGGACTCCACCACTCCTCCACACTCCACTCTCGGGCAGCCCTGATCACTCATGGAAAGAAACTTCAAGTTGCCCTTCACATATAGTTTTCCATGAAAGGCAAGCCAAGCCTGATCCCTAAACTTCATTGGGATTCTCTCCAAATTAATCAATCGCAAACCCACCCTAAAACCAATCCCTCAAGGCCAGTGGCTCGCAAAAAGCAGGGCTCATGATCCGCTTCTCAAGAAGTTTCCTTGGAAGAGATCTGACTTCTCCTGCTGTTACTTGCCACTGCCGAAGCATTTTCAAACACGGGGCAACATAATCCGGGAGCTGTTCATGCTTGACCCTCAGGCTTTTCACTGGCCCACCATCCTCCCAGTCTCGCAGAAAGGGCCCAAACCAGGACTGGAAAATACCAACCCACTCAGGCGGTCTCTCTGCCAACATGTTACCAAGATTGTACTTCACAAACATTAGAGAGAAAAAGACTACAGGGTTGACCATCCCTAGACCACCCTCCCGCCTAGGAAGGTAAGTCACATTCCTTTTGACAAGGTTTATTCTGTTCCCCCATAAGAGCAGGAAGAAACAACTATAGATCCTGGTATAGAGAGAAACTAGCAAAATGCAAACAAAACTGACATACAGAAAAATCGGAATCAGGTAAGTCTTGATCGGATCAACCTTTTCCCTCAAGGAAAGCTGCCAACCTTTACAGCTTGCCACCTTGGCATCGGCATTCTCCAGCCTGTTCACCCAATTTGCATGACCATAGTCACCTGGGCCAGGATCGTCTTAAAAAATGTATAGAACTCGGCTGTCAAACCATCTGGCCCTGGAGTTTTCTTGATGGCTAGTTTATCAATAGCCTGGATTACCTCATCTGCAGTGATTTCATCTGTCAAATTCATCAAAGGAACATTACTTTCCAGTCCTGGTGTAGAGTCCAAAAAAAAACAACATCCTTGTCCGATCAAGGTTCCTTCCTCCCAGGAGATCGGCATAGTATGACCTGACAACCTCCAGGATCACTGACCTAGACTTCGTCAGAGAGCCTGTACTGTCCCTCAGGCCATTGACCGTCTTAACTGCTACGCTCTGTTTACAGTTCTGGTAAGGGTCAGGCGAATGGTATTTCCCGTAATCCCTCTCCTGAACCAAAGAGGCATGTCGGTCATATTGATGTCTCCTAAGGAGGAGCTTCACCTCAGAGATCGCCCCAGAATCTCCTCCATTCGAAACAAGGCGGTCAAGTTTCCCCCGGAAACGCTGGTAGGTGATATACTTATCTTGCTGCTTCTTTCTTCCTATGGCCTTGAAAAGCCCAACAGTCCGCTGTTTAACAAGCTCCCACCATTCTGACTTGCTGTTGCAAAAGTCTAGGATTGTTACCTGTGCTTGAAAAAAATCCTCAAAGGATTGTCTTACTCTCTCGTCTTCCAGGAGGGCCGAATTCAATCTCCAGATACCCCTCCCCCTAGGTGGTATGTCTGGGGCATTCAGAGTCACAGATAGAATACAGTGATCATAAAACTCCCCTGCCCGACACACAGGTGCCGAAAAAGCGGAGTCTCCCTTTAAAAAAAAACTATCTATCCTACTCTGACTATTACCTCGCTGAAAAGTGAACCCCGTGTTGTCTGGGCAGCGCTTAATGTGCGCATCTACCAGACCTGCTTCCCTAACTATGGCATTAAGAAAAAGGGTGTCATAGCCCAGCTTATCTCTGAAATCTCTCCTGTCTTTAGACCTAGTAATGGTGTTGAAATCACCTCCAAAGATAACCTGCTGGGCCGTAAAAAGAAAAGGCTTAATCTTTGTAAAGAGGCATTTCCTGTCCCACTTCCTCTGGGGACCATAGATGTTAATCAGGCGCAAGTCCTGCCCCTTCACAGAGACGTCTAAGACCATGCATCTCCCTATCTCTACCTCAATTACCCGCCGGCACGTTACCATACCAGAAAAAAGGACTGCAACTCCGCTGTAAGGCTCGGCCGCAAGAGACCAAAATGAGGGACCACGTCTCCACTCCTTCTTTGCCAGATGTATATCGGCCAGACTACTCAGATGGGTTTCTTGCAAAAACAAAATGTCAGCATCAACCTCGCTGAGCAAAAATAAGGCCATATGATGAGCACTTACTGATCTTAAGCTGGCAACATTAATGGTTGCCACTAGGGATGAGCTTCGTGTTCGAGTCGAACCCATGTTCGACTCGAACATCGGCTGTTCGCCCGTTCGCCGAATTGCGAACGATATGGGCCGTTCGCGCCAAATTCATGTGGCGCGTCACGGCCCATAATTCACTGCGGCATCGCAGTGCATTGCTTGCTGATGATTGGCCAAGCATGCACTATGACCCGTATGCTTGGCCAATCACAGCGCCGCCTGAACAGAGAGCCGTAATTGGCCAAAGCCAAGGAGGCTTTGGCCAATTATGGCTCAGGGGATTTAGTACACGCCCCACACTATATAAGGCCGCCTGCACGGCGGCCCTGTGTAGTGTGTGTTCCGGCGTTCATAGATAGAGAGAGAGAGAGAGAGACAGACAGTGTCATTTGATTTGAGTTAGATAGATTCGGCAGAACAGTCAGTCAGTTAGCTGCACTTACAGTGTATTGTGTATATATATGCATCCCAGGTGTTGCATATATATATATACACTGTATTCAGTTTAGCTAGATCCGTTCCTGTTATCTTCTAGACTTTTTACATTTAGTGCAGTGCGTCCTGCTCACAGTGTTCAGCTAGATCCGTTCCTGTTATCTTCTAGACTATTTACATTTAGTGCAGTGCGTCCTGCTCACAGTGTTCAGCTAGATCCGTTCCTGTTAAATTCTAGACTATTTACATTTAGTGCAGTGCGTCCTGCTCACAGTGTTCAGCTAGATCCGTTCCTGTTATCTTCTAGACTATTTACATTTAGTGCAGTGCGTCCTGCTCACAGTGTTCAGCTAGATCCGTTCCTGTTATTTTCTAGACTATTTACATTTAGTGCAGTGCGTCCTGCTCACAGTGTTCAGCTAGATCCGTTCCTGTTAAATTCTAGACTATTTACATTTAGTGCAGTGCGTCCTGCTCACAGTGTTCAGCTAGATCCGTTCCTGTTATCTTCTAGACTATTTACATTTAGTGCAGTGCGTCCTGCTCACAGTGTTCAGCTAGATCCGTTCCTGTTATCTTCTAGACTATTTACATTTAGTGCAGTGCGTCCTGCTCACAGTGTTCAGCTAGATCCGTTCCTGTTATCTTCCTACTGACAGGCAGGCTTGTCTGGTTACAGTATATAAAGCTACCTGAAGAAAATTACTGGTGTTCTTTTTGATCCTATTAGTACCACGGTCAGGCAGCTAGACTATTTACATTTAGTACAGTGCGTCCTGCTCACAGTGTTCAGCTAGATCCGTTCCTGTTATCTTCCTACTGACAGGCAGGCTTGTCTGGTTACAGTATATAAAGCTACCTGAAGAAAATTACTGGTGTTCTATTTGATCCTATTAGTACCACGGTCAGTCAGCTAGACTATTTACAGTTAGTGCAGTGCGTCCTGCTCACAGTGTTCAGCTAAACCTACAAGTTAGTGGGGTGCGTCCACCTCACAGTGTTCAGCTAAAGCTACCTGTAGAAGGTTGGTGGTGTTCTCATACTACAGGCAAGCAGTTGATTTTGCTAGCTGCAGTATCAGTACATATATATATCTCCCAGCTTAGTGCAGCTACAGGCCATTAGTATGTCTGGAAGGCCAAGAAGGAGAGGCAGACAGTCACAAGCCAATAAGAGAGGGCAAGCAGGCTCTGTGTCTAGTGCTGGTCGTGGAGACGGTGCATCCTCATCAGCACGTGGCCATGGGACACGCTTGGCCTTTTTTTCGGCAGCTGGCCGTGTTGAGCCGCAACATGCGGAAGACTTGGTCGAGTGGATGACCAACCCGTCCTCATCCTCCTCATCCTCTCTCACCCATGCCCAGGGTGCTTTGTCTGGCAAAGCAGCGGCCTCTTCCCTCAGCTCAATGTCATCAGTGACTCCTTCCCTAGCTCCACCATGTCCTCCTGAGGAGTCCCTCGAACTGTTTGACCACAGTGTTGGGTACATGCTCCAGGAGGATGCCCAGCGTTTGGAAGGCTCTGATGATGATACTGAGCTCGATGAAGGCAGTAACATGAGCACGGACAGAGGGGGTGCCCAAGAAGGACAGCAATCTGGCAGTCATGCTCCCCCTGCTGCAGCATACTGCCAGGTTTGCTCCAGTGATGAGGAGGGAGGGGATGATGAGGTCACTGACTCAACGTGGGTGCCTGATAGGAGAGAGGAGGAGGAGGAGGAGGAGGAGGAGGCGGCACATCACCAACGAGGCAGGATGCCCTCCAGGGGCCAGCCTAAGGGCAGCACATTGACTGCATCACACCCCAAAGCTCCACATGTGCAGGGCGCTGCAGTCTCTGCGCGTTATTCAAAAAGTTCTTTTGGTGTGGGCCTTTTTTGAGACGAGTGCATCAGATCGCACCGCTGCTATTTGCAACATATGTCTCAAGCGTATCTCACGTGGCCAAAACATCTCCCGCTTGGGTACCACATGCTTGACCAGACATATGTTGACCTGCCATGCAGTTCGTTGGCAAGCGTATCTAAAAGACCCACACCAAAGAACAAAGAGGATCTCTCCTTGCTCCTCATCAGCTGAGATTTCCAACCCCACTAGAACTCCAGTCCTCTCTGAGACCTGCAGTGAGAGGAATGGAGGTGTAGAATTAGGTGTGTCACAGCCAAGTACTTGTGAGCAATCTGCTTTTGGTACACCGACGTCAGATTGTACCAGGCAAATTTCCCTGCCCCAGCTGCTGCACCGCCGAAAAAAGTTTGCTCCCAGCCATCCACATGCCCAGCGGTTGAATGCTAGCTTGGCAAAATTGCTAGCACTTCAACTGCTGCCTTTTCAGTTGGTAGACTCTGCCCCCTTCCGTGAGTTTGTGGAATGTGCGGTTCCTCAGTGGCAGGTACCCAAACGCCACTTTTTCTCACGGAAGGCGATTCCGGCTCTCTACCGGCATGTGGAAGGCAATGTCCATGCCTCGCTGGACAGGGCGGTCAGCGGTAAGGTGCATATTACCGCTGACTCATGGTCCAGCAGGCATGGACAGGGACGTTACCTAAGTTTCACGGCGCATTGGGTGACTCTGCTGGCAGCTGGGAAGGATGCAGGACAAGGTGCAGTAGTGTTGGAGGTTGTTCCGCCACCACGCCTCCAAAATGCTAATGATTGTGACACACCTCTCTCCTCCACCCCCTCCTCTTCTTCTTCCTCCATTACAGTTCTGGTAAGGGTCAGGCGAATGGTATTTCCCGTAATCCCTCTCCTGAACCAAAGAGGCATGTCGGTCATATTGATGTCTCCTAAGGAGGAGCTTCACCTCAGAGATCGCCCCAGAATCTCCTCCATTCGAAACAAGGCGGTCAAGTTTCCCCCGGAAACGCTGGTAGGTGATATACTTATCTTGCTGCTTCCTTCTTCCTATGGCCTTGAAAAGCCCAACAGTCCGCTGTTTAACAAGCTCCCACCATTCTGACTTGCTGTTGCAAAAGTCTAGGATTGTTACCTGTGCTTGAAAAAAATCCTCAAAGGATTGTCTTACTCTCTCGTCTTCCAGGAGGGCCGAATTCAATCTCCAGATACCCCTCCCCCTAGGTGGTATGTCTGGGGCATTCAGAGTCACAGATAGAATACAGTGATCATAAAACTCCCCTGCCCGACACACAGGTGCCGAAAAAGCGGAGTCTCCCTTTAAAAAAAAACTATCTATCCTACTCTGACTATTACCTCGCTGAAAAGTGAACCCCGTGTTGTCTGGGCAGCGCTTAATGTGCGCATCTACCAGACCTGCTTCCCTAACTATGGCATTAAGAAAAAGGGTGTCATAGCCCAGCTTATCTCTGAAATCTCTCCTGTCTTTAGACCTAGTAATGGTGTTGAAATCACCTCCAAAGATAACCTGCTGGGCCGTAAAAAGAAAAGGCTTAATCTTTGTAAAGAGGCATTTCCTGTCCCACTTCCTCTGGGGACCATAGATGTTAATCAGGCGCAAGTCCTGCCCCTTCACAGAGACGTCTAAGACCATGCATCTCCCTATCTCTACCTCAATTACCCGCCGGCACGTTACCATACCAGAAAAAAGGACTGCAACTCCGCTGTAAGGCTCGGCCGCAAGAGACCAAAATGAGGGACCACGTCTCCACTCCTTCTTTGCCAGATGTATATCGGCCAGACTACTCAGATGGGTTTCTTGCAAAAACAAAATGTCAGCATCAACCTCGCTGAGCAAAAATAAGGCCATATGATGAGCACTTACTGATCTTAAGCTGGCAACATTAATGGTTGCCACTAGGGATGAGCTTCGTGTTCGAGTCGAACCCATGTTCGACTCGAACATCGGCTGTTCGCCCGTTCGCCGAATTGCGAACGATATGGGCCGTTCGCGCCAAATTCATGTGGCGCGTCACGGCCCATAATTCACTGCGGCATCGCAGTGCATTGCTTGCTGATGATTGGCCAAGCATGCACTATGACCCGTATGCTTGGCCAATCACAGCGCCGCCTGAACAGAGAGCCGTAATTGGCCAAAGCCAAGGAGGCTTTGGCCAATTATGGCTCAGGGGATTTAGTACACGCCCCACACTATATAAGGCCGCCTGCACGGCGGCCCTGTGTAGTGTGTGTTCCGGCGTTCATAGATAGAGAGAGAGAGACAGACAGTGTCATTTGATTTGAGTTAGATAGATTCGGCAGAACAGTCAGTCAGTTAGCTGCACTTACAGTGTATTGTGTATATATATGCATCCCAGGTGTTGCATATATATATATACACTGTATTCAGTTTAGCTAGATCCGTTCCTGTTATCTTCTAGACTTTTTACATTTAGTGCAGTGCGTCCTGCTCACAGTGTTCAGCTAGATCCGTTCCTGTTATCTTCTAGACTATTTACATTTAGTGCAGTGCGTCCTGCTCACAGTGTTCAGCTAGATCAGTTCCTGTTAAATTCTAGACTATTTACATTTAGTGCAGTGCGTCCTGCTCACAGTGTTCAGCTAGATCCGTTCCTGTTATCTTCTAGACTATTTACATTTAGTGCAGTGCGTCCTGCTCACAGTGTTCAGCTAGATCCGTTCCTGTTATTTTCTAGACTATTTACATTTAGTGCAGTGCGTCCTGCTCACAGTGTTCAGCTAGATCCGTTCCTGTTAAATTTTAGACTATTTACATTTAGTGCAGTGCGTCCTGCTCACAGTGTTCAGCTAGATCCGTTCCTGTTATCTTCTAGACTATTTACATTTAGTGCAGTGCGTCCTGCTCACAGTGTTCAGCTAGATCCGTTCCTGTTATCTTCTAGACTATTTACATTTAGTGCAGTGCGTCCTGCTCACAGTGTTCAGCTAGATCCGTTCCTGTTATCTTCCTACTGACAGGCAGGCTTGTCTGGTTACAGTATATAAAGCTACCTGAAGAAAATTACTGGTGTTCTTTTTGATCCTATTAGTACCACGGTCAGGCAGCTAGACTATTTACATTTAGTACAGTGCGTCCTGCTCACAGTGTTCAGCTAGATCCGTTCCTGTTATCTTCCTACTGACAGGCAGGCTTGTCTGGTTACAGTATATAAAGCTACCTGAAGAAAATTACTGGTGTTCTATTTGATCCTATTAGTACCACGGTCAGGCAGCTAGACTATTTACATTTAGTACAGTGCGTCCTGCTCACAGTGTTCAGCTAGATCCGTTCCTGTTATCTTCCTACTGACAGGCAGGCTTGTCTGGTTACAGTATATAAAGCTAACTGAAGAAAATTACTGGTGTTCTATTTGATCCTATTAGTACCACGGTCAGGCAGCTAGACTATTTACATTTAGTACAGTGCGTCCTGCTCACAGTGTTCAGCTAGATCCGTTCCTGTTATCTTCCTACTGACAGGCAGGCTTGTCTGGTTACAGTATATAAAGCTACCTGAAGAAAATTACTGGTGTTCTATTTGATCCTATTAGTACCACGGTCAGGCAGCTAGACTATTTACATTTAGTACAGTGCGTCCTGCTCACAGTGTTCAGCTAGATCCGTTCCTGTTATCTTCCTACTGACAGGCAGGCTTGTCTGGTTACAGTATATAAAGCTACCTGAAGAAAATTACTGGTGTTCTTTTGATCCTATTAGTACCACGGTCAGGCAGCTAGACTATTTACATTTAGTACAGTGCGTCCTGCTCACAGTGTTCAGCTAGATCCGTTCCTGTTATCTTCCTACTGACAGGCAGGCTTGTCTGGTTACAGTATATAAAGCTACCTGAAGAAAATTACTGGTGTTCTTTTGATCCTATTAGTACCACGGTCAGTCAGCTAGACTATTTACAGTTAGTGCAGTGCGTCCTGCTCACAGTGTTCAGCTAAACCTACAAGTTAGTGGGGTGCGTCCACCTCACAGTGTTCAGCTAAAGCTACCTGTAGAAGGTTGGTGGTGTTCTCATACTACAGGCAAGCAGTTGATTTTGCTAGCTGCAGTATCAGTACATATATATATCTCCCAGCTTAGTGCAGCTACAGGCCATTAGTATGTCTGGAAGGCCAAGAAGGAGAGGCAGACAGTCACAAGCCAATAAGAGAGGGCAAGCAGGCTCTGTGTCTAGTGCTGGTCGTGGAGACGGTGCATCCTCATCAGCACGTGGCCATGGGACACGCTTGGCCTTTTTTTCGGCAGCTGGCCGTGTTGAGCCGCAACATGCGGAAGACTTGGTCGAGTGGATGACCAACCCGTCCTCATCCTCCTCATCCTCTCTCACCCATGCCCAGGGTGCTTTGTCTGGCAAAGCAGCGGCCTCTTCCCTCAGCTCAATGTCATCAGTGACTCCTTCCCTAGCTCCACCATGTCCTCCTGAGGAGTCCCTCGAACTGTTTGACCACAGTGTTGGGTACATGCTCCAGGAGGATGCCCAGCGTTTGGAAGGCTCTGATGATGATACTGAGCTCGATGAAGGCAGTAACATGAGCACGGACAGAGGGGGTGCCCAAGAAGGACAGCAATCTGGCAGTCATGCTCCCCCTGCTGCAGCATACTGCCAGGTTTGCTCCAGTGATGAGGAGGGAGGGGATGATGAGGTCACTGACTCAACGTGGGTGCCTGATAGGAGAGAGGAGGAGGAGGAGGAGGAGGAGGAGGCGGCACATCACCAACGAGGCAGGATGCCCTCCAGGGGCCAGCCTAAGGGCAGCACATTGACTGCATCACACCCCAAAGCTCCACATGTGCAGGGCGCTGCAGTCTCTGCGCGTTATTCAAAAAGTTCTTTGGTGTGGGCCTTTTTTGAGACGAGTGCATCAGATCGCACCGCTGCTATTTGCAACATATGTCTCAAGCGTATCTCACGTGGCCAAAACATCTCCCGCTTGGGTACCACATGCTTGACCAGACATATGTTGACCTGCCATGCAGTTCGTTGGCAAGCGTATCTAAAAGACCCACACCAAAGAACAAAGAGGATCTCTCCTTGCTCCTCATCAGCTGAGATTTCCAACCCCACTAGAACTCCAGTCCTCTCTGAGACCTGCAGTGAGAGGAATGGAGGTGTAGAATTAGGTGTGTCACAGCCAAGTACTTGTGAGCAATCTGCTTTTGGTACACCGACGTCAGATTGTACCAGGCAAATTTCCCTGCCCCAGCTGCTGCACCGCCGAAAAAAGTTTGCTCCCAGCCATCCACATGCCCAGCGGTTGAATGCTAGCTTGGCAAAATTGCTAGCACTTCAACTGCTGCCTTTTCAGTTGGTAGACTCTGCCCCCTTCCGTGAGTTTGTGGAATGTGCGGTTCCTCAGTGGCAGGTACCCAAACGCCACTTTTTCTCACGGAAGGCGATTCCGGCTCTCTACCGGCATGTGGAAGGCAATGTCCATGCCTCGCTGGACAGGGCGGTCAGCGGTAAGGTGCATATTACCGCTGACTCATGGTCCAGCAGGCATGGACAGGGACGTTACCTAAGTTTCACGGCGCATTGGGTGACTCTGCTGGCAGCTGGGAAGGATGCAGGACAAGGTGCAGTAGTGTTGGAGGTTGTTCCGCCACCACGCCTCCAAAATGCTAATGATTGTGACACACCTCTCTCCTCCACCCCCTCCTCTTCTTCTTCCTCCATGGCCTCTTCCTCGGAACCAGTGGTGCTCCGTAGTCGTTCAAGGGGCTACGCAAGTGCGCAGGCCAAAAGATGCCATGCGGTGCTTGAGCTGGTGTGCTTGGGGGACAGGAGCCACACTGGGGCAGAGGTTCTGTCAGCTCTGCAGGGGCAGGTTCAGAGGTGGTTGACGCCACGCCAACTTAAGGCAGGAATGGTGGTTTGCGACAATGGCACCAACCTCCTCTCTGCCCTCCGACAGGGACAAATGACCCATGTGCCCTGTTTGGCTCACGTCCTTAACTTGGTGGTGCAGCGGTTCTTGGGCAGGTACCCGGGCTTACAGGATGTCCTGAGGCAGGCCAGGAAAGTCTGTGTGCATTTCCGCCGGTCATATAATGCCAGTGCTCGGCTGACGGACCTCCAAAAGGAGTTTAACCTGCCCAAGAACCGCCTAATCTGTGACATGCCCACCAGGTGGAACTCAACGTTGGCCATGCTGCAGCGGCTGCACACGCAGCAGAGGGCCATCAATGAGTACCTGTGCGACTATGGCACCAGGACAGGGTCAGGGGAGCTTGGTTTTTTTTCCCCACGCCAGTGGGCCATGATCAGGGATGCATGCACTGTCCTGTCACCATTCGAGGAGGCCACGAGGATGGTGAGCAGTGACAGTGCATGCATCAGTGACACTGTCCCCCTTGGCCACCTGTTGGAGCACACGCTGCGTGGAATAATGGACAGGGCACTTGAGGCAGAACAGAGGCAGGAAGAGGAGGACTTCCTTAGCTCTCAAGGCCCCCTTTATCCAGACAGTGTTCCTGCGTGCCCGCCGATCACACAGGAAGAGGAGGAGGAGGAGGAGGAGGAGGAGGAGGAAGATTGTGTCAGTATGGAGGTGGAGCCTGGCACTCAGCATCAGCAGCAGTCTTTAAGGGATCAGTCCCAAGAAACACATGGACTTGTACGTGGCTGGGAGGAGGTGGCTGCGGACGTTGTCGTCCTTAGTGACCCAGAGGACTCCGGACCGAATGCCTCAGCAAACCTACGCTGCATGGCCTCCCTGATCCTGCAAAGCCTGCGTAAGGATCCTCGTATTCGTGGTATCAAGGAGAAGGACCAATACTGGCTGGCAACCCTCCTTGATCCACGTTACAAGGGTAAGGTTGCGGACCTTATCTTGCCATCGCAGAGGGAGCAGAGGATGAAACATCTTCAGGAGGCCTTGCAGAAAGGTCTGTGCAACGCGTTCCCAGAGACTGGGAGGTTACAAACTCCTGTTTCTGGACAACGTGTTGCTGAGGCTTCGGTCAGTCAAAGAAGGAGCGGTGGAGAAGGTGGCCGTCTGACCGATGCGTTCAGACAATTTTTTGGTCCGCAGCCCCAAGGTATGATCGGTTCCAGCAACCATCGCCAGCGTCTGTTTTACATGGTGCAGGAATACCTAGGGGCAAGATCAGACTTGGACACCTTTCCCACCGAAAATCCTCTGGGTTACTGGGTCTTGAGGATGGATCACTGGCCAGAGCTTGCACAGTATGCAATTGAGCTACTGGCCTGTCCTGCATCCAGCGTTCTTTCGGAACGCACATTCAGTGCTGCTGGAGGCGTGGTAATCGATCACAGGGTGCGTCTGTCCACCGACTCGGTCGATCGGCTGACCTTCATAAAAATGAATCAGTCTTGGATCACCACCAGCTACCAAGCACCTGATGCTGATGTAACCGAATAATTTTTTTTGAAATCTCAGATCCCTTCAAAGACTGCCTATGCTGATGCTGAGTGACTATCCCTGAGTAATTATCCTCTTCCGCCTCAATCATCACGCTGATAGCTTGTAAGAACATTTTTGGTTCTGGGCGCCACCACCAGTGCCTAAGGCACAATTTTTCAGCCCCTGTTTAACAGGGGCGTGTAATTACAATTTTTGATGTAATACTTTGCAGCAGGGCTCGTTCCTGCATTCCAACTAGAGTGTTTGTGAGGGGTTGCAGTGTTGTGGCACCAGCACCAGGGCCTAAGGCCCAATTTTTCTGCCCCTGTCTAACAGGGGCGTGTAATTACAATTTTTGATGCAATACTTTGCAGCAGGGCTCGTTCCTGCATTCCAACTAGAGTGTCTGTGAGGGGTTGCAGTGTTGTGGCACCAGCACCAGTGCCTAAGGCCCAATTTTTCTGCCCCTGTCTAACAGGGGCGTGTAATTACAATTTTTGATGCAATACTTTGCAGCAGGGCTCGTTCCTGCGTTCCAACTAGAGTGTCTGTGAGGGGTTGCAGTGTTGTGGCACCAGCACCAGTGCCTAAGGCCTAATTTTTCAGCTCCTGTTCAACAGGGGCATGTAATTACAATTCTTGATCTAATATTTCACAGCAGGGCCCTGTGAGGGCTTACAGTGTTGTGGCCACAGCAACACCTAAGGCCCAAATTTCTGCTGAGTATATAGGGCAGGACCCTACTTTCAAACATCTAACTTACAAACGACTCCTACTTGCAAACGGAAGGAGACAACAGGAAGTGAGATGAAATCTACCCCTAGGAAGGGAAATTCTCTCCTGTAAGAGTTAATATGGGAAAACAATTTCTCCTTTCCACTGATGCTTTCCAATCCTTGTTCCACAAAAAAACCCAAATTTTCAAAAAACATTTTTCATTGGGACAAAAAGTGAGGTGAAATCTTCTGAAGAGGAGGAAAGACAGCAAAACAAATGTCACAGGGGTGATAACCCTTCCCTATGTTTTCCAAAAAGCTTAAAAAAGATTTTTTGGCTGGAGCTAAACACGTTAAAAATATACCCGTTCAAAATTACAAAGTGATTCTACTTAACAACAAACCTACAGTCCCTGTCTTGTTTGCACCGCCTGTATACTGCTGTTCAGAGTATATAGGGCCTTTCCTTATTTTAATTTGGGTGCGGGGTTCCCCTTAATATCCATACAAGACCCAAAGGGCCTGGTAATGGACTGGGGGGTACCCATGCCATTTGTCTTACTGATTTTCATCCATATTGCCATGACCCGACATGACATTAAACCCGCAAGCAGTTTTAAATGAGATTTTTTCCTTTAAAAATGACATTTGGTGCAGAGACTGTTCTAAACACGGGAAACACGCGTCACTTTACAGGCATACTATAGACACCCCCCAGGTACGATATTTAAAGGAATATTTCACTTTTTTTTTTTTTACTTTAAGCATCATTAAAATCACTGCTCCCGAAAAAACGGCCGTTTTTAAAAGTTTTTTTTGCATTGATACATGTCCCCTGGGGTAGGACCCGGGTCCCCAAACCCTTTTTAGGACAATACCATGCAAATTAGCCTTTAAAATGAGCACTTTTGATTTCGAACGTTCGAGTCCCATAGACGTCAATGGGGTTCTAACGTTCGTGCGAACTTTCGGTCCGTTCGCAGGTTCTGGTGCGAACCGAACCGGGGGGTGTTCGGCTCATCCCTAGTTGCCACTTTTAACGGAGTGGGAACTGCCATTAGGGTAGTTGAGGCAGCCGTTTCTTAGCCTGACTACTCCCTCTTCCTGGAGAACCAGCGCACTTCGTTGCACCCTGGCACTCATCATCCATAGAGGATGCAGAACTGAATGAGTCCCATTCATCATCATCATCATCATCAGACAGGACCTTAAACTTATTTTCTAAAGGCAAAACTTTAGGATTTAAGGTAACTGAACCCCTTTTTTTCCTTCTTTTGCCCCTCCTCCTCCTATCCTCCAACCACTCCATATCATCCTTAGACAAACCAGACTCAACAGCCTGCCCACACCTATCCTCCCCTCCCCCTCACTCCCCCTTCCCTTATCTACCACCAGGCCAGCCTCTCCACCATCCTCCCCACTCCTCTGCACCCCACGATCCTCAATAGAAACCCTGCAGCGTCAGGGAAGGGGGGTTGGCACCACACCTGACGCACCTGCCTCAGCACCTCTTGCTGCCTCTGCAATTTTAGAAGACACAGACACAGAAGGATTGGACACATTTTTGGCAACTGATACCTTACCTACAGAAGACACAGGCACACTAGGTAAACGCACAGACTGGGGAGACACAGACACATTCGGTATTGGCACAGACTTGGGCATCCCAGACTGGGGAGACACATTGGGTATTGGCACAGACTCAGATGGACTCACAGGCACCCCAGCTGCTGAGCTCTGAGCATCCTCCATGTCCATATGGAAGAACTCTCTTATGAGCTCAGGATTGTTGTGCATTGCCTCAGGACACTGACTGTAAGGATGTCCCACCGCATTGCACAGATTACACCTGATGATATTACAGTCCTTTGCCAACTTCCTATACCCTGACACAGAGAGCACTTCATCACTGGAAAGGAGGATGCAAGATGCTCTTTATCACCACACTTATTGCAGAGCTTTGGCTGGCCTGGATAAAAGATGGTCAGCCTGTCCCTCCCCAGGAAAAACTGAGGATGGCAGATGCTGGACGACATTATCCACAACCTTTAATTTTAGCTGCACAGACCATCCCCCCGTCCATATTCTCCGATCATCTACAATCTTTTTTAGGGGGCTCAGGACGTCTCCATACCTCCTCAACCATACAGATAAATCCCCTTGTGGTATGGATTCATTGCAGACAAAATTGTGACCATTTTAATGAGGGGCTGGCGTGAAACAAGCTTTGGGATGAGCCCTTTCCAGTCCGGCAGGCCCCTACACACATGTTCATACTTCTCCCAAAATATGTCCAAAGACTCCGGACGGATAAAGGATAAATCATATTCATAGAAACCTGCCGGACTGATCAGGGCGAAGATATCTGTGGGTGTAAACCCCATCTGTAGAATCTTATCCACCACTGTCCTCCTATGTGGGGGGATTCCACCGCCTTCCCATTTTAATTGCACAACGTTCCTCCTTTTAAACAGGGAGGAAGATAAACCATTTTCATGCTCCTTCCCTGCTTGCTGTCTCTTCCCAGATCCTGTAGCAGCAACACCAGCATAAGTTTTTCGTACACCAGCAGCATTTGCAGTCTTGTCCTTAGACACAATCAAACCTTCTGGCAGAGAGTCTGAATCAGCTGGAATAGCAGTCTTCTGATTAGCAGATTCAGGACCCTTCCCCTCCTCTGAACACACAGTTTTTTTCCTGGGATCAATCACAGTCATGGCTGCTGCAAACTCCTGGAAAGTTGTAGCACTACTGCACCCAGCATCTCCTCCACCATTCACAGGAACAGCTGCTATGCCTGGTCCAGGCAAAGTCTCTGTATTGTCCATGGACCTCTCTGCAGACTGAAGCTGACAGTTATTAGCAGATGTTATTGCATGCTGTGTATTGTCTATGGGTCTGGGTTGACTGCCTGCAGCACTAAAACCCTCAGCAAGCACATTGTCATTAAAGTTCACATCATCATCCTGCACACACACTGTACCTGCACCTTGTCTCTCCATAGGTCTTTCTTCCACCTGGCTAGGAATGGCGTCCATCTTTTCCTCACCATCCTGGGAAGTCACACCTGGAGTGGATTCAAGTTTATTGATGAAATCCAGCATGTCAGAACCTTCAACCTCCTGCTCAGATGTTCCACATTGCTGGGGAGGGAGGGGGACAGAGGCCTCCACCATTGAGGACTCAGCAGATGTCTGAGGTGTTGAAGAGCTGGGCATCCTCTGGGCCCACTTTCTCACTCTCTGCTGTCTGTACCTGCATCTCCTCACTGGTCTCCTCACCCTCCATGCAGGAAGCGGCTCCTCTTCTCATTTGGCTGAATCTTTCTTCATTCTTATATTTTTCTTTAAATGCTCCACTATTCTCCTTCAGAGAACTCACCAGTTCTTTCTGCTTCCGCAGAGCTTGTTCCAGGTCTTTCAGCTCAGGCCTCAGAGCCGGTCTTTTCTTGCTGAACACTTTGGCACAAATCTGCTTTTTCTTTTTAAATCCATTTTTCAAAGCTACCAATTTCTCCTCTTCCTTCTCAATCCGCTTCAGCGTTTCAATAACCCTCCGTCTAAAGGCAGACAGGGACTCATCTTTCCTTGTGCCAGGCCCAGTGTCGTCCACAGGCTGAGGCCTATCCAGGGGCCCTCCACCAGGGTCCTCCCCAGGATGCTGCTTCACTCCTGGGGCAGAGGAGCAACTCTAGCCCCTGGTCTCTGGAAGCACAGGAGCAAAGGAACTAGCAACCTCACACCTCGCTGTCAAGGAGCGGAATGGCAGTTTCCCACCATCCCTATGCTGAGTTCCCAGGTCTGTACACCTGCTGTGCTCATTATGAGGGGTTAATTTTGTTTATTGAAAAATCTTACAAACAACAACTTATATACAATAAAACCATAATAAATAAATAAAACATATTTACAAAATAATTGAGAACAACTATACAAAACAAAAAACAAGAACATAATAAATGGTGCAAACCAAATTGTGCACAACACAGTCCCTACGAGAGAGCCAGACTAAGGATCATCACCATCACCATGTATGTGGCCTTTTATCAAAAATATATTTGATCTGAAAATCTAGGGGAGTGAAACAAGAATACAAAGAAAAGCCGCACACCCCGAGATCAACAGGCAGCAGCTACAGAGTCCTGATATTCCTCCACTCCCTTATCCAGGCCTCCTGCCACCACCTGTCTTTCTCAAGATCCTGAAACTTCCCAACCTCACCCAGAATGTCCTGCACCACCACTTCCACAGGGAGGATTTTACTCCGTAAGGATACCTGACACCGTGCACTCCACGTGAAATAACAGACTACTAGACTAACTAAAAAAATTGTTTCCAAATCATAATCCCGACGAGTCTGGAATTCCCCATACACCCACTCTGCATAACTCATATGGGGGAGGAAGGGTATACTCAGAGCCCTCCCAACCCTCTTGTACACCTCTATATTAAAAGGGCATTGAAGTAGAAAGTGATCCATGGACTCCACCACTCCTCCACACTCCACTCTCGGGCAGCCCGATCACTCATGGAAAGAAACTTCAAGTTGCCCTTCACATATAGTTTTCAATGAAAGTCAAGCCAAGCCTGATTCCTAAACTTCATTGGGATTCTCTCCAAATTAATCAACCCATCCCCAAAACCAGGCTCGGGCAATTCCTTAAGTCCAGTGGCTTGAAAAAAGCAAAGCTCATGATCCGCTTCTCAAGAAGTTTCCTTTGAAGAGATCTGACTTCTCCTGCTGTTACTTTCCACTGCCAAAGCATTTTCAAACACGGGGCAACATAAGCTGGGAGGTTATAATGCTTGACCCTCAGGCTTTTCACTGGCCCACCATTTTCCCAGTCTTGCAGAAAGGGCCTAAACCAGGACTGGAAAATACCAACCCACTCAGGCGGTCTCTCTGCCAACATATTACCAAGATTGTACTTCACAAACATCAGAGAGAAAAGGACTACAGGGTTGATCATCTCTAGAGCACCCTCCCGCCTAGGAAGGTAAGTCGCATTCCTTTTGATGAGGTGTATTTTGTTCCCCCATAACAGCTGGAAGAAACAACTTTAGACTTGGTATAGAGAGAAACTGGCAAAACGCAAACAAAACTGACATACAGAAAAATTGGAATCAGGTAAGTCATGATCAGATCAACCTTTTCCCTCAAGGAAAGCCACCAACCATTCCAGCTTGCCACCTTGGCATCGGCATTCTCCAGCCTGTTCACCCAATTTGCATGACCATAGTCACCTGGGCCAAATTCAATGTTTAGAACTCTAACTTTTTGCTGGGGCTCCGGGAAGTCATCCGGGAGAACAAAGCTCTCACCTTCCATGCCCATCCAGAAAGCTTCACACTTGTCCTGGTTGACCTTTGAACCTGATGCCTCTGTATACTGCCTTATCACTGAGACCACCTCCTCCGCCAGTCCCAGAGACAAAAACAGAAACATCATCAGCATAGGCCACAACCTTCAAAGGAGGCTCACCAGCGATGCCCAAAAGGTACCCCACACAAAAGTCCACTCTCTAGCCTTCTAATGAAGGGGTCGATTGCAAACACATATAGCAGAGGACTCAATGGACACCCCTGATGCACACCCGAGCTAACCACAAAAGGGCTGCCCGACCCAACCATTAACCAGAGGAAAGCTTTCAGCCCCTTTGTACAAAATCTTGAGCCAATCAAACAAACCCCCCTCCAGGCCATATTTGCCAAGAAGGAGCCATAAGTACTCATGATTAACCCGATCAAAGGCCTTAGCCTGGTCCAATGTCAGCAAAAAATTACCCCAACCAATAGCCCTACAATACTCCAAGGCCTCCTGGACAGCTAACACCGCTGAGAAAGTGCTTCTACCCTGGACCGAGCAGTACTGGTGGTGGGATAACAAACTGCCGGCAACTGGTGATAATCGCCAGAAGAAAATCTTTGCCAGTATCTTTCTATCGACATTAAGAAGGCTAATGGGGTGCCAATTCACAATCATCGAAGGATCTTTACCCTTTGACAGAAGGATCACTGCAGATTGCCTCATGGAGGGAGGGAGAGAACCCTCTTGCAAACAGCCATTAAAAACCTCTGCAAGGTAGGGAGCCAGGATCATCTTAAAACATTTATAAAATTCGGCTGTCAAACCATCTGGGCACTCCAGAAATAACGGACTACTAGACTAACTATAAAAAGTGTTTCCAAATCATAATCCCGATGAGTCTGGAATTCCCCATGCACCCACTCTGCATAACTCATATGGGGGAGGAAGGGTATACTCAGAGCCCTCCCCACCCTCTTGTACACCTCTATATTAAAAGGGCAGTAGAAAGTAGAAAGTGATTAGGAAGTAGAAAGTGATCCATGGACTCCACCACTCCTCCACACTCCACTCTTGGGCAGCCCTGATCACTCATGGAAAGAAACTTCAAGTTGCCCTTCACATATAGTTTTCAATGAAAGGCAAGCCAAGCCTGATCCCTAAAATTCATTGGGATTCTCTCCAAATTAATCAATCGCAAACCCACCCCCAAAACCAGGCTTGGGCAATCCCTTAAGGCCAGTGGCTTGCAAAAAGCAGAGATCATGATCCGCTTCTCAAGAAGTTTCCTTGAAAGAGATCTGACTTATCCTGCTGTTACTTGCCACTGCCGAAGCATTTTCAAACACGAGGCAACATAAGCCGGGAGCTTATCATGCTTGAGCCTCAGGCTTTTCACTGGCCCACCATTTTCCCAGCCTCGTAGAAAGGGCCTAAACCAATACCAACCCATCCAGGCGGTCTCTCTGCCAACATGTTACCAAGATTGTACTTCACAAACATCAGAGAGAAAAAGACTACAGGGTTAATCATCCCTAGACCACCCTCCCGCCTAGGAAGGTAAGTCACATTCCATTATGAGGGGTTCCCACCATCCCTGTGCTGAGTTTCCAGGTCTGTAAACCAGCTGTGCTCATTAAGGGGGGTCCCCACCATCCCTGTGCTGAGTTCCTGGGTCTGTACACCTGCTGTGCCCATTATGAGGGGTCCCCACCATCCTTGTGCTGAGTTCCTGGGTCTGTACACCTGTTGTGCCTATTATGAAGGGTTCCCACCATCCCTGTTCTGAGTGCCCTGGTCTGTACACTTGCTGTGCCCATTATGAGGGGTTCCCACCATCCCTGTACTAAGTTCCTTGATCTGTACACCTGTTGTGCCCATTATGAGGGGTTCCCACCATCCCTGTGCTGAGTTCCCAGGTCTGTACACCTGCTGTGCTCATTATGAGGGGTTACCACCATCCCTGTGCTGAGTTAGGTCTGCACAAAAATTATATTTAAGGTGAATGTAACAGGATTTTGCTGAAAAACACAAAGGTGGGTAGGAACAAAATCTTTGGCAGGAAACTAAAAGGTAACTACACTAGATACCATTCACCATGCATGGCAATTGCCATATTATGTTGAATAAAATATCCACATCTTTTTTTTTCCTCATTCATGTAAACCATTCATAATTTAGTTTGCTCAAATTGTATTAAATTCTTCTCCAGGCATAATGGATTTGTTCCACATTCCTCCCTTATCTCACATTGTACTGCTTTGTGTCATACACATTTGTCCTAATTTCTGCTTATAATAATGGCTCTCTCCTGTTTATCATTAGGTCGGGGAAACCATTGTTCACAGATACAGTATCAGGCTGAAAGCATAAAGACATTTATGGCTTTTTAACCACTTGAGCTCCAGAAGGTTTTACCCCCTTCATAACCAGGACATTTTTTTTTTGCTTTTTAGCACAGCACTACTTTAACTGGCAATTGTGCAGTCTTGCAACACTGTACACAAATGAAATTTATATCATTATTTTCACACAAATAGTGCTTTCTTTTTCTGGTATTTGATCACTTTAAATTTCTGCTATAAAACATATCTAAAAAAAAAAATCAAATGTCGTCATAAATTTAGGCCAAAATGGGTTCTGCTACATGTCTTTGATAAAATAAAAAAAAAAATATATATATATATATATATATATATATATATATATTTCCAATGAGTGTATATTGAATGATTTATTTTGTGAAAATTATAGCATCTACTGGAAGTCTATTCAATTACTTTTCATTAAAATAATACTTTCTGAAATCAGTTTCGATCTTTCCTCCTGATAGTTTGAGGTCATCTTGCTGTGTTTTTGATCTTAGCTTACCTCTGCCAGGTGCTGTAAACACAGGTCTGAACAGGGAGCAGACAGATAGCTAATGCCAAGGAGCTGTCATTGACGGTAAGTCCTTTGTCTAAGTGGTGAAGCAACTCTACTCAGGGCCACCAGGCCAACATATATTATTTGTTCTGGGCCAAGAGCCAAATGACCCCCCTGGGCTAGTTGTCCGCTGTTGGCAAACCTGACCAATCCTGGTTAAATCTCCATCACTGGGCAGACAATGGACCCATGGCACCTGCTATTGTAATAAAGATCTTTATTTTTTATGAACAAGTTAACTTTCCACCCTGTTTTTCTGGAATGCTCTCCAGCCGCATGCCACATTCTACAGACAGTACTGAACATCATACAAATGCAAGTTGACAGGAATGTTCTATACGCAATGTGATAATTTGGCAGGAGTTTATTCCAAAGATTAACACTTGTCAGGAACAGTCAAGGCAAGACTTATGCCGCGTACACACGGTCGTACTTTTCGTCTACAAAAGTCCAACGGACGCTGACGGACTAAAGCTGGCTGGTAATCCGATCGTGTGTGGGCTTCTCCGGACTTTCAACGTACTTTTTTAGCCTCAAATCCGACGTACTTTAGATTTGAAACATGCTTCAAATCTTTACTTCGTAACTACGACGGACCCCGAAGTCCGCTCGTCTGTATGCTAGTCCGACGGACAAAAAAACGACGCATGCTCATAAGCAAAAACTAAACGGAAGCACTCGGTCTAGTAAAACTAGTGTTCGTATTGTAGGTAGCACATTCATCACGCTGCAAAATCTGTGATCGTTGAATGCAGCGCATTTTATTTCTTCATTACGAATGCTATAAAGAACGAAGGTGTTTTGCTGTTCATATTCAGAGTTCTCCCAAACTGATTTCTGGATTCTTTTTCTCTTTGATCTCATGAATGATATAGTATGCTTTTTAAAAACAATGTTTCCATACTAATATAATATTTTTAACCTTTTTTTTTTTTTTTTTTTTTTTGTGTGGAATCATATTTTCTTGTAATTTTTATCCAGATATTTATTTTATGATTGGTGTTGAACTTTTTTATATGTTTATCTCTAGATTTTTAATTTTCATTTTTTTGGTGTTTGTAAAGTTACCACAAATAACGCATTTGTATTTTTTTATTTTTTTTTTTTTTTAGATTTTTTAGGTTTGTAAAGTTACCACAAAGAACCCATTATAATTTTTTTTTTTTTTTCTAGTGATTATTTTTTATTTTTAAGATAAAGTTAACCCAAAGCACCGTTTTTGGTTATGTATATTTTTGTTCTTTCCCAGACTTACCACTCGAACATTATTAACATTAGTAATGTATTTTTGGTGTGTTTTTGCAAACTCAATGAGATTGTTGTCCCTTGATAATTTAACATTGTGTGTAAAATCAATGATTTAAAAGAAAACACATAAAGTCTTTTGCTAAACTCAAAAAAAGATCCATTTATTCATGGTCAAAATAAAATAAAGAGGAAGTCAACGCTGGAAAAAGTCTGTGTACCAGAAAATTGGGATCTTGAGGAGTCCATATAAGAGGGAGCACAATCTGGTCCAAGAATCCCAGAGATCAACAGCACCAGCAGATGATATAGATGTCCCCAGACTGTGGTACTACAACAGCCTGCGTCTTCTGTCAGACCAGACTGAACCCAGGTCATCACTTTCTTCTCTTCCCTGCAGCCTTCCCTCCACGCTGCCCTGCACCCTTCCCTGCAGCCTTCCCTGTAGCCTTCTTTGGAGGCTGTGGCTGTGGTGTTTCAGTTGTGGCAGGAGGAGGAGGAGGAGGAGGAGGAGGAGGGGGGGCTGCCTCATGTAGTTGTGTGTTTCGGGTTAGCGTGCCCTGCAGCCCCTTCTGGATAGTTTCCCCAAATAGGCGCTCGCAAATGAGACGCTGCTCCCAGTCCATTTGAAGAAGCCTGCTGGCTAAGTAGCAGCCATAGGCCTCTTCTGCTTCGGGGGGGCTCCTCAAGAAACGTGTGGCCTCTTGCATGAGGCGCAGGGATGCCTCCTGTGTGACGGCCCCCTTCCTGGCCCTTTTTTTGGGAAGGTGGAGGGGAGGCACTTGTGATTGGGTCATGCTCCTACTGGGCCCAGCCACCTCACTGTGACCAGCCACCTCACTTGGCCCAGCCACCTCACTGGGACCAGCCACCTCCTGCCTGACACTGGGCCCAGCCTCCTCCAGGATGATGGGGAATCCGGCCTCCTCCAGGCTGTCCATGGGCCCGGTCTCCTCCTGCCTGCCACTTTCCACACATTCCTCCTGGATGGACTCATCCTGTGTATAAAAAAAGGACATAGTTTTAGTATATTTTTTGGGGTTCATCAATGACACACAATTTATTTCTCATGACTAGCAAATTTAATGTGAATACATCTCTTTAATAAAAGAGTCTAATCAGACACCCTAATTTTTTCTAGCAGGTGCCAAACATATTTAGCTACTCCTGTCAATTGATATGTCTACACAATTTTGAGTGCAAAAATCTGGGAGAAAATTCTAACATCCAGTTAACCTCATTAATATTAGTACAGTAAATATTGTTTAAACTAATTTACCTGACTCCAGATGGTCATATCCGGTTCATCCAGGATGGAAGACCCAGCTTGCTCCTCATCAGCCTCTGCTGGGGTGGAGGGAAGGGTGGAGGGAAGGGTGGAGGGAAGGGTGGAGGGAAGGGTTGAAAGTGATGCCCTGGCTTCAGTCTGGTCATCAAGAAAACGTAGTTGATTGTAGTACCACAGCCTGGGTACATAAACATCATCTGCTGATGCTCCTGATCTCATTGATTCCTGGATCTTCCTATGCTCCCTCTTATACATATTCCTCAAGACCCCAATTTTCTTGAGCAATGTCTCCATTGTTGCGTCCGGGATGGTCGCCTGGACAAAGGACAGAAGTCTCTCCAGCGTTGACTTCCTCACATGCTTAGCATAATACTGAGGGTGTTTTACCTCCCACAAATTCCTCATCTCTCGATATTTCGTAATGAAAGCTGTAAGGAACTCTGGATCCTTAAATAGGGGATTCATTATATCTGGAAAAGATAAAGTCACAAGACAAAAAACACTTATTAGGTTTCTGCTAACCCCTCATCATCTTCTCCCTATGTAGGCCTCATCAATCTATCAAGCCATATAGGCCGCTTGCTACAAAGTCATGACCATAAAAAAACCAAAAAAAAAAAAAAACATTTTAAATTACCTTCGTTAAGTAACGTCCCGGTCCACTATCACCTACGCACAGAACGTACGTATGACACGTGCACAAGGCCCCTCTTTATACACTACGCATGTGTGAAACTCCGCCTGCGTCGCCGCTCCTGACGTTCGATTTTAACTCATGTTCTCCGCCCCCTAATTCGACGCACAGAACGTACGTACGACACGTGCACAAGGCCCCTCTTTATACACTACGCATGTGTGAAACTCCGCCTGCGTCGCCCGCCCCTGACGTTCGATTTTAACTCATGTTCTCCGCCCCCTAATTCGACGCACAGAACGTACGTACGACACGTGCACAAGGCCCCTCTTTATACACTACGCATGTGTGAAACTCCGCCTGCGTCGCCCGCCCCTGACGTTCGATTTTAACTCATGTTCTCCGCCCCCTAATTCGACGCACAGAACGTACGTACGACACGTGCACAAGGCCCCTCTTTATACACTACGCATGTGTGAAACTCCGCCTGCGTCGCGCGCCCCTGACGTTCGATTTTAACTCATGTTCTCCGCCCATTTTTAATTACGGCGCGTAGTGGGGTGAATAATGGCGGAGACACATGACATGTTAACTACCTCAGGTAGCGAAAAAAGCCCGGAGGCTGGAACGTCAACAAGATCTGTGAAGCCTAGATTTAAGGCCTCCAATATGAGTTTTGAAGAGATGGTGGAGATGGTGGCCATTCTTCGAAAAAAGGACTATGATGGGAAGTATGGGCCGTACGCCCGGCCAAATTTGCGCAAGGCCAAAATAATGGCGAAGGTGGTGGACACTTTACAGGCTTCTTTTGGGGTCCAGCGCTCCAAGGATCAAATTCGAAAAAGATGGTCTGACCTCAAGCTCAGGGAGCCGGATCAGTACAGACGGATCCGTAAAGTGCTTAAAAAAAGTAAGTACTTGTCGTGTTTTTCTCTTGTGTTTATTACCTTGTATACTGCTCCATGTGCTTTTCATTCCTATACGATTTTTGTTTCGTCGTTTCAAACGATCTTTTTAATAAACATCGTTACATATCTATATATGTATATATGTGTATGTATATATATATATATATATATATGTATATATATATATATATGTATATATATATATATATGTATATATATATATATATATATATATGTATATATATATATATATGTATATATATATGTATATATATATATATATATATATATATATATATATATATATATATATATATATATATGTATATATATATATATATATATATCTATATACATATATATATATATACATATATATATATACATATATATATAGAGAGAGAGAGAGAGAGAGAGAGAGAGAGAGAGAGAGATAGATATAGGTAGATAGATAGATCGATATAGAAATGTAAAACATTATTTTGGAATAATTTAAGTTATGTTTTTTTTTTTTTTTACATTTATTTAGATATTTATATTTTGCTACAGATATAGAGAGAGAGAGAGAGATTAAAAGATTCTTAACTATATTTCGAGATATTGATATCTATCTATCCGATATGTATTTTTCATTTTTAATATTGAGGTAAAATAGGAACTCTACACAAACAGAACATTTGTACACCACTTCACTACAAAGGTAGGAAAATTACTATGTACTAAAATATCTGTGTGCTAAGTAGATTAATTTTTTGTTTCACATAGGGGAAAAATCACTCAGCCAACAAGAACACAGTCCACCCCAAGCCAAACAACATACTTGGGAAATCAGCCCAAGCCCCACTGAGGATGTGGATGAAGGAGAGGTGGGCGACATGGGCACCCCACCAGGTGAGTGTCTGACACACCAGCTTACGGAAATCTATGCATGGCTGCCTTTTCTTTTATGTAATTATTCTACTCTATTTTAGGTGATCTGGTTGTGCTTGAGTCAAGCAACAGCCCCACCCCCGAGGATGTGGAGGAATTATGCGACATGGGCACCCCAGCAGGTCAGTGTCTGAGACAACAGCTTTATTATGGTAAGGTAAACTATGTATGTGTGCATATTTCTAAACACATTATTTGTTTTCATTCCACTTTAGGTACAAGAACTGAATATTTCACCTCAGACAGTGCCCAACGGCTAATTGGTCAAATAATGGCCTGGAATGGGGAGATCGATCAAATGCGGAATCGGCTGGATTGTATGCAGCAGGAAATGAAGGACATGATTGATGTTTTGGGTCGAATCTAAATTCCCTTTTTGAAACCCCAAAACATCCATCATGTCCTTCATTTCCTGTTTTGCTGACCCCATTCTGGGCCTTCTCTTTATTATTTTTGCATTACGTATATGGCTGTTTAACAAAATTTAAAAAAGGAGGGCTGTTTATAGAAACTACATAAAAAAAAAAAAAAAAAAAAAAAACTTGATTTTAACAAAAAAAAAAAAAAAAAAAAATTGATTTAAAAAAAAAACAAAAAAAAATTTAAAAAATTGATGTAAAAAAAAAAAAAATTAAAAAAATTGATTTTAATAAAAACACAAATAAAACTAAAAAAATTTCTTAAAAAAAAGTAAATTAATAAAAAGATTTTTAAAAAAATTAAAAAAAAAAAAAAAAAAGGATTTTAAAAAAGCCCAAAAAATTTTTTTAGGGATTATGTACAAATCTTCATATATAATTATATTTTTCATAATTATTAAGATATCATTATATTTTTGGCTAGGAACATTTTATAATAAATGCATAACTGAATGCATAACAACGATTAATAAAAAAATCTCCTTATAGGAATTCAAGAAATGTGTGGTTTGTTATTTCTATGCTCAGTATCAGTTTGGTTATAATTGTCAACAAGTTGTTTACAGTGGCAATGGAGCTTATTTAGACATTTAAAAGGAAAATACAGTTGGCACTACAACTGATCGACCATAACCTTAGGAGAAAGCCCAAAAGAAAGGCAAGCAATAAATCGAATTCAAGATTTCATCAAAATTTTTTTTATTTAAAAAAATTAAATATCCTGGCCCATTGCAATGGCCCCCCTACCCATAAAATAATTCACATATTGCTGTCTAACTTGACGGGCACTTTGGGGGGCCAAGCCAGTACGGACAGTATCCAGGCCCGTAAGGTGGTCATCTAGAAGTACGGCCTCAGGCCCAACTGTTCCGATATAATTTTGTGAATGTTTTTGTAAAAATTTGTGCAGAATGCAGCAGGATAAAATGATAAAATTAAGTTTGTATTCCGCCAAATTAATCGATGTTTGAAACAGGCGGAACCGGCTGGCCAGAATCCCAAACGCATTCTCAACCACTCTTCTAGCTCTGGCCAGCCGGTAATTAAAAACCCTCCTCTCCGGGGTGAGGGTTCTTTGGGGGAATGGCCTCATGAGGTGCTTGCTCAGAGCGAAGGCTTCATCGGCAATGAAGACAAAGGGGAGTCCTTCCACGTTATCCGCATCAGGTGGCAATCCCAGGCCACCACTCTGGAGACGCTGGCAGAACTCCGTCTGGGCAAATACTCCTCCATCCGACATCCGGCCATTCTTCCCCACGTCCACATATAAAAATTCATAGTGTGCCGACACCACCGCCATTAAAACAATACTGTGGAACCCCTTATAATTAAAATAATATGACCCCGAATGGGGTGGTGGCACGATGTGGACATGTTTCCCATCTATAGCCCCTCCACAATTGGGAAAGTCCCAACGGCTGGCAAAATGGGATGCCACAGTCTGCCATTCCTGTGGCGTTGAAGGAAACTGGGGAATCAAACAAGAAAACCAAAATCATTAATTTGGAAGGTAACATTGCAAGAAAATTATACAATTAAAAACATTATTCCCCAGCATCAGTATAACATTAAATAATTTAAATCTTCTGTAATATCTAATATGGAAAGGCACACTTATCAGATTGCTCACCCCCTCTGATGGAACATTGATTACATTTTAGGGGGTTGTGAAATCCATAAAAAAGATTACTTTTAGGACACGCAGGAATTTAGGGACTAAAAAGGCTACAAGACTGCAGTTGTCGCACTCTGCAAGTGCACTTGCTAACCAGCTTACAGTAAATGAGGGAAGGTAAAAAGGCAGTCATGTTGCAAGGAGTACACAATCACATGCAAGGGCAATTAATGAAAACACTTTGTGGCTTGCATATGATTTGATGATGGAAATCAGCAGAGCTTCTGCTCATTTACTAAAGCACTGGAACAAATGCACTTGTAGAGTGCACATGCATTTTGCAAAGTGCAACATATATTTGCTTTATACAAATCAACAACACAGAACATTCAAGCCAATTTTTACGAGGGTGTGGGGGGGGGGGGTAATCAAGCTAATTGCTAATTAGCAGCACACTATTTGGAGTGAGTTTAGGTGGGGGGTGGGGGGTTGGGAAATCAAGCTAATTGCTAATTAGCAGCACACTATTTGGAGTGAGTTTAGGTGGGGGGTGGGGGGTTGGGAAATCAAGCTAATTGCTAATTAGCAGCACACTATTTGGAGTGAGTTTAGGTGGGGGGTGGGGGGTTGGGAAATCAAGCTAATTGCTAATTAGCAGCACACTATTTGGAGTGAGTTTAGGTGGGGGTGGGGAAATCAAGCTAATTGCTAATTAGCAGCACACTATTTGGAGTGAGTTTAGGTGGGGGGTGGGGGGTTGGGAAATCAAGCTAATTGCTAATTAGCAGCACACTATTTGGAGTGAGTTTAGGTGGGGGGTGGGGGGTTGGGAAATCAAGCTAATTGCTAATTAGCAGCACACTAAATACACTCAAACAAAATACATTCAAAATGAGTAGACTAGGTGGATATGTTCCCATCATTGCATGTTGGGGAGGTTATTGAAGGAAAATATACATGCATGACAAAAAAGAACAGGAAAAAAATGCAGCATGTGTGAGGATAAAAAGGGGACATTCACACTATATTGCAATGATGGTAAGTAGTGTTTGAAGCAAGAAATACATTACATTATCAAAGATTACATAAAAGAACATGTGATGCTAATCAAAGAAAAATATCTTACCTTAATATAGTCCTTCTGCAGGACCTGGATGATGGCAGAACAGGTCTCTGGGATAATGATCCCCAGAGCCTGGGGGGAGATGCCTGTCGAGAACTTGAGGTCCTGCAGGCTTCTCCCTGTCGCCAAGTACCGCAACGTGGCAACTAGCCTCTGCTCCGGAGTGATGGCTTGCCTCATGCAGGTATCCTGCCTGCTGATATAGGGGGTCAGCAAAGCCACCAAACGGTCAAAAACGGGGTCCGTCATCCGGAGAAAGTTCCTGAAATCCTCAGGATTATTCTCACGGATCTCACGGAGCAATGGCATGTGACAGAACTGGTCACGCTGGAGCAACCAATTCTTGGTCCATGAACTCCTCCTCGCCCTGTTCATGGACTGGTCTTGGTCTGAAGAATAAACTACAGCACCAAACACATACAATGCACGAGCTCGACGACGAGTACGTACAGGTAACATGGTTACAAAACGGTCGGCTGGTCAGAACGCACTAAACAGAACGCACTGAAGAACAGCAAGGCCTGTGAAGAGCGACCTGAAAATCAGGAACGAGCGGACAATAAAACAAAGATTTCTCAATGCCAACTGACCAAACGCACTGAAAAGCAGATACAAACCTCACAAGCACAGACTGAACAACAGTTAAAACGAACTGAAAAATACGAGTCTCACAAGCGCGAATCGTCTCTCACCAAACTTCTACTAACACGAGATAAACACGAGATTAGCAGAAGGAGCCCAAAGGGTGTCGTACGGGCTATTGAACTTCCGTTTTATAGTCTCGCCGGACTTGGTGTACGTCACCGCGTACTATGCTGTCGAACTTTTGTGTGGTCGTGTGTAGGCAAGTCCGTTCGTTAGAAAGTCTGCCGCAAGTCCGCCGAAAGTACGCCGGAAGTATGTCGGACAGGCTGTCCGACTTTTGTAGCTGAAAAGTCCGACCGTGTGTACGCGGCAAAAGAGTATTGTAACCTAGTATAGCAGCATGTGGTACATGTCAATGTATTTACTTATACGTAGCACAGTAAAGCCTTTTTAGACCATGTTTCATCACCATGGACTTTTTTTTTAAATCAGAGGCACCATTGGATTTATAACACTGGATGGACTTTGACATGCACATATTGCACTACTAGACTGCATTCAGGCTGAAAGTTGCGCAATTTTACAGAGATTTTGCCACGATTTTGCTGCAACTTTAATGCGTTTTGCCCAATTTTCTACAGGTTAAATGGTCACCAATGTAAAATGAAGAAAAACACCTGTAATCTGCCTAAAAAGAAGCTCTAGAACTTATTTGAGCTGCAGGTGCCCCTTCAATACCTGCCGCCACCTCCCTATACATGCGCCCAGCCCCTTTCAGGAAGCTGGACGCATGGACTCCTCTAGTGGGGGTGGGAGGGTGTTTCATCAGATTAGGGCCAGAGGCTGTAATAGGCTTCAAAAAAGGGTGGGCTCGGGGAGCAGAGAGTGTGCCCTGATCCCACCCAATTGTGACCATAGCCAATTAATTGTCACTATTTTCACACCACAGTGCCTCTCCACCAATCAGGGGGCAGGTCAATGAGACCTGTTTCTCGACTGGCCAAAGTGCCAGGCGATCCTATTGGATGCCTAGCGCTCTGGAAGAGGAGACACTCTGGAGCCGAAGCCGCCGCTGACACCACACCACAGCAGCCTGCAAAGAACCAGGGAGGAGGAGAAGGAGGAGGAGGAGAGGAGAGCACACCGCCGCTGCCACTAAGTGCCGGACCTCTCGTGGGAGGGGGGGTGGGGTAAGTGCAGCGATTCCCACGCAGAGGGTGGGGGGTTAAGTGCCCAGATCCCCATGCCAAAAGTGGGAGGTAAGTGCTGTGATCCCCATGCCAGGGGTGGGGGTGGGGTAAGTGTCGCGATCCCCGAGCCGGGGATGGGGGATGCTGTCAGTGCCGCAAGCCCCGCGTTGGGGGTGGGGAGTGCTCTATATACCCTATCTGTGATGCTGAGGTGTATACCTTATCTGTGATGCTGACCTATATACCCTGATCCGTGATGCTGGGCTGTATACCCTATCTGTGATGCTGGGCTGTATAATCTATCTGTGATGCTGACCTATATACCCTATCTGTGATGCTGGGCTGTATACTCTATATGTGATTCTAGACTATATCTACCCTATTTGTGATGCTGAGCTGTATACCTTATCTGTGATGCTGACCTATATACCCTTATCTGTGATGCTGGTCTGTATACCCTATTTGTGATGCTGGGCTGTATACCCTGTCCTGTTATGCTGGACTATATACTCCTGACATTATGGGTGGAATACAGGGAACTAAGCGGGTGGATTCTATATGGGGTGGGGCTTATTATAAGTGTGAGGGGTCAAAAAGGAAGGACGGGGTCTGGTGCCCCCCCATCCAAAAACTTCACCAGCCGCCGCTGGTTTTGGAGCTTCTAGCTTCAGGCATTTTGGAGTGGAGATGTGAACCATCTCCATAGAGAATGGTTGATTTTTTTTTTTCCCCTCCAGTGTTTTGTAGCTTCAGGCTGGGTTCACATCTAACGCCGATGCGGCTCCCAGCAGGGGTCCTGTGCGTCCTGGTTCACCGTTTCAGGTCCGATTTCAGCCCGAATTTTGGGCTGAATTCGGACCTGAAACGGACCAAAAGAAGGCACAGGTGATATGTGAACTGGCTCCATAGAGAGCAGGTCACAATCTCCTGCTATTGCGGATTAGACGCGGGGGTCCCGCATTCAATTGCCAATAGTGTGAACGCAGTCTGAGACTTCAAGCTACAAAATGCTCAGGTGTGAATGGAGCCTAAATGTTTAATGTGCATTATTAACACACAATATTAAGCCCAATTTATATTATTGCTTATTCATTGGCAGGATTATATGAGTGATGACAGATACATGTGTATGCTTGCAAAAACACACAAGCACCATTTGATTACTTTTTTTTATTGTTTATGGTTTAGTTGTTAAGTTAAAGGAGCAGCACATTACTATAATTTTGATATATGTAAATATGTATCGTTGCACAAAAATACTCATCCATTAATTGAGATCTGTGCAGTTCAAAAAAAAAATGGACATCTTACTACCAATAGGTGCAGAGAGGAAACAATACAAAAAAAAAAAATTATTCTTCGTGGCATAGATACAACAAGGTGTTGGAAACGTTCCTCAGAGATTTTTGCTCCATAGTGACATGATAACATCACACAGTTGCTGCAGATTTATCGGCTGCACATCCATGATGCGAATCTCCCGTTCCACCACATCTATTGGATGGGATGTGGTGAGTGTGGAGACCATTGGAGTACAGGGACCTCATTGTCCAGTGGTGAGATGATTGGAGCTTTGTGACATGGTGCATTATCCTGCTGGAAGGAGCCATCAGAAGATGAGGACACTGTAGTCATAAAGGGATGGACATGGTCAGCAACAATACTCAGGTAGGCCGTGGTGTTTAATCGATGCTCAATTGGTATTAAGGGGCCCAAAGTGTGCCAAGAAAATATCCCCCACACCATTACACCACCAGCCTGAACCGGTGATATAAGGCAGGATGGATCCATGATTTCATGTTGTTTACACCAAATTCTGACCCGACCATCTGAATGTTGCAGCTGTAATCGAGACTCATCAGACCAGGCAACGTTTTTCTAATCTTCTATTGTCCAACTTTGGTGATCCTGTGCGAATTGTAGCCTCAGTTTCCTGTTTTTAGCTAATGGGAGTGGCACCTGGTGTGGTCCTCTGCTGCTGTAGCCCATCTGCTTCAAGGTTCAGTGTGTTGTGCGTTCAGAGATGATATTCTGCATACCTTGGATGTAACGAGTGGTTATTTACTTTTGCCTTTCTATCATCCCGAACCAGTCTGCTAGTGGCGTTGGGGGGGGGGGCTGGAGCCCCGAAACGGGCCGAGTGACATAGCAGGTCCCGCCTTCTGGAGCCTGCAGCGCCTATGATGGACGTCCCACTGGTCCAATACGGGGATCGCAGGACATGTGACATCCCTCATAGGCACTGCAGGCTCCAGAAGGTGGGAATTACAATGCGCCCGTGGCGCCACATCACTATGAGATCCCTGCTCGGCGCTCGGGTGGGACGGCTCTCCTCTCCTCCTCTGGCTGCCTGCTGTGATGATTATGATGATGATGATTATGATGATGATGGGCGCACCGCACACCACAGCTGAGCTGAGCTGCTGCAGGACACATGAAGTCTGTCTCCTGGTCAGGTAGGTCAGTGTATGTCACTACCGTTAGTGTGTGTATGTCAGGTAGGTAGCTCAGTGTATGTCAGGTAAGTCAGTGTATGACAGGTAGGTAGGTCGATGTATGTCGGGTAAGTCAGTATATATTAGGTAGGTAGGTCAGTGTGTCAGGCAGGTGAGTTTAGTGGTCAGCATTGATGGGCACTGGTAAGCCAGGCAGCAACAAGCAAGTGAGCTTACCCCCCCGCCACACAACCCCACTGCCCAGCCAAAAGACCCTGTGCCACTAGCGACCCCCCCCCCCCCCCCGTGCCAGCCTTGGACTTCAGGCTGAAGCCCCTGGTCTTTTTGCCACCTAGCAACGCCCCAAGGCATTCTTGTCCACACAACTGCCGCTCACTGGATATTTTCTCTTTTTCTGACTATTCTTTGTAAGCCTGAGAGATGGTTGTGTGTGAAGATCAGCCAAAAATATCATCATATTGGTTATATATATGAACTCTGTATTTTTAACTATGTCTTTTGTCTTGTGTATGACTTTTAATATAATGTAATAACACTTTATTTGTGTGATTTCTCAGCGACACATATAAAGTCCCAATTTGCTTTCCTGTCCTCTTGGTGTTGGGGACAGAAAGCGGTTTTTATATTGCTTGTACATGACTATGGATGGTGTCTACTGGGAAATAAGAATTAAACGGGTTGAACTCAAGCAGAGCACCTTCACATACTGTAATGCCGCGTACACACGGTCGTACTTTTCGTCTACAAAAGTCGGACAGCCTGTCGGACAGACTTCCGGCAGACTTTCGGTGGACTTGCCGCGGACTTGCGGCCTACTTTCTAACGACCGGACTTGCCTACACACGACCACACAAAAGTCGGTCGGATTCGTACGTGATGACGTACACCGGACTAAAATAAGGAAGTTCATAGCCAGTAGCCAATAGGTGCCCTAGCGTGGCTTTTTGTCCGTCGGACTAGCACACAGACGAGCGGATTTCGGGGTCCGTCGTAGGTACGAAGTAAAAGTTTTGAAGCATGTTTCAAATCTAAAGTACGTCGTATTTGAGGCTAAAAAAGTCGGTTGAAAGTCCGGAGAAGCCCACACACGATCGGATTACCAGCCAGCTTTAGTCCATCAGCGTCTGTTGGACTTTTGTAGACGAAAAGTACGACCGTGTGTACGCGGCATTAGACATGTGCAATTTGTTTTGTTCCAAATTTGTTTTTTTTAACAAATTCGTAAATTTGTAAATGCATTAATTCGTAAATTCGAAATTCGAAAATCTGAAAACACGAAAATTCGAAAATCTGAAATAATAGCTAACTATTAAATTATAGGCATTGGGAGGGGGTGTGGCGACCGGGCTCCAAGATGGACGCTTAACCTAGGAGCTCCACTCGCCCACGGGAGATAATCCACAGCCATCAGAGCCCACTGGTGCCATTCACGGCTTTACAAACCGACATCCTATCGGCAAGACCCCGCTGAACAAGAAGAGGATGCCCAGACACCGCAAAAACCCGCAGCAGCTGCAAAAGACGACGAGTGATTACACCGCTCGCGGGCTACAACAAAATAGCGATGGAACACGGGCTCTCAGGCCGGAGCAAGGGCCCGGATCGAGTAGCGGCAAAAACAGGCCTCCATCCGCCGCTATCTGCTCCTCTAACCCACCCAGCGAATCCTCCTCGGACCCATCCAGTCCCTCTACGAGGAGTCCGGCCACATCAAAGCCGCGGAGGGACTCCCCAGTCAGACGGCAGGCCGATCCGGACATGGACATGGAGGTAAGTGGGCCTCACAGTACTTCCAACCACCAGAGCAGTCAGGATGGGGATCCTATTAAAGACTTCCCCACAGCAGATAGAGCTGTATCAGACACTCTGATAAAAGACAAGCTACTGTCCCTGCGCTCCTCATTACAGGCAGACATGGTCAGGGGGATAAATGAATTCCAAAGAGAAGTGCAAGCAATAGGCCACAGAGTACATCAGGTGGAAAACAAAATGGAGGAATATACCTCAGCTTACAATGTGATGGTGGAGGCTCACACAGCTCAGGGGGAGGACATAATGTGGATAAAAGACAAACTGCCAGACCTCGAGGACAGGTCCAGGAGAAACAACCTCAAACTGAGGGGTATCCTAGAAGATGTTCCCCCTACCCAGCTCCTGCAATATGCCCAGACCCTATTCTCCACACTGGTGCCAGAAGCAATAGCACATGATCTCCTTGTGGACAGAATACATAGGGTCCCCAAACCATCCTTCCTTCCTGATGACATTCCCAGAGATGTCTTACTGAGAATGCATTACTACCACATAAAAGACCGTGTACTACAGGCCTCCCGTAAGCCAGAAAACATTCCTCAGCAGTATGCCAATATCAGACTGCTCCCTGACCTTTCCAGACACACCCTACAACGTTGCCGCAACCTGCTGACAATACCAAAAGCCTTGAGAAACCATAAAATCCTCCATAAATGGAAGTACCCTGCTACACTTTCTATTACCCATAATGGGGTCACTATCTCGGTATCTACCTTAGAAGAAGGGCTCACTGCTTTAAGGCGCTGGGATATCATCCATGACCATTCCATCCCACAATCACATCCAGCAGGGCCCATGTTCATTCAAAACGAATGGCAAATTGTATCTCACAAGCGTTCAAATAAGAATAACGCAGATGTAAGCTCATAAATGAAGTCCACAGACACACAAGTTTATCTCCAGGGTTGAGTTTCCCAGTTCAAATCTCTTCATCACCCCTATAACACCAGTGGCAGTTACATCTGCACGAGGATCAATTTTAGGATCCATTTCTTATGATACCCATGTTGACTGTTCTTTTTGTTTTATGTCTTTGTTCATTTTACTTTTCATGTGATATACACTGTTTAGCTTGAAACAACCTCGCCTCATCCGTGGACAATGATTCAACGAAGATGTCCTTTTCCAATGGCACAGCAGCAATACAAGTCAAACCCTTTGGTCGCAGTGAGTACTCCTACTACACAGCTTCACAAACTACCTCACATCCCTTACAATGATGATTACATGTCTATCAATTAATGCTAGAGGTCTAAACCACCTGTCAAAACGGTTCTCTTTGTGGAAAGAAGCTAGTAAACAAAAGGCAGACATCCTATGCATCCAGGAAACGCACTTCCAACTCAACAACACAACATACTGTGCACACAAGGACTATCCGCACCTCTACATGGCCTGCACACCACACTACAAAAAAGGAGGTGTCCTACTTGCCTTTAAAAACTCCCTCTCATTCCAACCCAAAGAAATTGTTCTTGACGAAGGAGGTAGATACATCATAGCCACAGGAGACATTAATTCCAAACCATACACGATAGTCACGCTATATGCACCAAACTCACACCAAATTAGATTCATAAAGAAGGTGTTCTACAAAGCAAACTCCGTGAAATATGGCAATCTCCTGATTTGTGAAGACTTCAATGTAACACCAGATCCATCTCTGGACACTTCCTCAGGTAAATCCAAAGAAGCACCATCCCTTCAGTCACTGCTCCACAAAGAGGAGCTATTTGATACATGGAGATGCCTCCACGCTAATGAAAGGGACTACACCTTCTTCTCTAGCAGACATTGTTCATACTCCCGCATAGACCTGTTCTTAGCGGACAAATGGCTCCTGCGAAATGTGGAGACAACGAGAATACACGATATTATGTGGTCAGACCACGCTGCTATATCTATGTCTGTTGCGGAGAGGGGAGTCTCTTCCTCACCCCCCATCTGGCGCTGCAATACTCGAATACTCCAAGAACCACAATCCCACAAAACCATATCTCAGCATTTAAAACATTTTTTCTTACACAATACTGGACCAGTAAATGATCCATATATCTTGTGGAACTCACACAAGGCCTTCATGAGAGGCATCTTAATTCAGATAGGACCAAGAGAAAAAAAAAGACGGGCTCAGCAGCAGCTTAACACTATTCTCTCAGACATCCACACTACAGAAACTCAAAACAAAAAGACTCCTTCAATACCATTATCTGATAGACTAAATTCCCTCAGAGAAAAACTCAGAGAAATACTATCACAACAATATGACACACACCGCCTACGACTAAACTATTATGCGCACGCTAACAGGGCAGGCAAATATCTGGCAAACAGCTTGAAAGCAGTTCGCACAAAAACCAGAATAGCGTATTTAAAACATCCTACACTTTCACACAAAATCATGAATCCACAAGATATCGCAAACCAATTCGCAGAATACTATAGCTCACTATATAACCTCCATAATGATCCCAACACACAGCAACCGACAGTAGAAAAGATAAAATAATTTCTGCAGAATATCAACCTCCCAACCCTCTCTGACCACCACCTAGAGATCCTGAATGCACCAATTACGGCCCGGGAAATAGAACAGACAATAAGTACACTCCCTACTGGAAAGTCTCCAGGACCTGATGGATTCTCTAATGAATACTTCAAAACATTTGCCAATCTTCTTTCACCACACGACAACAAAGCTGCTGAGACCGCCACACACCCACAAGACATGCTGAGAGCACACATAGTAACACTACCAAAACCAGGTAAAGAAGCTACCACACCAGCCAATTTTCGTCCTATTTCCCTCCTCAACTCCAATATAAAAGTATATGCAAAACTATTGGCCAGGAGATTAACAGATATCATACCATCTATCATACAGTGCGACCAGATTGGTTTCATGAGGGGGAGGCAAACCTCTGATGCAACTAGGAGAATTGTAAATGTGATACATTTTGCTGAAAAAACTCGAACGCCTTCTCTGCTACTGTCGATTGACGCAGAGAAGGCGTTCGACAGAGTCCACTGGACTTATATGGAAATGACTCTAACCAAGTTTGGCTTCAAGGGCCCCATACTACAAGCCATTATGGCCCTATACTCATGTCCCTCAGCACAGGTATACTCTACAGGGATTTTATCTAAAACCTTCATTATTACAAATGGAACAAGACAGGGGTGCCCCCTATCCCCGACCATTTTTAATTTGATGATAGAACCCCTAGCTGAGGCTATAAGGACACACCCCTTGATTACGGGCTTCCAGTTTGGCTAAGGCAAAAATCCTTAACACATTTGGAGAAGTTTCATATTACAAAGTTAATTTCACTAAATACAAATAAAACCTCCACGCTTGTCAAAGCTAACATGGTCCCACTGGTGGCCAAACTGGACGCTCAACTCAGGAACATGTCCAATAATGAAATTTCATGGCTTGGCAGAATTACAGCCTATAAAATGATGATATTACCACAAATATTGTATATATTCTGTACTCTGCCGATCCACATCCCTCTTCACTACATCAACAATACAGTGAATCTAGGATGGAGATATATATGGAATGGAAAAAGAGCCAGATGTTCTCGAAATAACCTCACATCCCATAGAAAAGCAGGAGGGGCGGGACTAGTGGACATATATGACTATTTCTGGGCAGTGCAATTAGACCAAACCAAATATTGGTTCAAAACCACTGACACGCCACTATGGGTGGACATTGAAAAAGCACTAGCACCGACAAAAGACCTGACTTTACTACTTATAAGTGATAGATGGATACCATACCAACAAATTTTACTCCCCCAATGCAGATATCATTAAGAGCATGGAGATTCCTACTGGAACAGAAACAGAAGGACATACAGGACATAAACTACAACATACCCCTGACACTTCTAGAGACAAAGATTCCACTGTTGACGGTCAGGTACCTGACATATAATGGCATCACACATATCTCAGACCTTTTTAATGATTCGCAACTCAAATCTACTGATCATATCATGACACAATACCACCTTCCGAGTGATAGGAGGTTCCCATGTTTGAGAATCACACACTTCCTTAAATCTCAAACAAGACCGAATATAACCCTTCCATGCAAAATATGGCAATTCTACTCAACAGAAGAAAGTAACACAAAAGGCATATCTTTTTTCTACAACAACACAAGGGATAAACTCACATTTACAAAAACTAAAGCAATGGGAAAATGGGAGGAAGAGCTAGGCATTACCTTCTCCATAGAACAATGGCAACAATCATTCAAGGAAATACACAAAGCTTCTCACTGTGTTAAACATTGGGATCTAGCAATCAAAATGGCAAATAGATGGCATTACACTCCATATAGTTTAGCAAACTACTTCCCTGGAACTTCACCACATTGCTGGAGGGCATGTGGACAAACAGGAACCCTACTACACATGCTCTGGCATTGCCCTACAGTGAAAAGTATGTGGTACCAAGTATAGTACAGCCATAAACATATCAGACATCACCAAAGCTGTGAATAGGAATTATACTTTTGAACGCCTCACATCGATAAATTCGTTACAATGTGCAACATTTGACAAACACTGGTCTATACGGCACTATTGATTTTGATGACACAAGAGGTTAGTTCGCAGTGATGACATTACTTGTATGGATAGATTATTTACTAAAAACTAATATAATGACTACCCTTTTCTAGATGTATATTAACTTCATGTGTATATCACTACTACTATCCTTTGCTTTGTACTATGTTTATTTTTGAAATATTCAATAAAAATATTGAAATATAAATTATAGGCATTGGAATTTCCTTTCAAATTTGGCTGTAATTGAACGTAACGAATACAAATTTATCCGAAATTATGAATTATCTGAAAAAAACGAATGCCGTATGTAAACGAATAGAACGTAACAATTTGATAATAATAAATAACAATAATAATAAAAACGTATTAATTATTATTATTTCTTATTAATCCGTTGTTTAGATGCGGCATTCATTATTTTGGATAATTCGTAACTTTGGATAAATTCGTATTCGTTACGTTCACTAACAGCCAAATTTGAAAGGAAATTCCACTAACTATAATTAAATATTAAGTTATTATTAGTTAGTTAGTTATTACCGTATTTATCGGCGTATAACACGCACTGGCGTATAACACGCACCCCAAGTTTAGGAGGTAATTTTAAGGAAAAAAAACTTTTAGGAGGGAAGTTGAAGGGAAAAAAACTTACATTTAAATGCCCATCATTGCAGCCTTCTCAGTGCAGCCTTGTCCCAGTGCAGCCATGTCAGTGCAGCCTTGTCAGTGCAGCCATGTCAGTGCAGCCATGTCAGTGCAGCCTTGTCAGTGCAGCCTTGTCAGTGCAGCCATGTCAGTGCAGCCTTGTCAGTGCAGCCTTGTCAGTGCAGCCTTCCCCAGTGTCCATTGCAGCCTTATCCCAGTGCAGCCTTGCCCCAGTGCAGCCATGTCAGTGCAGCCTTCCCCAGTGCAGCCTTGTCAGTGCAGCCTTCCCCAGTGCAGCCTTGTCAGTGCAGCCTTCCCCAGTGCAGCCTTGCCCCAGTGCAGCCTTCGATCCTGTGATCCCCTGCCATCCTGGGCTTCAAAATCGCCGACCGCGATTTGAAAATGGCGCCGCCGGCGCCGAAATACACAGAGCCGGTCATCGGCTCTTCTCGGCGGCTCTTGTTCACTTTCGGCTCCACTCGTAGTCCCGCCCGGGATGGGCGTGACTGTAAGCGGAGCTATCCGAACCTAGCCGAGTACACTCGGCTAGGTTCGGGCGGCGTACGAGTGAAGCCGAAAGTGGCCGAGAAGAGCCGAGGACTGGCTCTGTGTATTTCGGCGCCGGCGGCGCCATTTTCAAATCGCGGTCGGCGATTTTGAAGATCTGGCAGCTCCGGATCGCAGGGGATCGGCGTATAACACGCACCCGCGATTTTCCCCTGATTTTAAGGGGAAAAAAGTGCGTGTTATACGCCGATAAATACGGTATTTAGAATTTTCAGATTTTCGTTCTTTCGAATTTTTGGATTTTCCAATTTTCCAATTTTCCAATTTACGAATTTTCAAATCTATGAATTTACTAATTTTTGAATCTACAAATTTATGAATTTCCAAATCTATGAATTTTCGAATCTATGAATTTACGAATTTACAAATGACCTGAAAAAAGAAAAAAAAAAAAAAGACGAATAAAACAAAAATGAAGAAGAATTTTTTTTTTTCAACAGTGCACGTCTATATGTATACTGTACCTATTTATAAAAAATATAATTTACAGACCTAAGTAACATATTAACCTTTACACAACTTGAGCATGCTAAACCAACAATCCAATAAAAAAAAAAAGGGGGCATGTCAGGTACAATAGGGGCAATTGGAATCACAAGGTTATTTATGGCTCAGAGATCCTGTATGATCCATCACTCTTTTTGACTGGGTTTATGGGAGTGTTATAAGGCGATATGATGGTCTTAAAATTCCTTGTTTCAGGAATTGCTCAATAATGGGTCTGATGCCTTCCTCCTTCCTTTTGGAGAGATGGTACTGCTTGTGGTAAACTTGGGGAGGGACTTCAGTTTGAAAGAACAGTGGTGATGCTATGGCTACTCCCCCTCTTCGAGTCAAGAAAATTTACATTTCCAAGACTCCTATAAAATCTCTTCCCAAAAGATTTACTGGGCATGAAGGTATTATCCTGAATGAATGATGTAAGAGTACCGTTCCAGTCAGAGGTGTAGCTTGAAGCTTGTGGGCCCTGATGCAAAAGTTGACCTGGGCCCCTCCCCACTACCACCCACCACTTCCACCGTGCATGCAGATACACCCACCGCATGCCAAGATACTCAAAGTGGCTTAAGAGTTTTGAGTTCCCAGAGCTCCTCCTTACATCAGAGGACAGGGATCACCTCTGGAGAATCAGAGGACAGGGACCCCTGGCAGTTCACTTGGCAGAACTCCTTTCCCATCCCCGCACTGTATACAACTCCTCCCCCCACAATACACAGGGCTGAAATCACATTCCTTTACATATAGTCTGTCAGCCTCCACAAGGTGTATCTGGCTTTTATGTTGCCATTCTGAACTGTAAAATTCTGTGGTTGGAATGGCAGTGTAGTTGCAGTAGGCAAGTACACCCTGTGCAGATCATGGCTAACTGGCTGTGTTGTAAAGGAATGTGATTGCAGTTCTGCGGAGGAGGAGCAGTATAGAGTGCTGTAATGGTAAAGGAACACAGCAGCAAGGCATAGCATGCAGGGCGGAGGGGCGGTCAAGGGGCTTTTGGGGGGTCTGCAACTTAGATCCAGGAGGCAAAGCCATGTGACACAAAATCTGGAGCCTGCAGCCCCTCAGGAGGTGTTAAGAGATTTTAGCAATTTCTGAAGGTTCTCTGTCAGTGTTGGCAGGTGTTTGGGGGAGGTCACTTCCCGGAGGTTTGTGTCCTTTCCCCAGTTGTCAGGGAAGGGGGTAAGCAGACATCCCTGGGGGGGGGGGGGTACAGAGAATCCCAGCTGGTGACTAGGAGACACTGAGTGATGTCTTACCTCACCAGTGACATCAGTCCCATCGTGGCTACAGGACGGCACTCTCCTCCTCTTGTCTCACTGAGCTCGTTTACCATTCCATGTTGCCAGCACACAGCACAGACACTTTCCCAACCTCTCCATTCAGGAAATGGCTCGCAGCTTCTCCCCAGCCAATGAGAACGGAAGGGTGTGGACTGTGGAAGGCAAAGTGGAAGCCCGGTACTGGAGCGTGGCTGTGGCGACCTAGAACAGTAATATGTTGCATTGACGGTTGAACCCTTTTGGGGATAGTCCACCAGCAGAACTCCCTTCTTATCCCCAAAAAACTGTTGCCATTTGCTTCTGCATTTTTTTTGCACACAGAACTTCTTTGGCCTGGGGAAACCACTGCTCCACCATTCCTTAGACTGTTCCTTTGTCTCAGGATCATAACAGTAGATCCATGTCCCATCACCAGTTACCAGTTTGTCCAGGAAATCTGACTCATTTCTTGCAAAATGTACCAAAACAGCCACCGATGTCTCCACACGTTTCCTCTTTTATTCGGTTATCAAAAGTTGTGGCATCTACTTTTCTGCAAGCTTTCTCATTTCCAAGTCGTTGTAGATAATGGCACCAACTCTCTCACGTGATATTCCCAGATAGCAATACTGTTGGCTGATATTCGGTGGTCCTCCGTGATCATGTCATGGATGACTTTCACATTTGCAGGCACAGAGACAGAGACAGGCCTTCCACTGGGTTTCTGACTTTCAACACCGAAATGGCCAGTTTTAAAATTGACAACCCAACATTTAACTGTTGCATATGAAGGGCCACTGTCACCCAAAGTTTTTGACATTTCATCATGGATCTGCTTTGTACCTTTAACTTAGAGAAACAGGAACTTGATTATGGTCCTATGCTCTTCCACATTTTTCTGGAGGTGCTGCCATGTTCACTTTGGACCTGAAAAAGAAAAATAAGTTAAAATCATAAGTAGTTAATTTTTGCACCATTGAATGTAGACAAATTGGCCAGTAAATCCTGCAATTTACAGCTTCCTATCTCAATTTTTTTTGGGTAAGGCTTATCAGCACCCCCACGTACTAGTAGGAAAAAGGCAACATATTATAAAAAGCAATTGAAGGAGCTTTACAAGTCTCATCACCCAAATGGTCAGAGGAATGGCACAGAAGCACCGCCCGCCTAATTTGATTTCTTCAAAAAGTGTGGTGAAGCTCTGGGTGCCTTGGGGAGATTTGCTGCCCAGAGGAGATCATCTTTTGCTCCAACCTATCATTTTAACATTTTCATAAAATTGAACGTTGTTGGATATTAAATACTTCCAGTCCAGGTCAATCCTGACATTTCTCTCATACGTGTAGCAATCAGCATTTTTTGCTAGAAAATTACTTAGAACCCCTAAACATTATAAATATATAAATATCTATATATATCTATATATATATAGATATATCTAGATAGATAGATAGATATATAGATATATCTAGATAGATAGATAGATAGATAGATAGATAGATAGATAGATAGATAGATAGATAGATAGATAGATAGATAGATAGATTTGTTTAAGTAGAGACCCTGGAGAAATAATGGTGGCTGTTTCAATTTGTTATGTCTCACGATATTTGCACAATGGCTTAGCAAACGCAAATTTTCAGGAATAAAAATACTTTTTAATGCATTTTAGTGTACACAAGCACAACTTAATACTCCATTGTTGATCAATTATAAAAGATGATGTTACACCGAGTACATAGGCACCAAAGATGTCACACTTGAAAATTGCACACACCCGTGGAATGGTGGCAAACTACAGTACCTAAAAATCTCCAAAGGAGCTTTAAAAGCTTCTACTGGTTGCCATTTTAGAGTCACACAGGAAGTCTGGCATTAGAATTATTGCTCTAATGCCCCATACACATGATCAGAAATTCCGTCAGAAAAAACTTGGATGGTTTTTCCGACGGAATTCCGCTCAAGCTTGCCTTGCATACACACGGTCACACAAAAGTTCTCTGAACTTTCGACCATCAAGAACGTGGTGACGTACAACACTACGACGAGCCGAGAAAATGAAGTTCAATGCTTCCGAGCATGCGTCAAATTGTTTCCGAGCATGCGTGATTTTTCGCGCGTCCGAATTGCATACAGACGAATGCATTTTTGGATAGGAATATTTTCCGACCAAAAAATAGAGAACCTGTTCTCAATCTTTGGCTGTCTGTAATTCTGCCAGCAAATGTCCGATGGAGCATACACACAGTCGGATTTTCTGACCAAAAGCTCACATCAGACTTTTGCTGGCGGAATTTCTGATCGTGTGTACGCGGCATTACTCTGACGTCCGTGACAATACTTCACATGTGTGATGCTATCACCATTTTACGTATTTATGCAGGACCTACGCGCTTGTTCGCATTTGCACCTGAGTTTGAGGGGGGGTGCATTATTTTATTATTATTATTATTTATTTATTTTATTTAAAAAATAATTGGCACTACCTTCATTTTTTGATTTGATTGAACTTTATTGCTCTTTCAAGGGATGAACAACATCCCGTGTGATAGCAAGGGCCATGACAGGTCCTCTTTATGGAATGATCTGGGGTCTATTAGACTTCTCCTCTGGCCTACAATGCAGCTAATCAAACACAGATTGGTCTGATTGGCTGCTTCACTAACAGCCAGTAAACAAAGAACCAAAACCAAAAGTGATGAGATCCTTGTTGTTTCCGGTTTTTGATGTTGCAGAGGGGGCGTAACAATAAACAATCCTCTCAATGTGTGTACAGCTTCGGATCCAAGCAGTCGTGACGCTATTGGGCTCCCTAAAGGGACAAGAGAGCCTGGTATTGGCGGCGGTGGGAACGGGGGACTCTCTTCTGCTGCCTCTAAAAATGATCGAGTGGCTCTATAGCCCCTCGGATCACTTTTACATTATAGGAAATTGCTGGCCCTAAAAGATAATATCGCAATCATTTCTGTAGCTGCAGTGATCATCAAGACATCACCGTTCAAAGATGTATATGTACAAACAACAGACAGGAAGCCGTTAAAGAGGAACTTCACTCCCTCCCTTACATTTTTTTTCCTTACTTCGCCTGGCGAGTTGTCTTTAAAAATAATACTCACCCACCCGTGGAATCCAGCATGGTTGGCTGTAGCCCATCACTCAACCCATCGCCGCACACCGAGTCCTACGCCACCACTTTCTTCTCCTATGTCTTTAAGGGGCTGGTTTCTTCTTCCTGAGGGCCCCCTGATGAAGTGCTGATGAAGAGCGGAATTTCTGGCACATGCGCAAGTGCCCAAGTATGACGGGATGCATGACGGGTTGTGGGTTCCTGGGGCTACACCATCCCTACCTTGGCAAGAGAGGTGGAAGCCCCAATGTTCTATTATATTAAAGAAAAAGAAAAAAAAAAGTATTTGTGAAAGAAAAAAAAACTAAGTTTCCAGATGTAGTATGGGGGGGGGGGGGGGGGTGGTTCAAATAAACAAAAGTTAAAAGAAAGTCTGAAGGTTCACTTTAATCATTTCATTTGTAGCATCTCATTATGTAAACATTTTGATTCAGCCCGAAACTGATTGTGTGACCTGTGATAATGATGAATTGGTTGATGTGTGATGTACAAATTAGTTTACTTTTCAGTAAGAGATTAATTTATTTATGTACCATTGTTAGAGGAAGAAACTGAAGGGGTGTCATATATAATTGCTAGTCCTGATGAGTGTAATACCACCAACAAAGAAGTTATCCAGTGCAAGCTAGATCCCATGCTGATGAGAAGTTTCAGGGTGTATTGAAGAATCAATTCAAGGAATTAAAGTTAAGAACATCCACATATATATGAATGGCTTATTTCTACACTATTTTACCAAAAGTATTGGGACGCCTGCCTTCACACGCACAAGAACTTTAAGTGCCGGTTCACACAGGGGCGACTTGTCAGGCGACCTAGCCGCCTGACAAGTCACCTCCCGTTCTGTACTACGGAACCGTTCTAATAGGAGCGACGCAAGTCGCTCCGACTTAGAAAAAGGTTCCTGTAGCATTTCTGGGGCGACTTCTGGCGACTTGCATTGACTTCTATACAAAAGTCGTTTTGCAAGTCGCCGTGGAAGTCGTGTGCAGGTCGCCTCGGTGAGGCAACCTGCAAGTCGTGCCGCCCCTGTGTGAACCGAGGCTAATGGTATCCCTGTCTTAGTCCATAGAGTTCAATATTGAGTTGGCCCACCCTTTGCAGCTATAACAACTTCAACTCTTCTGGGAAGGCTGTCCACAAGGTTTAGGAGTGTGTCTATACTAAGGCGACCAGATTTTTAAAATGAAATCCAGGGACAATTTTTTTTTTTGGCCAATGGCACAGGACTACATAATACATAGAGCGCTGGGCACATGACTGCATAATACATGGCACTGCCCCAAGCTACATGACCAATCATGTCTCCAAATATCACCCAAACTGTCCTCTTCGCTCCTCCCAAGACCTCCTACTCTCAAGCTCCCTCGTCTCCTCCTCTCATATTCGTCTCCAGGATTTCTCCAGAGCCTCTCCCATCCTCTGGAACTCGCTAACTCAACCTGTCCAGCTATCCCCTATTCTGAGTGCCTTCAGACGATCCCTGATAACTCATCACTTCAGGGAAGCCGATCACGCCTTCAACTAATCTTTTACGACTTCCATCAGCTCATTCCCCACAGTCACAACCTTTTGTACCACCTGCCCCACCCTATTAGATTGTAAGCTCTTCTGAGCAGGGCCCTCTTAATTCTCTTGTATTTTATTGTATTATAACTGTATTGTCTCCCTTTTTTATTGTAAAGCTCTGTGTAAATGGTTGGCGCTATATAAATCCTATATAATAATAATAATAATAATAATACACAGAGTGCTGGGCACAGGATTACATAATACACAGAGTGCTGGGCACAGGATTACATAATACACAGAGTGCTGGGCACAGGATTACATAATACACAGAGTGCTGGGCACAGGATTACATAATACACAGAGTGCTGGGCACAGGATTACATAATACACAGAGTGCTGGGCACAGGATTACATAATACACAGAGTGCTGGGCACAGGATTACATAATACACAGAGTGCTGGGCACAGGATTACATAATACACAGAGTGCTGGGCACAGGATTACATAATACACAGAGTGCTGGGCACAGGATTACATAATACACAGGAGGGTGTTAAGCATAGAGTGCAGAGGTTTTCTATGCACAAAGGACACTTCTGCCCCATATCCATAGCTCACCCCCCCCCCCCCCCTGGTGGAAGGCGGCGATCAGCAAAATTATCCACCCCGCATGCAGGAGACGGGCGGCGGCGATCACCGACACCAAAACATACCCCCCGCCTACCCGCGCGGAAGACGGATTCTGATGATTTATGTGAGTGTGCCAATCAGATGCCTGCCTTTCCTTAAAGAGGCAGTGGGGGAAGGAAGATCCAGGGGCCGCTCTGACCGATTCTCTTGGTGATTCTCTTGGGCTTCCTAGTTGGCCCGGGAGGAGAATGAGGAAGACAATAGTGAATATTAATTCGCTAATGTCACACAAGTGGGTGGGCTTGGGGCGCAGTGCTCTGCGCCCAGAGCCCACCCTTTTTTTAAACCAATTAGAGCCTCAGGCTCTAATCATGTGCTAAAAAAAAACCACCCCATTGGAATCCATGGGTCCGGTGCCCCGCATGTGGATTAGGGGGCCAGACGCATGGATAGGGGGGGCAGCGCCCCTGTGCCCTGCATTACGGGTCGCCACTGCTCTGCACCCTTCTCTCACAGATTATCTCTGAAGCCACCTCGTATCCCTTCCCCCACAACAGCTAAACTCTCCGTCTCTTCATGCAGCTGCATCAGCTCTGACCCCTGCTCCCCCACTGCCCTCACCTGTGTACAAACAAACTCCCCCATCTGCTCACTTCCTGGTCTCAGCCCTCCACACAGTCAATTTTTGGCTCTGCTTCCCTTCCACTGAACAGCAGCAGGAGCCGCAGTGAGATTGTCCAGCAGGGGGCATTGGCATCCGAGTCACCAGACTGTTTCTCAGCCAGCATGGGATGCCCTGTCTACGTTAATCCGGCCCTGAATCCAGGGACAAAACCTGGGACAGACTTGGTCTGGGGACAGTGTACTCAGTCCTGGGGGCTGTCCCCGAAAATCGGGGGACATCTGGTCACCCTAGTCTATGGGAATATTTGACCATTCTTCCAGAAGCATTTGTGAGGTCAGATACTGATGTTGGATGAGAAGGCCTGGCTCACAGTCTCCGCTCTAATTCATCCCAAAGGTGTTCTATCGGGTTGAGGTCAGGACTCTGTGCAGGCCAGTCAGGTTCCTCCACCAAAAACTCGCTCATCCATGTCTTTATGGACCTTGCTTTGTGCACTAGTCCAAATCATTTGGTGGAGGGGGATAATGATGTGGGATTCTTTAACAGGTGTTGTGCTTGGCCCCTTAGTTCCAGTGAAGGGAACTCTTAAGGCGTCAGCATACCGAGACATTTTGGACAATTTCATGCTCCCAACTTTGTGGGAACAGTTTGGGGATGGCCCCTTCTTGTTCTAACATGACTGCACACCAGTGCACAAGGCAAGGTTCATAAAGACATGGATGAGCGAGTTTGGGGTAGGGGGAATTGACCGGCCTGTACAGAGTCCTGACCTCAACCTGATAGAACCTGATAGTCTCTGTGTGTGTGTATACATGTCTTGTGTGTGTGTGTATGCCTCTGTGTGTGTGTGCATGCCTCTGTGTGTGTACATGTCTTGTGTGTGTACATGTCTCTGTGTGTGTGTACATGTCTGTGTGTGTATACATGTCTTGTGTGTGTGTGTACATGTCTTGTGTGTATGTGTACATGTCTTGTGTGTGTGTGTACATGCCTCTGTGTGTGTCAATGTCTATGTGTGTGTGTATATGTCTGTGTGTGTACATGCCTCTGTGTGTGTACCTGTCTATGTGTGTCTATATGTCTCTGTGTGTCTATATGTCTGTGTGTGTATATGTCTCTGTGTGTGTGTACATGTCTCTGTGTGTGTAGATGTGTGTGTGTGTATGTGCATGCCTCTGTGTGTGTACATGTCTCTCTCTGTGTGTATACATGTCTTGTGTGTGTGTGTATGCCTCTGTGTGTGTGTGTGCATGCCTCTGTGTGTGTACATGTCTTGTGTGTGTACATGTCTCTGTGTGTGTGTACATGTCTGTGTGTGTATACATGTCTTGTGTGTGTGTATACATGTCTTGTGTGTGTGTGTACATGTCTTGTGTGTATGTGTACATGTCTTGTGTGTGTGTGTACATGTCTTGTGTGTGTGTACATGCCTCTGTGTGTGTCAATGTCTATGTGTGTGTATATGTCTGTGTGTGTACATGCCTCTGTGTGTGTACCTGTCTATGTGTGTCTATATGTCTGTGTGTGTATATGTCTCTGTGTGTGTGTACATGTCTCTGTGTGTGTAGATGTGTGTGTGTGTGTGTATGTGCATGCCTCTGTGTGTGTACATGTCTCTCTGTGTGTGTATACATGTCTTGTGTGTGTGTGTACATGTCTTGTGTGTGTGTGTATATGCCTCTGTGTGTGTCAATGTCTATGTGTGTGTATATATCTCTGTGTGTGTGTACATGCCTCTGTGTGTATATGTCTCTGTGTGTCTATATGTCTGTGTGTGTATATGTCTGTGTGTGTGTGTACATGTCTCTGTGTGTGTAGATGTCTCTGTGTGTGTGTACATGTCGTGTGTGTATGCCTCTGTGTGTGTGTGTACATGTCGTGTGTGTGTACATGTCTCTGTGTGTGTGTACATGTCTGTGTGTGTATACATGTCTTGTGTGTGTGTGTACATGTCTTGTGTGTGTGTGTGTGTACATGCCTCTGTGTGTGTACCTGTCTATGTGTGTGTATATGTCTCTGTGTGTCTATATGTCTCTGTGTGTGTAGATGTCTCTGTGTGTGTGTACATGTCTCTGTGTGTGTACATGTCCCTGTGTGTGTACATGTCCCTGTATGTGTACATGTCCATGTGTGTGTAGTGTGTACATGTCTTGTGTGTGTGTGTACATGTCTTGTGTGTGTACATGTCTCTGTGTATGTACATGTCTCTGTCTGTGTGTATACATGTTTTGTGTGTGTGTGTGTGTGTACATGCCTCTGTGTGTGTACATGTCTTGTGTGTGTACATGTCTCTGTGTGTGTGTACATGTCTGTGTGTGTATACATGTCTTGTGTGTGTGTGTATACATGTCTTGTGTGTGTGTGTATACATGTCTTGTGTGTGTGTGTGTATACATGCCTCTGTGTGTGTACATGTCTATGTGTGTGTATATGTCTGTGTGTGTGTGTGTGTGTGTACATGCCTCTGTGTGTGCACATGTCTATGTGTGTGTATATGTCTGTGTGTGCGTGTGTACATGCCTCTGTGTGTGTACCTGTCTATGTGTGTCTATATGTCTATGTGTGTCTGTATGTCTCTGTGTGTGTAGATGCCTCTGTGTGTGTGTACATGTCCCTGTGTGTGTACATGTCCATGTGTGTGTACATGTCTTGTGTGTGTACATGTCTGTGTGTGTGTGTGTGTGTGTGTGTGTGTACATGTCTTGTGTGTGTGTGTGTATGTACATGTCTTCTGTGTGTGTGTACATGTCTTGTGTGTGTACATGTCTCTAGTGAGTACATGTCTCTAGTGTGTACATGTCTGTGTGTGTACAAGTCTTGTGTGTGTGTGTGTGTACATGTCTTGTGTGTGTACATGTCTGTGTGTGTGTGTGTGTGTGTGTGTGTGTGCATGTCTGTGTGTGTGTGTGTGTGTGTACATGTCTTGTGTGTACATGTCTGTATGTGTGTGTGTGTACATGCCTTGTGTGTGTACATGTCTTGTGTATGTACATGTCTCTGTGTGTGTGTACATGTCAGTGTGTGTGTGTGTGTGTACATGTCTGTGTGTGTGTACATGTCTTGTGTGTGTACATGTCTTGTGTATGTACATGTCTCTGTGTGTATGTACATGTCTCTCTGTGTGTACATATCTCTGTGTGTGTATACATGTCTCTCTGTGTGTATACATGTCTGTGTGTGTGTGTGTACATGTCTCTGTGTGTGTGTACATGTCTCTGTGTGTGTGTACATGTCTTGTGTGTGTACATGTCTTGTGTATGTACATGTCTGTGTGTGTACATGTCTCTGTGTGTGTGTACATGTCTTGTGTGTGTGTGTGTGTACATGTACATGGGCTGTTGTGCGGGGGGGGGACTGTGTGTGCGTCTCTGTGTGTGTGAACATGTCTCTGTGTGTGTGTGTGTATACATGTCTTGTGTGTGTGTGTATACATGTCTTGTGTGTGCATGTTTGTGTGTGTGTGTGTACATGTCTTGTGTGTGTGTATGTACATGTCTTGTGTGTGTACATGTCTTGTGTGTGTGTGTGTACATGTCTTGTGTGTGTACATGTCTCTAGTGAGTACATGTCTCTAGTGTGTACATGTCTGTGTGTGTGTGTACAAGTCTTGTGTGTGTGTGTGTGTGTGTGTACATGTCTGTGTGTGTGTGTGTACATGTCTTGTGTGTAAATGTCTTGTGTGTGTACATGTCTTGTGTATGTACATGTCTGTGTGTGTGTGTACATGTCTATGTGTGTGTACATGTCTGTGTGTGTGTACATGTCGTGTGTGTGTACATGTCTCTGTGTGTGTGTGTACATGTCTGTGTGTGTATACATGTCTTGTGTGTGTATACATGTGTGTGTGTGTGTGTGTGTACATGTCTCTGTGTGTGTACATGTCTTGTGTGTGTACATGTCTCTGTGTGTGTATACATGTCGTGTGTGTGTGTGTGTGTGTGTACATGCCTCTGTGTGTGTACATGTCTCTGTGTGTGTACATGCCTTTGGGTGTGTACATATCTCTGTGTGTGTGTATACATGCCTGTGTGTGTGTACATGCATGTTATATATACATATGTGAGTGGTGCTGGGAGCGTACAGGTGTGAGGGGGCTGAGAGCATACAGATGTGAGGGGACTGAGAGCGTACAGGTGTGAGGGGGTCTGAGTGTGTACAGGTGTGAGGGGGCTGAGAGCGTACAGGTGTGAGGGGGCTGAGAGCGTAAAGGTGTGAGGAGGGGCTGAGAGCGTACAGGTGTGAGGGGGGGCTGAGAGCATACAGGTGTGAGGGGGGCTTAGAGCATACAGGTGTGAGGGGGCTGAGAGCATACAGGTGTGAGGGGGGCTGAGTGTGTACAGGTGTGAGGGGGCTGAGAGCGTACAGGTGTGATAGGGCTGAGAGCGTACAGGTGTGAGGGGGCTGAGAGCGTACAGGTGTGAGGGGGGCTGAGAGCGTACAGGTGTGAGGGGGGCTGAGAGCATACAGGTGTGAGGGGGGGCTGAGAGCATACAGGTGTGAGGGGGCTGAGAGCGTACAGGTGTGAGGGGGGCTGAGTGTGTACAGGTGTGAGGGGGCTGAGAGAGTACAGGTGTGAGGGGGCTGAGAGCGTACAGGTGTGAGGGGGGCTGAGAGCGTACAGGTGTGAGGGGGGCTGAGAGCGTACAGGTGTGAGGGGGCTGAGAGCGTACAGGTGTGAGGAGGGGCTGAGAGCGTACAGGTGTGAGGGGGGGCTGAGAGCGTACAGGTGTGAGGGAGGCTGAGAGCGTACAGGTGTGAGGGGGCTGAGAGCATACAGGTGTGAGGGGTGGCTGAGAGCGTACAGGTGTGAGGGGGCTGAGAGCATACAGGTGTGAGGGGGCTGAGAGCGTACAGGTGTGAGGGGGCTGAGAGCGTACAGGTGTGAGGGGGCTGAGAGCGTACAGGTGTGAGTGGGCGGAGAGCGTACAGGTGTGAGGGGGGCTGAGAGCGTACAGGTGTGAGGGGTGGCTGAGAGCGTACAGGTGTGAGGGGGCTGAGAGCATACAGGTGTGAGGAGGGGCTGAGAGCGTACAGGTGTGAGGGGGGGCTGAGAGCGTACAGGTGTGAGGGGGGCTGAGAGCATACAGGTGTGAGGGGGGCTGAGTGTGTACAGGTGTGAGGGGGCTGAGAGCGTACAGGTGTGAGGGGGCTCAGAGCGTACAGGTGTGAGGGGGCTGAGAGCGTACAGGTGTGAGGGGGCTGAGAACGTACAGGTGTGAGGGGGCTGAGAGCGTACAGGTGTGAGGGGGCTGAGAGCGTACAGGTGTGAGGGGGCTGAGAGCATACAGATGTGAGTGGGCTGAGAGCGTACAGGTGTGAGGGGGGCTGAGAGCGTACAGGTGTGAGGAGGGGCTGAGAGCGTACAGGTGTGAGGAGGGGCTGAGAGCGTACAGGTGTGAGGGGTGGCTGAGAGCGTACAGGTGTGAGGGGGCTGAGAGCATACAGGTGTGAGGGGGCTGAGAGCGTACAAGTGTGAGGGGGGGGCTGAGAGCGTACAGGTGTGAGGGGGCTGAGAGCGTACAGGTGTGAGGGGGCTGAGAGCGTACAGGTGTGAGGGGGCTGAGAGCGTACAGGTGTGAGGGGGGCTGAGAGCGTACAGGTGTGAGGGTGCTGAGAGCATACAGGTGTGAGGGGGGCTGAGAGCGTACAGGTGTGAGGGGGACTGAGAGCGTACAGGTGTGAGGGGGCTGAGAGCGTACAGGTGTGAGGAGGGGGCTGAGAGCGTACAGGTGTGAGGGGTGGCTGAGAGCGTACAGGTGTGAGGGGGCTGAGAGCGTACAGGTGTGAGGGGGGCCTGATAGTGTACAGGTGTGGGAGGGCTGAGAGCGTACAGGTGTGAGGGGACTGAGAGCATAAAAGTGTGAGGGGGCTAAGAGCGTACAAGTGTGAGGGGGGCTGAGAGCGTACAGGTGTGAGGGGGCTGAGAGCGTACAGGTGTGAGGGGGCTGAGAGCGTACAGGTGTGAGGGGGCTGAGAGCGTACAAGTGTGAGGGGGGGCTGAGAGTGTACAGGTGTGAGGGGGCTGAGAGCGTACAGGTGTGAGGGGGCTGAGAGCGTACAAGTGTGAGGGGGGGCTGAGAGTGTACAGGTGTGAGGGGGCTAAGAGCGTACAGGTGTGAGGGGGCTGAGAGCATACAGGTGTGAGGGGGGTTAAGAGCGTACAGGTGTGAGGGTGCTGAGAGCGTACAGGTGTGAGGGGGGTTAAGTGTGTACAGGTGTGAGGGGGCTGAGAGCGTACAGGTGTGAGGGGGGGTTAAGAGCGTACAGGTTTGAGGGGGGGTTGAGAGCGTACAGGTGTGAGGGGAGGCTGAGAGCGTACAGGTGTGAGGGGGCTGAGAGCGTACAGGTGTGAGGGGGGCTGAGAGCGTACAGGTGTGAGGAGGGGCTGAGATCATACAGGTGTGAGGGGGCTGAGAGCGTACAGGTGTGAGGGGTGGCTGAGACCGTACAGGTGTGAGGGGGCTGAGAACGTACAGGTGTGAGGGGTGGCTGAGCGTGTACAGGTGTGAGGGTGCTGAGAGCATACAGGTGTGAGGGGGGCTGAGAGCGTACAGGTGTGAGGGGGCTGAGAGCATGGAGGTGTGAGGGGGGCTGAGAGCGTACAGGTGTGAGGGGGGCTGAAAGTGTACAGGTGTGAGGGGGCTGAGAGCGTACAGGTGTGAGGGGTGGCTGAGAGCGTACAGGTGTGAGGGTGCTGAGAACATACAGGTGTGAGGGGGGCTGAGAGCGTACAGGTGTGAGGGTGCTGAGAGCGTGCAGGTATGAGGGGGGCTGAGAGTGTACAGGTGTGAGGGGGGCTGAGTGTGTACAGGTGTAAGGTGGGCTGCAAGCGTACAGGTGTGAGGGGGCTGAGAGCGTACGGGTGTGAGGGGGCTGAGAGCGTACAGGTGTGAGGAGGGGGCTGAGAGCGTACAGGTGTGAGGGAGCTGAGAGCGTACAGGTGTGAGGGGGGCTGAGAGCGTACAGGTGTGAGGGGTGGCTGAGAGCGTTCAGGTGTGAGGGGGGCTGAAAGCGTACAGGTGTGAGGGGGCTGAGAGCGTACAGGTGTGAGGGGTGGCTGAGAGCGTACAGGTGTGAGGGGGCTGAGAGCATACTGGTGTGAGGGGGCTGAGAGCGTGCAGGTGTGAGGGGGGCTGAGAGCGTACAGGTGTGAGGGGGCTGAAAGCGTACAGGTGTGAGGGGGCTGAGAGCGTACAGGTGTGAGGGGGCTGAGAGCGTGCAGGTGTGAGGGGGCTGAGAGCGTACAGGTGTGAGGGGGGCTGAGAGCGTACAGGTGTGAGGGGGCTGAGAGCGTACAGGTGTGAGGAGGGGCTGAGAGCGTACAGGTGTGAGGGGGGGCTGAGAGCGTACAGGTGTGAGGGAGGCTGAGAGCGTACAGGTGTGAGGGGGCTGAGAGCATACAGGTGTGAGGGGTGGCTGAGAGCGTACAGGTGTGAGGGGGCTGAGAGCATACAGGTGTGAGGGGGCTGAGAGCGTACAGGTGTGAGGGGGGTTAAGTGTGTACAGGTGTGAGGGGGCTGAGAGCGTACAGGTGTGAGTGGGCGGAGAGCGTACAGGTGTGAGGGGGGCTGAGAGCGTACAGGTGTGAGGGGTGGCTGAGAGCGTACAGGTGTGAGGGGGCTGAGAGCATACAGGTGTGAGGAGGGGCTGAGAGCGTACAGGTGTGAGGGGGGGCTGAGAGCGTACAGGTGTGAGGGGGGCTGAGAGCATACAGGTGTGAGGGGGGCTGAGTGTGTACAGGTGTGAGGGGGCTGAGAGCGTACAGGTGTGAGGGGGCTCAGAGCGTACAGGTGTGAGGGGGCTGAGAGCGTACAGGTGTGAGGGGGCTGAGAACGTACAGGTGTGAGGGGGCTGAGAGCGTACAGGTGTGAGGGGGCTGAGAGCGTACAGGTGTGAGGGGGCTGAGAGCATACAGATGTGAGTGGGCTGAGAGCGTACAGGTGTGAGGGGGGCTGAGAGCGTACAGGTGTGAGGAGGGGCTGAGAGCGTACAGGTGTGAGGAGGGGCTGAGAGCGTACAGGTGTGAGGGGTGGCTGAGAGCGTACAGGTGTGAGGGGGCTGAGAGCATACAGGTGTGAGGGGGCTGAGAGCGTACAAGTGTGAGGGGGGGGCTGAGAGCGTACAGGTGTGAGGGGGCTGAGAGCGTACAGGTGTGAGGGGGCTGAGAGCGTACAGGTGTGAGGGGGCTGAGAGCGTACAGGTGTGAGGGGGGCTGAGAGCGTACAGGTGTGAGGGTGCTGAGAGCATACAGGTGTGAGGGGGGCTGAGAGCGTACAGGTGTGAGGGGGCTGAGAGCGTACAGGTGTGAGGGGGACTGAGAGCGTACAGGTGTGAGGGGGCTGAGAGCGTACAGGTGTGAGGAGGGGGCTGAGAGCGTACAGGTGTGAGGGGTGGCTGAGAGCGTACAGGTGTGAGGGGGGCTGAGAGCGTACAGGTGTGAGGGGGGCCTGATAGTGTACAGGTGTGGGAGGGCTGAGAGCGTACAGGTGTGAGGGGACTGAGAGCATAAAAGTGTGAGGGGGGCTGAGAGCGTACAGGTGTGAGGGGGCTGAGAGCGTGCAGGTGTGAGGGGGGCTGAGAGCGTACAGGTGTGAGGGGGGCTGAAAGCGTACAGGTGTGAGGGGGTTGAGAGCGTACAGGTGTGAGGGGTGGCTGAGAGCGTACAGGTGTGAGGGTGCTGAGAGCATACAGGTGTGAGGGGGGCTGAGAGCGTACAGGTGTGAGGGGGCTGAGAGCGTGCAGGTGTGAGGGGGGCTGAGAGCGTACAGGTGTGAGGGGGGCTGAGTGTGTACAGGTGTAAGGGGGGCTGCGAGCGTACAGGTGTGAGGGGGCTGAGAGCGTACAGGTGTGAGGGGGCTGAGAGCGTACAGGTGTGAGGAGGGGGCTGAGAGCGTACAGGTGTGAGGGAGCTGAGAGCGTACAGGTGTGAGGGGGGCTGAGAGCGTACAGGTGTGAAGGGGGCTGAAAGCGTACAGGTGTGAGGGTGCTGAGAGCATACAGGTGTGAGGGGGCTGAGAGCGTACAGGTGTGAGGGGGCTGAGAGCGTGCAGGTGTGAGGGGGCTGAGTGTGTACAGGTGTAAGGGGGCTGCAAGCGTACAGGTGTGAGGGGGGCTGAGAGCGTACAGGTGTGAGGGGGCTGAGAGCGTACAGGTGTGAGGGAGCTGAGAGCATACAGGTGTAAGGGAGCTGAGAGCGTACAGGTGTGAGGGGGGCTGAGAGCGTACAGATGTAAGGGGGGCTGCGAGCGTACAGGTGTGAGGGGGGCTGAGAGCGTACAGGTGTGAGGGGGCTGAGAGCGTACAGGTGTGAGGAAGGGGCTGAGAGCGTACAGGTGTGAGGGAGCTGAGAGCGTACAGGTGTGAGGGGGGCTGAGAGCGTACAGGTGTGAGTGGTGGCTGAGAGCGTACAGGTGTGAGGGGGGCCTGATAGTGTACAGGTGTGAGGGGGCTGAGAGCGTACAGGTGTAAGGGGACTGAGAGCATACAGGTGTGAGGGGGGCTGAGAGCGTACAGGTGTGAGGGGGCTGAGAGCGTACAGGTGTGAGGGGGGGCTGAGAGCGTACAGGTGTGAGGGGGCTGAGAGCATACAGGTGTGAGGGGGGCTGAGAGCGTACAGGTGTGAGGGGGCTGAGAGCGTACAGGTGTGAGGGGGGGCTGAGAGCGTACAGGTGTGAGGGGGGGGGGCTTAGAGCGTACAGGTGTGAGGGGGGGGCTGAGAGCGTACAGGTGTGAGGGGGGCTGAGAGCGTACAGGTGTGAGGGGGGGGCTGAGAGCGTACAGGTGTGAGGGAGCTGAGAGCGTACAGGTGTGAGGGGGGCTGAGAGCGTACAGGTGTGAAGGGGGCTGAAAGCGTACAGGTGTGAGGGTGCTGAGAGCATACAGGTGTGAGGGGGCTGAGAGCGTACAGGTGTGAGGGGGCTGAGAGCGTACAGGTGTGAGGGGGGCTGAGAGCGTACAGGTGTGAGGGGGCTGAGAGCGTACAGGTGTGAGGAGGGGGCTGAGAGCGTACAGGTGTGAGGGAGCTGAGAGCGTACAGGTGTGAGGGGGGCTGAGAGCGTACAGGTGTGAAGGGGGCTGAAAGCGTACAGGTGTGAGGGTGCTGAGAGCATACAGGTGTGAGGGGGCTGAGAGCGTACAGGTGTGAGGGGGCTGAGAGCGTGCAGGTGTGAGGGGGGCTGAGTGTGTACAGGTGTAAGGGGGCTGCAAGCGTACAGGTGTGAGGGGGGCTGAGAGCGTACAGGTGTGAGGGGGCTGAGAGCGTACAGGTGTGAGGGAGCTGAGAGCATACAGGTGTAAGGGAGCTGAGAGCGTACAGGTGTGAGGGGGGCTGAGAGCGTACAGATGTAAGGGGGGCTGCGAGCGTACAGGTGTGAGGGGGCTGAGAGCGTACAGGTGTGAGGAAGGGGCTGAGAGCGTACAGGTGTGAGGGAGCTGAGAGCGTACAGGTGTGAGGGGGGCTGAGAGCGTACAGGTGTGAGTGGTGGCTGAGAGCGTACAGGTGTGAGGGGGGCCTGATAGTGTACAGGTGTGAGGGGGCTGAGAGCGTACAGGTGTAAGGGGACTGAGAGCATACAGGTGTGAGGGGGGCTGAGAGCGTACAGGTGTGAGGGGGCTGAGAGCGTACAGGTGTGAGGGGGCTGAGAGCGTACAGGTGTGAGGGGGACTGAGAGCGTACAGGTGTGAGGGGGCTGAGAGCATACAGGTGTGAGGGGGGCTGAGAGCGTACAGGTGTGAGGGGGCTGAGAGCGTACAGGTGTGAGGGGGGGCTGAGAGCATACAGGTGTGAGGGGGGGGCTGAGAGCGTACAGGTGTGAGGGGGGGCTGAGAGCGTACAGGTGTTAGGGGGACTGAGGCACTGAAGGACTTCTTGGGATGGCTAGTAGGCAGATTCCGTGGGGCAGCCAGTGGGCGGGGCCCTGGGGAATGTTGCTGGTCAGGCTCGGGGGGGGGGGGGCAGGCCTAAAGCTGTGTAAGGGGCCCCACAATTTCTGATGACTGCCCTGTCCGCATATAGTGATATCTTTTCCTCCATGTCTCCCCTAATCAGACCAGTAACATCAGGAGAGGCCCGTATAAGACATTCCAAAGGCTCTATGGCCAGGGCAAAAAGCAGGGGAGACAGCAGACACCCCTGCCTAGTGCCCTGGAAAAGTCTGAAACTAGGAGATTGAAAGCCATTTATCCAAACCAATGCCCCCAGAGCAGTGTATAACAACCGGACCCACTTACAAAAAACAGAGCCAAGCCCGAATTTATGAAGAATGGCCCACAGATATGGCCATTCAACACAATCAAAGGCCTTGATTGTGTCTAATGCTAAAAGAGCACGGCTTTAATGGCCCGGGGCCGGAACATGCATATTTAAATATGCGCGTCTGATATTAAGTGCGGTTGATTTGTTGGACATAAATCCTGCCTGATCTGGATGAGTAATACTGTTAATAACCTTATTTAATCTAGTTGCAAGTATCTTCACAAGAATTTTAATGTCTGTAGATAATAAAGAAGTTGGTCTAAAAGATTCAGGGTGTAGCAAATTTTTATCCTTTTTGGGTACGACTACTATTACGGATAGGTCCCATAGAGTCTGGAAGCCGACCCATATGAAAAGCCTCATTTAGTGTGCTAAGAAGAGCGGGAAGCAATTCTTTATTATATTTTTTATAGGTCTCGATAGGGAGACCATCGGTCCCTGGGGCCTTGGCTATGGGAAAACTAGCCACCGCATTTTCCACTTCCATTAACCACTTAAGGACCGGCGCACGACTATGTACGTCGGCAGAATAGCACGGCTGGGCAAATGGGCATATATATACGTCCATTTGAATTTCCCGCCGTGTCATTGCGTGCGCGCCGCCCCGGGAGCTCCGTGAGTCGGGTCGCGGGTCCCGCGAACTCGATCGCCGCGGGGATACCCGCGATCATCTCACAGAGAGCAGGAACGGGGAGATGCCGATGTAAACAGCATCTCCCCGTTCTGCCTAGTGACAGTGTCACTCGATCTCTGCTCCTTGTCATCGGGAGCAGAGATCATTGTACTGACAGACACAGCCCAACCCCCCTACAGTTAGAAAACACTCCCTAGTACTGACTTAACCCCTCCCTGCCCCCTAGTGGTTAACCCCTTCACTGCCAGTGTCATTTACACAGGGATCAATGCATTTTTATAGCACTGATTGCTGTATAAATGACAATGGTCCCAAAAATGTGTCAAAAATGTCCGACATGTCCGCCATAATGTCGCAGTCATGATAAAAATCGCTGATCGCCGCCAAAACTAGTAAAAAAAAAATATTAATAAAAATGCCATAAAACTATCCCCTATTTTGTAAACGCTATAACTTTTGCGCAAACCAATCAATAATCGCTTATTGCGATTTTTTTTTGCCAAAAATATGTAGAAGAATACGTATCGGCCTAAACTGAAAAAATGTTTTTTTATATATTTTTGGGGGATATTTATTATAGCAAAAAGTAAAAAATAATGCGTTTTTTCAAAATTGTCGCTCTTATTTTGTTTATAGCGCAAAAAATAAAAATCGCAGAGGTGATCAAATACCACCAAAAGAAAGCTCTATTTGTGGGAAAAAAAGGACGTCACTTTTGTTTGAGAGCCACGTCGCACGACCGCGCAATTGTCAGTTAAAGCGACGCAGTGCCGAATCGCAAAAAGTGCTCTGGTCTTTAGCCAGCCAAATCCTCCGGGGCTGAAGTGGTTAAAGTAAGCGCAGCATTGAGAATTTCTCTCTCTTCTATTGAAATAGCCGGGAGATCAATACTGGCCAAGTAACTAGATAGCTCTGCAAGGGTGAAATCCGCCCTGGAAGTATAGTATATAAATCTTGTTAATAAGACTTAAAGATAGATATAATTGAACTAGTCTGGTTACAAACCTCCCCCTCTACATCCATTAAAGCTGAAACATGTGTAGGATTAGATTGGGACCTTACTATCTGAGCCAGTAATCTACCGTTCGCTTCTTCTTCGGCCCCGCTAAGTCTCTTCTGATAAAAAGAGTTTATTCCTGGCCCTAAATTCCAATAGTTCGTTCAGCCTATTTTGAGATGAAAGCCATTCCTGTTGAATATCCGGAGAGGGATTTTGAATATATATGGCTTCCGTCGCGGAAGTGTCAGCCTTCACCATCTCGAGTTCTCTACGGGACGCACTTTTGATAATACTTATATTCTGGATTAACAATCCCCGAATATAGGCCTTCACAGCATCCCATACAACTTGTATGGAAGCGGAGCCTAAGTTGAGGGACCAAAAGTCCAGGATACGGATAGGAATGACATCCTCCTTGGGGAATAGTTCCAACCAAACGGCGTTCAGCCGCCATATTAGAGGTACCTTGAGGTTCGATATTCACATCCAGCACATATGGTATTAAATCAGCCGAGCACAGAGCCAAATCTATTCTTGATAATGTGTTTTAGAATAAATCGCCCTAGGTCAGTGATGGCGAACCTTGACCCCCCTAGATGTTTTGGAACTACATTTCCCATAATGCTCACCTACACTGCAGAGTGCATGAGCATCATGGGCAATATAGTTCCAAAACATCCGGGGTGCCAAGGTTCGCCATCACTGCCTAGGTAATGCCCACATGAGATGTTGAGCCTCTAAGATGAAAAGAACTGAAATCCATTGAATGAAAGCGGCGGGCCAGGGACAGTCAGGCCGAGGAGGAAACATCCGGGGTGCCAAGGTTCGCCATCACTGCCCTAGGTAATGCCCACATGAGATGCTGAGCTTCTAAGATGAAAAGAACTGAAATCCAATGAATGAAAGGGGCGGGCCAGGGACAGTCAGGCCGAGGAGGAAACATCCGGGGTGCCAAGGTTCGCCATCTCTGCCCTAGGTAATGCCCACATGAGATGCTGAGCCTCTAAGATGAAAAGAACTGAAATCCAATGAATGAAAGGGGCGGGCCAGGGACAGTCAGGCCGAGGAGGAAACATCCGGGGTGCCAAGGTTCGCCATCTCTGCCCTAGGTAATGCCCACATGAGATGCTGAGCCTCTAAGATGAAAAGAACTGAAATCCAATGAATGAAAGGGGTGGGCCAGGGACAGTCAAGCCGAGGAGGAAACATCCGGGGTGCCAAGGTTCGCCATCACTGCCCTAGGTAATGCCCACATGAGATGCTGAGCCTCTAAGATGAAAAGAACTGAAATCCAATGAATGAAAGGGGCGGGCCAGGGACAGTCAGGCCGAGGAGGAAAGACTTTGGTGAGGCTAGAAGTCCTCCAGCCAGGAAATGAGACCTGCTGCAGCTTCTAACGCACATTGTGAGAAGCTCACAGTGTGCAGTGAAATCAGAGGAAATCATTACAGTCCAGGAGAGGAGCTGCCACAACTGTTCAAGGCTGAAGGGAAGGCTGGAGAACAGATTTACATTCTTATAAAATGCAATAAATGTTTGGAATATGGAGGTGCAGTAAAAAAGCAGCACTTTTACATAATGTGATATGAGCTCCACACAATGGTTGTACTTTGTGTGCTTGAATTGCACTCTGCCCCCTTTCCTTGTGAATGGGTTATCGTAGCAGGGCTGAGTTACTGTGATATAGATAGTTGTAAGCGGGGATAGTAAATACAATTGTGAATTTATGAACTATATTGTAAGTTGTGCTAGCACAAGGCAAACACCACTAACAGAGCGGAAGTACTGACTTCAACTTTATAACTTAATCTCTTCGCTGTAGATTACGGTGTAATGTTTCTTAGGATAATAATATCTGTTGCCCAAAAAAGATCAGAAATATCTGACATTGCATGCCAGGATTTTCTAACTGGGTGGAGGGCTGAGTTATCTTTGTCTTCCATTGTTTAACAATAAATGACTCGGGTGAACAAATAATATTAAGTTAAATGAAAGTGAAAAATGGGACTCTGATCACCCAGTAGTGAACTAAACTAATACTACAAGCACAAAAGTGAAAAATCACTCAACAAAAGTTTTAGGCAGGTGTGAAAAAATGCTGTAAATGAAGAATGCTTTCAAGAAATAGAAGTGTTCATAGTTTATTTTTATCAATTAACAAAAAGGAAAGTAAATGAACAGAAGAGAAATCCAAATCAAATCAATATTTGGTGTGAACGCCCTTTGCCTTCAAACACACATCGATTCTTCTACGTGGAATTGCACACAGTTTTTGAAGGAACTTAACAGGTAGGTTGTTCCAGACATCTTGGAGAACCAGATCTTCTGAGGATGTCGGCTGCCTCAGATTATTCTGTCTCTTCATGTAATCCCAGACAAACTTCATGAAGGTGAGATGAGGGCTCTGTAGGGGACTTCTTGTTCTTCTGTACACTGAAGATAGTTCTTAATGACATTGGCTGTATGTTGGGGGCCTTTGTCCTGTTGCAGAATAAATTTGAGGCCAATCACACACCTCCCTGATGGCACGGCATGGATGAATAAGTATCTGCCTATATCTCTCAGCATTGAGGACACCATGGATCGGGCAACATTGGGGACCATAGACACAGTGGTTGGCCAAGGAAACTTGCAGCAGATGAAGACACATCATGCTTACTTCCTTTCCACACTGGAAGATGTCCAGCAGTGCCATCAGCACAGAACTGGTGGAGACTAGGGATGAGCTTCGTGTTCGAGTCGAACCCATGTTCGACTCGAACATCGTCTGTTCGCCGAATTGCGCACGATATGGGCCGTTCGCGCCAAATTCGTGTGGCGCGTCACGGCCCATAATTCACTGCGACATCGAAGTGCATTGCTGGCTAATGATTGGCCAAGCATGCACTATGACCCGCATGCTTGGCCAATCACAGCGCTGTCTGAACAGAGAGCCGTAATTGGCCAAAGTCAAGGAGGCTTTGGCCAATTATGGCTCAGGGGATTTAGTACACGCCCCACACTATATAAGGCAGCCTGCACGGCGGCCCTCTGTAGTGTGTGTTCCGGCGTTGAGATAGATAGATAGACAGAGAGACAGTGTCATTCGATTTAAGTTAGATAGATTAGGCAGGACAGTCAGTGAGTTTGCTGCACTTACAGTGTATTGTGTATATATATGCATCCCAGGTGTTGTATATATATATATATATATATACACTGTATTCAGTTTAGCTAGATCCGTTCCTGTTATCTTGCTACTGACAGGCAGGCTTGTCTTGTTACATAATTTACAGCTACCTGAAGAAAATTGCTGGCGTTCTTTTGATCCTATAAGTGCCACAGTCAGGCAGCTAGATTATTTACAGTTAGTGTAAGGCGTCCTCCTCACAGTGTTCAGTTAAAGCTACAAGTTAGTTTAGTGTGACCTCTGCACAGTGTTCAGCTAAAACTACAAGTTAGTGTAGTGCGTCCTCCTCACAGTGTTCAGCTAAAGCTACAAGTTAGTGTAGTGCGTCCTGCTCAAAGTGTTCAGCTAAAACTACAAGTTAGTGTAGTGCGACCTCTGCACAGTGTTCAGCTAAAGCTACAAGTTAGTGTAGTGCGTCCTCCTCACAGTGTTCAGCTAAAACTACAAGTTAGTGTAGTGTGACCTCTGCACAGTGTTCAGCTAAAGCTACAAGTTAGTGAAGTGCGTCCTCCTCACAGTGTTCAGCTAAAACTACAAGTTAGTATAGTGTGAGCTCTGCACAGTGTTCAGCTAAAGCTACCTGTAGAAGGTTGGTGGTGTTTTCCTGATCCTATCACTACCGCAGGCAGCTAAATAAGCTTCAAGTTATTTTTTTGCGAGCTCTGCACAGTGTTCAGCTAAAGCTACCTGTAGAAGGTTGGTGGTGTTTTCCTGATCCTATCACTACCGCAGGCAGCTAAATAAGCTACAAGTTAGTGTAGTGCGTCCTCCTCACAGTGTTCAGCTAAAACTACAAGTTAGTGTAGTGCGACCTCTGCACAGTGTTCAGCTAAAGCTACAAGTTAGTGTAGTGCGTCCTCTGAACAGTGTTCAGCTAAAGCTACAAATTAGTGTAGTGTGTCCTCCTCACAGTGTTCAGCTAAAACTCCAAGTTAGTGTAGTGCGAGCTCTGCACATTGTTCAGCTAAAGCTACCTGTAGAAGGTTGGTGGTGTTTTCCTGATCCTATCACTACCGCAGGCAGCTAAATAAGCTACAAGTTAGTTTTTTGCGAGCTCTGCACAGTGTTCAGCTAAAGCTACCTGTAGATTGTTGGTGGTGTTTTCCCGATCCTATCACTACCGCAGGCAGCTAAATAAGCTACAAGTTCGTTATTTGCGAGCTCTGCACAGTGTTCAGCTAAAGCTACCTGTAGAAGGTTGGTGGTGTTCTCATACTACAGGCAGGCAGTTGATTTTGCTAGCTGCAGTATCAATATATATATATATATATATATATATATATATCCCAGCTTAGTGCAGCTACAGGTCATTAGTATGTCCGGAAGGCCAACAAGGAGAGGCAGACAGTCACAAGCCAATAAAAGAGGGCAAGCAGGCTCTGTGTCTAGAGGCAACAGTGCTGGTCGTGGAGACGGTGCATCCTCATCAGCATGTGGCCGTGGGACACGCTTGGCCTTTTTTTCGGCAGCTGGCCGTGTTGAGCCTCAACATGCGGAAGACTTGGTCGAGTGGATGACCAAGCCGTCCTCATCCTCCTCATCCTCTCTCACCCATGCTCAGGGTACTTTGTCTGGCAAAGCAGCTGCCAACGCGGCCTCTTCCCTCGGCTCAATGGCATCAGTGACCCCTTTCCTAGCTCCACCATGTCCTCCTGAGGAGTCCCTCGAACTGTTTGACCACAGTGTTGGGTACATGCTCCAGGAGGATGCCCAGCATTTAGAAGGCTCTGATGATGATACTGAGCTAGATGAAGGCAGTAACGTGAGCACAGAAAGAGGGGGTGCCCAAGAAGGACAGCAATCTGGCAGTCATGCTCCCCCTGCTGCAGCATACTGCCAGGTTTGCTCCAGTGATGAGGAGGGAGGGGATGATGAGGTCACTGACTCAACGTGGGTGCCTGATAGGAGAGAGGAGGAGGAGGCACATCACCAAAGAGGCAGGATGCCCTCCAGGGGCCAGCCTAAGGGCAGCACACTGACTGCATCACACCCCAAAGCAGGGCGCTGCTGTCTCTGCGCGTTATTCCAAAAGTTCTTTGGTGTGGGCCTTTTTTGAGACGAGTGCATCAGATCGCACTGCTGCTATTTGCAACATATGTCTCAAGCCTATCTCGCGTGGCCAAAACATCTCCCGCTTGGGCACCACATGCTTGACCAGACATATGTTGACCTGCCATGCAGTTCGTTGGCAAGTGTATCTAAAAGACTGACACCAAAGAACAAAGAGGACCTCTCCTTGCTCCTCATCAGCTGAGATCTCCAACCCCACTATACCTTCAGTCCTCTCTGAGACCTGCACTGAGAGGAATGAAGGTGTAGAATTAGGTGTGTCACAGCCAAGTACTTGTGGGCAATCTGCTTTTGGTACACCAACGTCAGATTGTACCAGGCAAATTTCCCTGCCCCAGCTGCTGCACCACCGAAAGAAGTTCGCTCCCAGCCATCCACATGCCCAGCGGTTGAATGCTAGCTTGGCAAAATTGCTAGCACTTCAACTGCTGTCTTTTCCCTATGTTTTCCAAAAAGCTTAAAAAACCTCAAATTCTCTCTCTCCCCAAATCCCTGCTCCTATCAAAAATCCTCTACCCCAGAATGTTCCCCTCTGAGCATGAATCCTGTACCCCAAAATGTTCCCCTCTAAGCATGAATCCTCTACTTCCCTCCACTCCCCCCAGTCCCAGCACAAATCCCCCCAAATCCCCTCTCTTAGCACTAATCCCCCCCCCCCAATTTCTCCACCTAGCACAAATCCCCCCCATCCCTTTCCTAACACTAATCCACCCTCCTAGTTCAAATCCCCCCTCCAAATCACCTCTTCTAGCACAACCCCCCAAATTCCCATTGTGCCCAGGTGTAGAATTATTTTATTAATTTGGCTTTATAAGCAAGATCTGTATTCATGCTATTTGTGTCCCCTTTTAAGCTTTGACATTGAAAAAGCTCACTTAGCTCAGCATAAGACAGATCTTGAAATAGTTAGGTGTGTGAATGTTATTTTTGTACCAGTTGTTCTCCATGTCCAGAGTTTATGACTTAAGATCAGTAGGTCAACCAGCATGCACCTCTCGATCTCGCGCATGCACGATTCACCGGCAGGCATAGCGCCATTTGTTTCTAAAGTTGCCATAACAACGGGCGGCAAAGGAGGAAGGTCCCGCCCCGTTGTTATGGCAACATAGATAAACACATCTTGGTGCTGTGATCCCCCTTAAATCGCGCCATTTCCTGTCAGGAACTAACGTGATTTTTGATCACAGTACTGCTCACAGGCGAGGGAGGAAGTGACGAGGAGCTCTCCAAAGCTAATACAGGAAGAGATATCGATTGGGCTTCACATGCCCACAATCATTATGGCAACGGCCACACCAGGAGGAAGAAAATATTGAGTAAGAAATGTATGTTTGCTAAATCCATAATGAACATTGTATACTGTTTTTTGTATTTAATTAGTAATAATGCTAGGATCAATTAAAAAAAAAAATAATAATTTTTGGCTGGAACTCCGCTATAACCACTTGCAGACCAGCCGCCGCAGTTGTACTGCAGCAGAATGGCACGGCTGGATGAAGCGACGTTATGTTACGTTGCTTCGCCCTGCTCGCCCCCAGAGCCGATGCGAGTGCCCGGGCTCCCGCTATCGCTACTGACACACAGAGAACCGGGATCTGTGTGTGTAAACACACAGTTTCCGGTTCTCTGAGGGTAGAAGAGACTGATCATCTGTTCATACAAAGAATGAACAGTGGGAGGCGTTGCAAACCGGCACTGAAGATGGACGCTTAGCTGCACAGCTCTTCAGTGAGGGAAATTACCAGAGCGAATCTGGCCCGCTAGAGCCATCCCGCACCATCTTCACCCCAGAGACACAGCACATCGCTGCCGCAGTAAACAGATGGGGGAACACAAGCCCAAGAAGCTGACTACCTTCATGTTCTCACCAGAGGTCAGTGACTGGAAAGATGGCGGCGGCAGCCTAGCCGCGCCGCGAGAAGCATATACAGACCTTCCGACGCCATCCAGGGAGAAATGGGCTTCTCAGCTCTGCCCTCATCCCCTACACAAGACACAGGTACCAATCCCCTTACCAGCAGCCCCGCTGATGCCCGAATGCGAATGGATGCACCGCACCCGAGGCCGCCTGCAGCCCTGATCGAGCCGCAGGCCTTCAATCCACTGCTATCCGGCCAGGCCCTACACAGCTTCATGGCATCCTTCCCCACCTGAGGACAGCCAGTGATAGACACAACTCTGAAGGACATGCTCATGTCTTTACAGACATCACTGATGACAGGCCTATCATCAATGTTTCGCAAAATCACTAATGACATGTGGTCCCTGGGGAATAGGGTCTCTAACATTGAAGCAGGCATGACTGAATGCACAACAACAGTGAATGACCTAATAGATGCCCATGATGAGATTAAAGAAGAGCAGGAATGGGTCTGGGCCAAGCTGGCCGACTTATAAGACCGCTCAAGGCAAAATGATGTTAAGCTGCGCGGAGTCCCTGAAACTATCTTACTGGCAGATCTATCTAAGTACGCTAAAGACCTCATACACACCATCCTACCGGATGCATCCCCCAGAGACATCATTATAGGCAGGATCCATAGAATAGCAAAACCTACCCATCTGGCAGCATCGGTACCAAGAGACGTACTCATGCGTGTACATTTCTTTCACATCAAAGAAAAGTTGATGACGGAAGCCAGGTCCAAATCGCCACTGCCAAGACCTTATGAGGGAGTCCATCTCTTCCCAGATCTCTCCAAGTACACGCTACAACTCAGGAGGAACCTGAACCCTGTCACTAAAGTCCTCCACAACCATAAAATATTATACAAATGGCACTACCCGGCAACCCTCCTCATCACCAAGAATGGCACCACACATACAGTTAGCTCTTTACAAAAAGGAATGTGCCTTCTGCATGATTGGGGCATCATAATAGAACCACCCAAGGATGAGATCCCACCTTTGCAACAACGTCGACCCTCACAATCACGCCACAACCAGGGATCAAAGGATCTCTCAAACACTGCTTGACCCCAGTCCCGGATGGGCCCACAACCTCAACAACAATTTTCTCCCTCACTGAACACTGTATACTGTTGATTGTTTAGTTCCTCTCAGTTACTAATTGTTTTCCCCTCAAAGTGGCACAGCTGAATTCAGCCACTACCCATGCCGCCTTACAAACTCATTCTGTTCAAATAACGCATAGCAGAAAAAAGTTCTGTGGTTTTTTTTTTTCTTTCTTTGCAGTTTTGTATATTACAAAGTTAAACTGACTTGTTGCTCTCTACCGTAGCTCTAGCACCGAACTCATGACACCGAGAACTATAACCACCAATGGATCCACGTCTTCAGGTAATATCAACCCATACCACAACGGATCTCCAAACCCCTAACAGTAAGTGACTACAGATCACTCCACTTCCAACTGCACCCTTAACAACCAGAAATGTTGCTTACCATACTGTCCCTTAATGCCAAGGGCCTAAATCACCCAGCTAAACGACACTCCTTATGGCTCACCACTGAAAAACTACAAAGTGACATAATATGTGTCCAAGAAACACACTTACTGTCCATGTCCGTAGCACTTTGCTACCAAAACAAGTACTCTCACATCTATCAAGCTACTTATTCCACAAAAAAAGAGGAGTCCTAGCGATAAAACAAGATTTACACTTTCACCTGCTACAAGTAATATCTGATCCCAACGGGAGATGCTGTACCTAATCCTAATGTAGCGCTGGTAGATTTTCAATCTACCGCTTATAGGTAAATTTAGTGGGTTACCTGTTTCATACATAGACAGATTTAGCCTCTGTTCCAGTTTGGTCGTGTTGCATGTAGTTTCACATTGTGCCTGTGGGTGTCGTTGTCGCCATGGGTCGGTGTTGGAAAGGCAACACGTTGAAGCGTATGAGTGCTCCCCTGTCCTGGAGATAACTCGGTGGAGGTGGTCCTCCGAGTTGCATTCTGGGAGAGGGTATTTATGGGACAGATGCCATGTTTTAGGGCCCTTTTTCGTTCCACCTGCTGGCCCTCCTGGCCGACAGGTATGTGTTAGGAATTTTACCGCGTGGTCCTCCGATCGGGAGGACCACGTTGCTGCAGCATGTGGGTGGGCCCAGAAGCTTGTCTGGGGCCTACCACAGCGGCGAGGGAATGGTCCTGGGCTGTCTGTCCTATGGGAAGAAGCTGGACAACTGAGAAGATCCCAGGGGAGGACCCGTCATGGAAGGATCATGCAGAGTGCTGGTCTGGAGAGGGGCCTGGTGACTCAGTTGGAGGATGCATCCTAAAATTAACCTACCGCATAGTACTGCTGGGTTGGCTTAAAGGTTCTAGTGCTGTGTTTGCTATCCATCATAAACCATTACATCCTGTGGCAGAGGATCGTACAGGTTTCTATTCCATTCAAGTCTGTGGCAGAGACTTTTGTTCGTGATGCGTACTGGCTGTTAGGTTAGTGAGAGAAACCTATCCGGGCGGGCAAAGATTCAACTCTAAACGGAGAGTACATTCATCTACAAGATTCCAATTCCTAATACTACACTAAGAAAAGGTATTTGAACTTCCCTGCAGTTCTTCTTCTACTTCTTTCCTGCTACTTCCTTCAGTTACTCCTTATTAAAGCATTGGAAAGGATACTCAAGTGTCCGGTGCCTACATTGTCTGGTATTAAGCTCAACGGGACCCTAGACCCGGTTCTGGTGAAATTGAGGTAACGAAGGTGATGGTAACAGCCCGCTTTAAACCACTGTGAGTTATTGCTACATGTGGGGGCTCGTCCGGGATTGTTAGCCGTCAACCTCCCGCAACCCTGAGAAGTATTTCACTGGGAGTTTATGTTAAAAGAAATTTCTGGACTTTGTCACTTTTTCCAGGAAGGGAAGGGGTTGAATTGCAGGACTTTGTTTCTGACTGCGTGGGCTGCGGGTAAAAGTAGTAAAAGCCCGGGTGCTACGTGATCAGAAGAACAAGTGGGAGGAGCCTAACCTACTTGTTACGACGTGGGACGCGTGTGTGTGTGTTTGGCGCCAAAGGAGAAGAGAGGCCTTGTGATCGTGCGGAAAGGATCAGAGAGCAGCCATGTCTTCATCCTAGATCCAAGATGTTCCCTACAAGTACCGCTGCGCGTGCTATGCTGACCAGAACCCTGCTGACAGATACTGGCATTCGTCTGAAGCCGCAGGGGCGGGTTGTGCTATACACAGTTGGAGATATCGAAGGGCTGGGCATGCTTTGCCACAAGTGTGAAGGACTGGCCCTACATCTCCGTCCATTTGTCCGATGTTTGCAGTGTGGAGAATATTTGTTCACAGTGGAGCAACCTACCATGTCGCCCCATGCTTATCGTGTGGATTGGGCTACAGGAATTGCCACAGTGGAAATTGCTGCTATTGCTGCTGGAGAGCAACAGGCCGTGATCTTGTCTGCTATCGAGAGTGTTTCCGAGGGAGGTGTCACTGTCACCGCTTCATCAGCGGACATCACCTTCATTTCTACTTCTACCACACCTATCCCCGTTGCACCTGTCCAGAGGAAGGTGGGATATGTGAAGGCTTCCCGCGGCCATGGTCGAGGCCTACCCCAGAGACTACCCGAACCGGAGCCAGAGAAATATATGGATCCGGAAAAGTTCACATCAGGAACGGGTGAGAGATCGAAGGGGAACATATCTGGGACTCTGTAAATATTTGCCAGCAGAAGAGTTGAGAGCCTTGGAGATAGATTGTATGTCAGATCTCTCCGGTGATGATGATTTGTTTGAAACAATGTCACAGGAACTATTGTGGACCCAGGGTGAAGATGTTGCTTCTGCCTTGACTTTCTCAAAGTGGACAGCCCTGGATTCTGGGAAGACATCACCTTGTGTGGAGCCGCACAGTACTACCAAAGAGACATTGTCTAAAGTTGCTAGTTTGCTTCCGACACCCGTCGGATCTATGGTGAGTAAATCACCGAATTCTTGTGTGCCTCCTGGTTTGGGGAAAAATAGACCTTTGCCTAAACTTGCCCGTTTACAGAGAGTGCTCACTAAACGAGTTGCCACAGAATATGGTCTGGAATTTCCCTATGTTGCTCCGGAAATTATGCAGGAAATTGAGGCCAACCGGGAACAGTGGTACAGTGAAGCTGTTTGGAAGGATCATGCAGAGTGCTGGTCTGGAGAGGGGCCTGGTGACTCAGTTGGAGAATGCATCCTAAAGTTAACCTACCGCATAGTACTGCCGGGTCGGCTTAAAGGTTCTAGTGCTGTGTTTGCTATCCATCGTAAACCATTACATCCTGTGGCAGAGGATCGTACGGGTTTCTATTCCATTCAAGTCTGTGGCAGAGACTTTTGTTCATGCTGCGTACTGGCTGCTAGGTTAGTGAGAGAAACCTATCCGGGCGGGCAAAGATTCAACTCTAAACGGAGAGTACATTCATCTACAAGATTCCATTTCCTAATACTACACTAAGAAAAGGTATTTGAACTTCCCTGCAGTTCTTCTTCTACCTCTTTACTGCTACTTCCTTCCGTTACTCCTTATTAAAGCATTGGAAAAGATACTCAAGTGTCCGGTGCCTACATTGTCTGGTATTAAGCTCAACAGGTCATTAGACCCGGTTCTGGTGAAATTGAGGTAACGAAGGTGACGGTAACAGCCCGCTTTAAACCAGCAGCTCCACCGTGAGTTATTGCTACACTAACATGTATCAAAACCACATGCTCAATGTGTATGCTCCCAACACTCAACAGATGAAATTCCTCAGATCAGTACTTCGCAAAGCCCAAGCAGTCTGACAGGGTCACTTACTCCTATGCGAAGATTTTAACTTGGTTTTTAGATATACACATGGACACAACATTGGTAGCAAAAAGAAGAGAATCCCCCTTGAAACAATTCCTGGCAGGACAAGATCTATTTGATGTTGGGAGATGTTACCATGGTTCTGAAAAGGACTATACTTACTGCTCCCCACGTCATAAATCTTACTTGAGAATTGACATGTTCCTCACAGACAAATGGTTGTTACAAAATATAAGCGCATTTGTAATCCACACCATCACATGGTCGGATCACGCTCCTATCACAATTACCATAACCGACACCAAGCACCAGCGGAATACTTTCCTCTGGAGTGCCAACAACTAAATATTACAACATCCACAATATTCCCAAGTCATTAGAGAGCATCTAATTGAATACTTCAATCTTAATGACGCATCAGTGTCCGACCCTGCTATGGTGTGGAGAGCGCACAAAGCTGTTATTCGGGGCACTATAATTAAATTAAGCTCCATAAGTAAAAAGAAGAGTTAACCATTTAACATAACAAATGGTACACGCCAAGGGTGCCCTCTGTCACCAATTATATTTAACCTGATGGTGGAACCTTTGGCGGAACATATACGCTCCAATCCCTTAATTACCCGCTTAACGATAGGTAAAATCTCACATAAGATCAGTCTCTTTGCGGACGACGTGATCCTTATTCTCACTAATCTAACATCTTCCCTGGCAGAAGTCCAAAAATTACTAGAATGGTTCGGACAGGTCTCTTACTACAAATTGAATACAACCAAATCACACATCTTAGATCTTAAATTAGACGCCACAACCAAAAATGTACTACAAGTCCAATACCCTTTTGCATGGCCAGACAAAAACAAATCCTACCTCGGGGTCCTTCTCACACGATCGGTCAAACACCTCTTCTCAGCCAATTTCAAACCACTGCTTCCCAAATTATGAACAGAAAGCCAATCCACAACAAAGTGGAATTATCATGGTCCGGTAGACTTGCAGCATTTAAAATGCTCCACCTGCCACAAATTCTTTACTTCAGGACTCTCCCCATTCCCATACCGAAGTACTTTTTCAAATCTCTCCAAACCTTATTCAATAAATGTATATGGAAAAATACCAAACCTAGAAGTGCACACTCAACACTTATGAAACACAAATTAGCGGGTGGATCAGGAACCATTGCTTTTGAGGACTACTATTTAGCATCAACATCAGACCAACTCAACGACTGGTTTCACCCATGTCCTGGTAAACTGTGGGGCAAAATAGAGTACTCATCGCTAATACGCCCAAATCTACGATGGTGGCTGATGAGCACCCCCTTAGGATCACAACTACCATCGACACTACCACCTACTATGAAAACATCGGCCATAGCATGGAAAATTTTGGCCCAAACTAGTCATACCTACCCTAACATCCCACCGATACCAATTCCAATTGAATCTCTCCACCACATATCACCAGACTTATCATTGTCCAAATGGTCCTGCCAGGGAATCAAATCCATTCAAGATCTATTCCAAAACTCCAGGCCAAAACCCTTCCCTCTTCTACAGCGTGAATTTAATCTACCAAAGACAGGCTTTTTCACATATATTAGAGTGAAGCACTGCCTTGACAAAATACATCTCCCACTTTATACAATGCATCCAACAGCATGGCAATTCTTAACGAATCCGTCTCCAAACGCAAAAGGGATTTCTCTGTTCTATAATGTTTTACACCAAAAACGCAGGTTCACTAAGGCGCCTCCCCATATACACTGGGAGACTGACTTAGGACAAAAATACACAGAATACCAATGGCAACAAGCACTACAAACAATCTACAAAGAAACTAAATCAGGGATCGGGAACCTATGGCTCGCGAGCCAGATGTGGCTCTTTTGATGGCTGCATCTGGCTCTCGCCTCTCAATCTGTGGATCGCGTGGTGTGCCAATCCGTGGATTGAGCCCATAGGAAAGGCCGCGGCTTTGGCCTAGCTCTGGAGCGGCGGCCATCTTGATACACCCGGGGGCGCCTGACGTCATCATCACCCGCCTCAACTGCTCGTGGATCTGCCTGCTTGTATAGTGGTAAGCAAGCAGACAATCATAGGAGATGTGGATATTACAGTGGGGAGATGTGGACATTACAGTGGAGGAGATGTGGATATTACAGTGGAGAAGATGTGGATATTACAGTGGGGGAGATGTGGACATTATAGTGGTTAGATGTGGATATTACAGTGGGGGAGATGTGGACATTACAGTGGGGGGAGATGTGGACATTACAGTGGGGAGATATGGATGTTACAGTGAGGGAGATGTGGATATTACAGTCGGGGAGAATTGGATATTACAGTGGGGGAGATGTGGACATTACAGTGGAGGAGATGTGGATATTACAGTGGGGGGAGATGTGGATATTACAGTTGGGGAGATGTGGACATTATAGTTGGGAGATGTGGACATTACAGTGGGGGAGATGTGGATATTACAGTGGGGGAGATGTGGACATTACAGTGGGGGGAGATGTGGACATTACAGTGGGGAGATATGGATGTTACAGTGAGGGAGATGTGGATATTACAGTCGGGGAGAATTGGATATTACAGTGGGGGAGATGTGGACATTACAGTGGAGGAGATGTGGATATTACAGTGGGGGGAGATGTGGATATTACAGTTGGGGAGATGTGGACATTACAGTGGAGGAGATGTGGACATTACAGTGGGGGAGATGTGGATATTACAGTGGGGGAGATGTGGACATTACAGTGGGGGGAGATGTGGACATTACAGTGGGGAGATATGGATATTACAGTGGGGGAGATGTGGACATTACAGTGGGGGAGATGTGGATATTACAGTGGGGGAGATGTGGATATTACAGTGGGGGAGAGGTGGACATTACAGTGGGGGAGATGTGGATATTACAGTGGGGAGAGATGTGGATATTACAGTGGGGGAGATGTGGACATTACAGTGGGGGAGATGTGGACATTACAGTGGGGGAGATGTGGACATTTCAGTGGGGGAGATGTGGATATTACAGTGGGGGAGATGTGGATATTACAGTGGGGGAGATGTGGACATTACAGTGGGGAGATGTGGATATTACAGTGGGGGAGATCTGGCCATTACAGTGGGGGGAGATGTGGACATTACAGTGGGGGAGATGTGGACATTAGAGTGGGGAGATGTGGACATTACAGTGGGGGAGATGTGGACATTACAGTGGGGAGATGTGGACATTACAGTGGGGGAGATGTGGACATTACAGTGGGGGAGATGTGGATATTACAGTGGGGGAGATGTGGGTATTACAGTGGGGAGATGTGGATATTACAGTGGGGGAGATGTGGATATTACAGTGGGGGAGATGTGGATATTACAGTGGGGAGATGTGGATATTACAGTGGGGAAGATGTGGACATTACAGTGGGGAGATGTGGACATTACAGTGGGGGAGATGTGGACATTACAGTGGGGAGATGTGGATATTACAGTGGGGAGATGTGGATATTACAGTGGGGGAGATGTGGATATTACAGTGGGGGAGATGTGGACATTACAGTGGGGAGATGTGGATATTACAGTGGGGGAGATGTGGATATTACAGTGGGGGAGATGTGGATATTACAGTGGGGGAGATGTGGATATTACAGTGGGGGAGATGTGGACATTACAGTGGGGAGATGTGGATATTACAGTGGGGGAGATCTGGCCATTACAGTGGGGGGAGATGTGGACATTACAGTGGGGGAGATGTGGACATTAGAGTGGGGAGATGTGGACATTACAGTGGGGGAGATGTGGACATTACAGTGGGGAGATGTGGATATTACAGTGGGGGAGATGTGGATATTACAGTGGGGGAGATGTGGATATTACAGTGGGGGAGATGTGGACATTACAGTGGGGAGATGTGGATATTACAGTGGGGGAGATGTGGACATTACAGTGGGGAGATGTGGATATTACAGTGGGGGAGATGTGGATATTACAGTGGGGGAGATGTGGACATTACAGTGGGGAGATGTGGATATTACAGTGGGGAGATGTGGACATTACAGTGGGGAGATGTGGATATTACAGTGGGGGAGATGTGGATATTACAGTGGGGGAGATGTGGATATTACAGTGGGGGAGATGTGGACATTACAGTGGGGAGATGTGGATATTACAGTGGGGAGATGTGGATATTACAGTGGGGCAGATGTGGATATTACAGTGGGGGAGATGTGGATATTACAGTGGGGGAGATGTGGATATTACAGTGGGGGAGATGTGGACATTACAGTGGGGAGATGTGGATATTACAGTGGGGGAGATGTGGATATTACAGTGGGGGAGATGTGGATATTACAGTGGGGGAGATGTGGATATTACAGTGGGGGAGATGTGGACATTACAGTGGGGGAGATGTGGACATTACAGTGGGGAGATGTGGATATTACAGTGGGGGAGATGTGGATATTACAGTGGGGGAGATGTGGATATTACAGTGGGGGAGATGTGGATATTACAGTGGGGGAGATGTGGATATTACAGTGGGGGAGATGTGGATATTACAGTGGGGAGATGTGGATATTAGAGTGGGGGAGATGTGGACATTACAGTGGGGGAGATGTGGACATTACAGTGGGGGGAGATGTGGATCGATTAAAAAAAAAAAACGATTAATCGAACACGAAAAGTCGCATTAATGACAAGAAGTACTTTATTCATCATTGGTTAGCAACAGCATAACAATGTTATTAAAAAGAATTCAGAGACTTATTGTACTTTAAAGGTGTTGGTCTTACATAAAATGCACACATCTACTTGTATTTAGTTTTAAACATATTGTATGCGTCTCACGGAATTATATTTTAAAATATGTGGCGTTCATGGCTCTCTCAGCCAAAAAGGTTCCTGACCCCTGAACTAAATGCTCTGCCTTATGGGAACTCGCCCCAAAAACTGTCCCTCAGATGGTACTTAACCCCATCAAAACTGGCTTTGTTTAGTAAAAATTCCCCAAACTTGTGTTGGAGAAGCAATGCAACTAAAGGTGACATCCTACACATATTCTGGCAGTGTAGCCGTCTCAAAAATTACTGGGAAACTATTTTACGAGTCCTAACGGACATTACAACATAACACATCCCTTTGACACCTGACTTGGCGATCTTAAACCTGAATATGTCCTTCAGACATGTACCGACACACATCCTACTAGCTGCAAGACTGAGTATAGCATAGCTATGGAAATCAGATAAGATTCATTCAGTCGAACACACACTCGAGCTGGTAAACATACATTACAGCTATGAATTAGCCATGGCTTCCAGTGGAGACCGTCTAGCGAAAGAAAAAAGTCTGTGGTTACCATGGGAACAATGGGCGGGTGCTGAAAAATTCCTGTGATGTAAGAACACTTACACTTAGATTGGTCATGATTAGGGATGAGCTTCGTGTTCGAGTCGAACCCATGTTCGACTCGAACATCGGCTGTTCGGTCGTTCGCCGAATTGCGAACGATATGGGCCGTTCGCGCCAAATTCGTGTGGCGCGTCACGGCCCATAATTCACTGCGGCATCGCAGTGCATTGCTGGCTGATGATTGGCCAAGCATGCACTATGACCCGCATGCTTGGCCAATCACAGCGCCGTCAGTAGAGAGAGCTGTAATTGGCCAAAGCCAGGGTGGCTTTGGCCAATTATGGCTCAAGGGAATTAAGTACACGCCCCACACTGTATAAGGCCGCCTGCACGGCGGCCCTGTGTAGTGTGTGTTCCGGTGTGCTGAGAGATAGAGAGAGAGAGAGACAGTGTCATTTGATTTGAGTTAGATAGATTAGGCAGAACAGTCAGTCAGTTAGCTGCACTTACAGTGTATTGTGTATATATATGCATCCCAGGTGTTGCATATATATATATACACTGTATTCAGTTTAGCTAGATCCGTTCCTGTTATCTTCTATCTAGACTATTTACATTTGGTGCAGTGCGTCCTGCTCACAGTGTTCAGCTAGATCCGTTCCTGCTATTTACATTTAGTGCAGTGCGTCCTGCTCACAGTGTTCAGCTAGATCTGTTCCTGCTATTTACATTTAGTGCAGTGCGTCCTGCTCACAGTGTTCAGCTAGATCCGTTCCTGCTATTTACATTTAGTGCAGTGCGTCCTGCTCACAGTGTTCAGCTAGATCCGTTCCTGCTATTTACATTTAGTGCAGTGCGTCCTGCTCACAGTGTTCAGCCAGATCCGTTCCTGTTATTTACATTTAGTGCAGTGCGTCCTGCTCACAGTGTTCAGCTAGATCCGTTCCTGCTATTTACATTTAGTGCAGTGCGTCCTGCTCACAGTGTTCAGCTAGATCCGTTCCTGCTATTTACATTTAGTGCAGTGCGTCCTGCTCACAGTGTTCAGCTAGATCCGTTCCTGCTATTTACATTTAGTGCAGTGCGTCCTGCTCACAGTGTTCAGCTAGATCCGTTCCTGCTATTTACATTTAGTGCAGTGCGTCCTGCTCACAGTGTTCAGCTAGATCCGTTCCTGCTATTTACATTTAGTGCAGTGCGTCCTGCTCACAGTGTTCAGCTAGATCCGTTCCTGCTATTTACATTTAGTGCAGTGCGTCCTGCTCACAGTGTTCAGCTAGATCTGTTCCTGCTATTTACATTTAGTGCAGTGCGTCCTGCTCACAGTGTTCAGCTAGATCCGTTCCTGCTATTTACATTTAGTGCAGTGCGTCCTGCTCACAGTGTTCAGCTAGATCTGTTCCTGCTATTTACATTTAGTGCAGTGCGTCCTGCTCACAGTGTTCAGCTAGATCCGTTCCTGCTATTTACATTTAGTGCAGTGCGTCCTGCTCACAGTGTTCAGCTAGATCCGTTCCTGCTATTTACATTTAGTGCAGTGCGTCCTGCTCACAGTGTTCAGCTAGATCCGTTCCTGCTATTTACATTTAGTGCAGTGCGTCCTGCTCACAGTGTTCAGCTAGATCCGTTCCTGCTATTTACATTTAGTGCAGTGCGTCCTGCTCACAGTGTTCAGCTAGATCCGTTCCTGTTATCTTCCTACTGACAGGCAGGCTTGTCTGGTTACAGTATATAAAGCTACCTGAAGAAAATTACAGGTGTTCTATCCCAGCTTAGTGCAGCTACAGGCCATTAGTATGTCTGGAAGGCCAAGAAGGAGAGGCAGACAGTCACAATCCAATAAGAGAGAGCAAGCAGGCTCTGTGTCTAGTGCTGGTCGTGGAGACGGTGCATCCTCATCAGCACGTGGCCATGGGACACGCTTGGCCTTTTTTTCGGCAGCTGGCCGTGTTGAGCCGCAACATGCGGAAGACTTGGTCGAGTGGATGACCAAGCCGTCCTCATCCTCCTCATCCTCTCTCACCCATGCCCAGGGTGCTTTGTCTGGCAAAGCAGCGGCCTCTTCCCTCAGCTCAATGTCATCAGTGACTCCTTCCCTAGCTCCACCATGTCCTCCTGAGGATTCCCTCGAACTGTTTGACCACAGTGTTGGGTACATGCTCCAGGAGGATGCCCAGCGTTTGGAAGGCTCTGATGATGATACTGAGCTCGATGAAGGCAGTAACATGAGCACGGACAGAGGGGGTGCCCAAGAAGGACAGCAATCTGGCAGTCATGCTCCCCCTGCTGCAGCATACTGCCAGGTTTGCTCCAGTGATGAGGAGGGAGGGGATGATGAGGTCACTGACTCAATGTGGGTGCCTGATAGGAGAGAGGAGGAGGAGGAGGAGGAGGCGGCACATCACCAACGAGGCAGGATGCCCTCCAGGGGCCAGCCTAAGGGCAGCACATTGACTGCATCACACCCCAAAGCTCCACATGTGAAGGGCACTGCAGTCTCTGCGCGTTATTCAAAAAGTTCTTTGGTGTGGGCCTTTTTTGAGACGAGTGCATCAGATCGCACCGCTGCTATTTGCAACATATGTCTCAAGCGTATCTCGCGTGGCCAAAACATCTCCCGCTTGGGTACCACATGCTTGACCAGACATATGTTGACCAGCCATGCAGTTCGTTGGCAAGCGTATCTAAAAGACCCACACCAAAGAACAAAGAGGATCTCTCCTTGCTCCTCATCAGCTGAGATTTCCAACCCCACTAGACCTTCAGTCCTCTCTGAGACCTGCAGTGAGAGGAATGAAGGTGTAGAATTAGGTGTGTCACAGCCAAGTACTTGTGGGCAATCTGCTTTTGGTACACCGACGTCAGATTGTACCAGGCAAATTTCCCTGCCCCAGCTGCTGCACCGCCGAAAGAAGTTTGCTCCCAGCCATCCACATGCCCAGCGGTTGAATGCTAGCTTGGCAAAATTGCTAGCACTTCAACTGCTGCCTTTTCAGTTGGTAGACTCTGCCCCCTTCCGTGAGTTTGTGGAATGTGCGGTTCCTCAGTGGCAGGTACCCAAACGCCACTTTTTCTCACGGAAGGCGATTCCGGCTCTCTACCGGCATGTGGAAGGCAATGTCCATGCCTCGCTGGACAGGGCGGTCAGCGGTAAGGTGCATATTACCGCTGACTCATGGTCCAGCAGGCATGGACAGGGACGTTACCTAAGTTTCACGGCGCATTGGGTGACTCTGCTGGCAGCTGGGAAGGATGCAGGACAAGGTGCAGTAGTGTTGGAGGTTGTTCCGCCACCACGCCTCCAAAATGCTGATTGTGACACACCTCTCTCCTCCACCCCCTCCTCTTCTTCTTCCTCCATGGCCTCTTCCTCGGAAGCAGCGGTGCTCCGTAGGCGTTCAAGGGGCTACGCAAGTACGCAGGCCAAAAGATGCCATGCGGTGCTTGAGCTGGTGTGCTTGGGGGACAGGAGCCACACTGGGGCAGAGGTTCTGTCAGCTCTGCAGGGGCAGGTTCAGAGGTGGTTGACGCCATGCCAACTTAAGGCAGGAATGGTGGTTTGCGACAATGGCACCAACCTCCTCTCTGCCCTCCGACAGGGACAACTGACCCATGTGCCCTGTTTGGCTCACGTCCTTAACTTGGTGGTGCAGCGGTTCTTGGGCAGGTACCCGGGCTTACAGGATGTCCTGAGGCAGGCCAGGAAAGTCTGTGTGCATTTCCGCCGGTCATATAATGCCAGTGCTCGGCTGATGGACCTCCAAAAGGAGTTTAACCTGCCCAAGAACCGCCTAATCTGTGACATGCCCACCAGGTGGAACTCAACGTTGGCCATGCTGCAGCGGCTGCACACGCAGCAGAGGGCCATCAATGAGTACCTGTGCGACTATGGCACCAGAACAGGGTCAGGGGAGCTTGGTTTTTTTTCCCCACGCCAGTGGGCCATGATCAGGGATGCATGCACTGTCCTGTCACCATTCGAGGAGGCCACGAGGATGGTGAGCACTGACAGTGCATGCATCAGTGACACTGTCCCCCTTGTCCACCTGTTGGAGCACACGCTGCGTGGAATAATGGACAGGGCACTTGAGGCAGAACAGAGGCAGGAAGAGGAGGACTTCCTTAGCTCTCAAGGCCCCCTTTATCCAGACAGTGTTCCTGCGTGCCCGCCGATCACACAGGAAGAGGACGAGGAGGAGGAGGAGGAGGAAGATTGTGTCAGTATGGAGGTGGAGCCTGGCACTCAGCATCAGCAGCAGTCTTTAAGGGATCAGTCCCAAGGAACACATGGACTTGTACGTGGCTGGGAGGAGGTGGCTGCGGACGTTGTTGTCCTTAGTGACCCAGAGGACTCCGGACCGAATGCCTCAGCAAACCTACGCTGCATGGCCTCCCTGATCCTGCAAAGCCTGCGTAAGGATCCTCGTATTCGTGGTATCAAGGAGAAGGACCAATACTGGCTGGCAACCCTCCTTGATCCACGTTACAAGGGTAAGGTTGCGGACCTTATCTTGCCATCGCAGAGGGAGCAGAGGATGAAACATCTTCGGGAGGCCTTGCAGAAAGGTCTGTGCAACGCGTTCCCAGAGACTGGGAGGTTACAAACTCCTGTTTCTGGACAACGTGTTGCTGAGGCTTCGGTCAGTCAAAGAAGGAGCGGTGGAGAAGGTGGCCGTCTGACCGATGCGTTCAGACAATTTTTTGGTCCGCAGCCCCAAGGTATGATCGGTTCCAGCAACCATCGCCAGCGTCTGTTTTACATGGTGCAGGAATACCTAGGGGCAAGATCAGACTTGGACACCTTTCCCACCGAAAATCCTCTGGGTTACTGGGTCTTGAGGATGGATCACTGGCCAGAGCTTGCACAGTATGCAATTGAGCTACTGGCCTGTCCTGCATCCAGCGTTCTTTCGGAACGCACATTCAGTGCTGCTGGAGGCGTGGTAACCGATCACAGGGTGCGTCTGTCCACCGACTCGGTCGATCGGCTGACCTTCATAAAAATGAATCAGTCTTGGATCACCACCAGCTACCAAGCACCTGATGCTGATGTAACCGAATAATTTTTTTTGAAATCTCAGATCCCTTCAAAGACTGCCTATGCTGATGCTGAGTGACTATCCCTGAGTAATTATCCTCTTCCTCCTCAATCATCACGCTGATAGCTTGTAAGAACATTTTTGGTTCTGGGCGCCACCACCAGTGCCTAAGGCACAATTTTTCAGCCCCTGTTTAACAGGGGCGTGTAATTACAATTTTTGATGTAATACTTTGCAGCAGGGCTCGTTCCTGCATTCCAACTAGAGTGTCTGTGAGGGGTTGCAGTGTTGTGGCACCAGCACCAGTGCCTAAGGCCCAATTTTTCTGCCCCTGTCTAACAGGGGCGTGTAATTACAATTTTTGATGCAATACTTTGCAGCAGGGCTCGTTCCTGCGTTCCAACTAGAGTGTCTGTGAGGGGTTGCAGTGTTGTGGCACCAGCACCAGTGCCTAAGGCCCAATTTTTCTGCCCCTGTCTAACAGGGGCGTGTAATTACAATTTTTGAAGCAATACTTTGCAGCAGGGCTCGTTCCTGCGTTCCAACTAGAGTGTCTGTGAGGGGTTGCAGTGTTGTGGCACCAGCACCAGTGCCTAAGGCCAAATTTTTCTGCCCCTGTCTAACAGGGGCGTGTAATTACAATTTTTGAAGCAATACTTTGCAGCAGGGCTCGTTCCTGCGTTCCAACTAGAGTGTCTGTGAGGGGTTGCAGTGTTGTGGCACCAGCACCAGTGCCTAAGGCCTAATTTTTCAGCTCCTGTTCAACAGGGGCATGTAATTACAATTCTTGATCTAATATTTCACAGCAGGGCCCTGTGAGGGCTTACAGTGTTGTGGCCACAGCAGCACCTAAGGCCCAAATTTCTGCTGAGTATATAGGGCAGGACCCTACTTTCAAACATCTAACTTACAAACGACTCCTACTTGCAAACGGAAGGAGACAACAGGAAGTGAGATGAAATCTACCCATAGGAAGGGAAATTCTCTCCTGTAAGAGTTAATATGGGAAAACAATTTCTCCTTTCCACTGATGCTTTCCAATCCTTGTTCCACAAAAAAACCCAAATTTTCAAAAAACATTTTTCATTGGGACAAAAAAGTGAGGTGAAATCTTCTGAAGAGGAGGAAAGACAGCAAAACAAATGTCACAGGGGTGATAACCCTTCCCTATGTTTTCCAAAAAGCTTAAAAAAGATTTTTTGGCTGGAGCTAAACACGTTAAAAATGTACCCGTTCAAAATTACAAAGAGATTCTACTTAACAACAAACCTACAGTCCCTGTCTTGTTTGCACCGCCTGTATACTGCTGTTCAGAGTATATAGGGTCTTTCCCTATTTTAATTTGGGTGCGGGGTTCCCCTTAATATCCATACAGGACCCAAAGGGCCTGGTAATGGACTGGGGGGGTACCCATGCCGTTTGTCTCACTGATTTTCATCCATATTGCCATGACCCGACATGACATTAAACCCGCAAGCAGTTTTAAATGAGATTTTTTCCTTTAAAAATGACATTTGGTGCAGGGACTGTTCTAAACATGGGAAACACGCGTCACTTTACAGGCATACTATAGACACCCCCCAGGTACGATATTTAAAGGAATATTTCACTTTTTTTTTTTACTTTAAGCATCATTAAAATCACTGCTCCCGAAAAAACGGCCGTTTTTAAAAGTTTTTTTTGCATTGATACATGTCCCCTGGGGTAGGACCCGGGTCCCCAAACCCTTTTTAGGACAATACCATGCAAATTAGCCTTTAAAATGAGCACTTTTGATTTCGAACGTTCGAGTCCCATAGACGTCAATGGGGTTCTAACGTTCGTGCGAACTTTCGGTCCGTTCGCGGGTTCTGGTGCGAACCGAACCGGGGGGTGTTCGGCTCATCCCTAGTCATGATATAGCACCGAGTCAATATGGAATATTTGAGAAATTAAACATTTTAAGTATATGAATACTTTGTAAAGACACATACTTTGGTTACGCACGTATCATCAAGATTAACTCTACCCCCAGGAGACAAAAGAGGTCCCAGTGGGGGTCCCTTAGGGGAGTAAGCACCACTACTTTATGGTAACCATTCAACTACACCGGATGTACAGGTTTCTGCCTTTCATAATCTTTTGTTATATATTTTATGTTAACACAACTTACATAACATATTTCTATGTATTGACATGTACACACTACTTTGTACAACGTTTTACAATGCCCACATTGTATCATTTTACTTTAAAAAACAATAAAAATCTATTGATGGAAAAAAAATAAAAATAAAGTATGAACAGCGATCTATCATCTCCCTTACACAGTCCCCTCCCCCCTTCAGTTAGAACACACACTAGGTAACTCAATTAACCCCTTGATCGCCACCTAGTGTTAAACCCTTTCCCTGTCAATGTCATTTACACAGTAATCATTGCATTTTTATAGCACCGATCGCTGTATAAATGACAATGGTCCCAAAAATGTGTCAAAATTGTCTGATGTGTCTGCCATAATGTCGCAGTCCCGCTGTTTTTATATATTTTTGGGGGATATTTATTATAGCAAAAAGTAAAAAATATTGTGCTTTCTTCAAAATAGTTTTTTTTTTTTCTGTTTATAGCGCAAAAAATAAAACCCGCAGAGGTGATCAAATACCAAAGAAAGAAAGGTCTATTTGTGGGGAAAAAAGGACGTCAATTTTGTTTGGGTGCAACGTCGCACGACCGCGCAATTGTCAGTTAAAGCGACGCAGTGCCGAATCGCAAAAAGTGCTCTGGTCAGGAAGGGGGTAAAATCTTCCGGGGCTGAAGCGGTTAAAGAATGTATCCATTACAAGAAGTGACCATTTAGCAGAAGCAAGAAGGTCAATGCTGGGGTTTTTTTTTTAGGCTCCATGCACACTGGACGTTATAATAAAGTTATAAAAACACCAGTAGTTTGGCAGTGAGTTTTCCAATTTCTTTCAATGTTTTTGCAATAGCGTTTTTTAGCTTTTTTTAGCGTTTTTCCGCATTAGCATTTTTTAGCGTTTTTTTTTTTTATTTTTTTTTTCAGTGGATCAAAAACGTTAAAAAAACTCTGGTCAGCCACATTTTTGAGCGTTTATCAACGTTTATCAGTGTTTATGAGCATTCAAAAGTTCAAAAATGTCCATAGGATAACATAGAGGGGAGTTTATGGGCTGTTAAAAAACAAACAAACGCCCAAAATCCCCAAAAACATCCGTTTATGAGCTTCAGTGTGCATGGAGCCTTAGAATACTGTTATGTGTTTCTGTCAATTAAACAAGTTTAAGGCCTCATGCACACTGGACGTTAAAATAAGGTTATAAAAAGCTTTGCAGTGCGTTTTTCAACATCTTTCCACTTTTTTCAACATTTTTGCAATGGCGTTTTTTAGCGGTTTTCCGCGTTGGTGTTTTTTAGCGTTTTTTATGAAGAAAAAAAAAAAGTTTTTTTCAATGGATCAAAAACATAACAAAAACGTGGGTGAGCGATATTTTTGAGCGTTTATCAACGTTTATCAGCGTTTATCAGTGTTAAAGCGTTTTTACAGCTGAAAAACATCTCTCAGAACCCACTATTTATTTATTTTTTCTACTGCTCAAAAACGCCACTGCCCAAAACTGCTAATAACAGCCTATGTGTGCATGGACACATAGGATAACATGATGGAGAGTTTAATGACTGTATAAAAAAAAAAAAGTCTACTGCCAAAAACAGCTGCTGTAAAAACGTCAAAAAACGTCCAGTATGCATGAGGCCTTAAAGCCATGTCAGCTATTAGCAATGTGAATATTTGGAACTACTAATATGGTCATTACACATCTAGCTCAAACTGTATTAGGAAATAGCTGTATGTGGCTGACTTGTAGATTTGAGAATAGTATACAGTAGGGGACGGAAAGTATTCAGACCCCCTTAAATTTTTCACTCTTTGTTATATTGCAGCCATTTGCTAAAATCATTTAAGTTCATTTTTTTCCTCATTAATGTACACACCGCACCCCATATTTACAGAAAAAAGCAGAATTGTTGACATTTTTGCAGATTTATTAAAAAAGAAAAACTGAAATATCACATGGTCCTAAGTATTCAGACCCTTTGCTGTGACACTCATATATTTAACTCAGGTGTTGTCTATTTCTTCTGATCATCCTTGAGATGGTTCTACACCTTCATTTGAGTCCAGCTGTGTTTGATTATACTGATTGGACTTGATTAGGAAAGCCACACACCTGTCTATAAGACCTTACAGCTCACAGTGTAGAGCAAATGAGAATCATGAGGTCAAAGGAACTGCCTGAAGAGCTCAGAGACAGAATTGTGGCAAGGCACAGATCTGGCCAAGGTTACAAAAAATTTCTGCTGTACTTAAGGTTCCTAAAAGCACAGTGGCCTCCATAATCCTTAAATGGAAGAACCCTTCCTAGAGCTGGCCGTCCGGCAAAACTGAGCTATCGGGGGAGAAGAGCCTTGGTGAGAGAGGTAAAGAAGAACCCAAAGATCACTGTGGCTGAGCTCCAGAGATGCAGTCGGGAGATGGGAGAAAGTTGTAGAAAGTCAATCATTACTGCAGCCCTCCACCAGTCTGGGCTTTATGGCAGAGTGGCCCGACGAAAGCCTCTCCACAGTGCAAGACTCATGAAAGCCTGCATGGAGTTTGCTAAAAAAAAACCTGAAGGACTCCAAGATGGTGAGAAAAAAGATTCTCTGGTCTGATGAGATCAAGATAGAACTTTTTGGCCTTAATTCTAGTTGGTATGTGTGGAGAAAACCAGGCACTGCTCATCACCTGTCCAATACAGTCCCAACAGTGAAGCATGGTGGTGGCAGCATCATGCTGTGGGGGTGTTTTTCAGCTGCAGGGACAGGACGACTGGTTACAATCGAGGGAAAAAGATTAATGCGGCCAAGTACAGGGATATCCTGGACGAAAACCTTCTCCAGAGTGCTCAGGACCTCAGACTGGGCTGAAGGTTTACCTTCCAACAAGACAATAACCCTAAGCACACAGCTAAAATAACGAAGGAGTGGCTTCACAACAAATCTGTGACTGTTCTTGAATGGCCCAGCCAGAGCCCTGACTTAAACCCAATTGAGCATCTCTAGAGTAGGGTGACCAGACATCCCCGCTTTCTGGGGACAGTCCCCGGATTGAGGACACTGTCCCCGGACCAAGTCTGTCCCCAGTTTTGTCCCCAGATTGGATTTGAACAGGGGCTGGGGCAATTTCAAAGACAGCCCAAGCAGAATAAAAAGAAAAAATCTGAATTGCACCCCCCCCCCTCCTCTGCCGCTCCTACTAGCTTATGGGGGTTTATTTTTTTCCATTATCTGTGCCCCTTTCTGATGATCATGTGCTGGTCAGAGCGGAGGGACTATTTCTTCAGTTTTGGGCGCATGCCCATTCAGCTCCGCTCGCATGTTCTTCTGCTTTGGCTCAAGTCCCGGCCAGCCGCCTGCCTGCTTATCTCCTGGCCTTCCCTGGTGGAGTGACCTTCCTTTGCTCCTAAGCTTTGACCTCATATTATATGGTTTTGGTAAATCTGAAGGAAAAAATCAGCAGAAAATCTGGCGGCGGTGGAGATTGTGGCCATTACAAGTAAAAAAAAAAAAAAATATGTCCCCGGATTTCATTCTAAAAATCTGGTCACCTTACTCTAGAGAGACCTAAAAATGGCCGTCCACCAACGTTTACCATCCAACCTGACAGACCTGGAGAGGATCTGCAAGGAGGAATAGCAGAGGATCCCCAAATCCACGTGTGAAAAACTTCTTGTATCTTTCACAAAAAGACTCATGGCTGTATTAGATCAAAAGGGTGCTTCTACTAAATACTGAGAAAAGGGTCTGAATACTTAGGACCATGTGATATTTCAGTTTTTATTTTTTAATAAATCTGCAAAAATGTCAACAATTCTGTGTTTTTCTGTCAATATGGGGTGCTGTATGTACATTAATGAGGAAAAAAAAAAATGAATTTAAATGATTTTAGCAAATGGCTGCAATATAACAAAGAGTGAAAAATTTAAGGGGGTCTGAATACTTTCTGTCTCTACTGTAAAAACAGCGTTACACGTGGCTTAAGTCACTTCTTGACACACAGAAGAAGACACACTTTCAGTAGACATTTTGTTTACTTTAGATCTATATACAGCCTAACTTCTAACAGCCGTTTTAACAGACACCTCACTGCAAAAGAAGAAGCTAAAAGCTAAATCTTTTCCTTTACTTTCTTTTTACTACAGTTTTTATTCCTAATATCTTTTGTTTTACTACATCGAGCGGTATGAAGTTTTAACTTTGTATTTATTTTCAAGTTGATGCCAAGTGTGATCAAATAAACTCACACTTTGGGGGTTATTTACCAAAGGCAAATCCACTTTGCACTGCAAGTGCACTTGGAAGTGCAGTCGCTCTAAATCTAATGCCCTGTACACACGGTCGGACTTTGTTCGGACATTCCGACAACAAAATCCATGAATTTTTTCAGACGAATGTTGGCTCAAACTTGTCTTGCATACACACGGTCACACAAAGTTGTTGGAAAATCCAATCGTTCTAAACGCGGTGACGTAAAACACGTACGTCGGGACTATAAATGGGGCAGTGGCCAATAGCTTTCATCTCTTTATTTATTCTGAGCATGCGTGGCACTTTGTCCGTCGGATTTGTGTACACACGATCGGAATTTCCGACAACGGATTTTGTTGTCGGAAAATTTTATATCCTGCTCTCAAATTTTGTGTGTCGGAAAATCAGATGGAAAATGTGTGATGGAGCCCACACACGGTCGGAATTTCCGACAACAAGGTAATATCACACATTTTCCGTCAGACAATCCGATCGTGTGTACGGGGCATAAGGGGTAGACCTGAAATGAGGGGAAGCTCTGCTGATTTTTATCATCCAATCATTCGCAAGCTAACATGCTGTTTGTTATTTTCCTTGCATATCCCCCTCGGATCTACTGCGACTTTACTTCCAAGTGCGCTTGCAGTGCAAAGTGGATTTTCCTTTAGTAAATAACCCCCTTTGTTTTAAGACAGCCTGGCTATTGAACTATTGAACAAAACGCATAAAAGTCACTACTGATATTATATGTGTCTGTGAAGTTGTCCCGGCCCTGTCTGCAGGCAGCTGTTAAACTTGGTGGAGATTCCTTACAAGGTTGGGGCTGCATTTCTACAAATGGAGCTGGAGATTTGGTCAGGATCAATGGTGTCCTCGATGGTGAGAAATACAGGTAGATACTTATCCATCATGCCATACCATCAAGGAGGTGTGTGATTGGCCCCAAATGTATTCTGCAGCAGGACAACAACCCCAAACATACAGCCAATTACACTGGGAACTATCTTCAGTGTAAAGAAGAGCAAGGAGTCCTGGAAATGAAGTTAAGAGGGGATCAAGGTGTGGATCAAATGCTCCCTACCCTACATTGTGGCACGCAAAGCCATAAAAGCAAACTCCTATTCCCTCTCATTTTTTTTAATACTTAGATTTTTCATATGTCTTCAGGTCGGCCATGTGACATACAGTATAAGGTCCTTTTTACCTCTTTTGTTGGCGGCCCCTTATACCCTGTGAATATCCCCTGGCATCATTCAACCTGGAACAGGACCAACATGTGATCACAGGCTGGTGAGTCTGCAGGCAACAGGCCCCAAGGGGGAGGTTGTGTTGCAGCAAGATGTGCTTTTTTTTTTAATAGGTTCTCAATGGTGGAGGAGTTTCCTGGGTTTACCAATTGTGTGATCACTGTGATTGGAGTTGGAAAAACAATACTTCAATCCTAAATACTGATCGTGAAGATATTTTGAGAAATGGCATGATACTTGATACTTTAGTAAATGATGATGATGTTAATAATTAGGCTGATGATGATAATGATGGTGATGATTATCTCCTAAAAACCTACACTGATTGATTTATTTCACATTTCTTGGGTTCTGTAGTTTGTACTGATACGTCTTATCTTTCGAAAAGCCTCTGATCCTTTCCTCAACATGGAAGCCATAAATGAGTCTAAGGAGAACATATCTAACATCTCAATTTCTGGGCTATTCTGACAAGATCTGCTCTTCATTAGACAAGAAAACAAGTTTTATGCCGATGATTTGTGGTATTGTTTGAATCACTACATCTGTAGAACAGAAATCTTTTTTAGTAACAGGGTGCAGTTGTGTATTCGTGGCTCCTGAAATGTGATCTGATCTTTCAGCTATAGGAGTGCCCCAGTTGTGGAGGATGGAGGAAGAGTCATGCACAGACATTTCCACAGTGTATGCAACAATAGCATATAGTAATCAGAAAAAAAAAGGCAAAAAAGAACCGCGCTAAAAATGATCCAAAATAAAAATAAACAGCATAAACAGCGTGAAGTAGGATACACACACAAAAGGTAACTTAAAAGAGAGAGATGCTGCGCTAAAGGTCTCAATCAAGACATAACAAGTCCATATTGAATCACTATTTCATCTTAATGACACCACAGTGATTATGTTCAAACAGGAGAGTGCCCAGCCACCGTAATAAAGATCTGCTTACCAGTTGGTAAGCATAAAGGGCAGATGGCTATAACCCAGCCGCTGCCTATAGCTTGCAGGTGTCAATCAGAACCGGTTTTAGCGGACTGGATGGTGCAAATCTCTCCCTCTCACCGTCTATGGAGTCCGTCTTCCTACTAAAGGAGGGTGCGTACTGATGTCACCACGCAAGTTTACTAGGAGGACGGGCTCCGCTTGTTGCCGACTGGCATTACTTTTAATATACGTGACATTCAACCTACAGATGTAAGTGCAATATCTTTTTTTTATAAATAAAGCATTAAGACTGTATTACGCTATGGTCGGTCTTCTTTTTTGGGGCATTTACCTAAGAGAAAATGGACTCCGTAGACGGTGAGAGGAGAGATTTGCACCATCCAGTCCGCTAGAACAGGTTCTGATTGACACCTGCAAGCTAAAGGCTGTGGCTGGGTTATAGCCATCTGCCCTTTATGCTTGCCATCTGGTAAGCAGATCTTTATTACAGTGGCTGGACACTCTCCTGTTTGAACATAATCACTGTGGTGTCATTAAGAGGAAATAGTGATCCAATATGGACTTTTCATGTCTTGACTTGATTGATGAAGACCCTTTAGCGCAGCTTTTCCCTCTTTTAAGTTTTATATAGTAATCAGAGTTTCCAAACCAGTCAATTGTTTTTATTCCCTAAGTTCATTTCTTTGGGGCTGTTGAGTGCTGTCCCACAGACACTGGAAGATCCCCTGATCTAGCCTACTTTTATCTTATGATTATGGTCACCTTAAAAAAAAAAAACCTGTTCCCGAATCGAGAAATTGCAAGTAAAATCTCAGAAAAATTGTATGTTTAAATAGATTTGTTTGCCTTGTTTTTCCCTTCCACAATTTAATTTCTGTTCACAAAAAAATTGACTTCTCAAGGAAGAGTCCATTTCCTAGAACAGCCTCTTCCCTCATTGCACATCATAGCCGCCCTTTCTTCTCCTGGGAGAGTCGAGTTACTCACCATACTGGCCAAGGTTCTGGAGCCCACCCATCACTCCCGCTACATAACATTTCAGAAAAACTGCTCGGTGAGGAGGCAATGGGAATTATATAGAGCAGTCATTCTCAACCAGGGTTCCAGAGGTTGATTGGGGTTCCTTGAGCTGTAGCTTATGGACCTACCATCTAATGTTAGCTGCATAGTTCTGAAGCAAATGCTCCATGGCAGAACCATCAGCATGACACCAATAATCTTTTTAACTACCTGTAAGGTGGCATTCCTACCACCCCTAAAAGCTACATGTTCTTCCCACTGACCGCCAACGTAAGGCACATTCTTCTCACTGATCACCACTGTATGGAACATTCTTTCCACTGACCACCAATGTAAGGAGCATTCTTCTCACTGATCACCAATGTAAGGAACATTCTTTCCACTGACCACCAATGTAAGGAGCATTCTTCTCACTGATCACCAATGTAAGGGACATTCTTCCCACTGATCACTAATGTAAGGAGCATTCTTCTCACTGATCACCAATGTAAGGGACATTCTTCCCACTGATCACTAATGTAAGGAGCATTCTTCTCACTGATCACCAATGTATGGAACATTCTTTCCACTGACTACCAATGTAAAAACCATTCTTCCCACTGACCACCAATGTATGGGGCATCTCTATCCACTGACCTGCAATGTAAGTAGTATTCTTCCCAATTACCACCAATTTAAGTAACATTCTTCATCCAACTACCCTCCAATGTAAGGGGCGTTCTTCCCACTGACCCTCAATGTAAGGGGCATTCTTCTCACTGACCCCCCAATGTAAGGCACATTCTCCCCACCTACCATCAATGTAAGGATAAGAGTAAAGTCCATAAAAAAAAGAAGAGAAGTGCTGTTGTGCAAAAAGTTAATTTATACTTGTGTATCAACAAAAATCCATATTTCAGTGTGGCTAGCAAAATCTTCACAACCAAAAGTGCACACTTAACTCTCAAGCCGCTTGCTAGCTATTTTGACCCCAAGATGGGGGTCTGGCTGCACTTTATCCCAGTATCCCCATGGGATGCATATCAGGAGCCAAGATTCCAGGATGGGTTACCATACAACCAGGATGTTCAACAGTGGGCTCAGCTACTCTGACACCAAGATGGGGGTCTGGCTGCACTTTATCCCAGTATTCCCATGGGATGGATGGATATCAGGTACCAATATTCCAGGATGGGTTACCATACGGCCAGGATATTCAACAGTGGGCTCAGCAAAAGGGAGAGACAAAGGAGGAACTCATAGTGTAGTAATCAAAAATCCAAGCTTTTTAATGAAGGTTCAAATGACTTATTCAGTGGGTGTTCTTTTCACGCACAAGGTTTTGATTGGTGAGAAATATGAACAAAATATTTTCGGAAACTTTTCAAAACTCAAGCAACTTTACTTTAGACTCCAATATGAATCGATTTGCTCATAAGGATTTTACTCTATAAACCTACAAAAAAAAAAAAGTATATTGGCCATTGTGAATAAGTCCCTATACAATAAATAAATAAGTATTGAACACGTCACCATTTTTCTAGGTAAATCTATTTGTAAAGGTGCTATTGACATGAACGTTTTCACCACATGTCGGTAGCAAATCGTGCAATCCATACACACAAAGACACCAAGACAAATACGTTAACAAAATGGAATGACACAGGGAAAAAGTATTGAACACGCTAACTAAAGTGTATTTAATACTTGGTACAAAATCCTTTGTTGGTAATGACAGATTCAAGATGCCTCCTGTATGGAGAAACTAGTCGCATGTGTTGCTCAGGTGTGATTTTGACCCATTCTTCCACACACTCTTCAAATATTGAAGATTCCATTGGCCTCTTCTATGAACTTCGATCTTTAGTTCTTTCCATTGATTTTCTATTGGATTCAAGTCAGGTGATTGGCTGGGCCAATTTAAAAGCTTTATTTTCTTTTGAAACCAATTGAGAGTTTCCTTGGCTTTGTGTTTGGGATCATTGTCTTGCTGAAATGTCCACCCTTGTTTCATCTTCATCATCCTGGTAGACGGCAGCAGATTTTTTTTTTGAGTACATTTTACCATTCTTCCTTCCTCCAATGATATGAAGTTTGCCAGTACCGTATGCTGAAAAAAACAGCCCCACACCATGATGTTCCCACCTCCAAACTTCACCGTTGGTATGGGGGTGTTTTTGGGGTGATGTGCCTTTTGACTTCCAAACATGGTGTGTATTATGGCATCCAAAGAGTTCAATTTTGGTCTCACCTGACCAGACTATATTCTCCCCGTATTTCACAGGCTTGTCTAAATGTTGTGCAGCAAACTTTAAATGAGCTTCAACGTGCTTTTTCTTCAGCAATGGAGTTTTGTGTGGTGAGCGTGCATACAGGCCATGGCAGGTGAGTGCTAGGGATGGGCCGAACACCCCCCCCCCCCCCCCCCGTTCGGTTCGCACCAGAACATGCGAACAGGCAAAAAATTTATTCGAACACAGTTAAATTAATGGGACATGAACATTAAAATTCAAAAGTGCTAATTTTAAAGGCTTATATGCATGGTATTGTCTTAAAAAGTGTTTGGGGACCCGGGTCCTGCCCCAGAGGACATGTATCAATGCAAAAAAAAGTTTTTAAAACGGACGTTTTTTCGGGAGCAGTGATTTTAATAATGCGAAAGTGAAACAATAAAAGTGAAATATTCCTTTAAATTTTGTACCTGGGGGTGTCATAGTATGCCTGTAAAGTGGCGCATGTTTCCCATGTTTAGAACAGTCTGACAGCAAAATGACATTTCTAAAGGAAAAAAAGTAATTTAAACTACTCGTCACTGTAGTGAATTGTCGGTCCGGCAATACACATAAAAGTTCATTGATAAAAACGGCATGGGAATTCCCTACAGGGGAACCCCGAACCAAAATTTAAAAAAAAAATGCGTGTGGGTCCCCCCAAATTCCATACCAGGCCCTTCAGGTCTGGTATGGATATTAAGGGGAACCCCGCACCAAAACTTTTTTTAAAAATGGTGTGGGGGTCCCCCTCAAAATCCATACCAGACCTGAAAGGGAGCACGCAACCTGGTAGGCCGCAGGAAAAGAGGGGGGGACGAGAGAGCGCCTCCCCTACTGAACCGTACCAGGCCACATGCCCTCAACATTGGGGGGTTGCTTTGGGGTAGCCCCCCAAAGCACCATCTCCCCATGTTGATGGGGAGAAGGGCTTCATCCCCACAACCCTTGCCCGGTGGTTGTGGGGGTCTGCAGGCGGGGGGCTTATCGGAATCTGGAAGCCCCCTTTAACAAGGGGACCCCCAGATCCCAGTCCCCCCTGTTTGAAACGGTAACGGGTACATTGTACCTGTACCATTTCACAAAAAAAGTGTGAAAATGGTAAAAAAAAAAACAACACACACCGTGGGAGAAGTCCTTTATTAAAAAATAAAAAAATAAAACTGTCCCACGTAGTCCATTTACCTCCACCAACGGACCAAAAAAAAAAAAAAGATCTGGTTCCATGGGAGGCACACACCATATGACGCGTCCTCGCAGGTGACAACTCTTTGAAAACTGTGGGCGTGGGCCACACGGTGTCATCGCCGGGTGACCTCGCCCCCTTTAAATCACGCGGACATCCCTATGGCTTCCCTCGTAGCGTCAGAGGTGGGCGGGGCCACCCGGTCCGCCCACCTCTGATGCTACGGGAAAGCCATAGGGTTGTCCCCGTGCGTCAGAGGGGGCGGACCGGGTGGCCCCACCCCCTCTGACGCTACAGGGGAAGCCATATGGATGTCCCAGTGCATCAGAGGGGCAGGGTCACCCGGCGACGACACCGCGTGGCCCTGCCCACAGTTTTGAAAGAGCTGTCACCTGCGAGGACATGCCATATGGTGTGTGCAGTGGAGGATTAAGGTGGTCATGGGCCCCTAGGCTACTTTTTGTGTGGCCCCCTCCTAAGCATGCTTTACCAGAAAATAAATTATTTAGTGCCATGTGTAAAAGGGTAGACCTGTATTACACGCCTCAAGTGCAACTCTCAGGTCTACAGCCCAAACACATTCAGACATGAACCTACTATAAACAGCAATGCCACAGAAAAAAAGCATTCAAAATACACCTGCAAGCTGGTAACAGATTTTACCTTTCTAAACCAACAGCTAGGCCAAAAACGTCTGCAGCAGCTCCTGTTTAACTGAGACAAAATCACAACATCCTGACAGAGACCAATCGAAACGCTGTGTAATATTCCAATAAAATAAAAGCCATACAAATACCATAAACAGCAGCAGCAGCACATAAAGGCAAGCAATAATCAACAGCAGAACAATCATACGTTCCAACGGCAGGAAGTGCCAGCATCCATCGGCGCAGCCTGTCCATCGGACACCACTGCAATCCAGGGAACAGACCAGACTCACTCCCAGGATATCCGGCAGCTTTTGCCAACATGCTTGTTCACTATGTACCTTTGTGAGTACCTTTTTACAGTTTTTTTTAAACTACATGTTTTTTACTGCACTTAGAGTGGCGCCTTTGTTTCATTTTCAGAGTGCATATAACACGTACCTTAACATTAAGAGGGAAGTTTCAGGGAAAAAAACTTCCCACAGCCCCCTGCACAGTACACAGACCCCTTTCCCTGCACAGTACACAACCCTCTGCACAGTACACAGCCCCCCTGCACAGTACACAGCCCCCCTGCACAGTACACAGCCCCCTGCACAGTACACAGCCCCCCTGCACAGTACACAGCCCCCCTGCACAGTACACAGACCCCCTGCACAGTACACAGACCCCCTGCACAGTACACAGACCCCTTTCCCTGCACAGTACACAACCCTCTGCACAGTATACAGACCCCCTGCAAAGTACACAGCCCCCTTTCCCTGCACAGTACACAGCCCCCCTGCACAGTACACAGACCCCTTTCCCTGCACAGTACACAACCCTCTGCACAGTACACAGACCAACTGCACATAACACAGACCCCTTTCCCTGCACAGTACACAGACCCCTTTCCCTGCACAGTACACAACCCTCTGCACAGTACACAGACCCCCTGCACAGTACACAGACCCCTTTCCCTGCACAGTACACAACCCTCTGCACAGTACACAGACCCCCTGCACATAACACAGACCCCTTTCCCTGCACAGTACACAGACCCCTTTCCCTGCACAGTACACAGACATCTGCATAGTACACAGACCCCTTTGCCTGCATATCACACAGGCCTCTTTCATTATAAAGCCCCCCTGCACTCCCAGGAGACCCCCAGCCTCCTGGGAAATAATACTCTAAAGTTGAGAAAACATTACTGCCAGCCCTTTCTCATACACCGCTCCTCCTGTGTCACTCATTGTAAATCAAAGCGTCTAAATACCTAAATTAATGCCGTTCTTCGTGACCCGGTCATGTGACTGCTCTCCTCTGCTGTTTCATTGACGGTCACATGACTGCTCTCCTCCTGCAATCAAAGGCTACACTCCGGAAGGAGGTGGAGTGGGAGGAGGAGAGCGGCCAGACAGAGCGGCTTTGATTGAGGTATTAAGAGACTTCCATTACATTGAGAGTGACACACGAGGAGCTGTGCATGAGAAAGGGCTGGCAGTAATGTTTTCTCAACTTTAAAGTATGCTGGCAGCGCTGTCCCAGGGCCTGACACCCGCCCCATGGGTGGCACCCGGGGTGGACAGCCCGATCCCCGCCCCCTGTTGGTAAAAAAAATTTATTGGCGTATTCGTATAACACGCAGGCATGGTTTTTATTCTACATATACATAAATATATATAGATTATTAAAAATATAATGGCCAATCGGGGGCCCTTGTACACGTGGGGCCCTAGGCTGCAGCCTAGACCAGCCTGTGCATTAATCCACCCCTGGGTGTGTGCCTCCCATGGAGGCAGATCTTTTTTTTTTTTTTCCGGTCCATCAGCTGAGGTGAATGGACTATGTGGGACAGTTTTATTTTTTTATTTTTTAATAAAAGACTTCTCCCACGGTGTCTGTTGTTTTTTTTTACCATTTTCACACTTTGTTTGTGAAATGGTACGGGTACAATGTACCCGTTACCATTTCAAACAGGGGGGGCCAGGATCTGGGGGTCCCCTTGTTAAAGGGGGCTTCCAGATTCTGATAAGCCCCCCCGCAGACCCCCACAACCACCGGGCAAGGGTTGTGGGGATGAGGCCCTTCACCCCATCAACATGGGGGCAAGGTGCTGTGGGGGGGCTACCCCAAAGCACCTTCCCAATGTTGAGGGCATGTGGCCTGGTACAGGTTAGGAGGGGGGCGCTCTCGCATCCCCCCTCTTTTTCTGCGGCCTGCCAGGTTGCATGCTCGGATAAGGGTCTGGTAGGGATTTTTGGGGGGACCCATGCCATTTTCTTTTTAAATTTTGGCGCGGGGTTCCCCTTAAAATCCATACCAGACCTGAAGGGTCTGATATGGATTTTGAGGGGGACCCCCACGCCATTTTTTTTTTATTTTGGCGCGGGGTTCCACTTAATATCCATAGCAGACCTGAAGGGCCTGGTATGGAATTTAGGGGGACCCCCTACACATTTTTTTTTTAAATTTTGGTTCGGGTTCCCCTGTGGGGGAATCCCATGCCGTTTTTATCAATGAACTTTTATGTGTATTGCCGGACCGACAATTCATTATAGCCGTGAGTAGTTTTAAATGAATTTTTTTCCTTTAGAAATGTAATTTTGCTGTCAGACTGTTCTAAACACGGGAAACATGCGCCACTTTACAGGCATACTATAGACACCCCCCAGGTACGAAATTTAAAGGAATATTTCACTTTTATTGTTTCACTTTAAGCATTATTAAAATCACTGCTCCCGAAAAAACGGCCGTTTTTAAAACTTTTTTTGCAGGACCCAGGTCCCCAAACACTTTTTATGACAATAACTTGCATATTAACCTTTAAAATTAGCACTTTTGATTTCTCCCATAGACTTTTAAAGGGTGTTCCGTGGCTTTCAAATTTGCTGCGAACACCCCAAATTGTCGCTATTCTGCAAACGGCGAACAGACAATGTTCGAGTCAAACTCATGTTCGACCCGAACATAAAGCCCATCCCTAGTGAGTGCATTACTTATTGTTTTCTTTGAAACAATTGTACCTGCTGATTCCATTTCTTTCTGCAGCTCTCCACAAGCGGTCCTTGGCAATTGGACAACTCTTCTGATAATTCTTTTCACTCCTCTGTCAGAAATCTTGCGAGGTTGTGGCTGGTTTACTTTAAAATTATTTTATTTCCACTATGGCTCCAACAGTGCTCACTGGAACATTCAGAAGCTTAGAAGTCCTTATGTAACCAATGCCATCAGTATGTTTTGTAACAATAAGGTTGTGAAGGTCTTGAGAGAGCTCCTTGCTTTTACCCATCATGAGATGTTACTTGTGTGACACCTTGGTAATGAGACACCTTTTTATAGGCCATCAGTTGAAACTGAACCAGCTGATATTAATTTGCACTGATTGCTTTCTAATTCCTTTCTACTTGCTTTCTAATTACTGAGAGATTTCAGCTGGTGTCTTGGCTTTCCTTGCCTTTTTGCACCTCGCTTTCTTCATGTGTTCAATACTTTTTCCCTGTGTTATTCCATTTTATTACACATAACTAGGGATGAGCTTCGAGTTCGAGTCGAACTCATGTTCGACTCGAACATTGGCTGTTCGCAAGTTCGCCGAACAGCGAACAATTTGGGGTGTTCGCGGCAACACCCTTTAAAAGTCTATGGGAGAAATCAAAAGTGCTCATTTTAAAGGCTTATATGCAAGTTATTGTCATAAAAAGTGTTTGGGGACCTGGGTCCTGCCCCAGGGGACATGGATCAATGCAAAAAAAAAGTTTTAAAAACGGCCGTTTTTTCAGGAGCAGTGATTTTAATAATGCTTAAAGTCAAACAATAAAAGTGTAATATCCCTTTAAATTTCATACCTGGGGGGTGTCTATAGTATGCCTGTAAAGGGGCGCATGTTTCCTGTGTTTAGAACAGTCTGACAGCAAAATGACATTTCGAAGGAAAAAAAGCCATTTAAAACTACCCGCGGCTATTGCATTGCCGACAATACACATAGAAGTTCATTGATAAAAACGGCATGGGAATTCCCCACAGGGCAACCCCGAACCAAAATTAAAAAAAAAAAAAAATGATGTGGGAGACCCCCTAAATTCCATACCAGGCCCTTCAGGTCTGGTATGGATATTAAGGGGAACCCCGGCAAAAATTTAAAAAAAAAAATGACGTGGGGTTCCCCCTATATTCCATACCAGACCCTTCAGGTCTGGTATGGTTTTTAAGGGGAACTCCGTGCCAAAAGAAAAAAAAAAACGGCGTGGGGTCCCCCCAAAAATCCATACCAGACCCTTATCCGAGCAGGCAACCTGGCAGGCCGCAGGAAAAGAGGGGGGGATGGGAGTGCGGCCCCCCCCTCCTGAACTGTACCAGGCCACATGCCCTCAACATTGGGAGGGTGCTTTGGGGTAGCCCCCCAAAACACCTTGTCCACATGTTGATGAGGACAAGGGCCTCATCCCCACAACCCTGGCCGGTGGTTGTGGGGGTCTGCGGGCGGGGGGCTTATCGGAATCTGGAAGCCCCCTTTAACAAGGGGACCCCCAGATCCCGGCCCCCCCCCTGTGTGAAATGGTAAGGGGGTACTTACCCCTACCATTTCACTAAAAAACTGTCAAAAATGTTAAAAATGACAAGAGACAGTTTTTGACAATTCCTTTATTTAAATGCTTCTTCTTTCTTCCTTCATCTTCTTCCGGTTCTTCTGGCTCTTCTGGTTCTTCCTCCGGCGTTCTCGTCCAGCATCTCCTCCGCGGCGTCTTCTATCTTCTTCTCCTCGGGCCGCTCCGCACCCATGGCATGAGGGGAGGCTCCCGCTCTTCTCTTCATCTTCTTCTTCATCCTCTTCTCTTCTTTCTTCTTCTCTTCTTCATTTTCTTCTCCGGGCCGCTCCGCATTCATGCTGGCATGAAGGGAGGCTCCCACTGTGTGACGGCGTCTCCTCGTCTGACGGTTCTTAAATAACGGGGGGCGGGGCCACCCGGTGACCCCGCCCCCCTCTGACGCACGGGACATGACGGGACTTCCCTGTGGCATTCCCCGTGACGTCACAGGGAAGTCCCTGTCAAGTCACCGTGCGTCAGAGGGGGGCGGGGGTCACCGGGTGGCCCCGCCCACCGTTATTTAAGAGCCGTCAGACGAAGAGACGCCGTCACACAGCGGGAGCCTCCCTTCATGCCAGCATGAATGCGGAGCGGCCCGGAGAAGAAAATGAAGAAGAGAAGAAGAAAGAAGAGGAGAGGATGAAGAAGAAGATGAAGAGAAGAGCGGGAGCGTCCCCTCATGCCATGGGTGCGGAGCGGCCCGAAGATAAGAAGATAGAAGACGCCACGGAGGAGATGCTGGACGAGAACGCCGGAGGAAGAACCAGAAGAGCCAGAAGAACCAGAAGAAGATGAAGGAAGAAAGAAGAAGCATTTAAATAAAGGAATTGTCAAAAACTGTCTCTTGTCATTTTTAACATTTTTGACAGTTTTTTAGTGAAATGGTAGGGGTAAGTACCCCCTTACCATTTCACACAGGGGGGGGCGGGATCTGGGGGTCCCCTTGTTAAAGGGGGCTTCCAGATTCCGATAAGCCCCCCGCTAGCAGACCCCCACAACCACCGGCCAGGGTTGTGGGGATGAGGCCCTTGTCCTCATCAACATGGGGACAAGGTGGTTTGGGGGCTACCCCAAAGCACCCTCCCAATGTTGAGGGCATGTGGCCTGGTACGGTTCAGGAGGGGGGGCCGCACTCTCGTCCCCCCTCTTTTCCTGCGGCCTGCCAGGTTGCGTGCTCGGATAAGGGTCTGGTATGGATTTTTGGGGGGACCCCACGCTGTTTTTTTGTTTGTTTTTTTGGCGCGGGGTTCCCCTTAAAATCCATACCAGACATGAAGGGTCTGGAAAGGAATTTAGGGGGAACCCCACGTCATTTTTTTTTTAATTTTGGCCGGGGTTCCCCTTAATATCCATACCAGACCTGAAGGGCCTGGTATGGAATTTAGGGGGTCTCCCACGTCTTTTTTTTTTTTTTTAATATTAGTTCGGGGTTGCCCTGTGGGGAATTCCCATGCCGTTTTTATCAATGAACTTCTATGTGTATTGTCGGCAATGCAATAGCCGCGGGTAGTTTTAAATGGCTTTTTTTCCTTTGAAATGTCATTTTGCTGTCAGACTGTTCTAAACACAGGAAACATGCGCCCCTTTACAGGCATACTATAGACACCCCCCAGGTACGAAATTTATTAAAATCACTGCTCCTGAAAAAACGCCCGTTTTTAAAACTTTTTTTTGCATTGATCCTTGTCCCCTGGGGCAGGACCCAGGTCCCCAAACACTTTTTATGACAATAACTTGCATATAAGCCTTTAAAATTAGCACTTTTAAATATTATTGTTCGTGTCCCATAGACTTTAACGGTGTTCGCGTGTTCGAGCGAACTTTTTTCCTGTTCGCATGTTCTGGTGCGAACCGAACAGGGGGGTGTTCGGCTCATCCCTACACATAACTTAACCACTTCCCACAAAACGATGTACCTGTTCGTCACTTTGAGGAAGTGATTGTACTGGGGTGATGCCTGCAGCTGCACCGTTTTTTTAGAGCGGATAGTCGGCTTTCAGGTGTTAACAACCAATGTGGCTAAGCAGCCACTCGGCCATTATCACAAGACGTGGGAGGGGTGGCCACTCCCTCATGCCTTTTGCCCCTCCTCCTGGGTCTCCTGTCCCACCAGGAGACCCGAGCAATCAGCTGGCACATCCACTGGCTGGCCGGAGTCCGGCCGGCTTTGATTGGGTCCCTGATGTAGTAACCCGGAAGCGACGTCACAACACTTCCAGTTTATTCAGGCTGCCAACGATTAAAAAAAATTCAAAATAATCAAAAACGCTAATTTTGGCGTTTTGAATACTTTTGAGCGCAGTGGAGGGGTTTGGGGTCTTTTGGACCCCAGACCACTCTATAAAGAGCACCTGTCACTGCCTATTACTGTCACAAGGGATGTTTACATTCCTTGTGACAGCAATAAAAGTGATCAGATTTTTTTTTTTTAAAGGGTCAATGTAAAAATAAAAAATAAAAAAACAAATAAGAAAAAAAAAAATGAAAGCGTTCCCGTCAGGCACCAAAGAAAATGCATACCTAAGACGCACCCACAAATGTTAACAGTTCAGATCACACATGTGAGGTATCACCACGATCGTCAGAGCGAGAGCAATAATTCTAGCAAACCTCCTCCACTCATAACTCTAAACAGGTAACCGTTAAAATATTTTAAAGCGTCGCCTATGTGGATTTTTAAATATCGTAATTTGTCGCCATTCCACGAGTGTGCAATTTTAAACCGTAACGTGTTAGGTACTTGGCGTAACATCATCTTTCACAATAACACCAAAAAATTGGGCTTACTTTACTGTTTAGTTTTTTTTTTTTTTTTGATTCAGTGAAGTATATTTTTTCCAAAACAATTGCATTTGAAAGACCGCTGTGCAAATACCGTGTGACATAAAATATTGCAACAACCGCCATTTTATTCTCCAGAGTCTTTGCTTTTATATATATATATATATATATATATATATATATATATATATATATATATATATATATATATATAAAGGGATTTTTTAATCGATTAATCGACTAATTTTGATTAATTATAACGCACATACAGATCCAACTACTTTTAGCTGATCTCCTTGCATTGCAACTCTGCATTAGTCAGTGGTAAATGTGGTATACACTATATACAGTCACCCGACACTAGTTAGTTTCCACAATCCATGACTTAACTCCACAGTTCACACAAATACGTTTTAAATTCAAACTGTAGCACTGACGTAAGAATTTTTTTTTTTTTAATTAAACTTTAAGAAAAACGTATATACGTATAGTAGGCAAGTAGGCATCACTTTAGCCAGGCACGCAGACATACCAGAGTGTTTACATTTTCTGGAAGCAGACATGATCGCATTTTATTGACGATATACCCTGAAGAATTGAACAGTCTTTCGCACGGAACAGATGTTGCCGGTACACAAAGAATTGTCTGCACAAAACTGCTTAGGACAGGAAAATGACGGTTATTAAGTTTCCACCACATGAAAGGATCCTCTGTTTCTGGAATGGGAACTTCTACTTGGTACTGCGTCAATCAAAAGCAAGCGCCGCCGTCATGGCAACAGCAGAAGCCGATCCACACGGCAAAAATATCATAGCTTATCAGCCTCTAAGGACAGCAATGTTAAAAACGGAGGTTATCAAATTTGCCTACACTTAGCTCACTGAATGATCCCAGTTAACCACATCCATATTTACCATCACTGTCCGGGCTGTCCAGTGACGTCACAGACATCTACGTCACCGGACTCCTCCCCCCTTCCCTTCATTAGCAGATGGAGGCACTTGGGGAAGGGGGAGGAGTCCGGTGACGTCAATGTCCGTGACATCACCGGATCTTCGACGGAACTCCCTGAAGACCCGGAGGCCGGCAGAGAGGCGAGTACCGATCAAGAATTTTGATCGATCAAAAAAATTAACGATTAATCAAGGAATTAATCTTTCATTTCCCCAGCCCTAATATTTTATATATATATATATATATATATATATATATATATATATATATATATATATATATATATATATATATATATATATATATATATATATATATATATATATATATATATATATATATATACACAGTGAGAACGGAAAGTATTCAGACCCCCTTTAATTTTTCACTCTTTGTTATATTGCAGTCATTTGCTAAAATCATTTAAGTTCATTTTTTTCCTCATGAATGTACACACAGCACCCCATATTGACAGAAAACCACAGAATTGTTGACATTTTTGCAGATTTGTTAAAAAATAAAAACTGAAATATCACATGGTCCTAAGTATTCAGACCCTTTGCTCAGTATTTAGTAGAAGCCCCCTTTTGATCAAATACAGCCATGAGTCTTTTTGGGAAAGATGCAACAAGTTTTTCACACCTGGATTTGGGGATCCTCTGCCATTCCTCCTTGCAGATCCTCTCCAGTTCTGTCAGGTTGGATGGTAAACGTTGGTGGACAGCCATTTTTAGAGATACTCAATTGGGTTTAAGTCAGGGCTCTGGCTGGGCCATTCAAGAACAGTCACGGAGTTGTTGTGAAGCCACTCCTTTGTTATTTTAGCTGTGTGCTTAGGGTCATTGTCTTGTTGGAAGGTAAACCTTCGGCCCAGTCTGAGGTCCTGAACACTCTGGGGAAGGTTTTCGTACAGGATATCCCTGTACTTGGCCGCATTCATCTTTCCCTCGATTGCAACCAGTCGTCCTGTCCCTGCAGCTGAAAAACACCCCCACAGCATGATGCTGCCACCACCATGCTTCACTGTTGGGACTGTATTGGACAGGTGATGAGCAGTGCCTGGTTTTCTCCACACATACCGCTTAGAATTAAGGCCAAAAAGTTCTATCTTGGTCTCATCAGACCAAAGAATCTTATTTGTCACCACCTTGGAGTCCTTCAGGTGTTTTTTAGAAAACTCCATGGGGGCTTTCATGGGTCTTGCACTGAGGTGAGGCTTCCGTCGGGCCACTCTGCCATAAAGCCCCGACTGGTGGAGGGCTGTAGTGATGGTTGACTTTCTACAACTTTCTCCCATCTCCCGACTGCATCTCTAGGGCTCAGCCACAGTGATCTTTAGGCTCTTCTTTACCTCTCTCACCAAGGCTCTTCTCCCCCGATAGCTCAGTTTGGCCGGACGGCCAGCTCTAGGAGGGGTTCTGGTCATCCCAAACGTCTTCCATTTAAGGATTATGGAGGCCACTGTGCTCTTAGGAACCTTAAGTGCAGCAGAATTTTTTTTTTAACCTTGGCCAGATCTGTGCCTTGCCACAATTCTGTCTCTGAGCTCCTCAGGCGGTTCTTTTAACCTCATGAATCTCATTTGCTCTGACATGCACTGTGAGCTGTAAGGTCTTATATAGACAGGTGTGTGGCTTTCCTAATCAAGTCCAATCAGTATAATCAAACACAGATGGATGAATGAAGGTGTAGAACCATCTCAAGGATGAACAGAAGAAATGGACAGCACCTGAGTTAAATATATATATATATATATATATATATATATATATATATATATATATATATATATATATATAATGTTTGGGGGTTCTAAGTAATTTTACAGCAAAAATAACTGATTTTAACTTGTAAGTGTGAGGAATAGGCTTGGTCCTTAACAGGGTTGTAAACCTTCGTGTTTTTTCACCTTAATGCATCCTATGCATTAAGGTGAAAAAAACTTCTGTCACTGACCAGCCCTCCCCATTTTACTCACCTGAGCCCCGTAATTCCCATGCCAGAGATACGCTCACCCTCTCTGCCCGTTGTCTCAGCTCTTGATTGGATAGATTGATTGCAGCACAGCCATTGGCTTCCGTTGCTGTCAATCAAATCCAATGATGCGGGTGCTGGGGGGCGGGGCCGAGTCCGGCATTCTGTGTCTATGGAAGCAAATGCTGGACTCGGGAGTGCGCCCGCACGGTAACTCCCAGGGACATCGCTTCTCTAGGTGGTTTCCCGAAGTGGGCCGGAGCCGCAAGCGACGTTGGGGGACCCCAGAAGGGGAGGACCGGGGCCACTCTGTGCAAAACAAACTGCACAGGGGAGGTAAGTATGATATGTTGTCATTTAAAAAAAAACAAGGGTTTACAACCCCTTTAAGTGGTTAATTTCTGAACTTTTTTGTTTTGGTGTCTTTATATGTATGGGTTGCATGGGTTGTTACCGACATGTGGTGAAAATTTCATGGCAATAACACCTTTAGAAATATATTTACCTAGAAAAATTGTGATGTGTTTCTCCGCAGGATGTGGAAACCTTGCAAAAAGATTTGAACAAATTAATAGGGTGGGCGACTACATGGCAAATGAGGTTCAATGTAGAAAAATTTAAAATAATGCATTTGGGTGGCAAAAATATGAATGCAATTTATACACTGGGGGGAGAACCTCTGGGGGAATCTAGGATGGAAAAGGACCTGGGGGTCCTAGTAGATGATAGGCTCAGCAATGTCATACAATGTCAAGCTGCTGCTAACAAAGCAAACAGAATATTGGCATTAAAAAGGGGATCAACTCCAGAGATAAAACGATAATTCTCACGCTCTACAAGACTCTGGTCCGGCCGCGATAATCGGCCGTTTACCGTGATCCGTGATGCCCCGGCGGTCACGGATGTTCTCGGGTGCGCGCGAGAGCAGGATTCTGGGAGGACGTCACTGTACGTCAGAGTTATCCAACCACCCTGCAGCCGTCATTTGGCTATGGGCTGGTTGGTAACTGGTTAAACTACGTAGAGGGTTCTTTACTGTAAGAGCGGCAAGGATGTGGAATTCCCTTCCACAGGTGGTGGTCTCAGCGGGGGGGCATTGATAGTTTCAAGAAACTATTAGATAAGCACCTGAATGACCACAACATACAGGGATATACAATGTAATACTGACATAAAATCACACACATAGGTTGGACTTGATGGACTTGTGTCTTGTAACTATGTAACATATGTGTTGAATGCCTATTTTACCAGATGTAAATAAAATCTGAGACAATATAGTTATTTCTAGTGAGGAAGGTGGATTGGGCAACACGTAAATTCATATTGGAAGACCAAATTGATTTGTGTTGCTCTCCAGATCTTCTTTCATCTTTGATTCTGTAGTAGGTTTTGCAGACGAGTCCCAGATAAAATAAATTACTTGTGTTACGCCCGCTAATCTGTGTTAGAGGTCACTGTGATATCCAGCTCATAATCATGTTCAGATTGGTGATAAAACTCCAGGACTCTAACAAGAAACACGCTAAAGTCAATATTGAACGTTTGAAGCCTTATTTGTTCTCCTTTTCAAAAAGGAAACAATTTTACTGTGTGATGAAGTATAACCAGGGATTTTATAAAGATGCTTGACAGAAGGAAGCAAAAGCCCTATAAAAAATGACATTGACGTACGTTTTTAAATCTTAAGCCTTTTTATTATGTGTTTTGTCTGCGTGGTATTCCCCTTTTTAATGGAATGTGCTTTTGTTTGCCATATACTCTCCACATGAGGTAAATAGACCACCAACATTGCCGTATGCTTTTTTGGAAATTTGCTTCCCAGCAATCCGCCGGACAAATTTTCACTAACTGTTTTGCTGGGTTGGATTTTGTTTTTTATATAAAGTGTTCAAGGCCCCTTGTCTGAAGGTCTTCAGCATTCTGGACCTTTGTCCCTGCATGGACAGGGCCTTAAATGCTGGACCAACCAGTACAGTGTTCATCTCTGGTCAGTTGCAGCCTACCATAGACTTTGGAAGGTTGCCTACAACGGGGCTGGACAATCCCTTTGCCCCTCCTGAGCTGGACACTCTACTTGCCCCTCCTGAGCTGGACACTCAACCTGCCCCTCCTGAGCTGGACACTCCACTTTCCCCTCCTGAGCTGGACACTCAACCTGCCCCTCCTGAGCTGGACACTCCACTTTCCCCTCCTGAGCTGGACACTCAACCTGCCCCTCCTGAGCTGGACACTCCACTTGCCCCTCCTGAGCTGGACATTCCACTTGCCCCTCCTGGGTTCACTAAAACACCAGAAGGAATGCACTGTAGCTGGACGGCCCCATGTGCAAGGGGCCTATGAGTGATTTAATGTTCAAGTGGTTATAAAGACACAAACCTTCTGTGTGCAGCAACCCCCCCCCCAGTACTGTTTTTTTTTTTTATATTTGCTTCCCAGCAATCCGCCTGACCCATTCTCGCTACCTGTATTGCTGGGTTGGGTTTTTATTTTTTTTGTCTTCAAGGCCCCTTGTCTGCAGGTCTTCAGCATTCTGGACCTTTATCCATGCATGGACAGGGCCTTAAATGCTGGTACCAACCAGTACAGTGTTCATCTCTGGTCAGTTGCAGCCTACCTATAGACTTTGGAAGGTTGCCTACAACGGGGCTGGACACTCAACCTGCCCCTCCTGAGCTGGACACTCCACTTGCCCCTCCTGAGCTGGACACTCAAGGTGCCCCTCCTGAGCTGGACACTCTACTTGCCCCTCCTGAGCTGGACACTCAAGGTGTCCTTCCTGAGCTGGACACTCTACTTGCCCCTCCTGAGCTGGACACTCCCTTTGCCCCTCCTGAGCTGGACACTCCACTTGCCCCTCCTGAGCTGGACACTCCACTTGCCCCTCCTGAGCTGGACATTCCACTTTCCCCTCCTGAGCTGGACACTCCACTTGCCCCTCCTGAGCTGGACACTCCACTTGCCCCTCCTGAGCTGGACACTCCACTTGCCCCTCCTGAGCTGGACATTCCACTTTCCCCTCCTGAGCTGGACATTCCACTTTCCCCTCCTGAGCTGGACACTCCACTTGCCCCTCCTGAGCTGGACACTCCACTTGCCCCTCCTGAGCTGGACACTCCACTTGACCCTCCTGAGCTGGACACCAGATGGAACGCACTGTAGCTAGATGGCCCCATTTACAAGGGTCCCATGATTAATGTTAAAGTGGTTGTAAAGGAAAAAACCTTCTGTGTGCAGCAGCCCCCTCCCCCAATACTTACCTGTTTTTGTTTTTTTTTATTATTTGCTTCCCAGCAATCCGCCTGACCCATTCTCGCTATCTGTTTTGCTTGGTTGGATTTTTTATTTTTTTTGTAAAGTCTTCAAGGCCCCTTGTTTGCAGGTCTTCGGCATTCTGAACCTTTGTGCCTGAATGGACAGGGCCCTAAATGCCGCTACCACCCAGTACAGTGTTCAGCTCGGTCCAGTTTCCACCTGCCATGGACTTTCTAAGGTTGCCTACGACGTGGCTGGACAGTCAGCCTGCCCCTCCTGGGCTGGACACTCCACTTGCCCTTACTGGGCACACTAAAACACCAGGAGGGACGCACTGTAGCTGGATGGCCCCATATGCAAGCAGCCTTATGCCCCGTACACACCATCAGACATTGCGACAACAAAATCCATGTTTCTTTTCCGACGAATGTTGGCTTTAACTTGTCTTGCATACACACGGTCACACAAATCTTGCCGGAAATTTCGAACGTCAAGAACACGGTGACGTACGACACCTACGACGAGCCGAGAAAAATGAAGTTCAATAGCCAGTGCGGCTCTTCTGCTTGATTCCGAGCATGCGTGGAACTTTGTGCGTCGGAATTGTGTACACACGCTCGGAATTTACGACAACGGATTTTGTTGTCGGAAAATTGGAGATCCAGATCTCAAATTTTGTGTGACGGAAATTCCGATGGAAAATATCCGATGGAGCCTACTACACACAGTCGGAATTTCTGACAACACGCTCCCATCGAACATTTTCCGTCGCAAAATCCGACCGTGTGTACGGGGCATAAGAGTGATTTAATGTTAAGCACTTCAGCCCCAGAAGGATTTGCCCCCTTCCTGACCAGGCCATTTTTTTGCGATACGGCACTGCGTCGATTTAACTGACAATTGCGCGGTCGTGCGATGTTGTACACAAACAAAATGTATGTCCTTTTTTCCCCATAAATAGAGCTTTCTTTTGGTGGTATTTGATTACCTCCGCGGTTTTTATTTTTTGCGCTATCAACAAAAAAAGAGCATCAATTTTGAAAAAAACACAATATTTTGTACTTTTTGCTATAATAAATATCCTAAAATTGTTTCCTTTTTGAGAAGGAAAACACATACGGCTTCAAACGTTCAATATTGACCTTAACGTGTTTCTTGTTAGAGACCTGGAATTTTATCATCAATCTGAACATAAAGAGATGAAAAAAACTGAATTTCTTCATCAGTTTAGGCCGATTGTATTCTTCTACATATTTTTGGTAAAAAAAAATCGCAATAAGCGTATATTCATTGGTTTGCGCAAAAGTTATAGCGTCTACAAAATAGGGGATAGATTTATGGCATTTTTATTATAATTTTTTATTTTTTTTTTACTAGTAATGGCGGTGATCGGCGATTTTTATTGGGACTGCAACATTGCGAGGTACGCATCGGACACTTTTTACACTTTTTTGGGACCAGTGACATTTATACAGCAATCAGAGCTTAAAATAGCCACTGATCACTGTATAAATGTCACTGGCAGGGAAAGAGTTAACACTAGGGGTTAAAGAGTTAACACTAGGGGTTAAGGGGTTAAATGTGTTCCCTATGTGTGTTTCTAATTGTGGGTGGGAGTGTGGCTGACTAGAGGAGGGGAGAGATCGTTGTTCCTACTTAGTATGAACACACGATCTGTCCCCTCTCCCCTGACAGAACCGGGATTTGTGTGTTTACACTCACGGTTGCTGTGCCTGCCGGGCACGTGCACCAGCTCCGGGGACACACTGTGGGCACATGCACGCCTGCTACAGCGTCTTAAAGAGCCGAGGTACAACTACGACAGCTTGCGCAGTGGAGCCAACCTGCCTCAGTATAACTGCGGTGGCTGGTCGGGAAGGGGTTAAAGTGGTTGTAAAGGCACAAGGTTTTTTACCTTCATGCGTTATATGCAGGAAGGTAAAAAACCTTCTGTGTGCAGCAGCCCCAGTCCCCCATACTTTACTTAGCCCCCTCTCGATCCTGTGATGTCCACGAGAGCCTTGGCTCTCCAGGGACTCGCACTCCTGATTGGCATTTGGCAGCAGCAAGAATCATTGGCTCCCACTGCTGTCAATCACAGTCCATGAGCCAATCAAGAGACATGGGGCGGGGCCGAGCCATGGCTCTGTGTGTGAATGGACACGCAGAGCCGTGACTCGTGAGTGTGCCTGCTTGGGTGCCCCCACAGCAAGCTGCTTGCTGTGGGGACACCCGGCAGGAAGGGGGGGGGGCACAGTGATCTTCCACCACAGTACCAAATGTATAAGAGAAGTCAATATGCGCTCACAAAGTTGGAATCTTCCTTGCCCTCTTATGGCACCCTGCACAGGACACACAAGGAAGTCCACCCTCAGCTCCACATAAAGCATGTAAAAATTATACTCCATCGTGTAAAACTGTCTTTGACAATTATTATTAAAATACATCAAAGTACTCACAAAATGAGATAGCAGAAAAGCCCATCAATTAAATCAGCCAGACTCAGGAATTTTACTGCCCACTTCCAGGTTCAGAGGTGCGTGATGACAGCTCCGCCCTCTGCGTTTTGTCACATGTTTTCTTAATTGGAAATTGTTCTTATGGCTATTTTTCTCTTAGGTCTCGTTCACACAGGGCGTACTACAGTGACAAAAAGCGCAGGCACGTGAAACATGTTAGTCGCAGTCGCCACAGCAACACTACGGAGCTTGCGGACTTGCATTTGGTGTCTCCTCACTTCCGGCTCTGATCGTGTCTTCCGGACCTTGGATTTACTGTGTACCATCCAGACGCTGTTCAGGAAGCCAGATCTCAGCTTGCCTCCTCAGCCAGCCCGACTGTGTGAATCCTTCGACAGATCTGCAAGACATCTCGCGGTCACAGCGAGTCTGGCATTCCACGTCTAGTTATCTGTCCATAAAGACATGGATGAGCGAGTTTGGGGTGGAGGAACTTGACTGGCCTGCACAGAGTCCTGACCTCAACCCAATAGAACACCTTTGGGGTGAATTCGAGCGGAGACTGCCTGCCAGGCCTTCTTGTCCAACATCAGTGCCTGACCTCACAAATGCTCTTCTGGAAGAATGGTCAAACATTCCCATAGACACACTCCTAAACCTTGTGGACAGCCTTCCCAGAAGAGTTGAAGCTGTTATAGCTGCAAAGGGTGGGCCAACTCAATATTGAACCCTACGGACTAAGGCTGGGATGCCATTAAAGTTCATGTGAGTGTAAAGGCAGGTGTCCCAATACTTTTGGTAATATAGTGTACATGTCATCTCAGGTTATTCTGAGGTTCTTGTGCCCCCCCATGCATAGTGACTTTTCTAGCCGCGGAGTTCTTCAGCCGTCATTCAGTTTTACAAGCTTTGGGACTGACGGATGTGGAGATGTCGCCTTTCTTAACCATACAGTCAGTTCCCTCAGTTACTTTTGGTAATATAGTGTATATGTGTGGTACCCATTGGGTGGTAGGGATGTGAAACTCAATTTCATCGCTGGTCGTATTAGAATTATGGTTGCCCTCAAAGGACCAGTTGTATTTTTAAGATTAGATGTCCAGAGCACCTCACTGCCCCTTACATCCGAAGTCAAGAGTCCCCCTCCCTCCCTTACATCACAGTGCATCCCCCTTACCTTGTGCTGCTGCTGGGAAGAAGCCGAGGGCAGAGCTGGGAGACAGAAAGTGCAGGATCTGGAGGAGGATCAGGCTGCACAGAGAGGTGCAGAATCTGTAGAAGGAGCTCTGTACTAGACATGTGCAGGATGAAAAAATTTGTTTAGTTTCGTTTCGATTCGTATTTTAACTAAATTCGTTTAATTAAATTTGTTGCATTCATTACATTCATTTTCGGAATTTGTTTAGTTTCGTATTGGAATTCAAAAGAATTTGCCCGCGTTGGAAAAAATGCGACAGCATTCGAAAAAATCTATCAAATTCGAAAAAATTCTACCGCATTCGAAAAAAATTTAACCAAATTTGAAAAAGTAAACTATATATAACCATTTTGCAACATTTGAAATTCGTATAAAATGAAATCGAATTCCAATAGAAAAGAATAGTATAGAAAATATAAAAGAATATCACAGAAAAACAATAGAACAGAATAGAAAAAAATATATAATATATTCTATTCTAATCTTTTCTATTCGAATTCGAATTCATTCTGTACTGTACCAAATTCCAATTTCAGAAGATGGTTATATATATATATTATATTTTTTTCTATTCTGTTCCATTGTTTTTCTATGCTATTCTTTTCTATTCTATTCTAAATTTTCTATTCGAATTTAGATTCATTCTATACGAAATTCGAATTTTGTATAGAATGAATTTGAATAGAAAAGATTAGAATAGAATAGAAAATAATAAAAATAGAAAAGAAAATAATAAAAATAGAAAATAAAAGAAAAGATTAGAATAGAAAAAATAGCATAGAAAAACAATGGAACAGAATAGAAAAAAATATAATATATATATATATATATATATATATATATATATATATATATATATAACCATTTTCCGAAATTGGAATTTGGTACAGAATGAATTTGAATTTGAATAGAAAAGATTAGAATAGAATAGAAAAGAAAAGCATAGAAAAACAATAGAACAGAATAATAAAAAAAATATTATATATAGATATTCTATTGCTTTATTATTTTATATTCTATGTTATTGTATTTTTTAGAAAATCGTTTTCAATTTTTTCGAATTCGATTCCAATTTGTTTTCAAATTCGTTCGTTTTCTTTTTGGATTCGTTTAAATTTGTTACTTTTGTAATTTGGAAATTCGGATGCATCCGAATTTCCGAATAATGAAAAATTAGTCCTAATTTCGATTGGGAATGAAAAGGGATGCACATGTCTACTCTGTACTCCTCTCTGCTTCTGACTGTTGAGATGGGGAGCGGCGAGTAGAGATGAGCCTCTCTGTGGCTGCAAAGAGAAGTGCAGGATCTGGCAGAGGAGTTCTGTCCTCCTCTCTGCTGTTGACTGCTGAGACAAGGTGTGGGCAGGGAAGAGGGGGTTTGCTGCAGCTGCATCTGCAGGAGAGGTATGAGGGCCACATGAAATGGCCTGGAGGGCCAGATTCGGCCCCGCGGGCCTTGTGTTTGACACACGTGCTCTAAGGTAATCAGTGCCACGCCCCAAAATTGAAGCACGATATTTTGAAAGTCAGAGATATGGACTTTGGAGGCACATACACATCCAATCAAAACTTAAAAATAGATTCATTTTTATTGTTAACAACATCATAAAACAAACATACAACATTTCCAGTTAATAGTAAAACTTATAAAACACTGCTAAGCACTACATATCCCAAGCATCCCCTATATATAGATGTATAATACCGTAGACAGGGAGGCTATGAACAATACTTATCGAATGTAATTCCTCTGTAAATAGAAAACACTATAGACTCCTGAGGAAGCGATTCGGTCACAAAACATGTAGAGCTATCCATGATGGTGTAATGGAATCTACATCCAGATATGCGCATAGGCTCCATGTGTGCGGTATACACCTATACATAGGGGATATATAGGGGATCACACCATGCTTGGGGTATGTAGTGCTTAGCAGTGTTTTATCATTTTTACTACTTACTGGAAAATTTGTATACGGTTTCATGATGTTACTAACAATAAAAATGAATCTATTTTAAAGTTTTGATTTGATGTGTATCTGCCTCCAAAGCCAATATCTCTAGGACTTTGAAAATATTGTGCAGGAGACATACAGTATCTCACAAAAGTCAGTACACCCCTCACATTTTTGTAAATATTTTCTTCTATCTTTTCATGTGACAACACTGAAGAAATGACACTTTGCTACAATGTAAAGTAGTGAGTGTACAGCTTGTATAACAGTGTAAATTTGCTGTCCCCTCAAAATAACTCAACACACAGCCATTAATGTCTAAACCGCTGGCAACAAAAGTGAGTACACCCCTAAGTGAAAATGTCCAAATTGGGCCCAATTGACCATTTTTGCTCCCCCGGTGTCATGTGACTCGTTAGTGTTACAAGGTCTCAGGTGTGAATTGGGAGCAGGTGTGTTAAATTTGGTGTTATCGCTCTCACTCTCTCATACTGGTCACTGGAAGTTCAACATGGCACCATGTTCTCTGGTCTGATAAGACCAAGACAAACGTATTTGGTTCAGATGGTGTCAAGCGTTTGTGGCGGCAACCAGGTGAGGAGTACAAAGACAAGTGTGTCTTGCCTACAGTCACGCATGGTGGTGGGGGTGTCTTGGTCTGGGGCTGCATGAGTGCTGCCAGCATTGGGGAGCTACAGATCATTGAGGGAACCATGAATGCCAACATGTACTGTGACATACTGGAGCAGAGTATGATCCCATCCCTTTCGAGACTGGGCCGCAGGGTAGTATTCCAACATGATAACCCCAAACACACCTCCAAGATGACCACTGCCTTGCTAAAGAAGCTGAGGGTAAAGGTGATGGACTGGCCAAGCATGTCTCCAGACCTAAACCCTATTGAGCATCTGTGGGACATCCTCAAATGGAAGGTGGAAGAGCTCAAGGTCTCTAACATCCCCTAGCTCCATTTTGCCGTCATGGAGGAGGGGAAGAGGACTCCAGTGACAACCTGTGAAGCTCTGGTGAACTCCATGCCCAAGAGGGTTAAGGCAGTGCTGGAAAATAATGGTGGCCACACAAAATATTGACACTTTGGGCCCAATTTGGACATTTTCACTTAGGGGTGTACTGACTTTTGTTGCCAGCGGTTTAGACATTAATGGCTGTGTGTTGAGTTATTTTGAGGGGACAGCACATTTACACTGTTATACAAGCTGTACACTCACTACTTTACATTGTAGCAAAGCGTCATTTCTTCAGTGTTGTCACATGAAAAGATAGAATAAAATATTTACAAAAATGTGAGGGGTGTACTCACTTTTGTGAGATACTGTATACACCCAATCTCAACTTATGGATCACAAGAAAAAGAAAACAAAAAAACAGCAACAAAAGATATTTGGAAGCAGTAATTGACACCTTGGGACAAAATAGGGCCTCTCTCCATGCAATTTTGCCAAATATACTGTATATTATATATAGATATATATAAATCTATATATAATTTTTTTTCACTTTTTTTTTCATTTATTAAAGAGAGAACAACACATTCAATACATGACAGAGAAGCAGAAAGTTTTGAGGCAACTTTGGACTTTCGTGGTACGGTATGGACTCACAGTAGTCAGGTAATTACAAAAAATATAATTTTATTAACAAAAAAACAATAAAATTCCCATTAGGGCAAAAAATTCACATATTGAAAATAGGATCACTCTGATGAAAACTTGAAGGAAGTAGAAGTATCAACCCTGAAAATCGCATTAGATAATCATCCTTGCTCAGTTCTCAACTCTACATGTTTCGAGTTGACCCGCTTCTTCAGGAGTATCACTCAGAGAGGTTTATTCTATAGATACTTCTACTCCCTTAAAGTTTTCATCAGAGCGATTCTATTTTCAATATGTGAATTTTTTTGACCTAATGGGAATTTTATTGTTATTTTGTTAATAAATTTATATTTTTTGTAATTACCTGACTACTGTGAGTCCATACCGTACCACAGAAGTCCAAAGTTGCCTCAAAACTTTCTGCTTCTCTCTCAAATTGTTAGGACGAAGGTAAAATTATTCATATATTTTCTTCTAAATTAGTAGTGTCTTATAAATCATATTCAATACATGCTCAATTAAATTAACACTTGTTGCATATATTTATTTATCTCCTATTATTTATATTTTCTTTTTAACATTATACAGCACTGAAGTATTCTTTGTTTTGAGTGTCAGCCTGTTGGGCAAAGAGCTGGGTATGGTGGTTGTTAAGCTGTAAAAGTTGTATTTTGGAAAACTATCTCACTAGAATTTTACTCATAGTTACATAGTAGGTGAGGTTGAAAAAAGACACAAGTCCATCAAGTCCAACCTATGTGTGTGATTATATGTCAGTATTACTTTGTATATCCCTGTATGTTGCAGTCATTCAGGTGCTTATCGAATAGTTTCTTGAAACTATCTATGCTCCCCGCTGAGACCACCGCCTGTGGAAGGGAATTCCACATCCTTGCCGCTCTTACAGTAAAGAACCCTCCACGTAGTTTAAGGTTAAACCTCTTTTCTTCCAATTTTAATGAGTGGCCACAAGTCTTTTATTAAATTCCCTTCCGCGAAAAAGTTTTATCCCTATTGTGGGGTCACCAGTACAGTATTTGTATATTGAAATCATATCCCCTCTCAAGCGTCTCTTCTCCAGAGAGAATAAGTTCAGTGCTCGCAACTTTTCCTCATAACTAAGATCCTCCAGACCCTTTATTAGCTTTGTTGCCCTTCTTTGTACTCGCTCAATTTCCAGTACATCCTTCCTGAGGACTGGTACCCAGAACTGGACAGCATACTCTAGGTGCGGCCGGACCAGAGTCTTGTAGAGCGGGAGAATTATCGTTTTATCTCTGGAGTTGATCCCCTTTTTAATGCCAATATTCCGTTTGTTTTGTTAGCAGCAGCTTGGCATTGCATGCCATTGCTGAGCCTATCATCTACTAGGACCCCCAGGTCCTTTTCCATCCTAGATCCCCCCAGAGGTTCTCCCCCCAGTGTATAGATTGCATTCATATTTTTGCCACCCAAATGCATTATTTTACATTTTTCTACATTGAACCTCATTTGCCATGTAGTCGCCCACCGCATTAATTTGTTCAGATCTTTTTGCAAGGTTTCCACATCCTGCGGAGAAGTTATTGCCCTGCTTAGATTAGTATCGTCCGCAAAAAATCTGCTATCTAAAGCTGCAAATGTTAATATCTGGGAAATTGTTTATGTGCATCAGCATGTACATGGCAAGCGGAGAGGGTGCGGAGTGGAGTGCTTTTTCGAAAGATCACACCAATTGCTGTTATCTCTGTAAGGTGACCTGGTCATATAAACACCTTCTGTTTGAAGAACGCAGCACTGTATTTGACAGATGAGGTGAGACAAATTGTAGTTACAAACCATTGAAAGAGATTTTAGAATTGATAATTTTTAGGTAAATACATATTTCACATATAAGAGGAGATATAGTAAGAGATCTGTGAAAAATTACATTTTTATGACTATGAGTAATTATTTAGTTTTTAAGTACCTTAGTAAATAGACTGTTTGAAGAAGTGTATTTGCTGATTGTTGAAGCACGTTATCCTAAAATGGTGCAGTTGGTGAGGAAACCTACTTTGGGGTCAGATTCCACTGTAAGAAAATTACATTTGTTAAAACATTAAAGTGCTTCACATGAGAAAAAAATGCAAACCACAAAAGTATCCTGTCCTAAAAATGTTACTAAAAAATAGTAAATGTGCCCGCACTAGTATAGTGTCACATATAAAATATATAATATATAAAAAATATTTTCACATATAAAACACATGTAATGTGATAAATAAAACCATACAGGTAAAATATAATGCAAACTATAAATGGTAAACCACCAAGTGCATATAAAGGTGCAATCGTGGTAGTAACTAATAAAAGTGCAACGTGCTAAAATATAAATATCAAAACACTTTCCAGTGACAAATGAGTGTATATCCCAATTAATAAATACAAATCACAAAAAACGTGAATAAATAGTGTCCATAAAATGAATAAACAACATGCTTCTTCTGATGGGTGTATAAATCACAACACGTGAAAACTGTGCTCTCCCGTGACACCCCACATGTGCTTGCGCTCACCTTCAGTCCTGTGACACAGTAATTAAACGGTGTCAAAATAAGCATTGGGGCCACTCCTAGGCTCACTCAGGATACAATGATGCAAAGACACTCCTCCCAGGTGAAACTGCTAGGCTCACTCAGGTTACAATGGTGAAAAAACACTCCTCTCAGGTAAAACCAAGATCCAAAATCATAGAAAAAACAAACAGAGGGACTCCATAGTGCAATATAGCCAGGACATTTATTAAAGAATAAGCCCTCCAAGGGGGTACTCACATTGGATGGGTGCTAGAGTGCACCAGACTGTACAGGTAAAATAATAAGCAGCTGATCGTATGGCGTGCGGTATGGCATGTGCAATCCTCCTCCTCTGCTGACAGCTCCGTCCTACCCCTTCCCGACGCATATTCGGCACAGGGGTTTCGTGCCTTCCTCTGGGGGATAACCCCTGTGCCGAATACGCGTCGGGGAGGGGTAGGATGGAGCTGTCAGCAGAGGAGGAGGATTGCACATGCCATACCGCACGCCATACGATCAGCTGCTTATTATTTTACCTGTACAGTCTGGTGCACTCTAGCACCCATCCAATGTGAGTACCCCCTTGGAGGGCTTATTCTTTAATAAATGTCCTGGCTATATTGCACTATGGAGTCCCTCTGTTTGTTTTTTCTATGATTTTGGATCTTGGTTTTACCTGAGAGGAGTGTTTTTTCACCATTGTAACCTGAGTGAGCCTAGCAGTTTCACCTGGGAGGAGTGTCTTTGCATCATTGTATCCTGAGTGAGCCTAGGAGTGGCCCCAATGCTTATTTTGACACCGTTTAATTACTGTGTCACAGGACTGAAGGTGAGCGCAAGCACATGTGGGGTGTCACGGGAGAGCACAGTTTTCACGTGTTGTGATTTATACACCCATCAGAAGAAGCATGATGTTTATTCATTTTATGGACACTATTTATTCACGTTTTTTGTGATTTGTATTTATTAATTGGGATATACACTCATTTGTCACTGGAAAGTGTTTTGATATTTGTATTTTAGCACGTTGCACTTTTATTAGTTACTACCACGATTGCACCTTTATATGCACTTGGTGGTTTACCATTTATAGTTTGCATTATATTTTACCTGTATGGTTTTATTTATCACATTACATGTGTTTTATATGTGAAAATATTTTTTATATATTATATATTTTATATGTGACACTATACTAGCGCGGGCACATTTACTATTTTTTATCTATCTACACGCAATGAAACGTGGTTCAGTGCTTGCAGCTTAAATAGTTTACTCCTTAGAGGCATTAGTCCATCTGTGGCTCGCAAGACACCTATATTTTGTTTCTAAAAATGTTACTACTTGCATTCACAATTTTGAAGATCTTAGAATAGTTTGCTTCTTTTTTAGAGCTCCAAAATATCACTACCCTGATAGAGTACTTCAAACGTAACCCTCCATAAGATAGAAAATACGCTACTCCTGAACTTCCCTCTACCTTTCTGATTACACCCACCAGTGGGATCTCACACCATCTGAGACGACCTTAAATCGGGTAGAATATACTCTGCTCCTGAACTTCTCTCTACCTTTCTGACTACATACAACACCAAGATATCATACCCTCCAACATCATGTCCTTTCATGAGGTGGAAAAATACACTTCTCTCGACTAGAAATGAGGTTTTCGGATCACCGTGTGGAGGATTTGCAACAAATCCAGGGGGTTCGAGGTTCAGGATGCCAGTCAATTTATGGCGAAATTCAGGATGCCAGTCAATTTATGGCAAAATTTGCCACACCGAATTTTAAAGGACCCATTATGCTCCTCCTGACCTTTTAACTGTGGCCAGCAAGGTTAACATGACTAAAAATGGAGACTTTGGAATATGTCAGACCCCTCACTAAAAAATGGTGGGATCTCAACAGCCATTGCAGCAGTTTAGGTAGAGCTGACAGTCTTTTCATCCCCACTCCCACCCCTGGCTGCAGAATTTTTCTTCATGTTTTTTTATTCAATGTTTACCCATATTTTTCATTTATTTTCTGCTAGGTTAAAAAAGTAGTGTGACAGACCCAACCGGGACAGGGGCTTTTGGAGAGGACTAGAGGCAAACTTCCTATCCACTGATTATGGCCCATGGAGACAGCAGATCATTCTAAAGTGATGGACAACAACGTGATGAACGCTGAGAGCGTGCTTTGGATTAATTTTCTGAATAAGGACAATAAAGCTTCCCTTCTGGAGTGGAAGGAAAGGTGTAATATTAACCTTGTACAGGGTAATGGTCAGAGGGAATATGGTGGCCCTCCTGCAGACTGGGTTGGAGAGGCTCCTTCACGTGGGACAGAAATATTTATCAACAAGGTCCCTCAAGAAATCAATGACGATAAATTAATTCTACTTTAACCCCTTCACGCTGATCGTCCACAAATATTCGGCCTCGGTCTGAAGGGGTTGTACCGGGGAGATACCTGCAGCTGCACGCGTCACCCCGGTACCGTTTTTTAGAGCGGATGGTCGGTTTTCTTGGGATAACAACCGATGTGGCTAGCAGCCGCTCGGCTGTTATTGCAAGCAGTGGGAAGGGGGCATCCCTGTGGCTCGCCCAGGCTCTCCTGTACCAAGGGGGACCAAGGCTTGAGCGACCAGCTGACACGTCTGCCGGCTGATCCTAATTAAGCCAGAATTGGCTTTGATCGGGTCTCAGATGTAGTAACCCGGAAGCAATGTCATTACATCACTTCCGGTTTACTGAAGATTTAAAGGCGCCAAATTTTAAAAAAATTACAGCATTCAAAACTGCCAAACTTGGCGTTTTGAATGCTTTTAAGTAGGGATGAGTTGAACACCCCCCCCCCCCCCCCAGTTCGGTTCATAGCAGAACATGCGAACAGGCAAAAAATTTGTGCGAACACCGTTAAAGTCTATGGGACTCGAACGTGAAAAATCAAAAAGTGCTCATTCTAAATGCTAATATGCAAGTTATTGTCATAAAAAGGGTTTAGGGACCCGGGTACTGCCCCAGGGGACATGTATCAATGCAAAAAGAAGTTTTAAAAACGGCTGTTTTTTCGGGAGCAGTGATTTTAATAATGCTTAAAGTGAAACAATAAAAGTGAAATATTCTTTTAAATATCATGCCTGGGGGGTGACTATAGTATGCCTGTAATGTGGCACATTTTTCCCGTGTTTAGAACAGTCTCTGCACAAAATGACATTTCTAAAGGAATAAAAGTCATTTAAAACTGCTTGCGGCTGTAATGTAATGTCGGGTCCCGGCAATATAGATGAAAATCATTGAGAAAAACGGCATGGGTAACCCCCAGCCCATTACCAGGCTCTTCGGATCTGGTATGGATATTAATATAAACTCTGAACAGCAGTATACAGGCGGTCCCCGGGTTACAAACAAGATAGGGACTGTAGGTTTGTTCTTAAGTTGAATCTGTTTCTAATTTGGAACAGGTACATTTTTAAAGTGTAGCTACAGCCAAAAAAATCTATTTTTTAAGCTTTTTGGATAACATAGGGAAGGGTTATCATCCCTGTAACATTTGTTTTGCTGTCTGTTCCCCTGTTCAGAAGATTTCACCTCACTTTCTGTCCCAATGACAATTGGATTTTGAAAATTTGGGGTTATTAGAGAAACTAGGATTGGTGATAAATCATCAGTGGACACACCTTTTTCCCATATTAACTCTTACAGGAGAAAATTTTCCCTTCCTGGGGATAGATTTCCAGATTTCCTCTCACTTCCTGTTGTCTCCCTTCGTTTGTAAGTAGGAGTCGTTTGTAAGTCGGATGTTTGAAAATAGGGGATCGCCTGTACAGTGGGGCAAAAAAGTATTTAGTCAGCCACCAATTGTGCAAGTTCTCCCACTTAAAAAGATGAGAGAGGCCTGTAATTGTCATCATAGGTATACCTCAACTATGAGAGACAAAATGTAGAAACAAATCCAGACAATCACATTGTCTGATTTTTGAAAGAATTTATTTGCAAATTATGGTGGAAAATAAGTATTTGGTCACCTACAAATAAGCAAGATTTCTGGCTCTCACAGACCTGTATCTTCTTCTTTAAGAGGCTCCTCTGTCCTCCACTCATTACCTGTATTAATGGCACCTGATTGAACTTATCAGTATAAAAGACACCTGTCCACAACCTCAAACAGTCACACTCCAAACTCCACTATGGTTAAGACCAAAGAGCTGTCGAAGGACACCAGAAACAAAATTGTAGACCTGCACCAGGCTGGGAAGACTGAATCTGCAATAGGCAAGCAGCTTGGTGTGAAGAAATCAACTGTGGGAGCGATAATTAGAAAATGGAAGACATAAAAGACCACTGATAATCTCCCTTGATCTGGGGCTCCACGCAAGATCTCACCCCGTGGGGTCAAAATGATCACAAGAACGGTGAGCTGGGACCAAAGTAACAAAAGCTACCATCAGTAACACACTACGCCGCCAGGGACTCAGATCCTGCAGTGCCAGACGTGTCCCCCTGCTTAAGCCAGTACATGTCCGGGCCCGTCTGAGGTTTGCTAGAGAGCAATTGGATGATCCAGAAGAGGATTGGGAGAATGTCATATGGTCAGATGAAACCAAAGTAGAACTGTTTGGTAGAAACACAACTCGTCACGTTTGGAGGAGAGAGAATGCTGAGTTGCAACCAAAGAACACTATACCTACTGTGAAGCATGGGGGTGGCAACATCATGCTTTGGGGCTGTTTCTCTGCAAAGGGAACAGGATGACTGATCCGTGTACATGAAAGAATGAATGGGGCCATGTATCGTGAGATTTTGAGTGCAAATCTCCTCCCATCAGCAAGGGCATTGAAGATGAAACGTGGCTGGGTCTTTCAGCATGACAATGATCCCAAACACACGGCCCGGGCAACGAAGGAGTGGCTTCGTAAGAAGCATTTCATGGTCCCGGAGTGGCCTAGCCAGTCTCCAGATCTCAACCCCATAGAAAACCTTTGGAGGGAGTTCAAAATCCATGTTGCCCAGCGACAGCCCCAAAACATCATTGCTCTAGAGGAGATCTGCATGGAGGAATGGGCCAACATACCAGCAACAGTGTGTGGCAACCTTGTGAAGACTTACAGAAAACGTTTGACCTCTGTCATTGCCAACAAAGAATATATAACAAAGTATTGAGATGAACTTTTGATATTGACCAAATACTTATTTTCCACCATAATTTGCAAATAAATTCTTTCAAAAATCAGACAATGTGATTGTCTGGATTTGTTTCCACATTTTGTCTATCATAGTTGAGGTATACCTATGATGACAATTACAGGCCTCTCTCATCTTTTTAAGTGGGAGAACTTGCACAATTGGTGGCTGACTAAATACTTTTTTGCCCCACTGTATATACTATACGGTCTGCCCTATACACTCTGCGGAAAATTGGGCCTTAGGTATTGGTGGTACCAGAACACTGTAAGCCCTCACAGTTACTCTTGGTGGGCACAGGAACGGACCCTGCTGTGAAATATTATATCAAGAATTGTAATTACATGTCCCTGTTAAACAGGGACAGAAAAATTGGGCCTTAGGCGGTGGTGGTGGTGGTGGCACAACACTGTAAAGCCTCACAGATACTCTTGTTGAGCACAGCAACGGGCCCTGCTGTCAAATATTAGAGCAAAAATTGTAATTACATGCCCCTGTTAAACAGGGGGAGAAAAATTGGGCCTTAGATGGTGGTGGTGGTTGTGGCACAACACTGTAAAGCCTCACAGAGGCACAGAGCGTCTAGTTCGGGGGACTCCTCTGTGCACGATGGTGGGGCTAGGGAAGGAGCGACTGTTGACATGGAGCCGATGGAATAGGCTGCTTTGGTAGCTGCATTGGCAAGCAAACTACACTGAGTCTGGGTGACAGAGGATGAGGAGGATGAAGACGGCTTTGTTATCCATTCCCCCAACTCTTCTGCATGTTGTGGCTCAATAATACGGCCAGCTTCAGAAAAAAAGGACAAGCGTGCCCCACGGCCACGTGCTGAGGATGCACTGTGTCCACGACCAGCACTGTCGACTGTAGACACAGAGCCTGCTTGCCCTCTTTTAGTGGCCTGTGAGCGTCTGCCTCTTCTCGGTGGCCTTCTGGACATGCTGTAAATTTTGTTTAGCAAAACCACACTACACAGTTTTATGTACTGTGTACACCACCAGAAAAGTAGTAGCAACTGCACTAGGGGTGCACGGTACTGTGTACACCAACAGAAGTGTAATAACAACTATGGGTGCACTGTATGTATTGTGTACACCACCAGAAAAGTAAAGTAGTAGCAACTGCACTAGGGGTAAACGGTATTGTGAACACCACCAGAAGTCTAATAGCAACTATGGGTACACTGTATGTATTGTGTACTGTGTACACCACCAGAAAAGTAGCAGCAACTGCACTATGGGTGCACGGTACTGTGTACACCTGGAACAGGTGACTGCGTTTGACGGGAACAGGTGGCTGCATTTGACGGGCACAAGTGGCTGCATTTGACGGAAACAGGTGGTTGCGTTTGACGGGCACAAGTGGCCTGTTTGACGGGCACAGGTGGCTGCGTTTGACAGGCACAGGTGGCTGCGTTTGACAGGCACAGGTGGCTGCGTTTGACAGGCACAGGAGACTGCATTTGATGGGCACAGGTGGCTGCATTTGACGGGCACAAGTGGCTGCGTTTGACGGGAACAGGTGGCTGCGTTTGACGGGAACAGGTGGCTGCGTTTGACAGGCACAGGTGGCTGCGTTTGACGGGCACAAGTGGCTGCATTTGACGGAAACAGGTGGCTGCGTTTGATGGGCACAGTGGCTGCGTTTGATGGGGGAGGTTCAGTATTTCTCAGTTTGTTTGCGCCCCCCCCCAAAAAATTTTGAGCACCAGCAGCCACTGGTCAGCACAGAGACAGTACAGGGAACTTCACAGGGCTGTTTGTCAGCTGTGGATTGTAATCCCTTCTGACCTCCAAGCAGCAGTGTGTGTGAATGCCTGTACCCTGTAGTGCACCGGATTACTGCACTTTTTAAGGGAGTGGGGTTATTTTTAATTCAAAGCGGAGTTCCAGTCAATTTTTTGTTTATTAAAAGTCAGCAGCTACAAAAAAAGTGTATCTTCTGACTTTTAAAAAAAGACACTCACCTGTCCCACAATCCAGCGACGTGGCCACCCAAACCCTCCCTTCTCTCCCCCACCTGTCCACAGCGCTGGCAATACTACTGTGGGCATCCGGCTGTGACAGATCGCAGCTTCACAACCGGGTGCGCATGTCTCACTGCGCTTTCCTGCATATCCGGGCAATCTTTTGGGAACTGTGATGTGTCCCAGAAGATTGCAGGGTGGAAGGGCCGCCTAGGCGGCCCAAGCGGAAGTGGGAGCTCGTCGGTAATCGTGATGCATCGCGGAATCAAATCGAATACCAAATAATCGTAATCGGATCGAATCATGAGACCAGTGAAGATGCGCACCCCTAATATATATATATTAAATACACTGCAGCTAATTGAATAACCTCCCTGCCTGCCTGCTCAATCTAAATGACACTCTCTCTCCGTCCACGCCAACAACACACTACACGGGGCCGACGTGCAGAAAGTCTTATAAAGTGTGGGGCGTGGACTTGGTCCCCCTGAGCCATACTTGGCCAAAGGCACCCTGCCTTTGGCCAATTATGGCTCTCTAAGCTGAGGGCGCTGGGATTGGCAAAAGCATGCGGGTCATAGTGCATGCTTCGGCCAATCATCATACAGCAAAAAAATATTTTTCCTAACAAATTCATTCAAGACTAGGGATGAGCCGAACACCCCCCGGTTCGGTTCGCACCAGAACCCGCGAACGGACCGCAAGTTCGCACGAACGTTAGAACCCCATTGACGTCTATGGGACTCGAACGTTCGAAATCAAAAGTGCTCATTTTAAAGGCTAATTTGCATGGTATTGTCCTAAAAAGGGTTTGGGGACCCGGGTCCTACCCCAGGGGACATGTATCAATGCAAAAAAAACTTTTAAAAACGGCCGTTTTTTCGGGAGCAGTGATTTTAATGATGCTTAAAGTAAAAAAAAAAAAGTGAAATATTCCTTTAAATATCGTACCTGGGGGGTGTCTATAGTATGCCTGTAAAGTGACGCGTGTTTCCCATGTTTAGAACAGTCCCTGCACCAAATGTCATTTTTAAAGGAAAAAATCTCATTTAAAACTGCTTGCGGGTTTAATGTCATGTCGGGTCCTGGCAATATGGATGAAAATCAGTGAGACAAACGGCATGGGTACCCCCCAGTCCATTACCAGGCCCTTTGGGTCTTGTATGGATATTAAGGGGAACCCCGCACCCAAATTAAAATAAGGAAAGGTCCCTATATACTCTGAACAGCAGTATACAGGCGGTGCAAACAAGACAGGGACTGTAGGTTTGTTGTTAAGTAGAATCTCTTTGTAATTTTGAACATTTTTAATGTGTTTAGCTCCAGCCAAAAAATCTTTTCTAAGCTTTTTGGAAAACATAGGGAAGGGTTATCACCCCTGTGACATTTGTTTTGCGTCTTTCCTCCTCTTCAGAAGATTTCACCTCACTTTTTTGTCCCAATGAAAAATGTTTTTTGAAAATTTGGGTTTTTTTGTGGAACAAGGATTGGAAAGCATCAGTGGAAAGGAGAAATTGTTTTCCCATATTAACTCTTACATGAGAGAATTTCCCTTCCTATGGGTAGATTTCATCTCACTTCCTGTTGTCTCCTTCCGTTTGCAAGTAGGAGTCGTTTGTAAGTTAGATGTTTGAAAGTAGGGTCCTGCCCTATATACTCAGCAGAAATTTGGGCCTTAGGTGTTGCTGTGGCCAAAACACTGTAAGCCCTCACAGGGCCCTGCTGTGAAATATTAGATCAAGAATTGTAATTACATGCCCCTGTTGAACAGGAGCTGAAAAATTAGGCCTTAGGCACTGGTGCTGGTGCCACAACACTGCAACCCCTCACAGACACTCTAGTTGGAACGCAGGAACGAGCACTGCTGCAAAGTATTGCATCAAAAATTGTAATTACACGCCCCTGTTAGACAGGGGCAGAAAAATTGGGCCTTAGGCACTGGTGCTGGTGCCACAACACTGCAACCCCTCACAGACACTCTAGTTGGAACGCAGGAACGAGCACTGCTGCAAAGTATTGCATCAAAAATTGTAATTACACGCCCCTGTTAGACAGGGGCAGAAAAATTGGGCCTTAGGCACTGGTGCTGGTGCCACAACACTGCAACCCCTCACAGACACTCTAGTTGGAACGCAGGAACGAGCACTGCTGCAAAGTATTGCATCAAAAATTGTAATTACACGCCCCTGTTAGACAGGGGCAGAAAAATTGGGCCTTAGGCACTGGTGCTGGTGCCACAACACTGCAACCCCTCACAGACACTCTAGTTGGAACGCAGGAACGAGCACTGCTGCAAAGTATTGCATCAAAAATTGTAATTACACGCCCCTGTTAGACAGGGGCAGAAAAATTGGGCCTTAGGCACTGGTGCTGGTGCCACAACACTGCAACCCCTCACAGACACTCTAGTTGGAATGCAGGAACGAGCCGTGCTGCAAAGTATTACATCAAAAATTGTAATTACACGCCCCTGTTATACAGGGGCTGAAAAATTGTGCCTTAGGCACTGGTGGTGGCGCCCAGAACCAAAAATGTTCTTACAAGCTATCAGCGTGATGATTGAGGAGGAAGAGGATAATTACTCAGGGATAATCACTCAGCATCAACATAGGCAGTCTTTGAAGGGATCTGAAAAAAATTATTCAGTTACATCAGCATCAGGTGCTTGGTAGCTGGTGGTGATCCAAGACTGATTCATTTTTATGAAGGTCAGCCGATCGACCGAGTCAGTGGACAGACGCACCCTGTGATCGGTTACCACGCCTCCAGCAGCACTGAATGTACGTTCCGAAAGAACGCTGGATGCAGGACAGGCCAGTAGCTCAATTGCATACTGTGCAAGCTCTGGCCAGTGATCCATCCTCAAGACCCAGTAACCCAGAGGATTTTCGGTGGGAAAGGTGTCCAAGTCTGATCTTGCCCCTAGGTATTCCTGCACCATGTAAAACAGACGCTGGCGATGGTTGCTGGAACCGATCATACCTTGGGGCTGCGGACCAAAAAATTGTCTGAACGCATCGGTCAGACGGCCACCTTCTCCACCGCTCCTTCTTTGACTGACCGAAGCCTCAGCAACACGTTGTCCAGAAACAGGAGTTTGTAACCTCCCAGTCTCTGGGAACGCGTTGCACAGACCTTTCTGCAAGGCCTCCCGAAGATGTTTCATCCTCTGCTCCCTCTGCGATGGCAAGATAAGGTCCGCAACCTTACCCTTGTAACGTGGATCAAGGAGGGTTGCCAGCCAGTATTGGTCCTTCTCCTTGATACCACGAATACGAGGATCCTTACGCAGGCTTTGCAGGATCAGGGAGGCCATGCAGCGTAGGTTTGCTGAGGCATTCGGTCCGGAGTCCTCTGGGTCACTAAGGACAACAACGTCCGCAGCCACCTCCTCCCAGCCACGTACAAGTCCATGTGTTCCTTGGGACTGATCCCTTAAAGACTGCTGATGCTGAGTGCCAGGCTCCACCTCCATACTGACACAATCTTCCTCCTCCTCCTCCTCCTCCTCCTCGTCCTCTTCCTGTGTGATCGGCGGGCACGCAGGAACACTGTCTGGATAAAGGGGGCCTTGAGAGCTAAGGAAGTCCTCCTCTTCCTGCCTCTGTTCTGCCTCAAGTGCCCTGTCCATTATTCCACGCAGCGTGTGCTCCAACAGGTGGACAAGGGGGACAGTGTCACTGATGCATGCACTGTCAGTGCTCACCATCCTCGTGGCCTCCTCGAATGGTGACAGGACAGTGCATGCATCCCTGATCATGGCCCACTGGCGTGGGGAAAAAAAACCAAGGTCCCCTGACCCTGTCCTGGTGCCATAGTCGCACAGGTACTCATTGATGGCCCTCTGCTGCGTGTGCAGCCGCTGCAGCATGGCCAACGTCGAGTTCCACCTGGTGGGCATGTCACAGATTAGGCGGTTCTTGGGCAGGTTAAACTCCTTTTGGAGGTCCGTCAGCCGAGCACTGGCATTATATGACCGGCGGAAATGCACACAGACTTTCCTGGCCTGCCTCAGGACATCCTGTAAGCCCGGGTACCTGCCCAAGAACCGCTGCACCACCAAGTTAAGGACGTGAGCCAAACAGGGCACATGGGTCAGTTGTCCCTGTCGGAGGGCAGAGAGGAGGTTGGTGCCATTGTCGCAAACCACCATTCCTGCCTTAAGTTGGCGTGGCGTCAACCACCTCTGAACCTGCCCCTGCAGAGCTGACAGAACCTCTGCCCCAGTGTGGCTCCTGTCCCCCAAGCACACCAGCTCAAGCACCGCATGGCATCTTTTGGCCTGCGTACTTGCGTAGCCCCTTGAACGCCTACGGAGCACCGCTGGTTCCGAGGAAGAGGCCATGGAGGAAGAAGAAGAGGAGGGGGTGGAGGAGAGAGGTGTGTCACAATCAGCATTTTGGAGGCGTGGTGGCGGAACAACCTCCAACACTACTGCACCTTGTCCTGCATCCTTCCCAGCTGCCAGCAGAGTCACCCAATGCGCCGTGAAACTTAAGTAACGTCCCTGTCCATGCCTGCTGGACCATGAGTCAGCGGTAATATGCACCTTACCGCTGACCGCCCTGTCCAGCGAGGCATGGACATTGCCTTCCACATGCCGGTAGAGAGCCGTAATCGCCTTCCGTGAGAAAAAGTGGCGTTTGGGTACCTGCCACTGAGGAACCGCACATTCCACAAACTCACGGAAGGGGGCAGAGTCTACCAACTGAAAAGGCAGCAGTTGAAGTGCTAGCAATTTTGCCAAGCTAGCATTCAACCGCTGGGCATGTGGATGGCTGGGAGCAAACTTCTTTCGGCGGTGCAGCAGCTGGGGCAGGGAAATTTGCCTGGTACAATCTGACGTCGGTGTACCAAAAGCAGATTGCCCACAAGTACTTGGCTGTGACACACCTAATTCTACACCTTCATTCCTCTCACTGCAGGTCTCAGAGAGGACTGAAGGTCTAGTGGGGTTGGAAATCTCAGCTGATGAGGAGCAAGGAGAGATCCTCTTTGTTCTTTGGTGTGGGTCTTTCAGATACGCTTGCCAACGAACTGCATGGCAGGTCAACATATGTCTGGTCAAGCATGTGGTACCCAAGCGGGAGATGTTTTGGCCACGCGAGATACGCTTGAGACATATGTTGCAAATAGCAGCGGTGCGATCTGATGCACTCGTCTCAAAAAAGGCCCACACCAAAGAACTTTTTGAATAACGCGCAGAGACTGCAGCGCCCTGCACATGTGGAGCTTTGGGGTGTGATGCAGTCAATGTGCTGCCCTTAGGCTGGCCCCTGGAGGGCATCCTGCCTCGTTGGTGATGTGCCGCCTCCTCCTCCTCCTCCTCCTCCTCTCTCCTATCAGGCACCCACGTTGAGTCAGTGACCTCATCATCCCCTCCCTCCTCATCACTGGAGCAAACCTGGCAGTATGCTGCAGCAGGGGGAGCATGACTGCCAGATTGCTGTCCTTCTTGGGCACCCCCTCTGTCCGTGCTCATGTTACTGCCTTCATCGAGCTCAGTATCATCATCAGAGCCTTCCAAACGCTGGGCATCCTCCTGGAGCATGTACCCAACACTGTGGTCAAACAGTTCGAGGGAATCCTCATGAGGACATGGTGGAGCTAGGGAAGGAGTCACTGATGACATTGAGCTGAGGGAAGAGGCCGCTGCTTTGCCAGACAAAGCACCCTGGGCATGGGTGAGAGAGGATGAGGAGGATGAGGACGGCTTGGTCATCCACTCGACCAAGTCTTCCGCATGTTGCGGGTCAACACGGCCAGCTGCCGAAAAAAAGGCCAAGCGTGTCCCATGGCCACGTGCTGATGAGGATGCACCGTCTCCACGACCAGCACTAGACACAGAGCCTGCTTGCCCTCTCTTATTGGCTTGTGACTGTCTGCCTCTCCTTCTTGGCCTTCCAGACATACTAATGGCCTGTAGCTGCACTAAGCTGGGATAGAACACCTGTAATTTTCTTCAGGTAGCTTTATATACTGTAACCAGACAAGCCTGCCTGTCAGTAGGAAGATAACAGGAACGGATCTAGCTGAACACTGTGAGCAGGACACACTGTACTAAATGTAAATAGTCTAGCTGCCTGACCGTGGTACTAATAGGATCAAAAAGAACACCTGTAATTTTCTTCAGGTAGCTTTATATACTGTAACCAGACAAGCCTGCCTGTCAGTAGGAAGATAACAGGAACGGATCTAGCTGAACACTGTGAGCAGGACGCACTGCACTGAATGTAAATAGCAGGAACGGATCTAGCTGAACACTGTGAGCAGGACGCACTGCACTGAATGTAAATAGCAGGAACGGATCTAGCTGAACACTGTGAGCAGGACGCACTGCACTGAATGTAAATAGCAGGAACGGATCTAGCTGAACACTGTGAGCAGGACGCACTGCACTGAATGTAAATAGCAGGAACGGATCTAGCTGAACACTGTGAGCAGGACGCACTGCACTGAATGTAAATAGCAGGAACGGATCTAGCTGAACACTGTGAGCAGGACGCACTGCACTGAATGTAAATAGCAGGAACGGATCTAGCTGAACACTGTGAGCAGGACGCACTGCACTGAATGTAAATAGCAGGAACGGATCTAGCTGAACACTGTGAGCAGGACGCACTGCACTGAATGTAAATAGCAGGAACGGATCTAGCTGAACACTGTGAGCAGGACGCACTGCACTGAATGTAAATAGCAGGAACGGATCTAGCTGAACACTGTGAGCAGGACGCACTGCACTGAATGTAAATAGCAGGAACGGATCTAGCTGAACACTGTGAGCAGGACGCACTGCACTGAATGTAAATAGCAGGAACGGATCTAGCTGAACACTGTGAGCAGGACGCACTGCACTGAATGTAAATAGCAGGAACGGATCTAGCTGAACACTGTGAGCAGGACGCACTGCACTGAATGTAAATAGCAGGAACGGATCTAGCTGAACACTGTGAGCAGGACGCACTGCACTGAATGTAAATAGCAGGAACGGATCTAGCTGAACACTGTGAGCAGGACGCACTGCACTGAATGTAAATAGCAGGAACGGATCTAGCTGAACACTGTGAGCAGGACGCACTGCACTGAATGTAAATAGCAGGAACGGATCTAGCTGAACACTGTGAGCAGGACGCACTGCACTGAATGTAAATAGCAGGAACGGATCTAGCTGAACACTGTGAGCAGGACGCACTGCACTGAATGTAAATAGCAGGAACGGATCTAGCTGAACACTGTGAGCAGGACGCACTGCACTGAATGTAAATAGCAGGAACGGATCTAGCTGAACACTGTGAGCAGGACGCACTGCACTGAATGTAAATAGCAGGAACGGATCTAGCTGAACACTGTGAGCAGGACGCACTGCACTGAATGTAAATAGCAGGAACGGATCTAGCTGAACACTGTGAGCAGGACGCACTGCACTGAATGTAAATAGCAGGAACGGATCTAGCTGAACACTGTGAGCAGGACACACTGCACTAAATAGTCTAGATAGAAGATAACAGGAACGGATCTAGCTAAACTGAATACAGTGTATATATATATATGCAACACCTGGGATGCATATATATACACAATACACTGTAAGTGCAGCTAACTGACTGACTGTTCTGCCTAATCTATCTAACTCAAATCAAATGACACTGTCTCTCTCTCTCTCTATCTCTCAGCACACCGGAACACACACTACACAGGGCCGCCGTGCAGGCGGCCTTATATAGTGTGGGGTGTGTACTAAATCCCCTGAGCCATAATTGGCCAAAGCCACCCTGGCTTTGGCCAATTACAGCTCTCTCTACTGACGGCGCTGTGATTGGCCAAGCATGCGGGTCATAGTGCATGCTTGGCCAATCATCAGCCAGCAATGCACTGCGATGCCGCAGTGAATTATGGGCCGTGACGCGCCACACGAATTTGGCGCGAACGGCCCATATCGTTCGCAATTCGACGGACGGTCGAACAGCCGATGTTCGAGTCGAACATGGGTTCGACTCGAACACGAAGCTCATCCCTATTCAAGACCATGTTGCAAAAATGAATACACCCCAATAAAAGTCTTAGGAGCAAAGCTAACTTTTAGACAAAGACCTAATTAACAAGAATTCAACTACAAGTGAGTCTACTTATTCATTAAACCGGTGTCCAGCAGACAGGTGATTATAAAAGGGCGTTACTTAACAAAGAGAACCCCTCCCATTTCATGCTGTCAGCAATGGCACCACATGGAAGAGAAATGTCACAAGGCCTGAGAAAGAAAATAATTTCTTTACACAAGAAAGGTGAAGGCTACAAGAAGATCAGCAAAGCTTTACTTATCAGTCAGAATACTGGAGCAAAAGTGATACAAAAATGTAACAAAGATGTAACTGCAACTATCTCACAGAGACATCCAGCCCGTCCAGGGAAATTATCACCTCGACAGGAGCGTCTTCTGATAAGAAGGGTTGAAGAAAAGTGCCATGCAAGTTCACTGCAGTTAGCTAAAGAAGTAGAAAACCAAACCGGGGTGATTGTTTCCCATGACACAATAAGGCAAACACTGCAGAGGAATGGCATGCATGGGTGTCGTCCACGAAGGAAGCCTCTCCTAAAGCCCATGCACAAAAAAGCCCACCTAGAATTTGCCAGGCCCCATGCTGAAAAAGATGAAGAATAATGGGACTCTGTACTCTGGAGTGATGAGATCAAGATAAATGTTTTTGGAACTGATGGCTTTAAAAAAAGGTTTGGTGTCTCAAAGGTGAGGAGTACAAAGAAAAATGTATGGTTCCTACAGTGAACCATGGTGGTGGCCATGTCCTTCTGTGGGGCTGCATGAGTGCTGCTGGTGTCAGGGAGCAGCATTTTATTGATGGCATCATGAATTCACAGATGTACTGCTCTATATTGAAAGACAAGATGCTACCATCCCTCCGTATCCTTGGTCATCGTAAACTTTTCCAACATGACAATGATCCGAAACACACATCTAAGGCCACTGTTGCAATTCTGAAGAAGAACCGGGTGAAAGTGATTCAGTGGCAAAGTATGTCTCCTGATCTGAACCCAATTGGGGAACACCTATGGGAAATTCTGAAGAGACAAGTTGAGCATCACTCTCCATCCAGCATCCAGGCTCTAAAAGAGGTCTCTAAAAGAGGTCGTTCTTGAAGAATGGAAAAAGATTGATGTTGCAATATGTCGCCAACTTGTTCATTCCATGCCTAGAAGAGTTGGTGCTGTCTTTACAAATCATGGAGGTCATACAAAATACTAGATGGAGTAGTTTTTGTTGTGGGGTGTATTCATTTTCGCATCAACTAATTTGAGTAAAACTGAAGATTTTGTACTCTAAGTTATATTATTAATCTTATCAAAACCATTATTTAAAAACCTGATTTGGCTCAACCATCAACCCTTTTACATAGTATGTATATATGCAAATATATGCCAATACGCTGGATCAATTAAAATCACATTTATTAATCAAAAAATTGCCACATTTAAAATGGTACCACAAACAAAACCACACTCAAAATAGAAAGAACTCTCCATCCACCTCACATGTATAATACATTGATTATCCTTAAACCCAACAGAGTATGTGTCAAATAGAGTATTGTTTTTATAAATCTATGTAGACTGAGGGAAATAAAATTAACTATTCGTCCGTGGAACTGTTATATATAATATATATTATAAATCTTACTTTCATGTAATGAGCTAAACAAATGCTCTATAAAACTCAGTTTTGTCAAAATTTTGGAATTTGTTCTTGTGTTCATTGAGATATTGATTAAAATCTTACTTTTCAAAAAAGGGTGTACTCATTTTGCTGGGCACTGTATACAGTATATATATATATATATATATATATATATATATATATATATATATATATATATATATAGTATTTTTATTTTTGCATCATTTATATCTTTTTACATCCTGCATTCTTTATTGTGAGCACACAAAGAAATATCCTTGGAGAATTGGTTGCACTCACCACCCATTATAGCATATCACTTTAACTCTACTGTGGGAAGACTGGGGTTTACATATAATATATGACATAAACATCCAGCGGTTCCTGATTCTGGAAGGAGACAATGACTGGAGGAAAATCCACTTTCTGCAGAACAAAAGGTTTGATAACTGATTACTGTCATTACAAGAAACCCCCGACCTATGGATGCAGTGTGTCAGTAAGGGAGACGGACGTGTGGGGGTCAATGAGATCCTGACACAACACACTCTGGAAGACTGGAAGTATTTATTATAATTTATGACAATAACATCAGCAACACAGTGTGATTATTTCTGTACTGGAACTGGAGTAAAAAGTATTATTATTATTATTATTATTATTATTGTTATTATTGTTATTATTGTTATTGCTGTTGCTGTTGTTAGTATAATTTTTTTTTCTATTATTATTATTATTATTATTAACACTTTAAATTATTGTTATTGTTAGTATAATCTCTTCTTTTATTATTATTATTTTAATTGTACTTAAGGTGGACCTAGCATTTGATTTTTATGTGTAGTAAAGCATGCTGAGTAATGTAAAAAATATATAAAATTTATGCCGAGCAGTACTCAAAAATAATATACCAAGTGAATATGTGCAAATATATCGAACAGAATCACATGTTTACTGCAATAATACCTAAAATAAAAAAAATATGAAAAACAAAGTGTCTGTGTTTTTTTTCCTTAAAAAACTTCCCAGGATCAATAAAAAAAAAATAGTCTACAAAATGATCCATATGTACTCAGTGTGTCCATATGTACCACAATGCATAATAAATAAAAAGTGAAAAAAAAAACAAAGTGTCCGTGTGTTCTCCTTTAAATCTTCACATTGTGTATAAACAGAAAATTCAGTGTCAAAATTTGCATGTGCTCAATTTGTCCTTATATATCATTTAACATATGTTTATCCTATTAATACTCAAAATATATCATTAATACTGCTTCTTATTTCAATGTCTTCATTTTTCCACTGTGACTTTAAATATGTAGATCCTCAGACAGTGCGCATCCCATCACCATAATACATATGCTCTCACCTTATTACTAGACCCAATAGATATTAGGTCATATGTGCCTTCCCCTTTAAATAGGGGTTCTCACAAGCCACAGCAATCCACTCAGAAGCTTCACAATCCACTTCTAGGGACCTCTGTGACCAAGCCCCGGTGAGCGGGGGGGGGGGGGCGAAACATGTCGGGGGGGATGAGTAGAGCTGAGCTGGCTGAAGCCACAATTATCTACATACTAATATATTGGATTGGGGAGTGGCACCTTTTCTTCTCTTTGATAATACAATTCCTTTAGGTGACACCAACAGTGTGGCACTATTCCTCCTACTGACACCAATGACAGGGCATTATTCCTCCCACTGACACCAATGGTGGAGGTTTGGAGGTGGGAACATCATGGTGTGGGGCTGTTTTTCAGCATACGGTACTGGCAAACCTCATATCATTGAAGGAAGGATGAATGGGAAAATGTACCAAATCATTCTTAATAAAGTCTGCTGCCATCTATCAGGATGATGAAGATGAAACGAAGGTGGACATTTCAGCAAGACAATGATCCCAAACGCAAAGCCAAGGAAACTCTGAATTGGTTTCAAAGAAAGAAAATAAAGCTGCTAGAATGGCCCAGCCAACCACCTGACTTGATTCCAATAGAAAATCTATGGAAAGAACTAAAGATCAGAGTTCATAGAAAAGGCCCACAGAACCTTCAAGATTTGAAGACTGTTTGCGTGGAATGGGCCAAAATCACACCTGAGCAACGCATGCGACTAGTTTCTCCATACAGGAGCCTGGGTCTTAAAGCTGTCATTACCAACAAAAGATTTTTTACCAAGTATTCGGGACATTTCAGCAGTGGCGGTGCATCCATTAAGGGCGCACGGGCACCACCCCCTCTCTCCAGCCACCCCCTCTGTGTACTATGGATAGATTCATGCATTGCTTAAATCTATCCACGGCCACTGTATCCACCCCCTATTCAGGAGTCCGTCCCCTTTTCGGACGCCGGGGTGTTTTTGAAGCACCTGATTAGAGCCATAGGCTGTAATAGGCTGTAATAGGCTTAAAAAAAGGTGCACTGCGAGGGCAAACCATTGCGCTTGCAGTGCACCCAGGTGTGTTAGCAAAGCAAATGGATATTTGCTTTGCTAACACAGAACCGCCTCTTAGCCAATCAGGAGGCGAGGATGTAATATCGGGCACCTGATTGGCTGAAGGCAGAGGGGATCCTATTGGCCGCATAGCAAAACAGGAAGAAGACACGCACGGAGGACACAACATCCATCGCCGATGGGCACAGTGGCTGCATATGATGGTCACAGTGAAGCTGCAATTGATGTTTTTTTTCTTTCAGTATTTCAGAATTTCTCAGTTCGTTTACGCCCCCCCCAATAATTTTGAGCACCAGCCGCCACTGCATTTCAGTTAGCGTCCTTCCATTTTATTACACATAACTCCATTTCTGAAATTATTTATTTTGGAGTCTTTGTTTGTATGGATTGCATGGGTTGTTACCGACATGTGGTGAAAATTTCATGTCAATAGCCCCTTTAGAAATATATTTACCTAGAAAAATGGTGACGTGTTCAATACATAATGTACATACTGCAGTATGTATATATATATATATATATATATATATATATATATATATATATATATATATATATATATATATATATATATGTTTGCGGTAATGATGTGATCGTCAGAAGCAAAACTGTGCTCAGTCATTGAAGACGTTCATCATGAAGGGGTTAATGTAGATGCACCTAAAAATAAATATATATCTCAGTGTAGTTCCTGTAACGACACCCCGAGTATGAAAGGGGTTAAAGCCGTTTAGGACATTTCATTTCCAAGCACAAAGGCAGCTACCGAACACTTCAATCAGCCGAACAAGAAATCCATACAAATACTTCTCCCCCAAGTACGAGACGAGGCTCTGTATTGAGGGTCAAACAGGAATGACTCATTGACTTATTTTGAGATCTCACACAAATATATACAGAAGGATGAAAATACAACCAGTAACCAGAAACCTAATGAACATGAGCTAATTATCTAATTCTTTGGACAGCCTAGGTGACTCAGAGACATGACCTTTAGGACAGACTTTACGTCTCCTACCCTGTTTCCCCGAAAATAAGACCTAGCGTGATTGTCGGTGATGGCTGCAATATAAGCCCTACCCCCCAAATAAGCCCTACCCTGTTTCCCCAAAAATAAGCCCTACCCTGAAAATAAGACCTACAAGGACTTAAACTAGGGCTTATTTGGGGGGTAGAGCTTATATTGCAGCCATCACCGACAATCATGCTAGGTCTTATTTTCGGGGAAACAGGGTAGCTCACCGATTATATAATACACATTATCATACATCTCAACACAGAACTCCTTCATACAATTGCAGGGTTAATTAGCACAATGAGTGAAAGACTCTTGGAAGCTGTGACAAGTCATACTAGACTAATTTACATTATAGCAGACACAGACAGAGACAGGTGGCTGGAATTGACATCAGCATCTCCTAACAGTATTTATCCCAGCATTATGAATCAGCCACTATTTCTAATATGGCAGATACAGGGTTCATTATTTTCTTGGTCATCCTGCGCCCAAAAGTGACTCCCGTCACAGTTCCCTTTTAGCGGTCTGTTTTGCAGCTCTGCAAAGTTGGAAAGTCTACCTCTCATTAAAAAAAAAAAAAAAGGATTTCTCTTATGTTGTCTTGCTGTCCATCCTTGAAAGTCAGACGGGAAACTGACAAGAACATTTCCCCATCCCAGGCAGAAGTTGTTTTTTGTCTTATCGTAGATTTGGGGTACCCTGTAGGCTGCTTGTATGATGGACGTTTATCTCTCTCTGCTTGACATGGGGCCCCTCCAGCCATCATCTTCCAGGAATGAGAATGTTTTCTGCAGACTTGACAGCTACTAACAAACCAATAAAGTGATATCTTCCTTCTGCAAGATCTGTAAAAGTTTCACGAGGATTAAAAACAATACAGACAATTTGTTTTTAGTTGTTACATTTTTTTTTTTTATGAGCTGCAGCTGTTCTAATGTCTTGTGGTGTCCTCATGCAGCAAATTGTGGGATAGAAGTAGAAACATTATAATAATTGCATACCTCCCAACATTTTGAGATGGGAATGAGGGACACCTACTATCAGACGTATGTAGGCATAGGACACGCCCCCTGCCACACCCCCTTAAAGGATAATTAACCTAAAAAAAGGTTAATTAAATCCACAAGGGCTTTTTTTTTTACCACTACTATTCCTTCATATTGATTTCTTAAAATGTAGAAATGCAGCAATTTAGAAATTGAATGAAAGGTTTAGCACTGGGAAACACTTTTTGAAAAAGAAAAAGTGCATTTTATATACAACTATATAGATCAGACCAAAATGAGGGACAAATGAGGGGGAAAGAGGGACATTGCTCCAAATCAGGAAAAGTTGGGAGCTATGATAATTGTCATTATTTTAAACACAAAGCTAAGATCAAGAAGACAGGGACATGACCTCAAACTAAAGGAGGAAAGTTCAAATCTAATCTTAGAAAGTATTATTTTACTGAAAGAGTAGTGGACGTATGGAACAGACTTTTAGGAGTCAGTCAACAGTAAAAATGAAACATTCATTGTGCAAATGTGTCAGGGCTTTCTAGAGAATAGGTGCAGGTACTCCCCCTTTCCAAGTCACCCCTTATCTCCACTCCCTACCTACCTCCGAGCACCGTCCCTTTTCTCCACCCCCTACCCATCTCTGAGCACTGTCCCTTGGTTCCACCACCTACCCACCTCTGAGCACTGTCCCTTGGTTCCACCACCTACCCACCTCTGAGCACTGTCCCTTGGTTCCACCACCTACCCACCTCTGAGCACTGTCCCTTGTCTTCACCCCCTGCCCACCTCTGAGAACTGTCCCTTGGTTCCACCACCTACCCACCTCTGAGCACCGTCCCTTGTTTCCACCCCTACCCACCTCAGAGCACCACCCCTTGTCTTCACCCCCTACCCACATCTGAGCACTGTCCCTTGGTTTCACCACCTACCCACCTCCGAGCACCGTCCCTTGGTTCCACCCCCTACCCACTTTTGAGCACTGTCCCTTGGTTCCACCACCTACCCACCTCTGAGCACCGTCCCTTGTCTCCACCCCTACCCACCTCTGAGCACTGTCCCTTGGTTCCACCACCTACCCACCTCCGAGCACCGTCCTTTGGTTCTACCACCGTCCCTTGGTTCCACCACCTACCCACCTCTGAGCAACGTCCTTTGGTTCCACCACCCACCCACCTCCGAGCACCATCCCTTGGTTCCACCACCTACCCACCTCTGAGCAACATCCCTTGGTTCCACCGCCTACCAACCTCTGAGCACTATCCCTTGGTTCCACCACCTACCCATCTCTGAGCACCGTCCCTTTGTTCCACCACCTACCCACCTCCGAGCACTGTCCCTTGTCCCCACCCCTACCGATCTCTGAGCACTGTCCCTTGGTTCCACCACCTACCCACCTCTGAGCACCGTCCCTTGGTTCCACCACCTACCCACCTCCGAGCACCATCCTTTGGTTCCACCACCCACCCACCTCCGAGCACTGTCCCTTGGTTCCACCACCTACCCACCTCCGAGCACCGTCCCTTGGTTCCACCACCTACCCACCTCTGAGCACTGTCCCTTGGTTCCACAACCTACCCACCTCTGAGCACCTTCCCTTGGTTCCACCACCTACCCACCTCTGAGCACCTTCCCTTGGTTCCATGCTTTACCTAGAAAATACAGGAAAGTACCATTTTTTTGGTGCTAAGTAATTTGTATGTAATTTGCTAATAAAAGGCAGTAAAATAGGTCCCCTGCAGCCAGCAACAATAGACCCCTCAGCAACAATAGATCTCCAGAGTAACAATCGATCCCCCACAGCAACTATAGATCCCTCACAGCAACTATAGATCCACCAGCATCAATACATCTCCCCAGCAACTATAGATCCACTAGCAACAATAGACCGTCCAGCAAAAATAGATCACCCCAGCAACAATAGATCTTTGCAGCAACAATAGATTACCCTACAAGAAAATACTCCCTAACAACAATAGATCCACCCTAGCAACAATAGATCTCCCAGTATCCAGCATCAACAGACTCTCTAGGAGCCAGCAACAACAGACCCCTTTCTCAACAGCAAATCTCTCCCATCAACAATTGACCTCCCAGAAACAATAGATCCCCACCAGCAGTAATAGATCCCCACCAGCAGTAATAGACCCCCCAGCAACAATAGATCCCCCCGAATTATCAAAGATCTCCCCAGCAACAATAGATCCCCCCATCAACAATAGATTACCCCATAAGAAAATATCACCCCAGCAACAATAGATCTCCCAGCATCCATCATCGATAGACTCTCCAGGAGCCAGCAACAATAGACCCCTCCCTCAATAGTAAAACTTTCCTATCAAAAATTGACCTCCCAGAAACAACAGATCCACCAGCAGTAATAGACTCCCTAGCAACAATAGATCTCACCAGCAACACTAGTTTGGTTGAACTGGATGGACTTGTGTCTTTTTTTCAACCTGACTAACTATGTAATCATATTCCAGCACCCCTTGACATATACATTCTGTGCTGGAGGTGCCGAAATTGCGTTCCCGCCGAATAAACATCCTTGCATCAGTCATTCTCTCAGGTGCAATGAATATTCATGTTTTAATTTTCAGTTGCTTAAAGTATACCTAAAAGCAAAACCTTTTTTTCAGTTTCGGATAGAGTGGAGAGGCATACCTCACGACCGTCCCGGAACCTGCAGGACCTTTCCAGAATTTCAAGTCCCGGAGTCCTGCGGGTCCGGGCTGTATCCCAGAGCCCAGCGCAAAGAACGAGTTCCAACACTTGGCTCAACTAACTCAATTTGCATGCAGCCGGCAGGGAGAGATGCCAGCTGCTGAAGTAGTTGCTGGGACGGGATCGCAGCATCTGGGAATCAGGGCACCCCACCGGAGATGCAGGGAAGGTGCAGGGCTTTGACAAGACGGGACACCGTACTGTATATCCTACTGTCCTGGGTTCAGACTGCATTCGTTCCTCTGACCAAGTTTGCTGACAGTTCCCGCAGCAGTGCTCCCTCCGGCAGCCAGTGTGATCATTGTAAATAATCGAAGCTGCCTGTGATTCACTTACCATGGCCACCACCGCCCGCAGCCTTGTGGATACTGTGCACACAGAACAGTGAGTTGAGTAGAGAGAGGCGGGTGTAAAGATAAGTCGGGGTTGGGGGGCCAATGTTGAGCAGGGCAGGATTGGGGTGAAAATGTTAGCAGGGAGATTGGGGTGCAAATAGGGTTGCCACCTTTTCTTCAAGCCAACACTTTAGTGGCCTGGGACACTTTTGGGTGCCCCAAGTAGAGTAGTAATGTGATGCGCATAGCGTGCCGCAGCGAACAGTGGGTGGGGCCCAATTGCTCTTGCTGACAGCATCGTCCTTCCCCACCAGTGATGCCAAACCTGCCCCCAGACAGACGCCTGCAGTGTGACTATCTTGGTTACTTGGGGAGCCACAGCCCAATATGAATAATGTGTCCGGGTTTCAGCCTGCCTGAAACCCGAACACATGATTCAAAACCCGGACTGTCCGGGCGAATCCCGAACAGGTGGCAACCCTGGATGCAACAGTGAGAAGAGAGGGGAACAGAGGTTAGGAGAGGGAGAGGGGTTGTGGTACAGAGGTTATCACAGAGAGTAGGGTGCAAAGGTAGGTGAGGAGGGGATTGGGGGAGGGGGGGTTAGTTGGGGTGCAGAGGTTAGCACAGAGTGGGGTGCAAAGGTTGGCCAAGAGGGTATATGGGTGTGGAGGTGAGCAGAGAGGACATCTGGGGTAAAGAGGTTAGTAGAGAGAGACAGGTGCAGAAATGAGTGGGGGTGGGGGGGACAATGTTGAGCAGGGCAGGGCTGGGGTGCAAATGTTAGCATAAAGATTGGGGTGCAAATAGGGTTGCCACCCTTTCTTCAAGCCAAGCCCAAACACTTTAGCAGCCTGGGACACCTTTGGGTGCCCCAAGTAGAGTAGTAATGCGGTGCGCATAGCGCGCCACAGCGAACAGTGGGTGTGGCCAAATTGCTCTTGCTGACAGCATTGTCCTGCCCCCCAGTGATGCCAAACCTGCCCTCAGTTAGCTGCCCTCAGTGTGACTATCTTGGTTACTTGGGGAGCCACAGCCCAATATAAATAATATGTCTGGGTTTCAGCCTGCCTGAAACCCGAACACATGATTCAAAACCCGGACTGTCCGGGTGAATCCCGAACAGGTGGCAACCCTAGATGCAACAGTGAGAAGAGAGGGGAACTGAAGTTAGGAGAGGGGTTGTGGTGCAGAGGTTAGCACAGAGAGTAGCGTGCAAAGGTAGGTGAGGAGGGGATTGGGGGAGGGGGGGGTTGGTTGAGGTGCAGAGGTTAGCACAGAGTGGGGTGCAAGGCTGGGCCAAGAGGGGATTGATTTAGGGTGTGGAGGTGAGTAGAGAGAGTCGGGTGCAGAGATGAGTGAGGGTTGGGGCGATGTTGAGCAGGACAGGGTTGGGTTGCAAAAGTTAGCAGAGAGAGTGGGGTGCAACAGTGAGAAGAGAGGGGACAGAGGTTAGGAGAGGGAAAGCGGTTGTGGTGCAGAGGTTAGCACAGAGAGTAGGGTGCAAAGGTAGGTGAGGAGGAGATCGGTGGGGTTGGTTGGGGTGCAGAGGTTAGCACAGAGTGGGGTGCAAAGGTGGGCCAAAAAGGGAATTTGGGGTGTGGAGGTGAGCAGAGAGGGCATCTGGGTGTAAGGAGGTGAGAGAGGCAGGTGCAGAGATGAGTGGGGGTTGGGGGGGCAATGTTATGCAGGGCAGGGTTGGGTTGCAAAGGTTAGCAAAGAGAGTGGGGTGCAACAGTGAGAAGAGAGGGGAACAGAGGAGAGGGAGAGGGGTTCTGGTGCAGAGGTTAGCTGAGATGGGGAGTTTGGGGTACAGAGGTTATAAGAGAGCGGAGTTGTGATATACAGGTCAGCAAGGGGTGGATGGGGTGCAAAGCGAGAAAAGAGGGGGTAGGGTGCAGTCATAAGCAGAAAGGGGGTTGGGGTGCAAAGGTGAGTGTAGAGGTAAGCAGAGAGGGGGGTTTGGGGTGTAGAAATGATCAGAGAGGGGGGGTTTGGGGTGTAGAAATGATCAGAGAGGGGGGGTTTGGGGTGTAGAAATGATCGGGGGGGGGGGGGTTGAGGAGAAGAGGTTAGAAGGGGAGGAATTTCCGGGTGCAGTGATTAGTAGAGAAGGGGGTTTTAGGTGTAAAGACAAGCAGACAGAGGTACCATTATCATTGAAAGTAAAATAAAATACCAAATGTTGGGTTGTCCCCAAAAAAGTAGTAGAGGGGAAATCTTCCTATGGGGACACTAGTTCTGGTGACCTGGTGGTCCCAATATACTTCCCTTAAATTGCAGGAATTTCCTCTGACTTCCTTTTTGGCTATGGGACAGGAAGTGGAGGTAAATCTCCCCAATGGGATACAGATGGCAGAAAAAAAAATCTTACAGGGGTTATAACCCTCCCTTTAGGCCTGTTTCATACCTATGCAGCTTGAGGTTAATGCGTTTTCCCTGTGCCTTTTGCATGTGTCTGTTGCCTTGCACGAGAAAACCAGCAAAAACACACTCGTTTTTTTTTATGTGTTTCTGCTGCATTTCCATTGAAGTCTATGAAACCAAAAATGCAAAAAGTCCCTGACCCTTTCCAAAAGACGCATTGGTGGTGAAAAATGCAGAGATGTGAACTCGTCCTAAAAGGAAACCGTGCTAAATGGACTGTAGAGCATTTCTGAAATTACGAAAACGCACTAAAAAAAATGCAAAGGTGTGAACCTTACTCTATCTAAAAAAAAAAAAAAAAAAAGTTTTGCCTACAGTTCTTCTTTAAGGGTTCTTCTTGCACATGGGTGCCTAAAAACAGCAAATTTGTAGGCATTTTGGCACATATCTGACATTCATACATCAGTGCTGTGCGCAAGAATCCTAATACATAATAATATGTCAGTGCCATCTAGTGGCAATAATGTGATATACCTCAATCAGGAAAAAAATACTGAATTTGGGCCACTAGATGGTGCTGATGATCCTAGGAAATAAGCATCACATTCCGTTCCTCCCTAGTGCAGGCGTCCCTCTGTCTAAACATGTGACCACTGTGATTGGCTGCCGATCATTACTAGAGACCAGGAGCTACCTTTGACAGCGCGGTCACTTTGTCCTGAGCGTTCCTAGCACAGGGACCTCTGCTGCCAACAGGCGCATACGGGTGGCTTGTGGGCATTAACCTCTTTCCACCCATGCTATACCTGAAAGAGGGCTCCAGCTATGCCTCACATTGCTGGGAGGGCATCTATGGACGATGTCCTGTGATCTTGTCTCCTTAGGACACAGCTGATCACAGATCGTGGTAAAGGGCCAATCACAGCAGCCCTTTACCGCGCGATCAGCTGTGTCCAATAACAGCTGATCACGATGTAAGCACAAGGCTGGGCAAACAAACCACCCTCCCACTGACATCAACAATGGGGCCCCATTTCTTCCACTGACTCCAACAATGGGGCCCCATTTCTTCCACTGACTGCAACAATGGGGCCCCATTTCTTCCACTGACTCCAACAATGAGGCACCGTCGAGCACTGAACTTATTCTCTCTGGAGAAGAGACACTTGAGAGGGGATATTATTTCAATATACAAATACCGTACTGGTGACTAGAGATGGGCTATCTGTTCGACTCGAACATTGGCTGTTCGCCGAACAGCGAACAATTTGGGGTGTTCACGGCAAATTCAAAAAGCCGCGGAACACCCTTTAAAAGTCTATGGGAGAAATCTAAAGTGCTAATTTTAAAGGTTAATATGCAAGTTATTGTCATAAAAAGTCTTTGGGGACCTTTTTGAGAGCAAAATGACATTTCTAAAGGAAAAAAAAAGTCATTTAAAAGTACTAGCGCTAGTGCCGGCTATTAATGAATTGTCGGTCCTGACAATACACATAAAAGTCATTGAAAGTCATTGAAAAATCAAAGAAAAAAAAAATAGTGTGGGGGTCCCCCAAAATTCCATTACCAGGCCCTTCAGGTCTGGTATGGATATTAAGGGAAACTCTGCGCCAAAATTTAAAAAAAAATGGCATGGGGTTCCCCCAAAAATCCACACCAGACCCTTATCCGAGCACGCAACCTGGCAGGCCGCAGGAAAAGAGGGGGGGATGAGAGAGCCCCCCCTCCTGAACCGTACCAGACCACATGCCCTCAACATAGGGAGGATGTCCCCATATTGATGGGGACAAGGGCCTCATCCCCACAACCCTTGCCCGGTGGTTGTGGAGGTCTGTGGGCTGGGGGCTTATCGGAATCTGGAAGCCCCCTTCAACAAAGGGGACACCCAGATCACGCCCCCCCCATGTGAATTGGTAAGGTGTACATTGTACAGAAACCTACCATTTCACAAAAAGAAAGTGTCAAAATGGAATGGATGATCTCCAGCGACTCCAGTGAGGAACACGCACAGGATCCTGCCTCCACCGGAGGCACCCAGCCAATGACGAGGCACCAGCTTGAAAGCTCTTATGTAGCTGAGGGCGGGGCCATCCATCATGTGATCCCGCCCCCTCTGACAAGGGGAAATGCCACGGTTTCCCACTGACATGTACGGGTGACCCCGCCGCCCTCTGATGCAACGCAGGATTCCCGTTGTTGGAGTCATACCAGACCCTTCTGGTATGGATTTTTGGGGGGAACCCTACGCCACTTTTTCTTAATTTTGATGCAGAGTTCCCCTTAATATCCATACCAGACCTGAAGGGCCTGGTAATGGAATTTTGGGGGACCCCACGCATTTTTTTTTTTCAATGACTTTCAATGACTGTTGTGTGTATTGTCAGGATCGAAAATTCATTAATAGCTGGCGCTAATGATTGTACTTTTAAATTACTTTTTTTCTTTTAGAAATGTCATTTTGCTGTCAGACTGTTTGGGACGGGAAACATGCGCTACTTTACAGGCATACTATAGACACCCCCCAGGTACGAAATTTAAAGGAATATTTTACTTTTTTTGTTTCACTTTAAGCATTATTAAAATCACTGCTCCCGAAAAAATGGCCGTTTTCAAAAAACTTTTTTTAGCATTGATACATGTCCCCTGGGGCAGGACCCGGGTCCCCAAACACTTTTTATGACAATAACTTGCATATTAACTTTTAAAATTAGCACTTTTGATTTTCCATGTTTGTGTCCCATAGACTTTAACGGTGTTCGCGTGTTCGAACTAATTTTTTGCCTGTTCGCATGTTCTGGATGCAAACCGAACTGGGGGGTGTTCGGCCCATCCCTACTGGTGACCCCACAATAGGGATCAGAGGTTTAACTAGAACCTTCAGGGCCCCGGTGCAAGAAATCACAAAGGGCCCCCCTGACCCCGTCTCGGGGCCCTTTGCATTGGTCCTAGGGCCCTTTACTCCCGTCGCGGGGCCCTTTATCATGGTAAACAAAAGAGAAGAAAATGTAGCCAAGGAGACACCAACTCAGGCTACCCTTTATTAGAAATGTAAAAAGGCTTATTATCAAATAATCATAAATATACCCAACAATAATAGATATAATCAAAATAGAAAACCACAAGGAAAAAAATAAAAATAAATTAAATACTGCCCCCGGCCATACCCAAAGGAACCCTCCCAGCTCCCTCTCACCACCCCCCCAAGAGACACCAAGTGACCCACCGCAGCCCCTGCTAAACCAGCCTGCTTGGAAAATACCCAGTAAAACAATACATAAAGGCAGGGCAGGACTGACACAAAAATTTGGCCCTGGACTTCCTCATGATCGGCCCACTTTAATTTTGAGTGTCCCCAACAGTGCCCCCCTTACATCAGAGTGTCCCCAACAGCGCCCCCCTTACATCAGAGTGTCCCCAACAGCGCCCCCCCTTACATCAGAGTGTCCCCAACAGAATCCTCCTTACATCAGAGTGTCCCCAACAGTGCACCCCTTACATCAGAGTGTCCCCAACAGCGTCCCCTTACATCAGAGTGTCCCCAACAGCACCCCCCTTACATCAGAGTGTCCTCAACAGCGCCCCCCTTACATCAGAGTGTCCCCAACAGCGCCCCCCTTACATCAGAGTGTCCCCAACAGCGCCCCCCTTACATCAGAGTGTCCTCAACAGCACCCCCTTACATCAGAGTCTCCCCAACAGTGCCCCCCTTACATCAGAGTGTCCCCAACAGCGCCCCCCTTACATCAGAGTGTCCCCAACAGCGCCCCTTTTACTTCAGAGTGTCCCCAACAGTGCCCCCCTTACATCAGAGTGTCCCCAACAGCGTCCCCTTACATCAGAGTGTCCCCAACAGCGCCCCCCTTACATCAGAGTGTCCTCAACAGCGCCCCCTTACATCAGAGTCTCCCCAACAGTGCCCCCCTTACATCAGAGTGTCCCCAACAGCGTCCCCCTCACATCAGAGTGTCCCCAACAGCACCCCCCTTACATCAGAGTGTCCTCAACAGTGCCCCCCTTACATCAGAGTGTCCCCAACAGCGCCCCCCTTAAATCATAGGGTCCCCAACAGCTCCCCCCTTACATCAGATTGTCCCCAACAGCGCCCCCCTAACATCAGAGTGTCCCCAACAGCATCCCCCTTAAATCATAGGGTCCCCAACAGCACCCCCCTTACATCATAGGGTCCCCAACAGCACCCCCTTACATCAGAGTGTGCCCAACAGCGCCCCCCTTAAATCATAGGGTCCCCAACAGCGCCCCCCCTTACATCAGAGTGTCCCCAACAGCGCCCCCCTTAAATCATAGGGTCCCCAACAGCGCCCCCCCTAACATCAGAGTGTCCCCAACAGCACCCCCCTTAAATGATAGGGTCCCCAACAGCACCCCCCTTACATCATAGGGTCCTCAACAGCGCCCCCCTTACATCAGAGTGTCCCCAACAGCGCCCCCCTTAAATCATAGGGTCCCCAACAGTGCCCCCTTACATCAGAGTGTCCCCAACAGCGCCCCCCTAACATCAGAGTGTCCCCAACAGTGCCCCCCTTACATCAGAGTGTCCCCAACAGCGCCCCCCTTAAATCATAGGGTCCCCAACAGCGTCCCTCTTACATCAGAGTGTCACCAACAGAATCCCCCTTACATCAGAGAGTCCCAATCAGCAGCCCCCTTACATCAGGGTGTCCCCAACAGAATCCCCCTTACATCAGTGTCCCCAACAGAATCCCCCTTACATCAGAGAGTCCCAATCAGCAGCCCACTTCACATCAGAGTCCCCATCAGAGAGCCCCCATCAGTAGTCCACTTCACATCAGTGTGTCCTCCCTCATGTACTCACCGTTTTGAAGGCAGCTTCTCGTTCCTCTCTCCAGTCATGTGATAACAAGTGATTAGGGGAGAGAGGAAGGAAAGTCTGCCATTGGTCTATCCCCCCCTGCAGGCTGGAGGGAGCAGAAAGCCTAATGCTCTCTCCAGCATATGACGGAAGCTGCTCCTCCTGACAGGAATGAAATTGCGATCACTCACTGTCAGAGAGGAGCGGCTCCAGGACCGCACCTGACTGGCTCACTGAGCCATCGGCCCACCGGGAATCTCCCGGTAGTCCCGATGGCCAGTACATGCCTGCATAAAGGCAATGCACTAATACCTCTGTAAGAATAGCAACTGGGTGCAACTTTATAGAAGTCCCAATTAAAAATATAATTGGACTAAAAGTCTGCGTGGTGTAAAAATGACATGCCAAAAAGTTCTCCGGTGGTTGGACTGCTATTCACATCACTGTGGCCAATCTGTAAAATATTATAAATAATAATATAATAATATACCAAAAAAGTGGTGTTAGCCTTCAGGTAGCTGGCCCAGTCCAGAACCTCTTGCGATAGCTAGGGAGCCAATGTAGGTTATTGGGGGATCATGCTGGATGGATGGCTGTCCTGGACTGCAATTATTCTGTAAACAATGACAAGAAGACTCACCCGATCTTCCCTCCCGGGGACCTGTTGGATTGCCTTGTAATGAGCTGTAACCCAATACAGCTGATGCTACTGATAGAACGGGGAGCCCACACACCATGTGTGCCTCCAGGACGGGTTGAGCTCACTGTGTGTGCTGCTAGACATGGAGCCCATTGTGTCTTCACCCCACCAGGGATATGAATGGATGATCAAAGTGCTGCTTAAGCTTCTCTCAGATGCCGGGTCACTTGTGAGAGACAGCTGATCGGCACGCCAGGGCCCAGTCGCAAGTGCGACTGCTGCGACTCTGGTAGTTCCGCCACTGATAGGGATAAAACTTAAAGGGAGTTTACAAGACACGTGGCCATTCATTGAAATTAGAAGAAAAGAGGTTTAACCTTAAACTACGTAGAGGGTTATTTACTGTAAGAGCGACAAGGATGTGGAATTCCCTTCCACAGGCGGTGGTCTCAGCGGGGAGCATCGATAGTTTCAAGAAACTATTAGATAAGCACCTGAACGACCGCAACATACAGGGATATACAAGGTAATACTGACATATAATCACACATAGGTTGGACTTGTGTCTTTTTTCAACCTCACCTACTATGTAACCATTTCTCCCACTGACACCATCAATGGGGCGCTATTTTTCCTCCTGGGGGGGCAGGGAAGCAGAAAGTGCAGGGTCTTCAGAATGCTGAGACCATGGGTGGCGGAGATGAGGGGGTGCTGCGGATTAGACATGTGCAGAAGGAAATAATGTGTTTTCATTTCGTTTTGTTTCGACTCGTTATTTACATAAGTTCAGTTAGTACAATTAGTTTCATTTGTTTTTGGAATTCGCTTTGTTTATTCATTTCGAACCAATTCCGAAAAGTTTTCGAATCGATTTTGCATAGCTTTCGAATTCGAAAAGTTTTCAAATCCAAAAAGTTTTTGAATTTGAATAGTTTTCCAATTTTCAAAAAAGAATAAAATACAATAGAAAATAAAGGAATAGAATAAGAAAAAAATATATATATTTTTCTATTCTATTCCTTTCTTTTCAGTTTTTGAATCAATTTCAAATAGTTTTCGAATTTGAAAAGTTTTCAAATCCAAAAGGTTTTCGAATTTGAATAGTTTTCCAACTTTCAAAAAAGAATAAAATACAATAGAAAATAAAGGAATAGATTAAAAAAAAAACATATATACATTTTATATATATATATATATATATATATTTTTTTTTTTTTTTTTTCCTATTCTAGTCCTTTCTTTTTTTATTCTATTTTATTCTATATCGAATTTTGTCCGAATTTTGTTTTCGTTATTTCAAATTCGTTTAACTTCAGTACTATTCTAATTCGGAAATTCGGATACATCTGAATAACAAAAATTTGTCCAAATTTTAAATCGGAACAAAACGAACTGCACATGTCTACCGCGGATGCAGAGAGAGGCACAGGATCTGTAGGAGGAGTTCTGTCCTATCTGCTGCTGACTGATGAGATGGGGGAATAGGGTAGAAATGAGCCGTTCCGCGGCTTTACGGTGGAGGAATTCAGTCCCCTCTCTGCTGCCAACTGCTGAGACAAGGTGTGGGCAGGAATGAGGGGGGTGCCCCAGCTGCAGGGGAGGTGCAAGGGCCACATGAAATGGCCTGGGGGGCCGGATTCGGCCCAGGGGCCTTGTGTATAGTACGTGATCTGGCACTTCTGGGTAGGGGGCATGTGCACCCCTGGCAGGCCGGCTGTGCTGTGATTAGTCACAGCATAAGCTGACCAGCGGGTGCCAGCCAATGAATGACCACGGGCAACCACTGATCGGTGAGAAGAAAGACAGGATAGAGATCTGTCTATGTAAACAATGCAGAGCTGTGTCCTGTCAGAGGGGATGTGGATGTTTTTGTTGAACATGTGCAATTCGTTTAGTTCCAAGTTCATTTTTTGGCAGCAATTTGACAAATTCATTCATTCTATAATATTCGAATTAACGAAAACCCGTTTAACACACTTTTCCGAAAATACGGAAATTCAAAAATTCTAAAATCTCAAAATCAAAAATTTTAACGTTCGGAAATCCGAAAATCTGAAAATCAAAAATTTTTAAATTCAAAGATTCGGAAATTTCGACAATTCGAAAAATCCGAAAATCGGAAGAAAGTTCAAAAATCTGAAAACAAGATAGAAAATCCGTAAATTCGAATCTCAAATTCTTTTGAACTTACGGATTTTCAATCTTGTTTATAGATTTTCGGATTTTCACATTTCTGAATATTAAAATTTTTGATTTTTGGATCTTTAGATTTTCGGGTTTTCTAATTTTCATATTTTCAGATTTTCGAATTGTCAAATTTCCAAATCTTCGAATTTCCGATTCCGAATTTCCAAAAATAAGAACGGAAACAAGAAAACCCGAAAATTCGAAAATCTGAAATAATTCTTTTAAATTTACGGATTTTCGATCTTGTTTTAAGATTTTCACATTTTTGAATTTCCCTATTTTCGGATTTTGCAATTGTCGAATTTCCGATTCTTCAAATTTCTGAATTTAAAATTATTTGATTTTCGGATTTCCGAATTGTCGAATGTTAAAATTTTTGATTTTCAGATTTTCGAATTTTTGAATTTACGTATTTTTCGATTTTCGAATTTCCGAATCTTCGAATTTCCGAAAATAAGAAACAAAAATGAGAAAACCCGAAAATTTGAAAATCTGAAATAATAACTAACTAATTATAACTTATCTATTAAATTATAGGTATTGGAATTTCCTTTCAAATTTGGCTGTTAGTGAACTTAACCAATACAAATTTATCCGAAGATCCGAATTATCCAAAATAACGAATGCCGCATCTAAACGAATGTAACGTAACAAATTAATAATAAATAATAATAATAATAACTTTTTTTTATTAGTAGTATTTATTATTATTAATTTGTTACGTTCCATTAGTTTAGATGCGGCAATTGGTAACTTCGGATGAATTTGTATTTGTTACATTCACTAACAGCCAAATTTGAAAGGAAATTCCAATACCTAGAACTTAATAGTTATTATTAGTTAGTTAGTTATGATTTCGGATTTTCGGGTGCATCACCGCGGCTGCAGTCCTCAACTGAGCCAAAAGGAGAGGAGCCCTCCTCCAGCCGCGCTCCGAGGCCCTCCACCTGCTTACCGGAGCCGTTGGCAGCGGTGGAGGCGATCGGGTACGCTCTCCTGCTTGGCATGTAGCTGAGTGAGGGGTAGATGGCCCCCACCCGTTTCCATATCATTGCAGGGCGGAAGCGACGTCAAAACGTCACTTCCGCCCATAGCTCTTAAAGGGCCTTTTTTTTCCTAAATGACAATTTTTTTTTTTATTATTGCATTTTAGTGTAAGTATGAGATCCGAGGTCTTTTTGACCTCAGACCTTACATTAAAGAGGTCCTGTCATGCTTTTTTTTCTATTACAAGGGATGTTTACATTCCTTCTAATAGGAATAAAAGTGACACTTTTTTTTTTTAAAAGAACAGTGTAAAAATAAAAAATAAAAGGTAAAATAAATAAGAACATTTTTTTTTTTTTTTTTTAAACGTGCCTCGTCCCGCCGAGCTCGCACACAGAAGCGAACACATACGTGAGCAGCGCATGCGTATGAAAACGGTGTTCAAACCACACATGTGAGGTATCGCCGCGATCAGTAGAGAGAGAGCAATAATTCTAGCCCTAGATCTCTTCTGTAACTCAAAACATGCAACCTGTAGAATTTTTTTTAACCTCACCTATGGAGATTTTTTAAGGGTAAAAGTTTGTCGCCATTCCACGAGCTGGTGCAATTTTGAAGCGTGACATGTTGGGTATCTATTTACTTGGAGTAACATTATCTTTCACAATATGCTAAAAAAAATTGAGCTAACTTTACTGTTGTCTTATTTTTTGATTAAAAAATGTGTATTTTTTTTTTTAAAAAGTGCGCTTGTAAAACTGCTTGTAAACTTTACTTATTTTGTTATTTAAAAAAAGTGTATTTTTTCCAAGAAAAGTGCGCTTGTAAGACTGCTGCAGAAATACGGTGTGAGCGAAAGTAGTGCAACAACTGCCATTTTATTCTCTAGGGTGTTAGAAAAAATATATACAGTGGGGACAGAAAGTATTCCGACCCCTTAAATTTTTCACTCTTTGTTATATTGCAGCCATTTGCTAAAATCATTTAAGTTCATTTTTTTCCTCATTAATGTAAACACAGCACCCCATATTGACAGAAAAACACAGAATTGTTGACATTTTTGCAGATTTATTAAAAAAGAAATACTGAAATATCACATGGTCCTAAGTATTCAGACCCTTTGCTGTGACACTCATATATTTAACTCAGGTGCTGTCCATTTCTTCTGTTCATCCTTGAGATGGTTCTACACCTTCATTTGAGTCCAGCTGTGTTTGATTATACTGATTGGACTTGATTAGGAAAGCCACACACCTGTCTATATAAGACCTTACAGCTCACAGTGCATGTCAGAGCAAATGAGAATCATGAGGTCAAAGGAACTGCCTGAAGAGCTCAGAGACAGAATTGTGGCAAGGCACAGATCTGGCCAAGGTTAGAAAAAATATCTGCTGCACTTAAGGTTCCTAAGAGCACAGTGGCCTCCATAATCCTTAAATGGAAGACGTTTGGGACGACCTGAACCCTTCCTAGAGCTGGCCGTTTGGCCAAACTGAGCTATCGGGGGGAGTGGGCCTTGGTGAGAGAGGTAAAGAAGAACCCAAAGATCACTGTGGCTGAGCTCCAGAGATGCTGTTGGGAGATGGGAGAAAGTTGTAGAAAGTCAACCATCACTGCAGCCCTCCACCAGTCAGGGCTTTATGGCAGAGTGGCCCGACTGAAGCCTCTCCTCAGTGCAAGACACATGAAAGCCGCATGGAGTTTGCTAAAAAGCACCTGAAGGACTCCAAGATGGTGAGAAATAAGATTCTCTGGTCTGATGAGACCAAGATAGAACTTTTTGGCCTTAATTCTAAGTAGTATGTGTGGAGAAAACCAGGCACTGCTCATCACCTGTCCAATACAGTCCCAACAGTGCAGCATGGTGGTGGCAGCATCATGCTGTGGGGATGTTTTTCAGCTGCAGGGACAGGACGACTGGTTGCAATCGAGGGAAAGATGAATGCGTCCAAGTACAGGGATATCCTGGACGAAAACCTTCTCCAGAGTGCTCAGGACCTCAGACTGGGCCAAAGGTTTACCTTCCAACAAGACAATGACCCTAAGCACACAGCTAAAATAACAAAGCAGTGGCTTCACAACAACTCCGTGACTGTTCTTGAATGGCCCAGCCAGAACCCTGACCTAAACCCAATTGGGCATCTCTGGAGAGACCTAAAAATGGCTGTCCACCAACGTTTACCATCCAACCTGACAGAACTGGAGAGGATCTGCAAGGAGGAATGGCAGAGGATCCCCAAATCCACGTGTGAAAAACTTGTTGCATCTTTCCCAAAAAGACTCATGGCTGTATTAGATCAAAAGGGTGCTTCTACTAAATACTGAGCAAAGGGTCTGAATACTTAGGACCATGTGATATTTCAGTTTTTCTTTTTTAATAAATCTGAAAAAATGTCAACAATTCTGTGTTTTTCTGTCAATATGCTGTGTGTACATTAATGAGGAAAAAAATTAACTTAAATGATTTTAGCAAATGGCTGCAATATAACAAAGAGTGAAAAATTTAAGGGGGTCTGAATACTTTCCGCCCCCACTGTATAATGTTTGGAGGTTCTAAGTAATTTTCTAGCAAAAAAAAAAAAAAGTTTTTAACTTATAAATAACACATCTCAGAAAGAGGCTCGGTCCTTAAGTCATAGCTTCCAACTGTCCCTGATTTGGAGGGACTCTCCCTGATTTGGAGCAATGTCCCTCTGTTCCTCTTTCCTCCTCATTTGTCCCTTATTTTGATCTGATCCATATAGTTGTATATAAAATGCACTTTTTATTATCTATCAAAGAGTTTTTCCCAGTGCTAAACCTTTTATTCAATTTCTACATTGCTGCATTTGTGAATTCCAAAAGTCAATATAAGGGAATAGTAAGTTGTTGTACATTAATGTACATTAGGTAAATGCTTATTATTATAGTACCTGTTCTTTGGGGGTTGGGGGTTGGTGTTTGCACAGCAAAAGGTTCTCTAGAAATGAGAAGTGATAATTGCTTTTATTTAAACATTAAAAAGTCCCTGTGTTCTGTCTCTAGATATTATCTTCACCGCAGAGCCAGAATATTCGCTAGGACTTTAATTGGAATAAATGATTCCGTAAAAGGGGAACAATAATTGATATCATGGGAAATTATTAATTAGTAATTTATGTCAGCATTGTTCGGCTTTATCAGCGGTTGATAATGACTTCCTGTAAATTGCGAGGACATACAGCGGCTTTGTTCTTAACAAAAAAAAAGGTGGATTTACCTGCCATGTGTACCAGTATACAAGAGCTAGACTTAAAGGGGTTGATTTACTAAAGGCAAATAGACTGTGTGCTCTGCAGCAGAGCTTCGTAAAATGATGTAAAGCTTCGCTTTGCAAAGAATACCCAATCACATGCAAGGAAAAAAAACAAAAAAAAAACCTGCATTTTTGCTTGCGCATGATTGGATGATGACAGTCAGCAGAGCTTCTGCTCATTTACTAAGCTCTGGACAGGGCTGGATTAAAGTGCTTGTAAAAGGCAGAAGGTGCATTCTATGCATTAAGATAACAAGCCTTCTGGGGGCAGCAGCCCCCCTCAGCCCCCCCTAATACTTACCTGAGCCCCATCTCTGTCCAGCGATGTCCACAAGTGTCTCGGCTGCCCGGGACTCTCCCTTCTGATTGGCTGAGACACAGCAGCGGCGCCAATGGCTCCTGCTGCCAACAATCAAAGTCAGTTAGCCAATCGGGAGAGAGAGAGAGAGGGGCATGGCCAAACCACAGCTCCACGTCTGAATGGACACAGGGAGCTGCAGCTCGGCTCGGGTGCCCCCATAGAAAGCTGCTTGCTGTAGGGGGCACTCAACAGGAGGGAGGAGCCAGGAGCACAGAAGACCCATTCGAAAAAATGATTTGAGAACACAAAATTACGAACATACGAATGAAAATACGAACAGACGAAAGTACGAACAGACATATTAAGATACACTTATGCCCTGTACACATTAAAGGATTTTCCAACAACAAATGTTGTATGTTAGCTTGTTGTCGGAAAGTCTGACCATGTGTAGGCTCCATAGGACATTAGTTGTCAGAATTTCCGCCAACAAATGTTTGAGAGCAGGTTCTTAAATTTTCCGACAACAAAACTTGCTGTCGGAAATTCCGAGTGTGTGTACACAATTCCAACGCACAAAAGTCCACTCATGCTCGGAATCAAGCAGAAGAGTCGCACTGGCTATTGAACTTCCCTTTTCTTGCCCCGTCGTACGTCTTGTATGTCACCGCGTTCTTGACGTTCGGAATTTCCGACAACATTTGTGTGACTGTGTGTATGCAAGACAAGTTTGAGCCAACATCCGTCAGAAAAAAAAAAACCACGGTTTTGTTGTCAGAAAATCCTATCGTGTGTACAGGGCATTACACTGTCCATTTAAAAGAACGATTCGAGAGCATGAACAAACAAAATTACGAACAGATGAACAAACGAAATTACGAAACACACAAATGAAAATACGAACATACGAAATTCCGAACAAAGGATTGAAAATACGAAATGTAAATCATTTGTTATAGATGTCATTTTCTCTCTTTTACTGTTTCGGAGTTTCGTATTTTCGTAAGTTTGTCCGTTCGTGAGTTCGTATTTTCACATGTCCGTTATTTTGCTTATTCGTAATTTCGTAATTTTCGTATTTTGGTTCTTTTAGCTATTCAGATGTTCAAATTGATCCGAATGTACGAATACTAACGCATTCCTATGAAAATCTATTCGTTACGAACCGAATCGCACATGTCTACAGAAGGGGGACCCAAGAAGAGGAAATCCTCTTGCAAATCCTCTGCAACAGAGGAGGTAAGTATAACTTTTTTATTATTTTAATAGAAAAAAAATGAGACTTTACAATCACTGTAATGCCCCGTACACACGGTCGGATTTTCCGATGGAAAATGTCCGATCGGAGCGTGTTGTCGGAAAATCCGACCATGTGTGGGCTCCATCGGACATTTTCCATCGGATTTTCCGACACACAAAGTTTGAGAGCAGGATATAAAATTTTCTGACATCAAAATCCGTTGTCGGAAATTCCGATCGTGTGTACACAAATCCGACGGACAAAGTGCCACGCATGCTCAGAATAAATAAAGAGATGAAAGCTATTGGCCACTGCCCCGTTTATAGTCCCGACGTACGTGTTTTACGACACCGCGTTCAGAGCGATCGGATTTTCCGACAACTTTGTGTGACCGTGTGTATGCAAGACAAGTTTGAGCCAACATCCGTCGGAAAAAATCCATGGATTTTGTTGTCGGAATGTCCGAACAAAGTCCGACCGTGTGTACGCCCTATTAGAGCGTCATGCGCTTGGTGTTGAGGATTTTGGTAGGCCTTTTACTGGGCGCCCTTTCTGCGCTTCTAAGAGCCTGTGCAGGCGTGCGCCCAAACTTGGAAGGCCGCACAGGCATAACGCTAGGGAAGCCTGGCATTTGATTTGCATCGGCGTGCACTCTGAAGTGCAGGCCCAAAACTACGGAACCCCCACGTTTTTGTAAGAGCCCTGCATTGGCGTGCGCAACGCTAACACGTCACTATAGAAGCTGAATACCAGGCTTCCGATAGAAATGCTCACCATTATCAATTCCACCCCTCCACTCGGTGCATGTGGAATGCCGGGCTCATCGGGGGAGATCTCTCCCCGTCAGCCTATTGCTTTCCATGAGCAGTCTGTTCTTTTTGGATGGCTGGGCCTATATTAAGGTAGGAGGCTGGAGCTGCAGCTTCAATAGCCCCTACATTAATCCAGCCCTGGGAGCAACTGCATTAGCAGAGTGCAATTGCACTTTGCAAAGTGCACAGTCATGTGGAATGCTGGGCTCGTCAGGGGAGATCTCTCCCCTTCGGCCTATTGCTATTAAGGTAGGGGCTTGGAGCTGCAGCTCCAATAGCCCCTACATTAATCCAGCCCTGGCTCTGGAGCAACTGCATTAGCAGAGTGCAATTGCACTTTGCAAAGTGCACAGTCTATTTGCCTTTATTAAATCAACCCCAAAGTGTTATTAAACCCAGGCTATGAAAAACTCTCATGACATGCAAAGCATGCATGCTTACAAAGTCACCAAAGAATTTGTTTAGTGTAGAGTAAATGTCAGATCACCTGAGGCCAGGTGACAGATGCACACCGTTGGGGTCAGGAGTGTGCCGTTAAGATGGTGGAGCCTATGGCTGACTGCTGCGGATGTAACTCTGGGTGGTACAGGAAAGCAGGTCCACTGGAGCACCAACACGGATCCAACTGGGAGCTAGAGCTTAAGATTCCCCAGGGCACGGAGTCTAAGGGCCAGCAAGTGTTCACCAGAGCCTCTAGTGGTGAGCATGGACTGTGCTGCAACTGGCTCCAGGTCGTGGCCCCCAGGGTCTCTCAGCTCACGCTCACGGTAGGCTACAGGAGGATAGAGAGGAAGCAGCAGTCCAGGACAACAAGGGATAGTCAGGAGGTCAGGGCGACTAGCAGACAATAGACATGTGCACACTGAAATATTTTGTTTCAGAATTTTGGTTTCATACGAAAAATACAATTATTTAGTTACTTCCGAAATACGTTTTTATTCATTTTGTTTCGTTAAAAAATGCATTCGCCCCAAAATACGAATTAATTAAGGTTGAATGTGTCAATTCAAGGCTTAGGAAGATTCGTACATTTCCGGTCGAATGCTCCGGATAGAATTCTAATTCAAAGTTAATCGATTAGATTAATCGATTAGAACCGCGCTCTCTCGAAAAATAATTAAAGTGCAAGTGCTCAAAGTGTGTAGACCAATGTCAGCAAACACAATCATATACATACCCTGTTTCCCCGAAAATAAGACCTAGCGTGATTGTCGGTGATGGCTGCAATATAAGCCCTACCCCCCAAATAAGCCCAAGTTAAAGTCCTTGTAGGTCTTATTTCGAGGGTAGGGCTTATTTTCGGGGAAATAGGGTAAGGCTTATTTGGGGGGTAGGGCTTATATTTCAGCCATCACCAACAATCACGCTAGGTCTTATTTTCGGTTAAACAGGGTATGTGTAATGTCAACAAATTATCTGATTAAGTGTCCAAATCAAAATAATCAAAAAATCAAGAATCAAAAATCAAAAAATGTGTATGTGGATCTTCCAATTCTTGGTGGACAGCAAGGAGTAGATCTTCCACAACCATTCCCAGCCACACATCCTACTCACCAGAATCTGATAACACCCATTACAGGTAGTTATATACGCTTGTGAATGATGCCAATGGAAAACATCACAGCCACAGCTCCGGTCCGGACGGATGTTCAATCAGGATCCCAAGAAACCTGTTCGAGGTACTCATAAACGCTTGTAGGAAATCCTGATGTGGAAATGTTCATAACCACAGCATCAATCCGAGCAGGTAACCAAGGATTTAAAAGAAGAAAAGGGGCTTCCATGGTGAAGTATGTCGAAATTTTATCAAAAATTGAGGTAAAAACAGATAAAATCAAATCTCCAGAACAGCTTAACACAACCATGTGTTGGAGACGGCGTTAGCATTCCAGCTGCGTTACAAACGGCGGAAGTGACGTATCATGCTCAAGCCACCCTACGCATTTCGTCAGCACGCTCTGACGCCATCAGAATTCTAATGTTGTTTGACTATTAATAATTATAATTATTAATTATTATTACTAGTCAAACAAAATTAGAATTCTTCTATAGCCTATGGGCAGAGCATTTGACCATAAATGTCCGCTCGTGGTGATCATATGTTTTTAGCTGCTTCGTCAAATCTTCATGTTGAATGCTATTATACATATTTTTGATCGTATCAAATGATACGATACTTGTTTGTTTCTGTTCATGTCGAACGGTCTACCCCAACAGTCAGCCAATGGAATTGCGTATCGAAATTCAAGCATATAACTTCCTTCCTGTTCGCTCTGCGCTCCTAAGGGTTCTGGTTCAAGTGCGATGGTGGCTCCAAGCAGTTCGACCCCATGGAGGTTCCTGGCCCTTCTATGGAGGCAACAGCAGCAGCACCAACCCCACCATTAGGGATGAGCTTCGAGTTCGAGTCAAACTCATGTTCGACTCGAACATTGGCTGTTCGCAAGTTCACCGAACAGTGAACAATTTGGGGTGTTCGCGGCAAATTCGAATGCCGCGGAACACCCTTTAAAAGTCTATGGGAGAAATCAGAAGTGCTAATTTTAAAGGCTAATATGCAAGTTATTGTCATAAAAAGTGTTTGGGGACCTGGGTCCTGCCCCAGGGGACATGGATCAATGCAAAAAAAGTTTTAAAAACGGCCGTTTTTTCAGGAGCAGTGATTTTAATAATGCTTAAAGTCAAACAATAAAAGTGTAATATCCCTTTAAATTTTGTACCTGGGGGGTGTCTATAGTATGCCTGTAAAGGGGCGCATGTTTCCTGTGTTTAGAACAGTCTGACAGCAAAATGACATTTTGAAGGAAAAAACTCATTTAAAACTACCCGCGGCTATTGCATTGCCGACAATACACATAGAAGTTCATTGATAAAAACAGCATGGGAATTCCCCAAAGGGGAACCCCGAACCAAAATTTAAAAAAAAAATGACGTGGGAGTCCCCCTAAATTCCATACCAGGCCCTTCAGGTCTGATATGGATATTAAGGGGAACCCCGGCCAAAATTTAAAAAAAAATGACGTGGGGTTCCCCCTAAATTCCATACCAGACCCTTCAGGTCTGGTATGGATTTTAAGGGAACCCCGCGCCAAAAAAAAAAAAAAAACGGCGTGGGGTCCCCCCAAAAATCCATACCAGACCCTTATCCGAGCACGCAACCTGGCAGGCCGCAGGAAAAGAGGGGGGGACGAGAGTGCGGCCCCCCCTCCTGAACCGTACCAGGCCACATGCCCTCAACATTGGGAGGGTGCTTTGGGGTAGCCCCCCAAAACACATTGTCCCCATGTTGATGAGGACAAGGGTCTCATCCCCACAACCCTGGCCGGTGGTTGTGGGGGTCTGCGGGCGGGGGACTTATCGGAATCTGGAAGCCCCCTTTAACAAGGGGACCCCCAGATCCCGACTCCGCCCCCCCCCTGTGTGAAATGGTAAGGGGGTACTTACCCCTACCATTTCACTAAAAAACTGTTAAAAATGTTAAAAATGACAAGAGACAGTTTTTGACAATTCCTTTATTTAAATACTTCTTCTTTCTTCTATCTTCCTTCATCTTCTGGTTCTTCTGGTTCTTCTGGCTCTTCTGGTTCTTCCTCCGGCGTTCTCGTCCAGCATCTCCTCCGCGGCGTCTTCTATCTTCTTCTCCTCGGGCCGCTCCGCACCCATGGCATGGGGGGGAGGCTCCCGCTCTTCTCTTCTTCTTTTCTTCTCTTCTTCTCTTCTTCATTTTCTTCTCCGGGCCGCTCCGCACCCATGCTGGCATGGAGGGAGGCTCCCTCTGTGTGACGGCGCTCCTCGTCTGACAGTTCTTAAATAATGGGGGGGCGGGGCCACCCGGTGACCCTGCCCCCCTCTGACGCACGGGACATGACGGGACTTCCCTGTGGCATTCCCCGTGACGTCACAGGGAAGTCCCGTCAAGTCACCGTGCGTCAGAGGGGGGCGGGGTCACCGGGTGGCCCCGCCCCCCATTATTTAAGAACTGTCAGACGAGGAGCGCCGTCACACAGCGGGAGCCTCCCTCTATGCCAGCATGGGTGCGGAGCGGCCCGGAGAAGAAAATGAAGAAGAGAAGAAGAGAAGAAAAGAAGAAGAGAAGAGCGGGAGCCTCCCCCCATGCCATGGGTGCGGAGCGCCCCGAGGAGAAGAAGATAGAAGACGCCGCGGAGGAGATGCTGGACGAGAACGCCGGAGGAAGAACCAGAAGAACCAGAAGAACCAGAAGATGAAGGAAGATAGAAGAAAGAAGAAGTATTTAAATAAAGGAATTGTCAAAAACTGTCTCTTGTCATTTTTAACATTTTTGACAGTTTTTTAGTGAAATGGTAGGGGTAAGTACCCCCTTACCATTTCACACAGGGGGGGGCGGGATCTGGGGGTACCCTTGTTAAAGGGGGCTTCCAGATTCCGATAAGCCCCCCGCCCGCAGACCCCCACAACCACCGGCCAGGGTTGTGGGGATGAGGCCCTTGTCCTCATCAACATGGGGACAAGGTGTTTTGGGGGGCTACCCCAAAGCATCCGCCCAATGTTGAGGGCATGTGGCCTGGTACGGTTCAGGAGGGGGGGCGCACTCTCGTCCCCCCTCTTTTCCTGCGGCCTGCCAGGTTGCGTGCTCAGATAAGGGTCTGGTATGGAATTTAGGGGGAACCCCACGTCATTTTTTAAAAAAAAATTTGGCCGGGGTTCCCCTTAATATCCATATCTGACCTGAAGGGCCTGGTATGGAATTTAGGGGGACTCTCACGTCATTTTTTTTTTAAATTTTGGTTCGGGGTTCCCCTTTGGGGAATTCCCATGCCGTTTTTATCAATGAACTTCTATGTGTATTGTCGGCAATGCAATAGCCGCGGGTAGTTTTAAATGAGTTTTTTCCTTCAAAATGTAATTTTGCTGTCAGACTTTTCTAAACACAGGAAACATGCGCCCCTTTACAGGCATACTATAGACACCCCCCCAGGTACAAAATTTAAAGGGATATTACACTTTTATTTTTTGACTTTAAGCATTATTAAAATCACTGCTCCTGAAAAAACGGCCGTTTTTAAAACTTTTTTTTGCATTGATCCATGTCCCCTGGGGCAGGACCCAGGTCCCCAAACACTTTTTATGACAATAACTTGCATATTAGCCTTTAAAATTAGCACTTTTGATTATTCATGTTCGTGTTCCATAGACTTTAACGGTGTTCGCGTGTTCGAACGAACTTTTTTCCTGTTCGCATGTTCTGGTGCGAACCGAACAGGGGGGTGTTCGGCTCATCCCTACCCACCATCAAAAAAGTGCAGGAGGGGGACACAAGCTTCAACCAGCAGGAAGCGTAACCCTTACGTGGACTCACATTGAGTCCTAGGTCCTGTTAAGGGAAACACTTCCTTGCTGGATGCACCCGCTCCAGGGAGACCACTTCGGAGTGGAAGCGGGAGAAGTGGGAGAAGATCTCCCAAAAAGTTGAGGTGATACAGCGCCATCAGCGTGACCTGTCTGCCTGTCGTAAAAAATTCAGCGACATAAAACGGTAAGTAACATGTCTGATTATTTTATTTTTTTTACATTTTACAAATCCCATATTATGCCAAAAAACAAGCCCCCCCCCCCACACACACACACATAAACATATATTATTGCTATCACATGTGAAGTCAGGAAATGTTAAGGTGCCTAGTCTACACATGAAAGCAAAGTTTGCACATGTTACATATTATCGCCACGATCGTTGTGAGAGGAATACTTCCATGGCCGTTGTTTGTTCTTATCACTAAACTGATGAGCAGTAAGTGCTTTTAAGTTCCACTTGACTGCCTGTAGGCAGTGGCGTTGCTAGGGGGGGTGGGGGGTGTTGTCCGCACCCGGGTGCCACTCGCTACAGGGGTGACACCATCCCGAGGGTGAGGAAAGCCCTGGATCCCCTTGGCAGTTTTTTTTTCAGCTGGAAACCCACCTCCAGCGCCGCGGGTGTTCTCCTCCTCCTTTCAGTCTCTCACTACCGCTCTGCTGCCTGAACCCGTCACGATCCATTCTCCACTCAGGCGTCACAGCTGCACACTGTCCTCTCCTCTACAGAAGTCCGATTACATACCTTCCAACTTTTTCAGATGGCAATGAGGGACACCTATCAGCAAAAGTATGCAGGCATAGGACACACCCCTTGCCACGCCCCCTTAAAGGAGAATTTGAAAAAAAAAACAATATTGGTTGAACCCACAAGTGCTTTTTTTACCACTGCTATTCCTTTTATATTGGCTTTTGGAATTTACAAATGCAGCAATTTAAAAATCAGATGAAAGGTTTAGTGCTGGAAAACACTCTTTGATAATTAAAAAGTGCATTTTTTATACAACTATACAAATCAGACCAAAATGAGGGACAAATGAGGAGGAATGAGGGACAGAGGGACAGTCCCTCGAAATCAGGGACAGTTATCATGTGGACAGTAATCATGTAATCATGTGGTTACATACCTCCCAACTTTTTTGAGTTAGGAACAACGGACACCTATTAGCAAAAGTATGTAGGCGTAGGACCTACCCCCTGTCACTGCCCCTTAAAGGAGAATTATATTAAAAATATATTAAAGCCACAAATGCTTTTTTTTACCACCACTATTCCTTTATACTGGCTTTTGAAATATACCAATGCAGCAATTTAGAATTTGGATGAAAGGTTTAGCACTGGGAAACACTTTCTGAAAGATAAATGGTGCACTTTATATACAACTATATAGATCAGACCAAAATGAGGGAGAACAGAGGGACTTTGTTCCAAATCAGAGACAGTTGGGAGCTCTGGGTATGTAACAGGTTACCACTCACCTCTGCACACCACTCCCAAAGTGATTCTATGGCTGCCCCAGCACCAATGAAGGAAAAGACTTATACACAGCAGGGAGCAATGATGAAAATTCAGCCACAGTGACCCCCTGTGGTGGGATGACTATTATACAAAAAAACTGAACCAGAACTTGCAGCAGACTTGCTGAATGTCTGCAAAGAAAGTTGATCTGGAGTCATGCAACATAGCTCCCAACTGTCCCTGATTTGGAGCAATGTCCCTCCGTCCCTCTTTCCCCCTCATTTGTCCCTTATTTTGGCCTGATCTATATAGTTGTATCTAAAATGCACTTTTTATTTTTCAAAATTGTTTCCCAGAGCTAAACCTTTCATCCAATTTCTAAATTGCTGCATTTGTAAATATATATAAAGGAATAGTAGTGGTAAAAAAAAATCCTTGTGGATTTAATTAACCTTTTTTTGGTTAATTCTCCTTTAAGGAGGTGTGTCATGGGGCGTGTCCTATGCTTACATATGTTTACAAGTAGGTGTCCCTCATTCCCATCTCAAAATGTTGGGAGGTATGCATGCAATGCAGACTTGCTGCAATTGTGAAACAAACTTGTGAAGCCTGGCAAGTCTAGTAAGAACTTAGCGAGTCATTTTCAAACTTGCAGCACAATTACTTGCTATCTTGGAAATTGTGTGATAGAGGTTGAAAGCGTTTATAGATCTTTAACTTAGGGGGATTGCAGTTAGGTCTGGTCTCTATGGGTAAACAAAGTGATAAATAGGGTTATTCAAGGTAGCAGTAAAGTGTTATTGACGTCAGGGGGTAGGTAATGGTCGACCCAGGGTTTCCAAAGGCGTTCAAACTTTTTGGCCCTGTCTAGAACTGCTACCTTACATTTTTCAACATTAAACATAATTTGCCATGTAGTTGCCCAATCTATTATTTTACTTAGGTCTTCTTGCAAGGTTTCCACATCCTGCTTGGAAGTTATTGCCCTCAGCCCTGTCTAGCTTAGTATCATCTGCAAACACTGAGATTGAGCTATTTATCCCATGGTCTATATCATTAATGGATATATTAAACCAAATTGGCCCCAGGACATATCCCTGGGGGACCCCACTTACCACACCGGACCATTCTGTGTACTCGCCATTTATCACCACCCTTTGGACTCACCCCTGTAGCGAGTTTTCAAGCCAGGTACATACCCTATGGTCTATGCCGACAGACCTCAATTTGTAAAGTAAACATTTGTGGGGGACTGTATCAAATGCCTTTGCAAAATCTAGATATACCACTTCCACTGCCCTTTCTTTATCTAGATGGCAGCTCACTTCTTCATAGAATGTTAATAGATTGGTCTGGCAAGAAGGATCCTTCATGACTCCATGCTGATTACTACTACTAATGATACCGTTTTTATTACTAAAATCCTGGATATGATCCCTTATCATCCCCTCCAAGAGCTTGCAGACTATTGATGTTAGGCTGACTGGCCTGTAGTTACCAGGGATATATCTCGGCCCTCTTTTAAATATTGGTAACACATGGGCTTTTCTCCAATCAGCTGGCACCATGCCAGTCAATAAGCTGTCTATAAAAATTAGGAACAACAGTCTAGCTATTACCTGACTGAGTTCTTTAACCACTTCCATACCGGACCTATTATGGCACTCCTCTCCTACATGTTAAATTCAAAATTTCTTTGCTAGAAAATTACTCAGAACCCCCATTATATATGTTTTTTTAGCAGACACCCTAGGAAATAAAATGGTGGTCATTGCAACTTTTTATGTCGCACGGTATTTGCAGAACAATTTTTAAAACGCCTTTTTTTGGGGAAAAAAACAGTTTTGTGAATTAAAAAATAAAAAATCAGTAAAATTAGCCCATTTTTTTCTATAATGTGAAAGATGATGTTACGACTAAATAAATACCCAACATGTCACGCTTTAAAATTGCGCACACTCATGGAATGGCGCCAAACTTCGGTACTTAAAAATCTCCATATACAGTGCTTTAACATTTTTTACCTGTTACCAGTTTAGAGTTACAGAGGAGGTCTAGTGCTAGAATTGTTGCTCTCGCTCTAATGCACGCGGCAATACCTCACATGTGTGGTGTTCAATGGAGTTTACATATGTGGGTGGGTGGTTAAGGACCCTCGGGTGTAAGCCATCTGCTACTGGTGACTTACTTATGTTAGAGCCCTTGCACACTGGGGCGGGGGGCGGCGTCGGCGGTAAAACGCCGCTATTATTAGCGGCATTTTACCGCCGAGAAGGGGTTAAATACCACCGCAAAGCGCCTCTGCAGAGGCGCATTGCCGGCGGTATAGCCGCGCCGTCCCATTGATTTCAATGGGCAGGAGCGGTAAAGGAGCGGTATACACATCGCTCCTTCACCGCTCTGAAGATGCGGCTAGCAGGACTTTTTTTACCGTCCTGCCAGCGCATCGCTCCAGTGTGCAAGCCCTCGGGGCTTTCACACTGGAATGCAAGGAGCGGCACTTTCGGGTCGGTTTGCAGGCGCTATTATTAGCGCAATAGCGCCTGCAAACCACCCCAGTGTGCAAGGGCTCTTAGGTTTTTCAAGTCTATTTCTGATACTGTCTTCTGTTGGCCATGAGGGGCTATTCTGTGACCTGTTACTAACATTACAGTCTGGGTTTCTATATCCCCTTTTTCCTTCGTGAAAACTGAGGAGAAGAATGCATTTAAAACCTTTGTCTTTTCCTTGTCTTTGGTAACCAAATTTCTTTCATCATCCTATATGGGGCCAATATGCTCTGGCCTCATTTTCTTACTGTTAATGTATTTAACCAATTCTGGACTTTGAAGAGGGATATCTTTGCTATGGCAGCAGCTATCTGGCATAACCCCGGTATCCTCTTCTTTGGCGGGCGGTCCGCTTTCAGATAATAGTGGTCTCTGCGGCAGATTCGCCACAAGATCACTTTTATCGGTGGTGGGAGAGGGCCTCCCGCTGCTCTCTGGTGCACTCCGCCGCTTACCAGAGCCATCGGCAGCGACATAGATGATCGGATCCTTCTCCTTCCTGGGTATGGAGACGAGTGAGGGGAAGATGGCCCCCACCCGTCTACATACCATTGCAGGGCGGAAGCCACGTCAAAACGTCACTTTCGCCCATAACTCTTAAAGGGCCATTTCTATTTTATTTTTTTATTGCATTTTAGTGTAAATATGAGATCTGAGGTATTTTTGACCCCCAGATCTTAAGAGGTCCTGTCATGCTTTTTTTCAATTACAAGGGATGTTTACATTCCTTGTAATAGGAATAAAAGTAACACATTTTTTTAAAGAACAGTGTTAAAAAATGAAAAATAAAAGGTAAAATAAATAAGAAAAAAAAAAATTTCAAACGCGCCCCGTCCAGCCGAGCATGTATGCAGAAGCGAAGGCATACTTGAGTAGCGCCCGCATATGAAAACGGTGTTCAAACCACACATGTGAGGTATTGCCGCGATCGTTAGAGTGAGAGCAATAATTCTAGCCCTAGATCTGCTCTGTAACTCAAAACATGCAACCTGCAGAATTTTTTAAACGTTGCCTATAGAGATATTTAAGGGTAAAAGTTTGTCGCCATTCCACAAGCAGGCACAATTTTGAAGCGTGACATGTTGAGTATTAATTTACTCAGCGTAACACTATCTTTCACAATATAAAAAAAAATTGGTCTAACTTTACTGTTGTCTTATTTTTTTAATTCAAAAAAGTGTATTTTTTCCAAAAAAAGTGCGCTTGTAAGACCGATGCGTAAATACGGTGTGACAGAAAGTATTGTAACGACCGCCATTTTATTATCTAGGGTGTTAGAAAAAATAATGTATAATGTTTGGGGGTTCTAAGTAATTTTTTAGCAAGAAAACCCATTTTTAACTTGTAAACAACAAATTTCAGAAAGAGGCTCAGTCCTTAAAGAGGAGGGCCAGTCAAAAAAAATAAAAAAATTAAAAGTCAGCAGCTACAAATACTGCAGCTGCTGACTTTTAATTGGACACTTACCTGTCCCTGGGTCCAGCGATGCGGGGGATCGAAGCCCCGCTCGTCTCCCCCTCCGTTCAGCGGCGCCGGCATTGCAACTGTGGGCGCTGGGCTGTGGCTGCACAGCCTGGCACCCACTGCGCATGCGCGAGGGGCGCAGAGCGCCGTGATTGGCCGCTCAGTCACCTGGGACCTGTAATGGGTTCCAGATGATTGACAGGAGGGAGGGAGCAGAGCTGAGTCCTTCCTGTGCCGAGACGGAAGTGATGTCACCAGCCCAGGCACTGAAAGAGGCAGACTACGAGGGACCCCCTAGCAACAGGCATTTAAAGGTGAGTAAAAAAAAAAAATATCCAAATTTTTTTTGTATTTTTTTTTTAGGATTTTTCATGTAGTTTTTTTTTTGGGTGGAACCCCACTTTAAGTGGTTAAAAAATGTCTTAAGAATTTTTTTTTACTCTCCTCCACTATGTGCATTTCATGGTCTATTTTAGCTGCCCTGATTTGCGCTCTTACCTGTCTTATTGCATTCTTTGTATTGTAATCCCTCCTGTTAGTTCAGGCTTCCATTTTGTTTTTTGTTTTTTTGTTTTTTGGTGGTGTCCTAGGTCAGTGATGGAGAATCTTGGCACCCCAGATGTTTTGGAAATACATTTCCCATGATTGCTCATGCACTCTGAAGTGTAGTTGAGCATCATGGGAAATGTAGTTCCAAAACATCTGGGGGTGCCAAGGTTTGCCATCACTGTCCTAGGCGATGGTCATGTCTGTGTGCAGGGCTTTGCATAAAAATAGCTAGATTCTCAACTGTTCCAGATGGGATGAGAAGAATGGCATTATCTGAATTCATGTCCTACAGCTTTTCTATGCTCATGCAACACGTGGGGATGGCCTGTAACATTGCTGGCCAGCACCGAACTGAAAGTTATTGATTGAATCTCTGTTTCCACCATATAATCTTATAGTCTGATTGATTGAAATATGATCTGATTCATGAACATAAAGTATCTCAGTGCTGCAAAGTCCAGGACAAGAAAACAAAAGGGTGACCCGCTCCAGGTGGTGTAATGAAGAAAACGCCCTTCTCAAAGTCCAGGTGCAGGGCTCAGCACGAGCAATATTGAAGAAATTGATTCTGGACAGCCGCACTTCGATAAAAGCCTTTATTGTAATGAATAGTCAACATTCATGTGACAACAGAAGCAGGACAAACCACTGACGCTATGACTAAGCAACAATGATGTTGTGAAACGCGTCAGTGGTTTGTCCTGCTTCTGTTGTCACGTGAACGTTGACTATTCATTTATTCATTACAATAAAGGCTTTTATCAGAGTGCAACTGTCCAGAATCCATTTCTTCAATATCTCAGTTCTGCAGATCGAAGCAAAAAGATCAATAATATTCTGCCCTGGCTGATCGAATTTGATAGAAATTCTGTCTAAATTGAAAGGAAGGAAAGTTAAAGTGATTGTAAAGTCTCGTTTAAAAAAAAAATATTAGAAACATGTGGTTTTGCACAGGGCAGTGGTTTTGCACAGGGCAGCCCAGGTCCTCTTCTTCTTCTTGGGTCCCTCTTCGCTGCTCCTGGCCCCTCCCTCCTGTCGAGTGCCCCCACAGCAAGCAGCTTACTATGGGGGGCACCAGAGCCGAGCTGCAACTCCGTGTGTCCAATCAGACACGGCCGTTCGATGAAGGGACGTGCTAATGGATGATAGCGGAATCTGCTAAAGGATGATGAAGCAATCCACTGATGGATGATGAAGGAATCTACTGATGGATGATGAAGGAATCTACTGATGGATGATGAAGCAATTGGCTGATGAATGATAAAGGAATCTACTGATGGATGATGAAGCAATCGGCTGATGAATGATAAAGGAATCTGCTGATGGATGATGAAGGAATCGGTTGATGAATGATAAAGGAATCTACTGATGGATGATGAAGCAATCGGCTGATAGATGATGGAGAAATCTGCTAATGGATGATGGATGAATCTGCTAAAGAATGATGAAGCAATTGACTGATAGATGATGAAGGAATCCACGAATGGATGTGTAGTGATATAGTTGTAGGGATGATAATTATTATTATTGTAATTATTGTTCCAAAAAGAGAATTATTCCCACAGCAACTAGATTCATCCAGAGAGGTGCATTTATTGAGTCCCAGCACAGAACAAGGTACTTGCAACAGATGACAAAATCCAACAGAGCAAATATTACAATGACCAGTGGCCTTCCGGGTCCCATCAATCATTCATGTTATTGCAAACATAGAGACTAGGGATGGGCGAACGGTTCGGCCTGAGCATAAGTTCGGGCCGAACTTTCGTTATTTAGTGTCAGTCTAGGGATAGTGTGAGTGTAGTGAGGAGGACCATCATTCAGCTTTGCATACTGTAGTGTGCAGCTAGAGTAGGGACAGCTCAGATAGTTTCAGTGTATTGTAGTGAGACCGTGTCAGTAATCTTTACATTAGTGTATAGCTAGAGTAGGGACAGTTCAGATAGCATCAGTGTAGTGACGGTTGAACACCGTCTATTTGATTGCGTTACTGCCAGTTTGATGCCAATTACTTCTGTGCGCATTACTGCCAGTTTAACACCAAATAGTTTTTTGTGCGTTACTGCCAGTTTAACGCCATATAGTGTTGTGCGTTACTGCAAGTTTAACACCATTTACATCTGTGTGCGTTACTGCCAGTTTAACGCCATATAGTTTTGTGTGCTTTACTGCCAGTTTAATGCCAAGAAGATTATAAGAGGGAGACATGGCTCTCTCAAAGAGATAGTGGGATTTTAAAGGGAGATAATGTATCTATTTAGAGGTGAGCAATACTGACAACGGTTATTATAAAAATATAAATTTTATTGAGACAAACAAATAAAAGACAGTACAGTCTAATGACAATCAAAATACATAGATTACAACTTATTATATGAAATCAATTTGTGTAAGTATGCAGGATCAGCCAACATGTTTCACTTATCGCTTCATCAGGGCACTACATGCATTTCTGATTTCATCTAAATTGCATAAAATATAAAAAATATAAAACTTACCATTAGTATAATGATACTATCCCATAGTATCATTATACTAATGGTAAGTTTTATATTTTTTATATTTTATGCAATTTAGATGTCCCATAGTCAATTTAGATATCCCATAGTCAATTTTGGAACATCAACAGGTTATTCAGATGAAAGGCATTTATATACATGAAATATCTTACAGATGCTCACCTGGTCTAATAAAAGAAAGTGAACCACTAAACCGCACCACTGCACAGCCATACACCCATAATAGGACCACCTGGTACTGATTTCCCGTGGATGTCAGGTCCAATCGGGTTAAGCCGGTAGGGAAATTGGACATGTATATATTGTTGAAAAGAATGGTAATCTGACAGTATTAAAAAGACAAAAATATATTTGTGTGTTTACACACATACGTCCGTGTTCTGTCCCTCGTGCTCGCGATTGCTCGCGACCGGCGGTCATCGCGACCGTCAGACAAGAGAATCGGCACCCTTACTGTGCAGCAGGCGCTATCCCGATCCTGCGAGCCAACGTATAGCTACGACGATTCACGGGAACCTGCCAACCTGCTGCAGTATAATGACGGCGGCTGGTCGGCAAGCGGTTAACCACCACCCAAGGACCTTTATTATTCCCTTCATGTCAGACAAATTTACATTTTACAATCCCCTGTAGGAAACTGTTTTGGCCCTTTTGATATGTAAACTTGTGTTTACAACCTATGTTCGCATTAAAAAAAATGTGTGTATGTATATAGATATAGAATATCTCGGAGGATAAAGGAATCTACTGAAGGATGATTAAGCAATCAGCTGATGGATGATGAAGGAATCTACTGATGGATGGTGACGCAATCGGCTGATGGATGATGGAGAAATCTGCTAAAGGATGATGGAGGAATTTGCTAAAGGATGATGGAGGAATCTGCTAAAGGATGATGGAGCAATTGGCTGATGGATGATGAAGGAATCTACTGATGGATGATGGAGGAATCTGCTAATGGATGATAAAGCAATTGGCTCATTAATGATGGAGGAATCTGATAATGGATGATGAAGGAATCTGCTAATGGTGCTAATGGATGATGGAGGAATCTGTTAAAGGATGATGAAAGAATACGCTGATGGATGGTGAAGCAATTGACTGATGGATGATGGAGAAATCTGTTAATGGAGGAATCTGCTAACGGAAAATGAAGCAATTGGCTGATGGATGATGAAGGAATCTACTAATGGATGATGAAGCAATCGGCTGATGGATGATGGAGGAATCTGTTAAAGGATGATGAAGGAATCCACTGATGGATGCTGAAGCAATCGGCTGATGGATGATGGAGAAATCTGCTAATGGACGATGGAGGAATCTGCTAAAGGATGATGAAGCTATCGGCTGATGATGATGGAATATACTGATGGATGAGGAAGCAATCGGCTGATGGACGATGGAGAAATACGCTAATGGATGATGGAGGAATTCAATATCGGATGATGGAGGAATCTGCTAGTGGATGATGAAAAAATCTGCAAATAGATGACAAAGGAATCTGCAAATGGATGATGAAGGAATCAGCTAAAGGATGATGAAGCTATCGGCTGATGGATGATGAAGAAATTTTCCGATGGATGAGGAAGCAATCGGCTGATGGATGGTGGAGAAATCTGCAAACGGTTGAAGAAAAATCTGCAAATAAATGAAAAAGAAATCTGCAAATTGAAGATGAAGGAATCTGCAAAAGGAAGATGAAGGAATCTGCAAATGGATGATGAAAAAATCTGAATATGGATGATGGAGGAATCTGCTAATGGATGATGGAGGAATCTGCTAATGGATGATGGAGGAATCTGCTAATGGATGATGGAGGACGGAGGATAGCTTAATGCCAGCCATACTTGATTTTATAATTGTTCAACTTCTTTATGATTGATTCCCTTAAATAGGAATAATCCACATAGGGAAAGTGGATTTTGATTGATAGTTAAGATACAACTGTAATTTATGATTGAAATTATCATTTGCATCTCTCTTTCCACCATGAAATCTCGTAATTCTGATCAATCTGATCAATAAAAATAAGATTGGATTCATGAACAAAGTATCTTAGTGCTGATCAATGCAAAACCATTGATAATATTCCATCCTGTGATCAAATCTGATCAAAAATGAGTCTAATTGCGGGAAGTTATGACTATCCGATTGTTCACACGCTGATCAGATAAGAGAACTGAAATGTGTATGGACACATCCAGGATAAGGATACTTATTTTTAAAAAGTTAGTTATTTTCAGATGAGTTCAATGCAGCTCGATTGCATAACAAAAAGAAAAAGCAGCAAAAAAAACCAAAAAAACCTTCAGATGGTCTCTAAATAAGTTACAATTTTTTACTAAGTGCTGTAAGCTCAGCTATGGGAAAGACATCCATTGGAATTCAATTGATGAATTAGGCTATTATATGACTCCGTAATGATGTGTCTGAATCCGGGCCAGAAACTTCTCTGCACAGTTCCTGTTTCTGATTAGCGTTGGGTCTGTTCCTTGCCAATATTTGTACAATCACCAGAAACTTGCGGTTAGAACTGTGCACAGAGTGATCAATGCTAATTATCCCTGATTGATTGCTTTCGTTGTTGGTCGCGCTCAGAGGTTTGCATGCCCAGAAGTAAACAAAAATACAAAGACTTTGCCCCCCTAGGGTGTAATTCTTAACTGTGGTGGATAATGAAATATGTTTCCTTTAATCCACCCATGTGTTGAACAGGCAATGAGCGAATCCCAAAAGTTCACTGAATTAAGTCTTCCTGCTCTTGCTGCACTGCTTTATAGGGCGTTGATGGACATCATAATCCAGGGAGGCAGATAGAGCGTGCAAAAAGACTGTGAGGTCAAGTGGTATCTAAAGAGGAACAGTTTTCTGGTTATTGAAAGAAAATATCCAGTAAGCAGTACCAGTGAATAACATTGATTCACAATGTTCTGTGGTCTCAAATGTCTGACGCAGATCTGTCACTGCTGCGTTATCTCACTTTGTGACTTGCTATACGGAAAAGCTTTCACACCTGCGGTGGTGTCTACTGTTCTTCTGAATAGCGATCCATAGTTACGACAGTTGTAGCCCCCATCACCGCAGAGAGGAGCAAAATGTGTTGCATCTGTCTGCATGGGAACCCCCACTTCCTCTCCCTCCTGGCAAGTAACAGACCAATTAGTAAAGAGCAGTGGAAGGTTATGGGTACAGGGCTGGATTAATGTAGGGGCTATTGGAGCTGCAGCTCCAGGCCCCTACCTCAATATAGGCCCAGCCACCTAAAAAGAACAGACTGCTCATGGAAAGCAATGGCATAGCTCCCAACATTTTGAGATGAGAATGAGGGACACCTACTAACAAACGTATGTAGGCATAGGACACGCCCCCCTGCCACACCCCCTTAAAGGAAAATTAACCAAAAAAAAGGTTAATTAAATCCACAAGGACTTTTTTTACCACTACTATCCCTTTATATTGGCTCTTAAAATGTACAAATGCAGCAGTTTAGAAATTGGATGAAAGGTTTAGCATTGGGAAACACTTTTTGAAAGATAAACAGTACATTTTATATACAACTATGAGGATCAGACCAAAATGAGGGACAAATGAGAAGTAAAGAGGGACATTGCTCAAAATCAGGGACAGTCCCTCGAAATCAGGGACAGTTGGAAGCTATGCAATGGGTCAATGGGAAGAGATCTCCCCTGAGGGGCCCTGTATTCCGCATGCACCACCTGGACAGGGTGGTGCGACTGATAATGGGCACCACATGAGCAGTCCTAATGGAATAAATACACAATAATTCTGCGCTCCCACAAAGAAGGAAGGACACAGCAGCTAACACAACCAGCAAGTGTAAATGATGTCAAAATAACAAGAAAAGTGTAGCGCTAGAAAAGGTCCCAAAATAAAGTCTATGGATTGACAATTCAAAGGTCATAAGTTATCAGAGACCATCACTGGAGAGAAATATAAAAGTCCTCTGGAACAAATCTCCACAAGAGAATGAATCATCCGTAACAAAGGTCCACACACCACCAAATAGAAGTGAAGAGGCTTACCGGACTCGGTGGACCCAACAAGGCATACGCCAGGTGGAGTCAATCAGGCTTAGGTGGTGCTGGGTTGAAGTAGGCCCAGACGGGCAAAGTTGGTGGAATGGCTACCACATAGCTGTGTTCTTCAAGCGTGATCGGGTCAGAAGATGTGAAATCCAGCGCCCATGGATCGTATCCCTCAGATCCGCGTGAGAACCAGCAATATCAGCAACTGAATGAAGAAAAGGAATGGCCAAATAGTGTAAATCTGTTTTAATGGGAAATGTAATAAAAAAGTTTACACTCACATAAAATGATAACTAAAAACAGCGCTGTGAAGAAAGTGGCGACAGTGGGGTCCTACCCGACACGTTTTGTCTGCATAGACGTCGTCTGGGGGGTTCCATTAGTCCTAATGGAAGCCTGGGGCACACCCACGCAGGGCTCTTACAGAAGTCTGGGGCTTTTATAGTGTTAGGCCTGCGCGGCTGTGCTCCTTCAGCTCAGAGTTCACGCCGATGCATGGCCCTTACGGAAAACTGGCAAATCAAATGCCAGGCTTCCCTAGTGTTACTCCTGTTAGCCTGTGCCCTTTTGAGCTTGGGCGCACGCCAGCACAGGCTCTTGAAAATGCAGAAGGGTGCCCAGTAAAAGGTCCACCAAAATCCTCAGCACCAAGCACATAATGCTCTTAATCCAGCCCTGTGGGTCCCTCCTCCCATTGGGAGTAATGAGGCCTGCAGCCCCCACCAAGCCTTGCTGGAGCAAAGGAGGAGAGAGCAAGATTTGCCCAGGCAAAAATTAACCGAGAGAGTTCAGTGCAGGGTGGGGATAACCTATGCAGTGCCAACCCAGAGAGAGAGAGAGATTAAGTCACTGGAAAGCCATTACAGTGTGGGGAAGCCAGAGAGAAAAGAGTTGTGACCAAAGTGTGGAGGGACAGGGCCACTGCCAGGATACAGACTTTGCTGTGCTACATACCAGAGTTGGTGTAAACAACCCAGAGTGAGAGCGGGCGCCTAATCAGAGGAACCACCACTGTTGTGTCGCTGGATTTGGTGAGAGGGTTTTGCAGCCAGTACTTGTTGCTACCACTAGAGACTGAACCCTTAGAGATTACCTAAACAGCTACTTTAAAGCTCTATTACTGCCTACAGGCATTGTTGACTGTCCTCAAGAGCATCAATGGTTATTGAGCCTTTTTGAGTTTGGGCGCACGCCAGCACAGGCTCTTGAAAACGCAGAAGGGTGCTCAGTAAAAGGCCCAACATAATCCTCAGAACCAAGCACATGATGCTCTTAATCCAGCCATGTGGGTCCCTACTCCTATTGGGAGTAAAGAGGCCTGCAGCCCCCACCAAGCCTTGATGGAGCAAAGGAGGAGAGAGCACGATTTGCCCAGGCAAAAATTAACTGGGAGAGTTCAGTGCAGAGTGGGGATAATCTGTGCAGTGCCAACCCAGAGAGAGAGACTGAGCCACTGGAAAGCCATCACAGTGTGGGGAAGCCAAAGAGAAAAGAGCTGTGACTTGAGTGCGGAGGGACAGGGCCACTGCCAGGATACAGACTTTGCTGTGCTACATAGAAGAGTTTCCGCAAACAACCCAGAGTGAGAGCGGACGCCTAATCAGAGGGAGCACCACTGCCGTGTAACTGGATCTGGTGAGAAGGTTTTGCAGCCAGTCCTTGTTGTTGCTACCACTAGAGGCTGAACCCTTAGGAATTACCTAAACAGCTACTTGACTGGTGTATGCTGATGTATGTTTTTTTACCTGTTACCCCCACCCCCTTGCATTCTTACCCTTACCTTCCCAATAAAACACACTACACCTTCTGGATTAAAAGGCCGTATGGCCCTTTATTAACAACCATAACATAATTCCATAAATTAACTTCCATTTTAATATATATATATATATATATATATATATATATATATATATATATATATATATATATTATATATAAAACAACTTTTTTAACATACATACCCTGACTGCTGTGTCTGAGGTTCATGAAGGAAGGTATTCTATCGCATCGGCTGTACCACCACCACTTCCGCATCCAGGCCCCTAGCCGCAATCCCACCAGCTCAGGGACAACTATTGCCACCTTTTTGCCCACTACAGACCGATGACCAATAGACCATAATTACCATATAGGGAAGGTACCCATACCGGGATAGGCCCAACCCGTTCCACACCATGTATTGTATACCTTCCACCATTCCGACCTTCATGAACCAGAGACCCCTGCATACCACCTGAAACAGAAAACATATCATCAAACATATCAGGATCAGTTACATGGAAGGGGGGAAACAACAAGTTTCTATGGTGTTGCATATACTCCTGCTCACCCCTCACTGCCTAACCCCCGCCCCCACCAGCCATGCTACATTCCTAAGCCTCACCTCTTAGCTCTCTCATTGCTCCATACCTATTCTCCAACCTTTTGACCTGCCCCCTTTCAGGAACCATCCCGTACAACCACTAACAGCAACCCCCAGTCATGTGGGCCCTCCACCCAGGTTTCCTTTGCTCCGGGCCTGTTCTTTATAGCTCTATTATTGCCTGCAGGCCTTGTTGACTGTCCTTAAGTGCATCAATGGTTATTGAGCCCCAACATTAGCCAGAAGAGCCAGGACTAAAGACTGCCCCTTAAAAATTGCTATCCAGAGACACTTGCCCCTTTGCTTAGTTGAAGAGGTGCCTTCCAGGAGACGCTACACCAATCTCTTAGAGTGCACTCTATCACAGTGTAGTATTATTATTCATATTGCACCTTGAATAGCTATTAGTCTTGTAGATTGTGTCTGATTTCTCTTTTTTTTGCTCATTTATGGTCAAATCACCATTTATTCTGACCCGTATTAATAGATTGAGTGCATCTACCACTAAACGGGTGTGTGTCTATTTTCTGGTAATAACCCACAGCCAGGTTAAAGGTATTTGTGCCTTTATACACTATATTACCAAAGGTATTGGGACACCTGCCTTTACACGCACATGAACTTTAATGACATCCCAGTTTTAGTCCGTAGGGTTCAATATTGAGTTGGCCCACCCTTTGCAGCTATAACAGCTTCAACTCTTCTGGGAAGGCTGTCCACAAGGTTTAGGAGTGTGTCTATGGGAATGTTTGACAATTCTTCCAGAAGCGCATTTGTGAGGTCAGGCACTGATGTGGACAAGAAGGCCTGGCTCTCAGTCTCCACTCTAATTCATCCCAAAGGTATTCTATTGGGTTGAGGTTAGGACTCTGGGAAGGCCAGTCAAACTCCTCCACCCTAAACTTGCTCATCCATGTTTTTATGGACCTTGTGGACAGCCTTCCCAGAAGAGTTGAAGCTGCTCGAGTGTGTTCGGCCGGCACAACGGACTTTAGGCTTGTTTACGAAGGAACTTCTGTAAGTGTGTTTTTGTCTCTTTTATCAAATAAATTTAGAAGGTTTTACACGATCGAAGTTTTCCATTTTTTTGTTACATGCTATACATTCCATCTGAGCCAATCTGTTTAATGTGATGATCCGAGACTCCAGCAGCAGACCAGCACGGGAGACACACTCTTAATCACGGGTGACATGCTTTTCACGATCCTCTGTAATGGGGGATCACGTCTGTCTGGTAAGGGGTAACCCCTTCTATACCGGTGGTGGATCACATTTCTACGTTACACAGTAGCTGAAGACCCTCTCATGTGAACTTTACTGTTTTTCTTCTGTTTTGCACGGGTGGATGATATCTGCTATTAGTGATTATAGAGACTTTATAATTTTTATTCTGTGTATCACCTATATCCAGTTTGGTTATTATAGATCACCTAACTGGTGATCACAGAGACTTTACATTATTTATTTCACACTTTTATTGTTTGATTTTGTGTACCACACAATCCAGTTTGGTCACTATAGATCGCATAATTTGTGCTGTGATTATTAACTTATTCAGTTCTAATATCCATGCTTATTTATTAGCGCGGTTCATGTGTTTTTATATTTGTATTGTTATATGGGTGTCATATATTTTGAATTGCTGCTTTCTTTCTACAGTCATCAGCTTATGATTTACATTTTGAGCTATTCACTACATACACCTTAGCACAGTTTTTTTACCCTTTTTTTACATAGACTAACATGCAGGGGCATTTAGAGGCAATAAAAAAATGCCAGAAACCCCTAGGAGCAGCGTTAAAAATGTCCAATGTGCATGATGCTTAAATCATATATATACTATATATATATATATATATATATACATATATATATATATATATATATATATATATATATATATATATATAATCTATTGTGAGGGGGTTAGCTCGGCAGTGGGTGTGTGTGACCCCTGGAAGAGTTCACTACACAAAAATTAGGCACAGCAAACAGCAGTGAAGGTGAAAAAAAAAAAAACGGTTATTTACACTATATACAATGGTCAAAAACAGCAAAACAAAAAGGAACATTAAAATAAATCCTTGCCAACTTGGCCACTTACTACATACACAGGTTCCCTGGCTATCAGCTAGGTGCAGGCTTCTGCTGCCCCCAGCACCTATATCTCCCGGTTAACCACTTCATCCCCGGAAGATTTTACCCCCTTCCTGACCAGAGCACTTTTTACAATTTGGCACTGCGTCGCTTCAACTGACAATTGCGCGGTCCTTCGACGATGTACCCAAATGATATTTGCGTCCTTTTTTTCCCACAAATAGAGCCTGAAGTGTATTTTACTTGCTTGCACATCCTGTGAGTGTTCTCCCCCTTGTAACAAGTAGGGACTAGGTTAAGGGGGCACATTTTCCATTTCTCCTGCACGGGGTGTTATGGAGTGTATGTGGCGTAAAATTTATTGGGGTCATTTCTTCTCTTACAGGCCAAGACTCAGGACAAGGCCCAAGCGCAGCCACCAAAAAGGAAATGTGCGGTTTGTAGACACAAATTGAGCTCCTCATGGAGCAAAGCAGTTTTCTGCACCTGTATAGACAGCCTAGTTAAGGATGACCCAGTTGTCTTCTGTCAGAAAAGGCTGACTTCTGTTAGAGATGAGCTTAGGTCTACGTTTAGCTCATCTAAAACTCTAATTAACAAGATTCAAGTCCCCTCAGAGGGTCCATCTCTAGTTAGGACTTCAGCCGGTCCTAGTGCTCCACAGCAGAGTGCAGAGAGCGAAGACTCTGAAGCTGAAGCCGGATCTACCCATTCTTCTCCAGAAGAATCAGGGTCAGATATAGGGCCCAGGGATAGAGAATCCGCAAGGGGCTCAAGGTATAAGTTATCATTGGAAGATGTAGATGACTTATTAAAGGTAATCTATACGACACTTGATATAGAAGAGGAGAAGGTACAGTTGTCTAAACATGACCTTATGCACAAAGTTTTGCATAAGAAAAAGGCTAGAGTTTTTCCTGTCCATAGTTCCCTTCTTGATGTTATCAAGCTGGAGTGGGAAAATCCAGAGAGAAGACCTCTCTTTTCCGGTAACCTAAAAAGAAGGTTTCCATTTGAAGAGGACACAGCGCAGCCATGGAACAAAAATCCTTTCAAAAGTTGAAAAAAACTCAGACCTAGCGTTTAACGATATGGGCACGCTTAGAGATCCAATGGATAAAAGAGGAGATAGCCATTGGGAATCTTAAACCAGCTCTGGCCTCCACTTGTTTAGCCAGAAATTTAGTAAGTATGGTTGACACAAATACAAACACATTTGTTGGCAGGTACCTCTAGAGAATTCTTTCCCTCTCCTCTTTCGTGCAGTGGGGTTTTTGGCTGATTCTTCCGCCGGTAAGAATGACAGCTAGAACCTAGGCCTTAGTGAATTCGGCCAGAAGAAGCCTATGGACTAAAACCTGGTAAGGCAACGCTACCTCAAAGTTGCGCCTATGTGGTATTCCCTTAACAGGCGATCATCTTTTTGGACCAGGTCTGCAAGAGGCGCTGGACTGCACGGCCGATAGAAAAAAGGCCTTTCCAGAGAATAAGAAAAAGCCGACAGTCAGAAAAAATTTTCGTGGCCAAAGTAGGCAGCAAGATCCTAGAGAAAGGGACAATAGGCCCAAAAAACATTGGACAGGGCACAAGGGCAAAGGTAGAGGGGGCGTCTTGTTTAACACTCCGCAACAACCCGCTAAGCCACAGTGACTCATGTCTCCAAGTGGGAGGAAGATTGAGGGCTTTTCTCCCACAGTGGGCAGCAGTCACCTCAAGTCCATTCATCCTGGACCTAGTGACCAATGGGTACAGGCTGGAATTTTCTTACCAGCCACCAGAGCGATTATTGGTCAACTTCCCTCCCCAAGATCGAGTAAATGCGAGCGTCCTGGGTCTCCAAATTGGAGACTTGTTAGATCAAAAGGTCCTGATACTGGTTCCCCGGTCGGATCAGGGCAAGAGATTTTATTCCCATATATTTGTCATTAGAAAGCCTTCAGGAAAATATTGGCTTATCCTGAACCTCCGGTCTCTAAACCGTTCGATCAGGTACAAGCCTTTCGTATGGAGACGGTGTTCTCAATTGAAAACCTGCTTTACCCAAACTGCTTCATGACCAATTTGGATTTGAGGGATGCCTATCCACACATCCCTATTTATCCAGCCTTCCAAAGATTCCTGAGACTAGTGGTCAAGATGGGAACAGAGATCCAGCACTTTCAATTTCAAGCCCCCACCTTCGGTCTGTTCTCAGCCCCACGCATTTTTACAAAGATGTTAGGGGAGGCGCTGGCTCCGCTAAGGTTAAAAGGTGATAACTATTATCCCTTACCTGGATGACCTCCTAGTGTTAGAGTCATACCAAAAGTTATTAGCGGATCTCCAGACTGTATGGGACTTCCTTCAATCTCTAGGCTGGTTAATAAACAAAGAGAAGTCTTCTTTAATTCCGGCCCAGAAAGTGACATATCTGGGGTATGAATTTTGCTCAGTATACCAAAAAGTTTTCTCCCGCAGGGAAAGGTCTCAAAAATGATGCAAACAATGTCAGCCTTACAGACTAATCAGTCGGTCTCGCTGAGAGAGGTTTCAAGAGCAGTGGGTCTGATAACCTCTTGCTTTCCCACAGTGCCATGGGCAAGATTTCATCAACGCCCATTACAGCTGTTAGTACTAAGGAACTGGGATGGAGACGCAAGTTCCCTGGAATCAAGGGTCTTGTTACCCTCCAGGGTAAAAAGAAGCTTGTTGTGGTGGAGGACACACCTGCACTTAACAAGAAGTCTACCATGGTCCATTCCTATATCCCAGAGTATCACAACGGATGCGAGTTCCTGGGGATGGGAGCCCACCTCAGCAACACAAGGGAGAATAGTCCTCAAGGGAAGCAAGAGCTTCATCGAATCAGAGAGAGCTTCTAGCAGTTCAGAAAGCCTTGCAGGCATTTCAGATGGAAATCAGGGGTCACAATCTCCAGATTCTATCCGACAATATCGCTATCGTTGCGTACCTCAACAAACGGAGGTACGAGGAGTCGGATACTTCAATCTATCGCCCAGGAGATTTTATCATGGGCAGAAGGAAATCTAGCCTCAATTACAGCAGTGCACCTGAAGGGGACACAAAACTGTCTGGTATATTATCTCAGCCGCTACTGGGTATGTCGAGACAATTGGTCACTTCATCCCGAAATCTTTGCGGGTCTCACCGACAGATGGGGATGTCCCAAAGCGGACCTGTTCGCAGATGTTTTTTTCTCTGAACCCAGAGGATTAATCATTGGGGGATCAATGCACTGGCGAACCTGTGGCCATTTGGCCTCTGTTACGCCTTCCCGCTGATCAGGCTAATTCCGGAAGTCCTCCGGGAAGTTTCTTCTAGAGAAACGGATTTATATCCTAATAGCCCCTTTCTAGCCCAAGGGGCATGGTTTTCCCTGTTACAGACTCTGGTCTCAGAGCCTCTACTGAGTCTTCCAAAGAGAGAATACTTATTATCGCAGGGTGGTTTCCTTAAACTTGACGGCCTGGTATCTGAAGAAAAGATACTAAGCGCCCAGGGGTTTTCTGACAAAGTAGTCAAGACCCTGGTAAATTGCAGAAAACCAGTCACTAGAGCCATATATTCCAAGGTTTAGAAGAAATTTAACTCATGGTTATCTGAAAATTAAAGATTAACTCATATTGTTCCTTCAATTTTGTAATTTTTTCAAGAGGGTGTCGATAAAGGTCTTTCAGTTAGTACCTTAAATGTACAGGCGGCAGCTATCGGTGTTTTTCCTCAATTTTCTCTCTTGGAACATCCCACTATAAATCCCACTATAGCTAGATTATTCAAATCAATTTCTAGGTCCAGGCCAGTAGTTGTTAGCAGTTGTCTAACCTGGGACCTGTCCCTGGTGCTTCAAACTCTGGTAGAATTCCCTTTTGAGCCCCTAGAGGATATTTCAGTTAAGTTACTTACCTTAAAAACAATTTTTCTTGTGGCAATTACCTCAGCTCGTAGGGTAAGTGAGTTACAGGCCCTATCAGTGAGGGAGCCTTTCCTCACAATTTTTGAGGATCGGGTTGTTTTGAAAACTGATCCACGATTTCTGCCTAAAGTGGCCAGTACATTCCACAGATTCCAGGACATTGTGCTGCCAACCTTTTGTAGTTTGCCAAAGGGCAAAGGGTTGGCAGTACAATGTCAGAAAGAAAATTTAGTTTTTTAGACGTGATAAGAATTCTTCTCATCTACCTTGAGGTCACCAAGACCTTTAGAAAAACAGATACCTTGTTTGTCCTCTTTTCAGGAGCACACAAGGGAAAGAGTGCATCAAAAGCCACCTTGGCTAGATGGATAAAGCAAGTTTAACTCAGGTAAGTTTAACTCAGCTTTTGTGGGTGTTTATTCCTGTCTGGTCCTGGTTCGCTGAAGCAAAGGATGTTTTTCACAGAGCCCAATGGCTCAAGCTCAAGTTTACACACAAGCTTATTATTTACATGATAATGTTTTATAAATATGACTGTACATTTTCTGGTGGTAATGTGATGTACTTATTGAGCCAAAGCTGACCATCTGGCAGCTCTGGCATTTGTCAAAAGGACTTGTATGTTTATGTTGACTTGTGGGCTGATGGGAATTTGTAGGAGGCCAAGTACAATCAGCTGGCTCCGTGTGATGTAAAATATCAGTTTTAAAAAATGAACTTGAATTTATCAAAATCATTATAGCTTTCCTGAAAGCAGAACTCCAATCAGTTTTAAAATTGACAAGGGGTAAGATATAAGTAGCAATACTTAATTTATTCCTCTTTTCCGTAGGGCTTCCTTTCTGCCATATGAATGGTCACATGAAGTCACTCCTCTTTGCTGCTCATTTTGTCATTGTCTCTCTGATATTCTCCTGTAGTGGTCCTGCGTTGTATGTGAGTATGTTAAGGGTTGGCCTACATTTCTGTATCAGAGGCTGGAGGAAGAAGTAGCACACCCCACGTAGGAGCCGCAAGTGAACTGGGATCCCTCACCCTGCACAGCCAGGTACACCAAATTTTCACAGCCTCCCAGAATGAGAAAACAGTCCAGTACTTTGTTTTTGTATTTTAATGAGGGGATAAAGCTTGACTCCAGCACACTTGCTTGCAGAACTTCAGACTCAGCTAGGACACTTTTAGTGAATTTGACACTAGCACTCATCCAGATCAAAGCAAAAGCCCTTTACAGGCAGGGACCCCCGACCCCTTGGCTGTGTAGAAAAGTTCAGTGTCCGGCTTACAGCCCTGTGGCTACTGATCCCAGCACCACATCTTCAGGCAGTGCCAGTGCGCCTGGCTGCAGCTGCCCCATTTACCAGCCCTCCTGGCTACTTCTCCACAGTCCTCCCAGACTGCTCACTCACCAGCCCACCTGGCTGACTCCTCAGGAGATCTCCTGGATGTGCTGACCTGCTCCTGCTGTCCTCATACTTGTTCCTGTGCCTCCAGGAAAGGATTCCTCCATGTGTTGTAGAGGGTGCCTCAAACACCTGAGCCCCAGGCCCAAGGTCACCCCCCCAGACTAGGGGGCACTCTCAAAGGCCACTGACAGCCTCCTCAGCACTCCATTTTCATCTTCCAGCCGACTGTCCCTGCTGGCATGACCCATAAGTATTTAAAAGGTACCTGGTACCTTGGAATGTCTTTTAAAATCTGGTAATGCCTTTGCACATGTGCTAGGGTTGTCATCAGTATCCAAGCAATGCCGAATGAAAGACACTGGGCCCAGAAGAAGATTGGAAGAAGATAACAGCAATTGGACAATGAGGAGGAGCGCAGAGCTTACACATTATGGCAACTGCTCTGGGGACGCCAATGCACTGCAATTTAGTTCCGCTTCCAAGGGGTGGTCATTGAGCAGGAACTATCTCACGATCCTTGGGCCAAATTGTCTTCCCAATGTTTTTTAAACTTGTAGTGATGGGCCTTTTTTTATGGTGAGTGAGAGACCATTACTATGGACAAACAACTGTTTTTGGTGAACTTGATTTCTCATAAAAATTACTGATTTTGTACTCACCTAAACTTTCTTGTTCTTTCATATTTGTTTTATTTTTGTGTTTGTTTGTTTTTTTTTTGTTTTTTTAATTGCTTTGTGAGTTTTGTTGTTTGCCATTTCTTTCACAGTAAGGGAAAAAAATGTGTAGCGCTTACCCCCGAAGGAGCGGCTGAATATTTGTTATATCCGTAATTCAAGTTTACTACTCAACCCTCGCAGCCCATAGATTTAAAAGTCACAGTCCTTAATGCTTTTTCTTTAATGCTTTATTCATCAACATAAACTGGGATAGGAGAAGGACTTACTTTGAGATGCTCTTCTGTTACATTGTCATCTTTCATGAATCATAGAAGAAAATCTGAGTACAATTGCGGACAGTCAAGAAATCATTTCTCAATGATCTCTTCAATCAGGGATGATGGAAGTAGATTTGATAGAGAATAAGTTGATAAAGAGTCACTCTGAATAACTTCTTCATCTGGATAACTTTAAAAGAACGATCCCTATCTCTACATGTCTACTTGCAGCTTCACCGCTACCTTTTTACCACTACTTCCTACCGACATGGTACTTCCAAATTAGGCTAAATTAGAGCAAATCTGAATAATTCCTCCCGCTTGACTGATTGGAATCCCAGGGCAATGCTCAACTCAAAGTCATAGGCCATCACTGCCCATCTCACTGACTTGTGCACCAACAACCCTCAGTCTCTGGCAGTACCTTTCCCTTGGGCTTTCACTCACGTGATCGATAGTCCATGTGCCACTCATAAACGATCAATCGCCCAGTTTCCTACCCCTTTGTTGCTACTTCATCCGCAATGTTCCTCAGCTTCCTTTACCTCTTTGTGGTCCGTTCCCCTCCCCGCAGGGGAGGCCTACGACATCCACGACTACACGCGGCAAGATGTCGTCTGTTCCTCCATGAGGACCGGATCTCCACCCTTCTCGCTAGGGTGAAGCACCGTTGGCTCCCCGGAGGGGAAAACCTCCAACTTCCCCTCCGGGAACCAGGCTGGCTCTCTCGCTCCTGAGAGCAGGACTGGACTCGAACTCCCGGACACCATGTGACCCCCCTTTTTATATGAGAGTCCCGGGATTACCAAGCAAATTAATGATTGGCCGAGACCAACACATAAACACCCGTCACTCAAATAAAGAAATCAAACAATACAGGCCTGCTGCAAGTAGCATCAGCCTGTCTAAATTTACCTGCAACAGAAAGCTAACACGAAAAGGTCACCTACATAAAAGTAGGTGCCCGCTACAAATGTACAGAAATTTGAAAACATGTACAGACAATACACGACGGTGTATTTTTTCCCTTTTCTTGCATATTTTATTGTTGCATAAAAAAAATAGCAATAAAAACATTCAAATATATGAGAAAAATATTCATGCTTATAAAATAGTGAATCTTAACATTCACCAAACATTCACTACAGGTTGATCTTCCAGGGGCATGTGTTTTCAGTTTTCAGTGATTCACCATCGATTAATGTTTTTAAAAATATGCCCCAAACCTTGTGTCCATTGTTTTTCAAATTTTATTTTACAATTTTTTTTCTTACTGTGAAAAATTTAAATAACAAAATATAACGAAGAAAAAAATAAAACCACTCAAAACAATAGAAAAAAAAAAACAGGCAGGTGCCCATTACCGCCTCAACAAAACATTGCAAGCCTCCTTAATTTGGACTTCCACATTACCCACAAAAATTTTAAAAAATCTGTCTATTTATCTAAACATCATCACCAGATTAGTAGGGAAGAACAATAGCAAAAGAGATGCTTTTCAACCAGTCTGAACCTAGTCTGTCCAAATAAAACCAACCGTCCCATCTGTAGGCAGCCACCGACATAGGACCATCAATTGATCCAGATGTTTTCGGCTGCCATCTCATGTCTGTGGCTACCTTCAGAAGTAGGTGAAAAAAAAAAAAAAAAAAACAGGCAGGTGCCCATTACAGCCTCAACAAAACATTGCAAGCCAACCACTTCGCGCCCGCGCTATAGCCGAAAGACGGCTGCAGCGCGGACGCTATCTGCCGGGCGGCCGTCCCTGGATGCCCTGGTGTTTACTTCCGCGTTGCGCGCTCCCGCGGGCGTGCATCGGGGAAGTTCTGTGCTGGCCGTGTCCCTCGGACACAGCCAGTCACAGATCGCTGAAAACGGGCAATGACAGCGGCCGTTTTCAGCGCGATCGGCTGTGCCAATGAGAGACGATCTCATATGTTTACATATGAGATCATCTCTCATCGCCGGTGTTCTGCGGCTCTCCCTCCTCACACAGACAGCGTGTGAGGAGGGAAAACGAACCGCTGCAGCGGTAAGTGAAAAAACAAAACAAAAACGAAAATAAAGTTTTAAACTGCCATCTGTCCCTGCCATCTGTCCCAACTATTATGCCCATTCCATCTATCCCCAGTGCCATCTGTCCCTGTCACTGTCATCTGTCATCAGTGCCACATAGTGCCATCTGTCATCAGTGCCATCTGTCATCAGTGCCACATAGTGCCATCTGTCATCAGTGCCATCTGTCATCAGTGCCACATACTGCCATCTGTCATCAGTGCCATCTGTCATCAGTGCCACCTGTCAGTGTCACGTGCCATCTGTCATCAGTGCCACGTATCAGTGCCATCTGTCATCAGTGCCATCTGTCATCAGTGCCATCTGTGCCACGTATTAGTGCCATCTATCAGTGCCACGTATTAGTGCCATCTGTCATCAGTGCCACGTATTAGTGCCATCTGTCATCAGTGCCACGTGTCATCAGTGCCACCTGTCAATAGTGCCACGTATTAGTGCCACCTGTCATCAGTGCCACCTGTCATTAGTGCCACCTGTCATCAGTGCCACATATTAGTGCCATCTGTCATCAGTGTCACGTATCATCAGTGCCACGTATTAGTGCATCTGTCATCAGTGCCACGTATTAGTGCCATCTGTCATCAGTGCCACGTATTAGTGCCATCTGTCATCAGTGCCACATCAGTGTCAGTGCCACGTATCAGTGCCATCTGTCATCAGTGCCACGTATCAGTGCCATCTGTCATCAGTGCCACGTATCAGTGCCATCTGTCATCAGTGCCACGTCAGTGTCACGTGCCATTGTCCTGGTGCTCCAGGGCCTTCAAAAGTGTAATAGGTAGTTAGATGTGTAATTTCTGCTCCTAGAACACCTAATGGTGCTCCCTGCATGTTGGGCCTCTCTATGTGGCCAGGCTGTGAAAAAGTCCCACACATGTGGTATCGTAATACTCAGGAGGAGTAGCAGAATGTATTTTTGGGTGTTATTTGTGGTATACACATGCCATGTGAGAGAAATAACCTATTACAATGACAATTTTGTGGGGAAAAAAAAAATCTTCATTTTGCAAAGAATTGTGGGAAAAAATGACCACATCAAAAACCTCACGATGCATCTTACTGAATACCTTGGAATGTCTACTTTCAAAAAAAGGGGTCATTTGGGGGGGTATTTGTACTTTCCTGACTTGTTCGGGTCGCAAGAAATGAGATAGGCCGTCAGTACTTTAGGTGTGATCAATTTTTTATGATTTGCACCATAACTTGTAGACTCTCTAACTTTTACAGTGACCAAATAATATTCACTAATTTGGGTTATTTTTACTAAAGATATGTAGCAGTATAAATTGTGGCCAAAATTTATGAAGAAAAATTACTAATTTGCAAAATTTTATCACAGAAACTAAGAAAAATTAGGTTTTTTTTCAAAATTTTCGGTCTTTTTTCATTTATAGCGCAAAAAATAAAAAACCCAGAGGTGATCAAATACCACCAAAAGAAATCTCTATTTGTATGAAAAAAAGGACAAAAAATTCATTTGGGTACAGTGTTGCATGACTGAGTAATTGTCATTCAAAGTGTTACAGCGCTGAAAGCTGAAAATTGGTCTGGGCAGGAGGGGAGTTTAAGTGCCCAGTAAGCAAGTGGTTAATTTGGACTTCCACATTACCCACAAAAATTTTTTAATTTTTTAATCTGTCTATTTATCTAAACATCATCACCAGATTAGTAGGGAAGAACAATAGCAAAAGAGATGCTTTTCAACCAGTCTGAACCTAGTCTGCCCAAATACAACCAACCGTCCCATCTGTAGGCAGCCACCGACATAGGACCATCAATTGATCCAGATGTTTTCGGCTGCCATCTCATGTCTGTGGTTACCTTCAGACCCAGCTGTTCGTTTAGATGGACCTTCAGTGGTTTAATTTATCTGAAGGGAAGGTTTGCTCGGGCCTGCAGCACACCGCTCAGCGCCAAATGGATAGATCAATGTCAAAAAATAAGAGAGCAGAACTAGAGAATGGGGGAGGTAAAAACACTCAGTTTCTACACTAAGTGATCCAAGAGACAGCAGCCGTTTAAAGAATCATAAAATTGCAAAATAATAGTATATATAAACAATTCAAGTAAACATACACTACAAACAGCGCTATTGTTGAGCAAAAACATATAAATAAAAATCATGCGGCCAACTACGCACAAAAGTAATCAAACAGAGAGGTAAAGAGTCTGTGAAGTGATCAGAAAAATGTCCATAAGTGATAATACAGCTGTATCACAGTGTGCGCCTTCCACCGGTCAGTAGGATTTCACCCTGTGTTGACACTCTCCCCCTAGGGGATCAAACTCACTAAATCTGCAAGTTAAATAAGCCTCCAAGAGAAAAAGATCTCCTCAACACCTCTCTCTCAGTACCACTCCAGGGGGTTCAGGGCGGGTCACAACTCCAAACAGATAGATAACAGAAAGAAAAAAAGTGTGCACATAGCGTAATTCTGTTTATTAAGATGAACCCCACAATCTTCACAAAACACCCCTCAACCAATATACGTACAAAATAGAAGCAGTCAATCAAGCAAATGGAAGGGTTGCGTATCACCGTTCCGAAGATCAGCCGGTTCGGTATCCAGGGGAACAAATCACTTCCTGGTTGTGGATCAGGCTGTGGTGGAACGCATACCTCACTTCCGGCGTCGTGTAAGCCACGCCTGACGCGTTTCGTCATATCCTGACTTCGACAGAGGGCGTGGCTACACGGCGTACTGAGAGGTTTATATCGCCCGCCCCAATCCTAACCACCAATCACAGAGCATCCAGCCCGACGTCAGGCGCACGACGTCAGACAGGGAACTCAGCGGCGGCTCAGCATAAGGAGAGGAGGGGGGCGTACTCAACCTCACTGCACATATCAGGTGACAGTGACGATGTGCCAGGATCCATGAACGATCGCTCATCTCATAAACCCACACAACGCACATACCTATAAAGTCACCAGCCGGCATACGTAATAATAAACAAACGGATGTCGCTGCAGTTAATTAAAATAGACATGGTTAGATAAACTATAAAAACAATAAAAATAAATATAATAAGATCATAATGGTGTAATAAAAACTTGCAAACTATGATTGCATAAATATTTTCAAGCGCAAATCATTGGGCAGTATGCATTAAAAAACACATGCTCATAAAAGGGTATGTAGGTCAGGTTTAGACTGATTAGTATAAACTAAAAAGCATTTAAACATATGCGTCAATAAAAATATATCATTCGGAAATGGCAAAATGTATCACACATAGATAATAAGCATCATAATGGGGGTCATAGTAGATAGTTGACATTATAAATAAATAATTGACATTAGTTAAAAAAACTCTATTCAAGAGATAGTCATTGCTCAAATAATAAACACTGTCATCGTTAAGATTGCTACAAAAAATAATAAAAAGTTACATTTAAGAATCACTGATAAAACAATTGATGTCTAGGTCAACGTTTAACCCCTTTGGCGATAAAGTATCCACCAAAAATATCCACTGGGTCTCTCTTTTTGAGAGATCACGGACCAGATTGGAACCCCTCCATTTCGGCTTGAGGTGGTCAATGCCCCAAAACTTAAGACCCGATGGGTCCTGATTGTGCATAAGCTTAAAATGGAGAGACACGTTGTGGTCTTTAAAGCCCAGTTTGATGTTGGCTATATGTTCTGCAATTCTTATTCTCAAAAGCCTTTTTGTGCGTCCAATATAGATCAGACCGCATGGGCATTGAAGGGCATAAACCACATGCGGAGTATTGCATGTGATGAATTCACCAATAGCGAATTCTCTACCATTAGAAGTCGACATAAAATTTTCCACAGCCCTGAGGGGCCTGTTGACCTCTCTGCAAGCCCGACATCTTCTACAACTAAAGAAACCTTTTCTATCCCAGAAAGTGGGCAACCTAGACGGAGGGTCAAGTACTTTCTGCACTCTTTCTGGGTAAGTAGCTGTTGGAATCCGTGGGCTTAAAATATACTTTAGTTGCCAAACAATTCCCTTTCCTGAAAATGGTGACATCCAGAAAGTGTATGTCACTCTGACTAGCCTCACTGGTCAATACAATATTGTTCGTATTAGAGTTGAGTTCTCTCAAAAATTCATGGAGACTATCACTAGTACCGTCCCAGATAAAAAATAAATCGTCAATATACCTCCTGTATAGCAATAGTTGGTGGCGGGCGACCGAAAAAATTGTTTTGTCCTCCCACTCACCCATAAACAAATTTGCTATACTAGGGGCAAATTTTGCTCCCATAGCTACACCTCTACATTGAGAGTAGAACTGGCCATCAAACCAAAAAAAATTATGGCCTAAACAGAAATCCAAGGCATTTCTAATAAAAACTTTGTGACTGTGTGGCAAGTCATCCCGCTGGGACAGAGCCCAATTAAGGGCTAAAAGAGCATCATCGTGTTGGATCACTGAATAAAGTGATGCAACATCAGCGGTTACTAAGTATACTTCTTGTTTCCCTGTTAAGTCAATCTGCTGGAGAATTTGCAGAAGACTTTTAGTATCCCTAAGATATGCCTTGGTACATATAACGCTGTCTTGCAGGAAATGATCCAGGTATTGGCCCATACGAGATGTAATTGAGCCAATCCCGTTCACAATTGGCCTGCCTGGGGGGTTATTCAGATCTTTATGAATCTTCGGTAGAGTGTAGATCGTAGGGATCCTACTACTACTCGGCACAAGATACTTTTTCTCACGGCTAGATAGTACACCTGAAGCATAACCACTTTCAACCAGATTTCTTAAATCATTCTCATACTGTACGGAAGGATCTTTTGACAATTTCACGTAAGTATTGCTGTCGTTCAGCATTTCAGTAAGCTGATTGTGATAAAACTGCTTATCTAAAATCACTACTCCTCCTCCCTTGTCGGCGGGCCTAATGACAATTTCCTTCCTTTTTTCCAGCATAGTAATCCCATCTAATATATACTGAGGGTTTACCTTCTTTTTCGGTACTATACGCTCTAGATCACGCGTCACTAGTCCTTTAAACACATCAATATTCTGGTTCGCACTATTCAAGGGATTAAACAGGGACTTATTCTTTAGTCCACTATCAATTGGCGCCGAGGCCATAGCTGTAGCACTGACAGGTTGGGAATTTTTATTCAAAAAATATTTTTTAATATTTATCTTTCTAATGTACTTGTGTACGTCAATGAAAACATTAAATTTATTAATCGGCCTTTTATGGCCGCATTTTAAACCCAGATGCAAGATATTCGTTTCCTTGTGTGATAAAACCGCATTGCTCAAATTAAAAATGCCTCCTAATCCTGCTCTCTCCTTCTTTTTCTGGGCCCTTCGTCCTGCCCTGCAGCCCCTTGTTCTCCTCTCCGTGAATTGGGATGTCCGGCATAATCCCTCTCCCATTGGGGGTACTCCCTCCACTGTGGTTCCACATATGTCTGTCTCGGCTGTGGATGGGAAGGGGGCCTCCCCCTGCGTTGAGGGTAACCCCGACCACGTTTCTGCCAGCCCCTCCCCCTCCCTAAAAAAGGACGAGGGGAATGGTAATTTGTTCTATCACCATTATCCCTCAAGGATTCATACCTGTTGTAAACAGGGACTTGATACTGGCTGTTAGAAGGTGTAGGGTAGTGGGGATTATTAGGTATACTTCTCCTGTCATCTGATCCTCCACGTCCCATACCGCCCCTAACTGGGGTAGAATAAGTGTGGGGGGACGATTAGATACATCTTCCCTTCCTCCATCCACCCCAGATGGTACGGTGCTTGGTAAATTATTTGAGGGGTGTGCTGTTTGTGCAGACCCTCTCCTAAAATTAGCATTCTCATTGTTCTTAACTTGTTGCCAAAGATACACAGAGCCAGATCTGAAGTCAGCCAAATCTCTCTGGAATTTCTTGGCTTTCTTTTTCTGTGTATCCTTATCAACCTTTTCGAGTTTCTTTTTAATACGGATATTAAAATCCATTACTTGTTGTGAATCTTTTATTGGATCTAGTTGCAAACGAAACTCATTGATTTTACCCTCTAAGATAGACATCTTCTTTCGCTTACGTGCAAGAACCAAATCCTGCAACTTAAATCCCATACCCGTAAAAAAATCAAACCATTCTTTCATGGATTCTGGATCATCCAGCCCATCTTGGGGAACTACGTCCCACCTAAGGCTCCTAACTATAATTTTTTCTTTAACATACTGTTCAAACGCACAGATGTCCCACCATGTGCGGACCTGTTTCTCTAATGCATTTCCCAAAGAGGTAAGTAAACCATTAATATTAGTCTGTGCAGTGGTCTGCTCGTTAACTGCAAAAACATTTCCAATATCTATAGTTCTACTACTCAAGAACATCAACGCATCCATGGCTGCCAAGAAAGGGCAATAAGGATATGAAGGGAAGGTTTGCTCGGGCCTGCAGCACACCGCTCAGCGCCAAATGGATAGATCAATGTCAAAAAATAAGAGAGCAGAACTAGAGAATGGGGGAGGTAAAAACACTCAGTTTCTACACTAAGTGATCCAAGAGACAGCAGCCGTTTAAAGAATCATAAAATTGCAAAATAATAGTATATATAAACAATTCAAGTAAACATACACTACAAACAGCGCTATTGTTGAGCAAAAACATATAAATAAAAATCATGTGGCCAACTACGCACAAAAGTAATCAAACAGAGAGGTAAAGAGTCTGTGAAGTGATCAGAAAAATGTCCATAAGTGATAATACAGCTGTATCACAGTGTGCGCCTTCCACCGGTCAGTAGGATTTCACCCTGTGTTGACACTCTCCCCCTAGGGGATCAAACTCACCAAATCTGCAAGTTAAATAAGCCTCCAAGAGAAAAAGATCTCCTCAACACCTCTCTCTCAGTACCACTCCAGGGGGTTCAGGGGGGGTCACAACTCCAAACAGATAGATAACAGAAAGAAAAAAAGTGTGCACATAGCGTAATTCTGTTTATTAAGATGAACCCCACAATCTGCACAAAACACCCCTCAACCAATATACGTACAAAATATATATACTTAGTAACCGCTGATGTTGCATCACTTTATTCAGTGATCCAACACGATGATGCTCTTTTAGCCCTTAATTGGGCTCTGTCCCAGCGGGATGACTTGCCACACAGTCACAAAGTTTTTATTAGAAATGCCTTGGATTTCTGTTTAGGCCATAATTTTTTTTGGTTTGATGGCCAGTTCTACTCTCAATGTAGAGGTGTAGCTATGGGAGCAAAATTTGCTCTAGTATAGCAAATTTGTTTATGGGTGAGTGGGAGGACAAAACAATTTTTTCGGTCGCCCGCCACCAACTATTGCTATACAGGAGGTATATTGACGATTTATTTTTTATCTGGGACGGTACTAGTGATAGTCTCCATGAATTTTTGAGAGAACTCAACTCTAATACGAACAATATTGTATTGACCAGTGAGGCTAGTCAGAGTGACATACACTTTCTGGATGTCACCATTTTCAGGAAAGGGAATTGTTTGGCAACTAAAGTATATTTTAAGCCCACGGATTCCAACAGCTACTTACCCACCACTAGCGGCCATCACCCGATGTGGCTTAAGAACATCCCTAAGGGACAACTTACGAGAGTAAAAAGGAACTGTTCGGAAGATATTGATTTTTTGATGCAAGCTCAAGTTATAAAGAAAAAATTCATGGAGAAGGGGTATCAAGAGAGGGTGTTGGACTCCATTATGAATGAATTAGCTCTACAACCAAGATCTTCCTTGCTGGATGAAGCTCCACTTTCAATGGCTAGAGAAAGTCATGAATGGAGCTTTATATCAGAATTCCACTCCCAGTATAGGGAGGTGGAGGACATCATTTCGGCCCACTGGCATGTTTTGCTGATGGATAAAGTTCTTCATTCAGTCTTGCCGCATAGACCCAAATTTATTTATAGAAAGTCGCTAAGTTTTGCCGATAAAATAGTGCAGAAAGTACTTGACCCTCCATCTAGGTTGCCCACTTTCTGGGATAGAAAAGGTTTCTTTAGTTGTAGAAGATGTCGGGCTTGCAGAGAGGTCAACAGGCCCCTCAGGGCTGTGGAAAATTTTATGTTGACTTCTAATGGTAGAGAATTCGCTATTGGTGAATTCATCACATGCAATACTCCGCATGTGGTTTATGCCCTTCAATACCCGTGCGGTCTGATCTATATTGGACGCACAAAAAGGCTTTTGAGAATAAGAATTGCAGAACATATAGCCAACATCAAACTGGGCTTTAAAGACCACAACGTGTCTCTCCATTTTAAGCTTATGCACAATCAGGACCCGTCGGGTCTTAAGTTTTGGGGCATTGACCACCTCAAGCCGAAATGGAGGGGTTCCAATCTGGTCCGTGATCTCTCAAAAAGAGAGACACAGTGGATATTTTTGGTGGATACTTTATCGCCAAAGGGGTTAAACGTTGACCTAGACATCAATTGTTTTATCAGTGATTCTTAAATGTAACTTTTTATTATTTTTTGTAGCAATCTTAACGATGACAGTGTTTATTATTTGAGCAATGACTATCTCTTGAATAGAGTTTTTTTAACTAATGTCAATTATTTATTTATAATGTCAACTATCTACTATGACCCCCATTATGATGCTTATTATCTATGTGTGATACATTTTGCCATTTCCGAATGATATATTTTTATTGACGCATATGTTTAAATGCTTTTTAGTTTATACTAATCAGTCTAAACCTGACCTACATACCCTTTTATGAGCATGTGTTTTTTAATGCATACTGTCCAATGATTTGCGCTTGAAAATATTTATGCAATCATAGTTTGCAAGTTTTTATTACACCATTATGATCTTATTATGTTTATTTTTATTGTTTTTATAGTTTATGTAACCATGTCTATTTTAATTAACTGCAGCGACATCCGTTTGTTTATTATTACGTATGCCGGCTGGTGACTTTATAGGTATATGCATTGTGTGGGTTTATGAGATGAGCGATCGCTCATGGATCCTGGCACATCGTCACTGTCGCCTGATATGTGCAGTGAGGTTGAGTACGCCCCCCTCCTCTCCTTATGCTGAGCCGCCGCTGAGTTCCCTGTCTGACGTCGTGCGCCTGACGTCGGGCTGGATGCTCTGTGATTGGTGGTAGGATTGGGGCGGGCGATATAAACCTCTCAGTACGCCGTGTAGCCACGCCCTCTGTCGAAGTCAGGATATGACGAAACGCGTCAGGCGTGGCTTACACGACGCCGGAAGTGAGGTATGCGTTCCACCACAGCCTGATCCACAACCAGGAAGTGATTTGTTCCCCTGGATACCGAACCGGCTGATCTTCGGAACGGTGATACGCAAACCTTCCATTTGCTTGATTGACTGCTTCTATTTTGTACGTATATTGGTTGAGGGGTGTTTTGTGAAGATTGTGGGGTTCATCTTAATAAACAGAATTACGCTATGTGCACACTTTTTTTCTTTCTGTTATCTATCTGTTTGGAGTTGTGATCCCCCCTGAACCCCCTGGAGTGGTACTGAGAGAGAGGTGTTGAGGAGATCTTTTTCTCTTGGAGGCTTATTTAACTTGCAGATTTGGTGAGTTTGATCCCCTAGGGGGAGAGTGTCAACACAGGGTGAAATCCTACTGACCGGTGGAAGGCGCACACTGTGATACAGCTGTATTATCACTTATGGACATTTTTCTGATCACTTCACAGACTCTTTACCTCTCTGTTTGATTACTTTTGTGCGTAGTTGGCCGCATGATTTTTATTTATATGTTTTTGCTCAACCATAGCGCTGTTTGTAGTGTATGTTTACTTGAATTATTTATATATACTATTATTTTGCAATTTTATGATTCTTTAAACGGCTGCTGTCTCTTGGATCACTTAGTGTAGAAACTGAGTGTTTTTACCTCCCCCATTCTCTAGTTCTGCTCTCTTATTTTTTGACATTGATCTATCCATTTGGCGCTGAGCGGTGTGCTGCAGGCCCGAGCAAACCTTCCCTTCATATCCTTATTGCCCTTTCTTGGCAGCCATGGATGCGTTGATGTTCTTGAGTAGTAGAACTATAGATATCAGAAATGTTTTTGCAGTCAATGAGCAGACCACTGCACAGACTAACATTAATGGTTTACTTACTTCTTTGGGAAATGCATTAGAAAAACAGGTCCGCACATGGTGGGACATCTGTGCGTTTGAACAGTATGTTAAAGAAAAAATTATAGTTAGGAGCCTTAGGTGGGACGTAGTTCCCCAAGATGGGCTGGATGATCCAGAATCCATGAAAGAATGGTTTGATTTTTTTACGGGTATGGGATTTAAGTTGCAGGATTTGGTTCTTGCACGTAAGCGAAAGAAGATGTCTATCTTAGAGGGTGAAATCAATGAGTTTCGTTTGCAACTATATCCAATAAAAGATTCACAACAAGTAGTGGATTTTAATATCCGTATTAAAAAGAAACTCGAAAAGGTTGATAAGGATACACAGAAAAAGAAAGCCAAGAAATTCCAGAGAGATTTGGCTGACTTCAGATCTGGCTCTGTGTATCTTTGGCAACAAGTTAAGAACAATGAGAATGGTAATTTTAGGAGAGGGTCTGCACAAACAGCACACCCCTCAAATAATTTACCAAGCACCGTACCATCTGGGATGGATGAAGGAAGGGAAGATGACGTATCTAATCGTCCCCCCCACACTTATTCTACCCCAGTTAGGGGCGGTATGGGACGTGGAGGATCAGATGACAGGAGAAGTATACCTAATAATCCCCACTACCCTACACCTTCTAACAGCCAGTATCAAGTCCCTGTTTACAACAGGTATGAATCCTTGAGGGATAATGGTGATAGAACAAATTACCATTCCCCTCGTCCTTTTTTAGGGAGGGGGAGGGGCTGGCAGAAACGTGGTCGGGGTTACCCTCAACGCAGGGGGAGGCCCCCTTCCCATCCACAGCCGAGACAGACATATGTGGAACCACAGTGGAGGGAGTACCCCCAATGGGAGAGGGATTATGCCGGACATCCCAATTCACGGAGAGGAGAACAAGGGGCTGCAGGGCAGGACGAAGGGCCCAGAAAAAGAAGGAGAGAGCAGGATTAGGAGGCATTTTTAATTTGAGCAATGCGGTTTTATCACACAAGGAAACGAATATCTTGCATCTGGGTTTAAAATGCGGCCTCAAAAGGCCGATTAATAAATTTAATGTTTTCATTGACGTACACAAGTACATTAGAAAGATAAATATTAAAAAATATTTTTTGAATAAAAATTCCCAACCTGTCAGTGCTACAGCTATGGCCTCAGCGCCAATTGATAGTGGACTAAAGAATAAGTCCCTGTTTAATCCCTTGAATAGTGCGAACCAGAATATTGATGTGTTTAAAGGACTAGTGACGCGTGATCTAGAGCGTATAGTACTGAAAAAGAAGGTAAACCCTCAGTATATATTAGATGGGATTACTATGCTGGAAAAAAGGAAGGAAATTGTCATTAGGCCCGCCGACAAGGGAGGAGGAGTAGTGATTTTAGATAAGCAGTTTTATCACAATCAGCTTACTGAAATGCTGAACGACAGCAATACTTACGTGAAATTGTCAAAAGATCCTTCCGTACAGTATGAGAATGATTTAAGAAATCTGGTTGAAAGTGGTTATGCTTCAGGTGTACTATCTAGCCGTGAGAAAAAGTATCTTGTGCCGAGTAGTAGTAGGATCCCTACGATCTACACTCTACCGAAGATTCATAAAGATCTGAATAACCCCCCAGGCAGGCCAATCGTGAACGGGATTGGCTCAATTACATCTCGTATGGGCCAATACCTGGATCATTTCCTGCAAGACAGCGTTATATGTACCAAGGCATATCTTAGGGATACTAAAAGTCTTCTGCAAATTCTCCAGCAGATTGACTTAACAGGGAAACAAGAAGTATACTTAGTAACCGCTGATGTTGCATCACTTTATTCAGTGATCCAACACGATGATGCTCTTTTAGCCCTTAATTGGGCTCTGTCCCAGCGGGATGACTTGCCACACAGTCACAAAGTTTTTATTAGAAATGCCTTGGATTTCTGTTTAGGCCATAATTTTTTTTGGTTTGATGGCCAGTTCTACTCTCAATGTAGAGGTGTAGCTATGGGAGCAAAATTTGCCCCTAGTATAGCAAATTTGTTTATGGGGGAGTGGGAGGACAAAACTATTTTTTCGGTCGCCCCGCCACCAACTATTGCTATACAGGAGGTATATTGACGATTTATTTTTTATCTGGGACGGTACTAGTGATAGTCTCCATGAATTTTTGAGAGAACTCAACTCTAATACGAACAATATTGTATTGACCAGTGAGGCTAGTCAGAGTGACATACACTTTCTGGATGTCACCATTTTCAGGAAAGGGAATTGTTTGGCAACTAAAGTATATTTTAAGCCCACGGATTCCAACAGCTACTTACCCACCACTAGCGGCCATCACCCGATGTGGCTTAAGAACGACCCTAAGGGACAACTTACGAGAGTAAAAAGGAACTGTTCGGAAGATATTGATTTTTTGATGCAAGCTCAAGTTATAAAGAAAAAATTCATGGAGAAGGGGTATCAAGAGAGGGTGTTGGACTCCATTATCCATGAATTAGCTCTACAACCAAGATCTTCCTTGCTGGATGAAGCTCCACTTTCAATGGCTAGAGAAAGTCATGAATGGAGCTTTATATCAGAATTCCACTCCCAGTATAGGGAGGTGGAGGACATCATTTCGGCCCACTGGCATGTTTTGCTGATGGATAAAGTTCTTCATTCAGTCTTGCCGCATAGACCCAAATTTATTTATAGAAAGTCGCTAAGTTTTGCCGATAAAATAGTGCAGAAAGTACTTGACCCTCCGTCTAGGTTGCCCACTTTCTGGGATAGAAAAGGTTTTTTTAGTTGTAGAAGATGTCGGGCTTGCAGAGAGGTCAACAGGCCCCTCAGGGCTGTGGAAAATTTTATGTCGACTTCTAATGGTAGAGAATTCGCTATTGGTGAATTCATCACATGCAATACTCCGCATGTGGTTTATGCCCTTCAATGCCCATGCGGTCTGATCTATATTGGACGCACAAAAAGGCTTTTGAGAATAAGAATTGCAGAACATATAGCCAACATCAAACTGGGCTTTAAAGACCACAACGTGTCTCTCCATTTTAAGCTTATGCACAATCAGGACCCGTCGGGTCTTAAGTTTTGGGGCATTGACCACCTCAAGCCGAAATGGAGGGGTTCCAATCTGGTCCGTGATCTCTCAAAAAGAGAGACCCAGTGGATATTTTTGGTGGATACTTTATCGCCAAAGGGGTTAAACGTTGACCTAGACATCAATTGTTTTATCAGTGATTCTTAAATGTAACTTTTTATTATTTTTTGTAGCAATCTTAACGATGACAGTGTTTATTATTTGAGCAATGACTATCTCTTGAATAGAGTTTTTTTTAACTAATGTCAATTATTTATTTATAATGTCAACTATCTACTATGACCCCCATTATGATGCTTATTATCTATGTGTGATACATTTTGCCATTTCCGAATGATATATTTTTATTGACGCATATGTTTAAATGCTTTTTAGTTTATACTAATCAGTCTAAACCTGACCTACATACCCTTTTATGAGCATGTGTTTTTTAATGCATACTGCCCAATGATTTGCGCTTGAAAATATTTATGCAATCATAGTTTGCAAGTTTTTTATTACACCATTATGATCTTATTATGTTTATTTTTATTGTTTTTATAGTTTATGTAACCATGTCTATTTTAATTAACTGCAGCGACATCCGTTTGTTTATTATTACGTATGCCGGCTGGTGACTTTATAGGTATATGCGTTGTGTGGGTTTATGAGATGAGCGATCGCTCATGGATCCTGGCACATCGTCACTGTCACCTGATATGTGCAGTGAGGTTGAGTACGCCCCCCTCTTCTCCTTATGCTGAGCCGCCACTGAGTTCCCTGTCTGACGTCGTGCGCCTGACATCGGGCTGGATGCTCTGTGATTGGTGGTTAGGATTGGGGCGGGCGATATAAACCTCTCAGTACGCCGTGTAGCCACGCCCTCTGTCGAAGTCAGGATATGACGAAACGCGTGAGGCGTGGCTTACACGACGCCGGAAGTGAGGTATGCGTTCCACCACAGCCTGATCCACAACCAGGAAGTGATTTGTTCCCCTGGATACCGAACCGGCTGATCTTCGGAACGGTGATACGCAACCCTTCCATTTGCTTGATTGACTGCTTCTATTTTGTACGTATATTGGTTGAGGGGTGTTTTGTGAAGATTGTGGGGTTCATCTTAATAAACAGAATTACGCTATGTGCACACTTTTTTTCTTTCTGTTATCTATCTGTTTGGAGTTGTGACCCCCCCTGAACCCCCTGGAGTGGTACTGAGAGAGAGGTGTTGAGGAGATCTTTTTCTCTTGGAGGCTTATTTAACTTGCAGATTTGGTGAGTTTGATCCCCTAGGGGGAGAGTGTCAACACAGGGTGAAATCCTACTGACCGGTGGAAGACGCACACTGTGATACAGCTGTATTATCACTTATGGACATTTTTCTGATCACTTCACAGACTCTTTACCTCTCTGTTTGATTACTTTTGTGCGTAGTTGGCCGCATGGTTTAATTTATCTGTTCTTGATTATCTAATAATACCACATACTGAAAGTAACTCCATAACTGATTATCTGCCCTGTAAATGAGAATCAGCTTTTCCTAATATCATCAGATTTCTTTCATCATTAATCTTCAAAGCCCATATATAGATGGGAAAGGCCAGCAGGTGAGACCAATTTCAAGGAAAAGACATGTTATCAATAATACTGACCGTACTTCTTGGCTCAGCAAGGTTGAAAGATGTTCTGGCCTTCGCTAAAACCCCCCTCAGGCTCTTGTCATGTTGTGATCCAGAGAAAGATAAATGTCTTTTTTATAAGTCAAACAAGATTCCAACATGATTGCAACATCTGGGTTTCTAATGCTGTGTACGGTAGGAGAATCGCCTGACAGCTGGAAGCTGCTGTGAAGGATGTTGGTCCAAATCTGTCTTTCTGGAGCACAACTGTTATCTATACAAACTTAGGAACCATTAAAGGGTCAGTCCGTGCAAAGATATCAGTTATGGGTCTGGGTGTTGTCAACCTTATCATATTCTTCATAATGCAAGGAAGATTTAAATAAACTCTACTTGGATAACATCTAGTCTGCTAATGTACAAGCATAGGCGTGCGCAGCCTATTGCATTAGGGTGTGCACCCGAAAGCTCAAGCACACATACGTGTGTATATGTACTGTATGTATATTCAAAAGTATTGGAACACCTGCCTTTACACACACATGAACTTTAATGACATCCCAGTCTTAGTCCGTAGGGTTCAATACTGAGTTGGCCCGCCCTTTGCAGCTTCAACTCTTCTGGGAAGACTGTCCACAAGGTTTAGGAGTGTGTCTATGGGGATGTTTGACCATTCTTCCAGAAGGGCATTTGTGAGGTCAGGCACTGATGTTGGATGAGAAGGCCTGGGTCACAGTTCTCACTCAAATTCATCCCAAAGGTGTTCTATCGGGTTGAGGTCAGGACTCTGTGCAGGTCAGTCAAGTTCCTCCGCCCCAAACTCACTCATCCATGTCTTTATGGACCTTTCTTTGTGCACTGGTCCAAATCATTTGGTGGAGGGGGGAGGTTATGGTGTGGGGTTGTTTTTCAGGGGTTGGGCTTGGCCCCTTAGTTCCAGTGAAGGTAATTCTTAAGACGTCAGCATACCAAGACATTTTGGACAATTTCATGCTCCCAACTTTGTGGGAACAGTTTGGGGATGGCCCCTTCCTGTTCCAACATGTCTGCACACCAGTGCACAAAGCAAGGTCCATAAAGACATGTACTTAGCAGGGCTGGTGGGAAATAACTTCAAGTGCAATGATTCACATTATAACCGTAACTAAAACATATACAATTAAGTGTAACACTCTAAAAAATAAAAATTCCAAAGTGTGAACCTCCCAACTAAAAAGTTGTTGCACTTGAAGTTAATTTGTATTACAATTATCTGTAGAGGGGTTTCCACCATCCCTGCTAAGGCAACACTTATGAGCACTAATAGGCTGCACTGATTGGCAGCGTTGATGGGCACTAATTGGTAGCACTGATGTGCACAGATAGGCAGCACTGATAGGTGGCACTGATGGACACTGATTGTCAGCACTGATTGGCACTGATAGGCGGCACTGATGGGCACTGATATGCATCATTGATGGGCTCTGATTGGTAGCACTTATGGGCACTGATAGGCTCTGATTTGCATCACTGATTAGCAGCACTGATGGACACTGATTGGCAGTACTGATGGACACTGATTGGCACTGATAGGCAGCACTGATGGACACTGATGGGCACTGATAGGCTGCACTGATGGGCACTGACTGGCAGCACTGATGGGCACTGATAGGTGGCACTGATAGGCAGCACTGATGGACACTAATTGTCAACACTGGCACTGATAGGCAGAACTGATGGGCACTGATATGCAGCACTGATGGGCAGCACTAATGGGCAGCACTTATGGGCACTGATTGGCACTGATAGGCAGCACTGATAGGCAGCATTGGCTGGCACTGATAGGCAGCATTGGTTGGCACTGATTTACAGCATTGGTTGGCACTGATAGGCAGCACTGACTGGCACTGGTTGGCACTGATAGGCAGCATTGGTTGGCACTGATAGGCAGCACTGATTGGCAGCATTGGTTGCACTGAAAAGCAGCACTGGCACTGATTGGCAGCATTGGTTGGCACTGATAGGCAGCATTAGTTGGCACTGATAGGCATCACTGGTCTGCACTGATAGGCAGCACTGGTTTGCACTGGTTGGCACTGATAGGCAGAATTGGTTGGCACTGATAAGCAGCACTGGTACGGATAGGCAGTACTGGTTGGCACTGATTGGCAGCATTGGTTGGCACTGATTGGCAGCATTGGTTGGCACTGATAGGCAGAATTGGTTGGCAGTGATAAGCAGCACTGGCACGGATAGGCAGTACTGGTTGGCACTGATAGGCAGCATTGGCACTGATAGGCAGCATTGGTTGGCACTGATAAGCAGCACTGGCACTGATAGGCAGCATTGGTTGGCACTGATAAGCAGCACTGGCACTGATAGGCAGCATTGGTTGGCACTGATAGGCAGCACTGGTTTGCACTGATAGACAGCACTGGTTTGCACTGATTGGCACTGATAGGCAGAATTGGTTGGCACTGATAAGCAGCACTGGCACTGATTGGCAGTACTGGTTGGCACTGATTGGCAGCATTGGTTGGCACTGATTGGCAGCATTGGTTGGCACTGATAGGCAGCATTGGGTGGCACAGATAGGGGAGAGGAGTTTCACATTCAGGAGATCGTTAGAATTGCCAGAGCTGTTCAGAGTATGAAACTGTCAGATAATCACACTGCATGCAGGGAGAGAGACCAGCTGTTAAAAGTCAGCGGTGATGTTGGTGGTGGGGGGGACTGAAAAGTTACCAAACACCAGCCAATAGGATGGGTCTGGGCGGGCCGCTACATTTCTCTGGCTCCGCCCCCTCTCTGAAGCAACCCAATCATTGGCTGGTGTTGGTGCTTGGTCCCGCCCACCCCCGACATCGTGGCTGAGCTGTGATGACTTACAACTCAGCCGCGATGTCGGCTATAAAGTGCTATAAACACCAGCCAATGTTTGAGCTGCTTCAGAGAGGGGTGGGGCCACATAAATGTAGCCGCCCGCCCAGACCCCATCCCATTGGCTGGTGTTTAATGGCCGTTCGGTCCCGCCCACCCCCGACATCACCCCGACATTCTGACAGCTGGTGTCTCTCCCTGCTTGCAGTGTCATTAGCTGACAGTTTCATACACTGAACAGCTCTGGCAATTCTCACGATCTGCTGCCTGTGAAACTGTTTCACAGGCAGCGCGGGCCACACACTCTCTTGGATGCAGCATTTTGGAGCAAATCTCTGGAGACAGCATGGGGTGATTAGGGTGTGCCCAGGCACACCCGGCGCACGCCTATGTGTACAAGTGTGAAGTTAGACTAGAGCGGGGAATTACATTCCTAATTTATACAGGAAGAGCTGTGCAGGCTACCAAAAGGTCCGTCCGTAAGGTCGAAAAAAGACAATAGTTCATCCAGTTCAATCTGAGTAGGTGCATGTGTATCAATGTCTATAATGATTTCCCATATCCCTGTATGTTGTGTCCTTTAAGATGTACATCTTATGCCCCGTACACACGATCGGACTTTCCGACAACAAAACCGTGGAATTTTGCGAACGTAGTGACATACAAGACGTACGGCGAGCCGATAAAAAGGAAGTTCAATAGTCACGCGTCACCCTTTGGGCTCCTTCTGCTAATGTTGTGTTTGGTTAGCATTGATTCCGGGCATGCGTGGACTTTTGTGCGACGGACTTGTGTACACACGATCGGAAAGTCTGACACCAAAAATTTGAGAACCTGCTAGCCAACATTTGTTGGCGGAAAGTCTGACAACAAATGTTTGATGGAGCATACACACAGTCGGACTTTCCGCCAACAAGCTCACATCCAACATTTGTTGTCAGAAAATCCCATTGTGTGTACGTGGTAGAAGAGTCTTTTACTCCATACTCCCCACAGCCACCATCAGTTGTGGGAGAGAGTTCCACATCCTTATTGCCCTAACAGTAAAGAACCCCCTACGCAGTTTAAGGTTAAACCGCTTCTCCTCTAGTCTCATTGTGTGGCCCCCCGTGTCCCTTTACTCTCCCTAGGAATAGTTTATTTCCTATGCTGGGATCCCCATTGAGATATTTGTAGATCGCTATCATGACCCCTCTCAAGCGTCTCATCTCCAGAGAGAATACATTTCGTGTTTGCAGCCGTTCCTTGTAATTGAGGTCCTCCACTCTGCTTATTAGTTTTGTTGCCCTTCTTTGAACTCTCTCCAGCTCCAGCACATCCCTTTCGGAGAACTGGTGACCAAATGAAGAAGACACTGCTCTCCCAACAAGCCACCAACACATGAGAATCAATATTGGCTTCAGCCTGCATGTCCCTGCCAAAAGGCCATGCCCTCAGGTGGGTTTCACTGTGCCCACCAGGGCTTAATTGTTGGGTATTATTTGTACCCTGAAGCTGATCTTGATCCTGATGTTATGGTAGCTGGTTGGGAGAGTGGTGTCTTCTTCCTCCGTTTAAAATCCCCTTTTAGCCACGTTTGCATGCCGCGTTTAGCCTCGCTTAGCAGCGTTTTACCGCGTTTGCGTCTAGAAGCGTTTAGTTAAGATAACATCATAAGACCCTCCCCAAGCTCAAAAAACAGTATTATTTAACTATTTCAGCCATTTTGTGAGACCAGAGTGAGTAGCAGCAGCTGAGAGAGCAGCAGTGTACTTGTATTTAGCATGTCACTTGCCACGTCGCCTGCCACACGTTGCAGATTGTCCACTTGCTACATCACCTGCCACAAGTTGTGGATTGTTCACTTACCACGTGCGACAGTGGGCCAGGGATCTTCTCCCCACACCCGCTGTCACTATTTGAAAAGAGCGCGGCCGTGCAGGGGTCCACCCACACGGCCACTCGTTCACTCACAAAGTTCTACCAGTACAGACAGCTTTAGCGGCTGACGGCTTGTACTTCTCATTGAACTGCCAGAGCCCTGTTGAGCGCTCTAGGTAGTTGATTGTTTCTTCCAGTCATTGCGTAAATGCCTGAGTGATGGGGGGGGGCGCTAGGCCACTAATTATTGCTTACTTAAATGCATAGTGAATAAACATATCCATAAATAAAAAAATCTTAAGTGTATCAGTGCCACTGAACCACTTGAAAAAAAGTTGTGTGCATCTATATTGAATATCTGTGTACAAATAGTGCATATGTCAAACAATTGAGTTTGCAACCATATATTCACTACATGTTCTGAAACAAAAAATGAATAGAAACATTTAAAACATGATAAAAAATCACAAAAGAAAGTCCAATGTGCAAAACAAAAAAGAACATCAAAGAGTGCTTCTTCCACTGTAGAGATGAACCACCTTCACCGACTACGTTGTACACCCAAAGTGCTCTGTAAGTGGATGTCTGCTTACCAGAAGTTGTTGACCTTATTAATTAAAAGAAGGTCAAGTATAGCCTTTAGCAAGAAATGACTTGCTGCAGTTAGATGCAGTTAGATGGATGAGCCGTGTGGGAAACCTTTCCTCTCCCCCAGTGTGGGTAACCAGAAATATATATAGGAAGGATACAAAAAACTGGAATAGTGTAATCTCATTTATTGAAGAATTAAATAAAATCAAAAGCCAAGTGGCTGCTTACATAAAAAGTGCCTTCACCTGGCACTGAGGCTGTTGCACTCGTCTGTGATTGAAAGCCCCGCTCTGCGCGTGGTGGCTGGCGTGCGTCCACCGCCAGCTGCCGACAACCAGAGGGACCGGAATTGTGGACCAGATCGCATAACCAGGCACGCCACGACGTACGTTTCGTATCACATCTTCAGGAGGCGTGTCTGGTTACTATGTATGCATACTTAAAGTGGAGTTCCACCCAAAAAAAAAAACTACATTAAAAATCCTAAAAAAAAATACAAAAAAACATTTGGATATTTTTTTTTTTTTACTTACCTCTAAATGCCTGTTGCTAGGGGGTCCCTCATAGTCTGCCTCTTCCAGTGCCTGGGCTGGTGACATCACTTCCCCCTCGGCACAGGAAGGGCTCAGCTCTACTCCCTCCCTCCTGTCAATCATCTGGGACCCATTACAGGTCCCAGGTGACTGAGCGGCCAATCACAGCACGCGGCGCCGCTCGTGCATGCGCAGTGGGTGCCAGGCTGTGAAGCCACAGCCCGGTGCCCACAGTTGCAATGCCGGCGCCGCTGAACGGAGAGGGAGACGAGCGGCGCTGGACCCTGGGACAGGTAAGTGTCCAATTAAAAGTCAGCAGCTGCAGTATTTGTAGCTGCTGACTTTTAATTTTTATTTTTTTTTGACTGGACCTCCTCTTTAAATAGTCAGAGAGCTTGACCAATAAGAATATAGATTGTATAGTTGCTAGGCAGTTTAGATAATCAGAGAGCTTGACCAATGAAACTTAAGATTGATTAGTTGCTAGGCAGTTTGCCAGCCTCAATGCCGGTCATAGGCAAACTTGAAAGACATACATCACGTGCCATATCACTGGAGCTGGAACTGCAAGGCACTACATATACAAGAAATCTCTCCTCTATAAATTGTATATATTCAAAATCCATTAGGAATTGATACAATTAAAAATATTGAACCTAAACATATAAAAAATTGAGAATAAAAATTAAAAATGATAATAAAAACAAAATAAATACAACTAGTATATTACCAATGGAAAAATATGTGAAGTATATATACCAGTTGGTACTCCCCCATATAGGGGAACGGGAAGAAGGTCCCAAAGAGTTTGTGTGATTTTAATTATTTGTATTTATTGTTTGATAGATTGTTAACCTCCTCTTTTAATTATTCACCCTCACCTTATTCATTAGTCAAAAAACAATTTAAATCTAGTTCTATATTGAGTCCCAATGGCTGCATCGAATTAAGGCGATACAGCCACTGAGTCTCATTTTGGGAAATGGCTTTCTTCAGATCTGTGCCTCTCCAATTGGGAGTAACTCTGTCTATGCCATAAAACATAAGAAGACGAGGGACCCATTGCGGCAAAGATGGAAGTGTCTAGAGACACTGTGATTCAAAAAACCTTTAGCAATGTTTGTCACATGTCCAACGCCATAGTTGAGACCCTCTGTCTCTTGGCTTCTGGCTGGGGCACCACTGACCTCTGGGTGAAACCCTCTCCTGGCTTCTGGCTGGGGCTCCTCTGACCCCTCAGTTGAGACCCTCTGTCTCTTGGCTTCTGACTGGGGCACCACTGACCCCTGGATGATACCCTCTGTCTTCTGGCTTCTGATTGGGGTTCTTCCAACGCCATAGTTGAGACCCTCTGTCTCTTGGCTTCTGGCTGGGGCACCATTGACCTCTGGGTGGGACCCTCTCCTGGCTTCTGGCTGGGGCTCCTCTAACACCTCCTGCGCGATTTGCCGTAGGTGTACGTCGGCTGCTTTAAGAGCGATAGGGGGCGCACACTGGAGCTGATGCGCGTGGCCGGTGGCCGCGGTGTCCGCCAGCCACCCACGATCGCTCCACAGAAATCCAGAACGGGGATCTGTCAATGTAAACAGACAGATCCCCATTCTGACAGAGGAGGAGAGAGAGAGATCTGCTGTCCCTAGTAATTAGGAACAGCAATCTTTTTTCCTCCTCCAGTCAGCCCCCCCCCCAGTTAGAAACACCCCCCAGGGAACACCTAACCCCTTGATCGCTCCTTCCCTGCCAGTGTCATTTACACAGTAATCACTGCATCTTTTTAGCACTGATCGCTGTATGAATGTCACTGGTCCCAAAAAAGTGTCCGATCTGTCTGACGCATTGTCGCAGTCCCACAAAAAAATTGCAGATCGCTGCCATTACTAGTAAAAAAAAAAAAATTATTATAAAAATGCCATAAATCCATCCCCTATTTTGTACAGGGCCATCTTTAAGGCATACTATGCCAGTTTAAATTACCTTGTCCCTTGAAGTTTTAGTTCTGTGCTGTGTGCTGATATCTCAGTGTGAAGTTCTGTTACTAATGCTGCCCAGCTTTGCCCTATTGTCATGTACAGATGACTCACCTGCAGACCCTGTGTTTACATGTAAATAGTGACAGCATTATTATGTTAATAGCGTTGGACCGTGTACATTGATATGTAAATAGAGGCAGCATTCATATGTATATCATGCCTACCTGAGTACAGTCTAGCAACCAATCAGTGAGCAGTACTAAAGTGCAGTAACCTCTAGCAACCAATCAGTGAGCAGTATTGATGTACAGTAATCTCTAGCAACCAATTAAAAAGCAGACGCCACGTGCTGAAAGCTCTAGCAACTAAACCAGTGATCCATAATGTGTGCTGTTACCTCTAGCAGCCAGTCAGTGAGCGGTAATGATACACTGTAACCTCTAGCAACCAATCGCAATCACTACCTGATCTAATTTAGTAAACTGATTTTGAGTCTAGCTGCTATTGTATGTCTCAAAGCAGGTGGAGCACAAAATTGCGTGGGAGGGGGCCAAATAAAATGTCTGCCCAGGGTCCAATCAATAGTAAAGATGGCCTTGATTTTGTAGACGCTATAAATTATGCACAAATCAATCAATATACGCTTATTGCGATTTTTTTTTACCAAAAATATGTAGAAGAATACATATTGGCTTAAACTGATATCCTAAATTTTTGGATATTTATTATAGCAAAAAGTAAAAAATATTGTTTTTTTTTTTTTAAATTGTTGCTCAATTTTTACGTATAGCGCAAAAAATAAAAACCGCAGCGGTGATCAAATACCACCAAATGAAAGCTCTATTTGTGGGGTAAAAAAGGACGTCAATTTTATCTGGGTACAGCGTCGCTCGACCGCGCAATTGTCAGTTAAAGCGACGCAGTGCCGTATCGCAAAAAATGGCCTGGTCAGGAAGGGGGCAAATCCTTCCGTGGTTAAAATCGATGACAGACAAACAACTTCAGATTAATGAAAACAATCATCATACTTTTATCTGCATTGGGAATTAATATTTTATAAACATTCATTGCAGAGTATCACCTCTAGGGCAGTGCTGTAGGTCATATAGCTTATAAATGATCATGGAATGACTAATTGCACATCTATATAAAATGACCATCCGTGATACAACTGACAATGTTTTGATTTATTTCAACAAATTTTGTTTTCTGATACATTTTACTACACATGGATTGCTTTATTTTTAACAAATTGTTTCATTTTTGTAAAATATTTCACACGGCATTGAGTGAGTTCTGCTATCTTCTATTCAAGTATAAACATTAATCATCATCTTCACATTGTATACTGTATATGTAGTAATAAAAAAGTGTATGTAAAGCCAAATTTATTTAATTTATTTTTTTATATTTTACATAGAGTTGGAAATAGTTAAGACCATATAATTTTTTTTTTGTTTTGTGTCCTGCTGGGCAGACTTATCTTCATATCCTGCCCCAGAGACTCAGCAGGAAAAAAAAAAAGCAAAAATGAGGGGATATCCAATCTTAGATAGTTGTCACCAGAACAGGTTACCCCATTTTAAGATTTCTCATCACTTCTTGTTACTGTGACAAAAATGTTTAATACAGTATTATCCATCACTTTTTTGCGTTGGAGAAAATTATCATCAGGACTAGGGATGAGCTTCGAGTTCGAGTCGAACTCATGTTCGACTCGAACATTGGCTGTTCGCAAGTTCGCCGAACAGCGAACAATTTGGGGTGTTCGCGGCAAATTCGAATGCCGCAGAACACCCTTTAAAAGTCTATGGGAGAAATCAAAAGTGCTAATTTTAAAGGCTTATATGCAAGTTATTGTCATAAAAAGTGTTTGGGGACCCGGGTGGATCAATGCAATGGATCAATGCAAAAAAAAGTTTTAAAAACGGACGTTTTTTCAGGAGCAGTGATTTTAATAATGCTTAAAGTCAAACAATAAAAGTGTAATATCCCTTTAAATTTCGTACCTGGGGGGTGTCTATAGTATGCCTGTAAAGGGGCGCATGTTTCCCGTGTTTAGAACAGTCTGACAGCAAAATGCCATTTCGAAGGAAAAAAACCCATTTAAAACTACTCGCGGCTATTGCATTGCCGACAATACACATAGAAGTTCATTGATAAAAACGGCATGGGAATTCCCCACAGGGAAACCCCGAACCAAAATTTAAAAAAAAAAATGACGTGGGAGTCCCCCTAAATTCCATACCAGGCCCTTCAGGTCCGGTATGGATATTAAGGGGAACCCCGGGCAAAATTTTTTAAAAAAATGACGTGGGTTCCCCCCAAAAATCCATACCAGACCCTTATCTGAGCACGCAACCTGGCAGGCTGCAGGAAAAGAGGGGGGGACGAGAGTGCGCCCCTCCCCTCCTGAACCGTACCAGGCCACATGCCCTCAACATTGGGAGGGTGCTTTGGGGTAGCCCCCCAAAACACCTTGTCCCCATGTTGATGAGGACAAGGGCCTCATCCCCACAACCCTGGCCGGTGGTTGTGAGGGTCTGCGGGCGGGGGGCTTATCGGAATCTGGAAGCCCCCTTTAACAAGGGGACTCCCAGATCCCGGCCCCCCCCTGTCTGAAATGTTAAGGGGGTACTTACCCCTACCATTTCACTAAAAAACTGTCAAAAATGTTAAAAATGACAAGAGACAGTTTTTGACAATTCCTTTATTTAAATGCTTCTTCTTTCTTCTATCTTCCTTCATCTTCTTCTGGTTCTTCTGGCTCTTCTGGTTCTTCCTCCGGCGTTCTCGTCCAGCATCTCCTCTGCGGCGTCTTCTATCTTCTTCTCCTCGGGCCGCTCCACACCCATGGCATGGGGGAGGCTCCCGCTCTTCTCTTCATCTTCTTCTTCATCCTCTTCTCTTCTTCCTTCTTCTCTTCTTCTCTTCTTCATTTTCTTCTCCGGGCCGCTCCGCATCCATGCTGGCATGGAGGGAGGCTCCCGCTGTGTGACGGCATCTCCTCATCTGACGGTTCTTAAATAATGGGGGGCGGGGCCACCCGGTGACCCCGCCCCCTCTGACGCACGGGACATGATGGGACTTCCCTGTGGCATTCCCCGTGACATCACAGGGAAGTCCTGTCAAGTCACCGTGCGTCAGAGAGGGGCGGGGTCACCGGGTGGCCCCGCCCCCCGTTATTTAAGAACCGTCAGACGAGGAGACGCCGTCACACAGCGGGAGCCTCCCTCCATGCCAGCATGGGTGCGGAGTGGCCCGGAGAAGAAAATTAAGAATAGAAGAAGAGAAGAAGGAAGAGGTGAAGAGGATGAAGAAGAAGATGAAGAGAAGAGCGGGAGCCTCCCCCCATGCCATGGGTGCGGAGCGGCCCGAGTAGAAGAAGATAGAAGACGCCGCGGAGGAGATGCTGGACGAGAACGCCTGAGGAAGAACCAGAAGAGCCAGAAGAACCAGAAGAAGAAGAAGATGAAGGAAGATAGAAGAAAGAAGAAGCATTTAAATAAAGGAATTGTCAAAAACTGTCTCTTGTCATTTTTAACATTTTTGACAGTTTTTTAGTGAAATGGTAGGGGTAAGTACCCCCTTACCATTTCACACAGGGGGGGGGGGCGGGATCTGGGGGTCCCCTTGTTAAAGGGGGCTTCCAGATTCTGATAAGCCCCCCGCCCGCAGACCCCCACAACCACCGGCCAGGGTTGTGGGGATGAGGCCCTTGTCCTTATCAACATGGGGACAAGGTGTTTTGGGGGGCTACCCCAAAGCATCCTCCCAATGTTGAGGGCATGTGGCCTGGTACGGTTCAGGAGGGGGGGGCGCACTCTCATCCCCCCTCTTTTCCTGCGGCCTGCCAGGTTGCGTGCTCGGATAAGGGTCTGGTATGGATTCTTGGGGGGACCCCACACCGTTTTTTTTTTTTTGGCGCGGGGTTCCCCTTAAAATCCATACCAGACCTGAAGGGTCTGGTATGGAATTTAGGGGAACCCCACGTCATTTTTTTTTTAAATTTTGGCCGGGGTTCCCCTTAATATCCATACCAGACCTGAAGGGCCTGGTATGGAATTTAGGGGGACTCCCACGTCATTTTTTTTTTAAAATTTTGGTTCGGGGTTCCCCTTTGGGGAATTCCCATGCCGTTTTTATCAATGAACTTCTATGTGTATAGTCGGCAATGCAATAGCCGCGAGTAGTTTTAAATGGGTTTTTTTCCTTCGAAATGTCATTTTGCTGTCAGACTGTTCTAAACACGGGAAACATGCGCCCCTTTACAGGCATACTATAGACACCCCCCAGGTACGAAATTTAAAGGGATATTACACTTTTATTGTTTGACTTTAAGCATTATTAAAATCACTGCTCCTGAAGAAACGGCCATTTTTAAAACTTTTTTTTGCATTGATCCATGTCCCCTGGGGCAGGACCCGGGTCCCCAAACACTTTTTATGACAATAACTTGCATATAAGCCTTTAAAATTAGCACTTTTGATTATTCATGTTCGTGTCCCATAGACTTTAACGGTGTTCGCGTGTTCGAGCGAACTTTTTTCCTGTTCGCATGTTCTGAGGCGAACCGAACAGGGGGGTGTTCGGCTCATCCCTAATCAGGACCAATAGAAAAGGAGAATCTCTCCAACCAGGACACAGTCAGTGATAAAATATCTGCTTCTAACCTTTCCACATTTGATCCAAAAATGAAAAGATTCTGATCACGATTTGAAATAACGGCATATCGCGGGACGCCCCGTGCGATCCCAGTCACTTCCAATGGCACCCCCCTGATGGTGGCGCAATTTTGCCATGATTTGACAACCACGGTAAAATCACGCATACAGAATCGCGGGACGTCTGTCTTTAGGGTGACAGGCTTCGATCGATTCTGTCTGCTCGATTTTACCGTGGTTGTCGCCCGACGAATCACGTCAAAAAGCGCTCCACCACGATCGGGGTGCCATCGGAAGTGACGGGGATCGCACGGGCATCCCGTGATTTGCCGCTATTTCGAATTGTGGGCAGAGCCTTATTTTTTACATTTTATTTATTTACTTATTCAACATTATTGCAATCACAAGGGATAAACAAGTGATAGCTTGGGCATTGACAGTTTCTATTTATTGAGACCCCCGATCCCTCCTCTTCCCTCCAAGTTAGGTTTGATTGGCTGTCTTCCTGGTAAGCAAAGATCTGAAACCAAAAATGACGAAATCCTCATCGCTTCTGGCTTCATTCTTCAAACAGGATGGAGGAGGAATGAATGTTCCTCCTTCTCTCTTGTGCTTAGCTGACCTAACTTCTTGAAGTAGTCCTGGGCTCCCTGGTGGTACGGGAATGGTGGCTGATTGCGGCAGCAGGGGGGTGGCCCCTTTCCGAGCTCTGTAAAAGTGATTGGGTGGCTGTAGAGCCACTGGGAATAACTTTTACAGAAAAGACGATTGCTGGATGAAAACTTTGATGGCAGGATCAGGGCTGCAGTTGCTTTTACCTTACTGGACAGTGTAGAGCTCTCTTCAATTGTTATATTCCCAAAATATCAACTGCCTGTACCAGGAGACAAATAACGAATGTATGTTTTTCTTTAGTGACTTTAATGATTTATCTCCTTTTTTTTTGCGGTATTTCCCTAAAATTCAATATCTTACTTTGATGAATTTTAGGGCTGTTACTGATTAAAATTTTCGTGTTCGATTAATCGATTTTTTTTAAAATCGATTAATCGACTATTTTCGATTAATTATAACGCACATACAGATCCAACTACTTTTAGCTGATTTAGCACTGTTGTTATGGCAACGGACATAGCGGGGCATGGCTAGGACATCACACGTCATAAACTCAGCCTTACCGTGCCCATAATCGCAGCCTTACCATGCCCATAATGCAGCCTCACCGTTCCCATAATGCTGTCTCACCGTGCCCATAATCGCAGCCTCGCTGTGCCTATAATCGCAGTCTCACTGTGCCCATAATGCTGTCTCACCTTGCCCATAATTCTGTCTCACCGTGCCCATAATGCTGTCTCACCGTGACCATAATCGCAGCCTCGCCGTGCCCATAATGCTGTCTCACCGTGCCCATAATCGCAGCCTCGCCGTGCCCATAATGCTTTCTCACCGTGCCCATAATCGCAGCCTCGCTGGGCCTATAATGGCAGCCTCACCGTGCCCATAATACAGTCTCACCGCGCCCATAATACAGTCTCACCATGCCCATAATGCAGTCTCACTGTGCCCATAATCGCAGCCTCACTGTAGTCAGTTCCTGTGCCTGGATTACACAGTCTGCGGGCATCTCCCGCTGTGTGTCTCGGAGCTGAGTGTGAAAACAGAAGACAGAACACTGCGTCTATCACACAAGCTGATCTAGGATGAGGGCGGGACTTTTCTCACAGCGCGGCCAAAGTTTTCACACTCAGCTCGGAGACACACAGTGGGAGATGCCCGCACAGGGCCGATCCTAGGGTCACAGACGCCTGGGTGCAGAAATATTTCTGGCGCCCCCACGTGGGCGTGGTCATCTTACCAACTCCTCCCCTTTACAAATGTTTATATGGCAACAACTCAAACACAGAGATGTTCCCCTAAGAACTCTTCGTTACCCTGGGATCCTCCCATGATCTTTGAACAATAAAGAAAATACAGGAAGAGGGTACACTAATAAGACCTGGAGGGGGGTCTCTCTGATGGATACAGAGAGGGCTTCTGTTAGAGAATCTGTTAGAAAGAGCCCCCAGACATAGTACAGGAGATGGTCAGAGACTGCAGACATAGAGGAGATGATCAGAGACTGCGGACATAATACAGGAGATGATCGGAGACTGCAGACATAATACAGGAGATGATCAGAGATTGCAGACATAATACAGGAGATGATCAGAGACTGCAGACATAGTACAGGAGATGATCAGAGACTGCAGACATAATACAGGAGATGATCAGAGACTGCAGACATAATACAGGAGATGATCAGAGACTGCAGACATAATACAGGAGATGGTCAGAGACTGCAGACATATTACAGGAGATGGTCAGAGACTGCAGACATAGTACAGGAGATGATCAGAGACTGCAGACATGGTACAGGAGAGGATCAGAGACTGCAGACATAGTACAGGAGATGGTCTGAGACTGCAGACATAATACAGGAGATGGTCAGAGACTGCAGATATAGTACATGAGATGATCAGAGACTGCAGACATAGTACAGGAGATGATCAGAGACTGCAGACATACTACAGGAGATGGTCAGAGACTGGGGATATAATATAGGAGACGGTCAGAGACTGCAGACATACTACAGGAGACGGTCAGAGACTGCAGACATACTATAGGAGATGGTCAGAGACTGCAGACATAGTACAGAAGATGGTCAGAGACTGCAGACATACTACAGGAGATAGTCAGAGACTGCGGACATGATACAAGAGATGGTCAGAGACTGCAGACATGTTACAAGAGATGGTCAGAGACTGCAGATATGATACAAGAGATGGTCAGAGACTGCAGACATGATACAAGAGATGGTCAGAGACTGCAGACATGTTACAAGAGATGATCAGAGACTGCAGTTCCTATGGACGTTAGTAGATAATGGCCGATCTGCCCTCTCACCTGACCCAGCGATACAGCAACAACGGTTAATCTGATCAGGAGTCAGCTCACTCTGAATTGCCCGTGGTGACTCCGCTGGGTAGAGCCCAGATCTGTATTCTGGCAATGACTCTATTCCTTTCTCCGGCAGTGATGGCGCCAGGCTGTGTGGCTTTCCCTCTGGTGGCGCAGGGCAGTGGGGTTATCTCTCTGATGGTGTTCCCTCAGCACTGCCCTCTCCCTCTGGAGTCCTGGGTGCACTTCCCTGAAAGCTTTCCCGGGCTCCTGGCTCTCTCTCTCTCCCATTCAGCTGAGCATGCTGTGTGGGCTGCAGTTTGCATGTTACAGTGGGGCTGCCAGTCCTTGGGACTACATGTCCCACAATCCTCTTCTTTGCTCCTTTTTTTTTCTTCCCTGGCCAATATGAAGGCGGAGGAAGAAACATAGTGCACCGCTCACTAGTACAGCAGCAAGCACGAGGAGGAGAAGGAGAGGGGAAACAAGAGCCCGCGGCTGCAGTGGCATCACTGGGGTTGGTGTCACCCGGTGCGGTAAAACATGGTATCACCCCCTCCACCAACTATAGTCACCCCTCAGTACAGACCCCCCTCCACTAAGTATAGACCCCCCTCCGTCAGTGCAGACCCCCCACTAAGTATAAAAACCTCCCTCAGTATATACTCCCCCAGGACAAAACACCCCCCTTTATCAGAATAGACCCCCCTCAGGACAAATCACCCCCCCTCCATTAGTACAGACCCCCCTTCAGGACAAACCACCCCCCTCTATTAGTACAGACTCCTCCAGGACAAATCAACCCCCCTCCATTAGTTCAGACCCCCCTCAGGACAAACCACCCTCTCCATTAGTACAGAACCACCCCCCCTCCATTAGTACAGAACCCCCCAGAACAAACCACCCCCCTCCATTAGTACAGACCCCCCTCAGGACAAACCACCCCCTCCATTAGTACAGAACCACCTCCCTCCATTAGTACAGAACCCCCCAGAACAAACCACCACCTCCGTTAGTACAGACCCTCCTCAGGACAAACCAACCCCCTCCATTAGTACAGACCCCCAGGACAAACCACCCCCCCTCCATTAGTACAGACCCCCCAGGACAAACCTCCCCCCTCCATTAGTACAGACCCCCCAGGACAAACCACCCCCCTCCATTAGTACAGACCACCCCCCAGGACAAACCACCCCCCCTCTCTTAGTACAGACCCCCCAGGGCAAACCACCCCCTCCATTAGTACAGACCCCCCCAGGACAAACCCCCCCCCCCCATTAGTACAGACCCCCCAGGACAAACCACCCCCCCCTCCATTAGTACAGACCCCCCCAGGACAAACCACCCCCCCTCCATTAGTACAGACCCCCCCCAGGACAAACCACCCCCCTCCATTAGTACAGACCCCCCTCAGGACAAACCACCCCCTCTCCATTAGTTCAGACCCCCCAGGACAAACCACCCCCCCTACATTAGTATAGACCCCCCAGGACAAATCACCCCCCTACATTAGTTTAGACTCCCCAGGACAAACCACCCCCCTACATTAGTACAGACCCCCAGGACAAACCCCCCCCCCTACATTAGTCCAGACCCCCCAGGACAAATCACCCCCCCCCTACATTAGTACAGACCCCCCCAGGACAAACCACCCCCCCTACATTAGTACAGACCCCCCAGGACAAATCACCTCCCCTACATTAGTATAGACCCCCCAGGACAAACCACCCCCCCCACATTAGTACAGACCCCCTCCCCTCCTCCATTAGGCTAATTAAAAACACCCGGGTGGCAGCTGGAGAGGAGAGGATGGTGTGCAGCCGCGCAGCCCGGGTGGAGAACAGAGCGTGTCAGGCTTGGGCAGCAGGCAGGACTCAGAGTTACACACAGGAGAAGTGGAACACGTCGGGCTCGGACCGCCCCCCCCCCCCGTGATGTCACTGCGTGGCCGCGGCTGGTCTCTCTCTGAACACAGAGACAGCCGCTCTGGTCTCCGGCTGTCTCGCTCTCCTCCTCTGACAGGAGGAGGGAGGGGGGATGGGCACAGCAGTGGCAGTGGCGGTGACTGGCGGAGAGAGCCGCCTACAGACAAGGAGAGGAGGAGGGAGGAGAGCACTCTGGCGCTTCAGCGCCCCCACCTCTGTTGCACCTGGGTGCACTGCACCCCCTGCACCCCGGCCAGGATCGGCCCTGTGCCCGCATACTGTGTGTGTCATACTGTGTATGACATATAGTGGAGGAGGAGGGAGCAGAGCGGTGCGCTGCAGCCACAGCTTGGTCCAAAGCGGCCCCAGGGCAGGCAGCCTACCGATCAAAAAAATTTTGATCGATCAAAAAAATTAACGATTAATCGAAGAATTCATTGTTAATTTCCGCAGCCCTAATGAATTTACGTTTTTATTATTACATACAGTTGTGTGAAAAAGTATTTGCCCCCTTCCTGATTTTTTTATTTTTTTGCATATTTCTCCCACTTAAATGATTCAGATCATCAAACAAATTTTATTATTACACAAAGATAACCCAAGGAAATCCAAGATGCAGTTTTTAAATTTTTATTTCATTTATTAGGCGAAAAAAGCTGTTCAAACCTGCCTGGCCCTATGTAAAAAAGTAATTGCCCCTCCCATGCTGAATCATGAATGAACTGTGATTAACCACAATTTTTTGGAAGACTGAGTTCAATTTCACTTGCCACACTCAGGCCTGATTACTGCCAGACCTGTTAAATCAAGAAATTACATAAATAGAAGCTGTCTGACAAAGTGACGCATGCTAACAGATCACAGAAGGCCACACATCATGCCACAATCTAAAAAAATTAAAGAACAGATTAGAAACAAAGTAATGTACATGAATCGGTCTAGGAAGGGTTTCAAAGCCATTTCTAATGCCGCATACACACGGTCGGACTTTCCGGCAGGAAAAAGCCAACGGAATCGTTTCATTGGACATTTTTTTTGAAAATTCTGACGGACCTAGAAATAGAACATGTTTTAAATCTTTCCGATGGAATCAGTTCGCTCGTGTCTATGCTGTTCTGACGGACCAAAAACGAAGCATGCTCTGAAGTACGAGACGGCAACTATTGGCTACTCGCTATTGAACTTCCTTTTTCTAGTCCCGTCGTGCGTGTTGTACATCGCCGCGTTCTAGATGGTCAGACTTTGGTGTGATCGTGTGTAGGCAAGACAGTTTCAGCGAAACTCCGTCGGAACTCCATCGGAAAGTCCTTCAGAGTTTATTCTGACGGAAAAACCGGTCATGTGTACGCGGCATAAGGCTTTGGAACTCCAGTGAACCACGGGGAGAGCCATTATCCACAAATGGACATAACTTGGAACAGTGATGAACCTTCCCAGGAGTGGCCGGCCTACAAAAATTACTCCAAAAGCATGACAACGACTCATCCAGGAGGTCATAAAAGAACTAAGAACAACATCTAAAATACTGTAGGCCTCACTTGCCTCAGGCAAGATCAGTGTTCATGATTCAACAAAAAGAAGGAGACTGGGCAAAAATGGCATCCATGGGAGAGTTCCAATGCCAAAGCCACTGCTGACCAAAAAGAACACAAAGGCTCATCTCACATTTACCAAAAAGCATCTTGATTACCCCCAAGACTTTTAATCTGTGGACTGATGAGACAAAAATTTTACTTTTTGGAAGGCGTACGTCTCGTTACATCTGGCATAAAACTAATACAGCATTTCATAACAAGAACATCATACAAACAGTCAGACATGGTGGTGGTAACGTGGTGGTCTGGGGCTGCTTTGCGGCTTCAGGACCTGGACGACTTACCATAATTGATGGAACAATGAATTCTGAGCTCTACCAGAAAATCCTAAAGGAGAATGTCCGGCCATCAGTTTGTGACCTCAAGCTCAAGTGCACTTGGGCTATGCAGCAGGACAATGATCTGAAACACAACAGCAAGTCCACCTCCAAATGCTTCAAAAGCAAAATTTAGCTTTTGAAGTGGCCTAGTCAAAGCCCGGACTTAAATCCAATTGAGATGCTGTATTATGACCTTACACAGGCCGTTCATGCTGGAAAACCCTCCTAAGTGGCTGATTTAAAACAATTCTGCAAAGAAGAGTGGGCCAAATTTGCTCCACAGCAATGTCAAAGGCTTATTGCCAGTTATCGCAAACGCTTGAATTGCAGTTGTTGCCGCCAAGGGTGGCACAACCAGTTATAAGGTTTAGGGGGCAATTACTTTTTAACATAAAGTCAGGCAGGTTTGGACAGCTTTGTTGCCTTAATAAATGAAACCATCATTTAAAAACTGCATTTTGTATTTACTCAGGTTATCTTTGTGTAATAATAAAATTTGTTTGAGGATATGTGTCATTTAAGCGTGACAAATATGCAAAAAAAATAAAAAATCAGAAAGGGGCAAATACTTTTTTCACACAACTGTAGTTACCTAATTGGTGAGGTTGAAAAAGGACACAATCCATTAAGTCCAACCTATGTGTGTGAATATATGTCAGTATTACATTGTATATTCCTGTATGTTGCGGTCGCTTAAGTGCCTATCTAATAGTTTTTTGAAATTATCGATGTCCCCCCACTGAAACCACCACCTGTGGAAGAGAATTCCACATTCTTACAGCTTTTACGGTAAAGAACCCTCTGCGCAGTTTAAGGTTAACCACTTCTCTTCTCTCTGAATGGCCGCGTATCTTTTTCATTTCCCTTTCGCGGAAAAGTTTTATCCCTATTGTGGGGTCACCAGTACGGTATTTCTACATTGAAATCATTTCCCCTCTCAAGCGTCTCTTCTCCAGAGAGAATAGGTTCAGTGTTTGTAATCTTTCCTAATAGCTGAGATCCTCCAGTCCCTTTATTAGCTTTGTTGCCCTTCTTTGTTCTCGCTCCATTTCCAGTACATCCTTCCTGAGGACTGGTGCCCAGAACTGGACAGCATACTCCAGGTGCGGCCGGACCAGAGTCTTGTAGAGCGGGAGAATTATCGTTTTATCTCTGGAGTTGATCCCCTTTTTAATGCATGCCAATATTCTGTTTGCTTTGTTAGCAGCAGCTTGGCATTGCATGCCATTGCTGAGCCTATCATCTACTAGGACCCCCAGGTCCTTTTCCATCCTAGATTCCCCCAGAGGTTCTCCCCCCCAGTGTATAGATTGCATTCATATTTTTGCCACCCATATACATTATTTTACATTTTTCTACATTAAACCTCATTTGCCATGTAGTTGCCCACCCCATTAATTTGTTCAGATCTTCTTGCAAGGTTTCCACATCCTGCAGAGAAGTTATTGCCCTGCTTATCTTAGTATTGTCCGCAAATACAGGGATTGAACTGTTTAGCCCATCCTCCAGATCGTTTATGAACAAATTAAATAGGATTGGTCCCAGCACAGAACCCTGGGGAACCCCACTACCCACCCCTGACCCTTCCGAGTACTCCCCATATATCACCACCCTCTGAACTCGCCCTTGTAGCCAGTTTTCAATCCATGTACTTACCCTATGGTCCATGCCAACAGACCTTAGTTTGTACAGCAAACGTTTATGGGGAACCGTATCAAATGCCTTTGTAAAATCCAGATACACCACGTCTACGGGCCTTACTTTATCTAGATGGCAGTTCACCTCCTCATAGAAGGTTAATAGATTGGTTTGACAAGAACAATTCTTCATGAATCCATGCTGATTACTGCTAATGATACCGTTCTCATTACTAAAATCTTGTATATAGTCCCTTATCATCCCCTCCTAGAGCTTGCATACTATTGATGTTAGGCTAACTGGTCTGTAGTTCCCAGGGATGTATCTTGGTACTTTTTTTAAATATTGGTGCTACATTGGCTTTTATCCAATCTTCTGGTACTATACCAGTCAGTAGACTGTCAGTAAAAATTGAGAACAATGGTCTGGCAATTACTTGACTGAGTTCCTTAAGGACACTCGGGTGCAAGCCATCCAGTCCCAGTGACATGCAATATTTCCAAAAAAAGCCACAAATATTGCATGCGGCAATCATTAGAGAATTGACCTTGTCCTTCTTGTTCAACCGATAGAAAAATAAATAGAATATAGAAACCCTTCATATACACAATGCTATACGTACAGCTGATTCAGAGGAGGGCAAAAAAAAAAATCAAATAAAGCATTGAGCAGGAAAAACAATTCATATCTGATCCCCAGATGGCAATTGGAGTTTCCCTATATCAATAATTTCTGGTGTTATTACCTACAAATAGTAATATTCACTTATATTTTGTACATTTAGGAATGCATCCAGCTCTTTTTTGAAACAATCTACTGAGCTAGCCAGAACCAGATCATGAGGGAGCCCTTTGAGATCAGAGAAGTCATTTTAAATTGGTTTTTAACCACTTGCTTACTGGGCACTTAAACCCCCCTCCTGTCCAGACTAATTTTCAGCTTTTAGCGCTGTCGCACTTTGAATGACAATTGCGCGGTCATACAACACTGTACCCAAATGAAATTTTTATAATTTTTTTCCCACAAATAGAGCTTTCTTTTGATGATATTTGATCCCCTCTGCGTTTTTTTTTTTTTTGTTAAAAAATTTGAAAAAGACAGAATTTTAAAAAAAAAACTTATATTTTTTTATATTTTGTTATAAATTTTTGCAAACAGGTAATTTTTCTCCTTCGTTGATGTACGCTGATGAGGCGGCACTGATGGGCACCGATAGGTGGCAGTGATGGGCACTGACGGGTGGTGGTGATGGGCACTGATGGGTGGCAGTGTTGGGCACTGATTGGGCACTGATTGATGGCAGCACTGCTAGGTGGCACTGATAGGTGGCACTTGTGGGCATTGTTGGTGGCACTTGTGGGCATTGTTGGTGGCACTTGTAGGCATTGTTGGTGGCACTTGTGGGCATTGTTGGTGGCACTTGTGGGCACTGGCAGGTGGCAATGACAAATGGCACTTGGAGGCACAGATGAGGCATCTGTGCCTCCTTCCTCTTCGGAACCGATGTCCCTTTCACATAAGCCGGTGATCGGCTTTTTTTTCCTCCTCACGCTATTAGCGTGAGGAGAAAACGAAACCGATCACCGAGTTTTGTTTACATCATGTGATCAGCTGTCATTGGCTGACAGCTGATCACATGGTAAGGGGCCGGGACCGGCCCCTTACTCGGATCTGTGATCATCCGAGTTTCCGTGACTCGTGATCACAGTGCGCACACCGCGCGCCCTGCAGGGTGCGCGCGGTGCGCGTGCACAGGGGAGGACGTCCTATGACGGCCTCCCGGAGATTTAGGTCCGCGCTGTGGCCGTCATTCGGCTATGGCCCGGACCTCAAGTGGTTAAACCTAGGGCTGGCTAAAAAGAAACACGAATCCCAACTTTTCATTAATAAATAAAATTATATCACTTGTATTATTCCACATTTAATGTGCAATAAAATAGGATTGCACATTACATGGGAAATAATACAAGTGATATGCTTAACCACTTGCAGACCAGCCGCCAAAATTATACTGCGGCAAGTCAGCTCTATTGCACGAATCGCCGTAGGTGTACATCGCTTTGTGCAATAGATACAGCGGGTCCGCGCGCAACCACTGCGCTTTGCCGGAGCCAATGCACATGGCTGGTGGCCGCGATGTCCGCCGGCCACCCGCGATTGATCCACAGAGAGACAGAATCGGGATCTGTCAATGTAAACAAACAGATCCCCGTTCTGACAGGGGAGTAGAGAGAGATCGTCTGTTCCTAGTGATCTCTCCTCCTTCACTCAGTCCCCTCCCCCCACAGTTAGAAACACCTCCCTAGGGAACACATTTAACCCCTTGATCGCCCCCCTAGTGTTAACCCCTTCCCTGCCAGTGTCATTTATACAGTAATCAGTGCATTTTTATAGCACTAATCGCTGTGTAAATGTCCGAAAGGCTTCACTTCCTGATTCCCTTACTTAAACACTTGCTTACCGGGCACTTAAACCCCCTTCCTGCCCAGACCAATTTTCAGCTTTCAGCGCTGTCACACTTTGAATGACAATTGTGCAGTCATGCTACAGTTTACCCAAATGAAATTTTTTCACACAGATAGAGCATTTTTTGCTAAATAAAACAAAAAGGGACCAACGTTTTGAAAAAAAAAAAAAAAAACTGTTTCATAACTGTTTGTCATAAAATTTTGAAAACAGGTAATTTTTCTCCTTCACTCATGTGCGCTGATGAGGCTGCACTGATGGGCACTGATAGGCGGCACTGATGTGCGCTGATGAGGCTGCACTGATGGGCACTGATAGGCGGCACTGATGGGCACTGATAGGCGGAACTGATGAGCTCTAATAGGCACTGATAAGGCGGCACTAATGGGCACTGATAAGTGGCACTGATAAGCACTGATGAGGCGGCACTGAAAGGTGGCACTGAGAGGTGGCACTGAAGGGCACTGATGGTTGGCACTGATGTGTGGCACTGAAAGGCACTGAAGGGCACTGATAGGTGGCACTAAAGGGCACTGATATGTGGCACTGATAAGCGGCACTGATAGGTGGCACTGATGGGCACTGATGGGTGGCACTGAAAGGCACTGATAGACGATGGTAGGTGACACTGATTGGCAGCACTGATCTGTGGCACTGATTATTAGACAATGATGAGCATTGATTGGCAGCACTGGTGGGCATTGATGGGTGGCACTGTGGGCACTGGTAGGTGGCACTGTGGGCACTGGTGGGTACTGATAGGTGGCACTGGTAGGTGGCACAGTGGACACTGGCAGATGACACTGCTGGGCACAGCCGCGGCTTTCTGAGTGAGGGACCGATGTCCCTCTAACAGAAGCCAGTGATCGGCTTTTTTTTTCCCATCACGCAGCGTGAGAATAAAATATATACCGATTACCGAGCTTCTGTTTACATCACGTGACAGCTGATCATGTGGTAAGGGGCCGGGATCAACCCCTTACTCCGATCTGTGATCAGCCGAGTCTCAACCCGCAGGGGGCGCCCTCCCGGCAATTAGGACCCGCGCTGCAGCCGTATTACTGGCGCCTCCACCCGAAGCCGAGGAACGGGTCGGCTTCTGTTCAGGACATGGCGGGCACCCTGGACAGGTAAGTGTCCTTATTTTAAAAGTCAGCAGCTGCAGTATTTGTAGCTGCTGACTTATATTTTTTTTTTATTTTTAGGCGGAACTCAGCTTTAAAGGGGTTAACCACCTCTGATGTTTGAATCACATTGGAAAATCTCCAGGCAAGGGGGGGTTCTTTTTTTCAGGGTAGGAACATACTACCTATATGTGTCATTTTTGACTGTTGTTGGGTAAGGAGCATAAAAAACATTGGCATGAGAGGATGAGAAGATGACTTTTCATGTGTCGCCAGTATTGTACTCGAAATTCTTCTCACGTTAAACATACATGGGTGCAAAAGGGAGCTCTCAGTACAAGTTCTTTATGCCTATTCAGTTTACTGAATGAACAAGCCCAACACGCAAACCCTCAGAGAGATATCTGCTTCCTTTACAAATATAATATGTTGGAAACAAAAACCCACCATGGAGACTTTTTATCAGGGACAGATTATTCATTTTCAATCTCCAGTCACTTTTTGGAGTATCTTTCCTGCGACCACAGATTTTTGCGGCCAACATGTTCTCCACACTTAGTACAAATTTATTAAGTGTCCAGTACATAAAATTCCTTTTTATTTTGAATTTGAGCTTTCACACTGGCAAAAGGATGAAATATAGTAAGAAAATGCCACAGGGGACAGTCTGCCCGTCCCCCAAAATGGTGGAGATGTGCCCACTATGGAGAGAGGTCACCGGCGGAAACACCAAGAATGGTGGTCTGAAGCAGTACATTTGGTTGATATATAACAGCAATTTCCCCCAATGAGGCTTATGAGTCATGACCTGACCTCATTAAGGACATTAGCTTTCTCTTCCTAACCCACTGACAAGGACCAGACAAGAAATGAAGGGAATTAGTTTGGTTTGTAAAATTCCCACAGCAATAAAATTTTCACAAATGTTGCAACCCTTCCATAGTCTGAACAAAAGTAACAGAAAAAAACGTTTTAGCTATAAAAAGCTCAACTATTCTGGGAAGCCCATAAACAAGATTTGGCAAGATGTGTGGGAATCTCTGCCCAATCAGCCAAAAGACCATTTGTGAGGTGAAGAACTTTTGTTGGATGAGAAAACCTGGTTTATGACCTGGCAAATGTTGCAACCCTTCCATAGTCTGCCCAAAAGTAACAGAAAAAAAACCTTTTAGCTATAAAAAGCTCAGCTATTCTGGAAAGCCCATAAACAAGATTTGGCAAGATGTGTGCCTAGGGGGTGCTTTCTAACCATGCGGGGGATGTGCTTGTACTGTCAGAGATCCGTGTTCCTGCTTAGTAGAAACACAAGATCTCTGTCTTCTCCAGTCACAGAACGGCGACCTGCTTTGTTTACAGTCGGGTCCATAAATATTGGGACATCGGCACAATTCTAATCTTTTTGTCTCTATACACCACCACAATGGATTTGAAATGAAACGAACAAGATGTGGTTTAACTGCAGACTTTCAGCTTTAATTTGAGGGTATTTACATCCAAATCAGGTGAACGGTGTAGGAATTATAGCAGTTTGTATATGTGCCTCCCACTTTTTAAGGGACCAAAAGTAATGGGACAGATTAACAATCATCATCAAATTTTCACTTTTTAATACTTGGTTGCAAACCCTTTGCAGTCAATTACAGCCTGAAGTCTGGAACGCATAGATATCACCAGACGCTGGGTTTCATCCCTGGTGATGCTCTGCCAGGCCTCTACTGCAACTGTCTTCAGTTCCTGCTTGTTCTTGGGGCATTTTCCCTTCAGTTTTGTCTTCAGCAAGTGAAATGCATGCTCAATCGGATTCAGGTCAGGTGATTGACTTGGCCATTGCATAACATTCCACTTCTTTCCCTTAAAAAACTCTTTGGTTGCTTTCGCAGTATGCTTCGGGTCATTGTCCATCTGCACTGTGAAGCGCCGTCCAATGAGTTCTGAAGCATTTTGCTGAATGTAAGCAGATAATATTGCCCGAAACATTTCAGAATTCATGCTGCTGCTTTTGTCAGCAGTCACATCATCAATAAATACAAAAGAACCAGTTCCATTGGCAGCCATACATGCCCATGCCATGACAATACCACCACCATGCTTCACTGATGAGGTGGTATGCTTTGGATCATGAGCAGTTCCTTTCCTTCTCCATACTCTTCTCTTCCCATCACTCTGGTACAAATTGATCTTGGTCTCATCTGTGCATAGGATGTTGTTCCAGAACTGTGAAGGCTTTTTTAGATGTTGTTTGGCAAACTCTAATCTGGCCTTCCTGTTTTTGAGGCTCACCAATGGTTTACATCTTGTGGTGAACCCTCTGTATTCACTCTGGTGAAGTCTTCTCTTGATTGTTGACTTTGACACACATACACCTACCTCCTGGAGAGTGTTCTTGATCTGGCCAACTGTTGTGAAGGGTGTTTTCTTCACCAGGGAAAGAATTCTTCGGTCATCCACCACAGTTGTTTTCTGTGGTCTTCCGGGTCTTTTGGTGTTGCTGAGCTCACCGGTGCGTTCTTTCTTTTTAAGGATTTTCCAAACAGTTGATTTGGTCACACCTAATGTTTTTGCTATCTCTCTGATGGTTTTTTTTGTTTTATTTAGCCTAATGATGGCTTGCTTCACTGATAGCGACAGCTCTTTGGATCTCATATTGACAGTTGATAGCAACAGATTCCAAATGCATATAGCACACTTGAAATGAACTCTGGACCTTTTATCTGCTCCTTGTAAATGGGATAATGAGGGAATAACACACACCTGGCCATGGAACAGCTGAGCAGCCAATTGTCCCATTACTTTTGGTCCCTTAAAAAGTGGGAGGCACATATACAAACTGTTGTAATTCCTACACCGTTCACCTGATTTGGATGTAAATACCCTCAAATTAAAGCTGAAAGTCTGCAGTTAAAGCACATCTTGTTTCATTTTAAATCCATTGTGGTGGTGTATAGAGCCAAAAAGATTAGAATTGTGTTGATGTCCCAATATTTATGGACCTGACTGTACATAGGCAGACCGCCGCTCTGTCTGCCTAGGGACTGATCGGCGAGCCCCGCGGACATTGGGTCCTGGCGGACATTGGCTCCTACTGCTGTGTCCAATCGCACCCGGAACTGGTCGTTGGGGGCACGAGTGCACGCCCCAGACCTGGAATTTGAAATTTACATACAGATACGTGATCTCTCTCTAAAGGACCGCCCTGCTGCAGTACATATGTGTGGGGCGGTCAAGAAGCGATTATTGACTCAGCTTGTTCAGTTAACCTTTGAAAATGAAAAGTAGATGAAGATTTTTTGCATAGTTACTCCAGATTCTGGCTGCTCCAGTCTAAGTAAGTTCCCCAAATTGTATATACAGGTTTAGAATATGGCATGAAACAGTTGGGTATGTACTGTAATGCTAGAGGGTATACATATAGTATATAGTCCTTGGTATATAATATTTAAAGTGATACTAAAAGTTGTCATTTAGAAAAAAAAACCCAAAAAACGTTATACTAACCTACTCTGCGCAATTGTTTGGCACAGAGAAGCCAGATCCTTTACTTTTAGGGTCCCCCACTGGATGTCCTGACTCCTCCCCCCTGCTGAGATCCCCCAATAGCAAGCCTCTTGCTATAGGGGGAACTTAAACAGGCTCGCTCCCGAGCTGCTCTCCTGTGAATAGCTATTGTTTATTTACACACACCAAGCAGAGCTCGGCCCCACCCCCACTCTCTCCTCATTGGCTTGCTGGCTGTGATTAACAGCAGCAGGAGCCAATGACTTCCAATGTTTTGTGAGCCAATGAGGAGAGAGAGACCCGGAAGAGCCGCTGCTCTCATGCACATCGCTGGATCGAGAATTTGCTTAGGTCAGTATAAGTGGGGGCTGGGAGAGCAGAACCCATAAGGTTTTTTTTTACCTTAATGCATAGAATGCAATAAGGTAAAAAGAAAAAAAAAAAACCTTTTGCCTTTAGAACCACTTTAATGCTAAATGGGCATATAGTAGTGGGGTGCATATGTCATATGATGATATGGGAAGGTACAATTTTTCTAATACCGGGGCACATTAGGTTATTACACTGACCATAGCATCATGTGATGTAAGGGAGAGTGGGGGACTCAACTTCTGATGGTGAGGTGGCTCTTGACATCTAATGTAAGGGGAGGGGATGCGCTGGACATGTAATCTTAAAGATCTTACATATACCCTTTTGAGGGCAATCATAATGCTGATGCAGCCCACAATGAAATTGAGTTTGACACCCCTGCTCTATAGTAACTCTTCTTTTTCATTGCAGGTAAATAATGGATTTTAAGCAGAAGCAATGTGTCGTCATTGAGTTCTTGACAAAGGAGGGATGCAGACTTGGGAACAATGGAGGATTCATGCAAAAGAGGGCATAACTTGTTTAATAGGTACATAGGTTGTTAAAATTTAAAATTGTTGGTAGAGTAACTCTCCTCCTATGTAGTAACTCTTCTTCTTCTTCTTCTTCTTTTTCATTGCAGGTAAATAATGGCTTCCAGGCAGAAGCAATGTGTCATCATTGAGTTCTTGATGAAGGAGGAGGTACAGGCTGTCCAACATCCACAGAAGGCTACAGAATGTTTATGGAGAAGACACCATTGACAAGAGCAATCTTTTGTCTTTGGTGACTCTTGTCAATGGTGTCATCTCCGTAAACATTGTATAGCCTTCTGTGGATGTTGGACAAACTGCACCCCTCCTTCATCAAGAACTCAATGACGGCACGTTGTAATGGCTCCCAATGCTGTGTGAGCCACAGAGGAGAGAGAGACCCGGGAGAGCCACTGCTTTAAATTGCACATATTGGTAGAGTAACTTTTACTCTATAGTAACTCTTCTTCTTCTTTTTCATTGCAGGCAAATAACGGATTCTAAGCAGAAGCCAGGTGATGTCATTGAGTTCTTGACAAAGGAGGGATGCAGACTTAGGAACAATGTATGAGGAAGGACTTATGCAAAAGAGGACATTACTTGTTTATTACCTTACATAGCTTGTTTAAATTGTACATATTGATAGAGTAACTCTTACTCTATAGTAACTCTTCTTCTTCTTTTTCATTGCAGGTAAACAATGGACAAGCAGCAGCAATGTGTTGTCATTGAGTTCTTGACAAAAGAGGGATGCAGACATGGGAACAATGTACGAGGGAGGCTCCTCCTCTTTCTTCTCCTTCTTCTCCTTCTCCTTCTCCTTCCTCTCCTCCTCCATCTATTCTACTTTCTTCTTCTTCTCCTCCTCCATCTCCTCCTCTTTCTTCTCCTTCTCCTCCTCCTCCTCATTTTTCTCCTCCTCCTTCTTCTTATTCTCCTTCTTTTTCTTCTTCTTCTTCTTCTTCTTCTTCTTCTCCTTCTGCTCCTCCTCCTCCTCCTCGAGCTGCTGGTTTAAAGCTGGCTGTTACCTTCACTCTTGATACCTCTGTTTCACCGGCACCGGGTCTAGGGTCCCATTGAGTTTACCTCTGGACGACGTAGACACCAACACTTGAGTAGATTTTTCCAATGCTTTATTGAACAAACCATAAGGGAAGTAGCAGGAAAGAGGCAGAAGGAAAGTTGCAGGGAAGCTCAAATACCTTTCCTTAGTATTCTTTAGGACATACTCTGGAACTTTAACACTTGCGGTTGAATGGTTGAATGCACTCTCCTTGTGGGACTCAATCTTTGCCCGCCTGGATTGGCCTCTCTCACTTGCTAGCAGCCAGCACGTGGCATGAACAAAAGTCTCTGCCACAGACTTGTTTGGAATAAAACCCGTACGATCCTCTGCCACAGGATGTATTGGTTTGAAATGAATGTCAGACACAGTACTTGAACCTTTAAGCCAACCCGGCAGTACTATGTAGTAAGATTACTTCAGGATACGTCCTCCAACCGAGTCACCAGGCCCCTCTCCAGACCAGCACTCTGCATGATCCTTCCATGACCGCTCCTCCCCTGGGATCTTCTCGGTTGTCCAGCTTCTTCACTCAGGATAGACAGCTCAGGACCATTCCTCTGCTGCTGTGGTAGGCCCCAGACAGGCTTCTGGGCCCACCCACACGCCACAGCTACGTGGGCCTCCGGAACGGGACTCTTAACGCATACCTGTCAGCCAGGAGGGCCAGCAGGTGGCTGAAAACGAACCCCTGAACATGGCCTCTGTCCCATAAATACCCTCTCCCAGAATGCAACTTGCTTTTTCAACACCAGCCGATGGTGACAACGACACCCACCGGCACAATGTGGAACAACATGCAACTCAGCCAAGCTGGAACATAGGCAAATCTAACTTCCTCTAAAAAGTAACCCACAAGATTTACCTATCAGCGGTAGATTGAAAAATCTACCAGCGCTACACTCCTATTGCTTCTTTTTCTTCTTCTCCTGTTTCTTTTTCATGGAATGCGTTATTTAACTTCAATGAAAAAGAAGAAGATTAGTTGCTGTAGAAGAAGTTACTCTACCAACATGTAAAATTTGAACAACCTGTCTAGGTTACTAAAAAAGCTATGCCCACTTTTGCATTAGTCCTTATATATTGTTCACAAACACTCTTCAGTCATTAAGGGGGGGGGGGGGTCTGACTACAATCAATCTTGTTATTATTGAACAAATTACCTCTCGGCCATGGAAGGGTTAAATAGCACCCTGTTCCCCTTCTACACACCGACACCATGCACAATACAATTCCCACATAGAGGAGAAGCAGGAAGTCAATGAGGACAGGAATTCCTCTAGCGAACGGTTTACATCCCATACATTACATCTATTAGATATTTAAGTAAATATTTAGGTATACACTTACCGGATGAAGCGTTGAGGGGGAAATTAGAAGAAACCCAGCTAAGTGGCTTTCACATAAATCTATTTACAAGCTGAGCTGTATATTACATGGAAATCTGAGAACTCTGCTATCCTATCAATGTACGGATGTGTAGCAGGTTCTGTGTGGAATCACATGGCACATTATAAAATTTGTATCGGCGTGTGTAAAATGTTTCTCGTAGAGATTACTGAGAATGAACAAAATATGGACTAACATATTAAACAGGCAGAAAAAGATCACAGCTGCAAAGCCCTTCTCTGACAGCGAGAAGAACCAATCAGAAGCTGCGCCCTGCGTCTTTTGCTAGAGGTAGTTACTATTCTTCTTAATGTGACAAAAGTGTGCAAAGTTCATCAAAACTGTTTAAAGAGAAATAAAACTGCTAATAATCCCCAGGAACTCTTCATCTGTGGAAAAGTCAAATAGTGTACAGCAGTTCTGTCTCTGTATTCCCTACCACACTACCGTCTCTGTAATCCCTACCCACACTACCGTCTCTGTAATCCCTACCCACACTACTGTCTCTGTAATCCCTACCCACACTACTGTCTCTGTAATCCCTAACACTACCATCTCTGTAATCCCTACCCACACTACCGTCTCTGTAATCCCTACCCACACTACTGTCTCTATAATCCCTAACACTACCTTCTCTGTAATCCCTACCCACACGACCATCTCTGTAATCCCTACCCACACTACTGTCTCTATAATCCCTAACACTACCTTCTCTGTAATCCCTACCCACACGACCATCTCTGTAATCCCTACCCACACTACTGTCTCTGCAATCCCTACCCACACTACCGTTTCTGTAATCCCTACCCACACTACCATCTCTGTAATCCCTACCCACACTACTGTCTCTGCAATCCCTACCCACACTACCATTTCTGTAATCCCTACCCACACTACCCTCTCTGTAATCCCTACCCACACTACTGTCTCTGTAATCCCTACCCACACTACCCTCTCTGTAATTCCTACCCACACAACCATTTCTGTAATCACTACCCACACTTCCATCTCTGTATTCCCTACCCACACTACCGTCTCTGTATTCCCTACCCACACTACCATCTCTGTAATCCCTACCACACTACCGTCTCTGTATTCCCTACCCACACTACCATCTCTGTAATCCCTACCACACTACCGTCTCTGTATTCCCTACCCACACTACCATCTCTGTAATCCCTACCACACTACCGTCTCTGTAATCCCTACCACACTACCTTCTCTATAATCCCTACCACACTACCTTCTCTGTAATCCCTACCACACTACCGTCTCTGTAATCCCTACCACACTACCTTCTCTGTAATCCCTACCACACTACCATCTCTGTAATCCCTATCCCACACTACCATCTCTGTTATCCCTACCCACACTACCGTCTCTATAATCCCTACCACACTACCATCTCTGTAATCCCTACACTACCATCTCTATAATCCCTACCACACTACCATCTCTGTAATCCCTACCCACACTACCGTCTCTATAATCCCTACCCACACTACCATTTCTGTAATCTCTACAACACTACCGTCTCTGTATTCCCTACCCACACTACCATTTCTGTAATCTCTACAACACTACCTAGGATGGAAAAGGACCTGGAGGTCCTAGTAGATGATAGGCTCAGCAATGGCATGCAATGCCAAGCTGCTGCTAATAAAGCAAACAGAATATTGGCATGCATTAAAAGGGGGATCAACTCCAGAGATAAAGCGATAATTCTCCCGCTCTACAAGACTCTGGTCCGGCCACACCTGGAGTATGCTGTCCAGTTCTGGGCACCAGTCCTCAGGAAGGATGTACTGGAAATGGAGCGACTACAAAGAAGGGCAACAAAGCTAATAAAGGGTCTGGAGGATCTTAGTTATGAGGAAAGGTTGCGAGCGCTGAACTTATTCTCTCTGGAGAAGAGACGCTTGAGAGGGGATATGATTTCAATTTACAAATACTGTACTGGTGATCCCACAATAGGGATAAAACTCTTTCGCAGAAGAGAGTTTAATAAGACTCGTGGCCACTCATTACAATTAGAAGAAAAGAGGTTTAACCTACTATGTAACTATGTAACTACCGTCTCTGTAATCCCTACCCACAATACCATCTTTGTAATCCCTACCACACTACCGTCTCTGTAATCCCTACCCCTCTGTATTCCCTATCACCCACTACCATCTCTGTATTCCCTACTCCCCCACTGCTATCTCTGTCATCCCTACCCACACTACCGTCTCTGTATTCCCTACCCACACTTCATTATCTTTAATCCCTACCTCACTACTGTCTCCATATGACCTACCCCCACTCCCATCTCTGTAATCCCTAACCCTCTGTTTACCCTACCTCCCTACAGTCTCTGTAATCTCTATTGCACTACCATAAAGGAAAGTCACTGGGGGGTCAGTAAATAGATGTCCCCCGATCACCTCCTGCTCTCACCGTGGGAGAAGTTTACCTCGGTCCTTGTTCTCCCCAGAGAAATTAGTGCATCAAAGAGCTTCCATGAGTGCCGGCAGCTGGGGGGGGCACGCCTTCAGAGCCCCATAAAAGAGATTGGCAGCTCTAAAGCCCCCCAGCAGGGTCATTTTTGTCTGGCACCCCTATGCTGGTTCTAAAAGTCCAGTGGCAGCCATGAGTTTGCTTTAACCCTGTGTATAGCGCGCCATTTATAAACGTACGTTGGCAGACAGCTTCATTTTTTTTTCCACTTCTGGACCACCCTATATCGTTGATTTACTGCTATAGAGCAGCCCTCCTGTGCAGGATCAGGTGAATATATAATATACATTGCCTTGTGTAGCGGTACGTTCACCACTTGGTTATTAGCAATCTGCCAATCACCCTGCTGCCAGACCCCCATCTATCAGTTAAGACAATGAACAGTCATTTTCACAGTTTTGTTACGTTTATTTCAGGATATAACTTGGCTGGGAGAAAGCACGATATGAGATACCCATAGCATTTAGCACATTACCTGGGGTTATTCAGTGGTCGTGACCTTGCAAACTGGATGTACACCTTCCTTGGAATAACTTCTCTGCAGACTGTTGCTCCTTCTTTCTCTTGTACAAATCCTTCACTGCCAAACTACTGAGTAGGGATGGGCTTTATGTTCGGGTCGAACATGAGTTCGACTTGAACATTGGCCGAACAGCGAACAATTTGGGTTGTTCACGGCAAATTTGAAAGCTGTGGAACACCCTTTAAAAGTCTATGGGAGAAATCAAAAGTGCTAATTTTAAAGGCTTATATGCATGGTAATGTCATGTTTGGGGACCCGGGTCCTGCCCCAGGGGACATGTATCAATGCAGAAAAAAGTTTTAAAAACGGCCGTTTTTTCGGGAGCAGCGATTTTAATAATGCTTAAAGAGAAACAATAAAAGTGTAATATTCCTTTAAATTTCATACCTGGGGGATGTCTATAGTAAAAGGGTGCATGTTTCCCGTGTTTAGAACAGTCTGACAGCAAAATGACATTTCAAAGGAAAAAAAAGTCATTTAAAACTACTCGCGGCTATAATGAATTGTCGGTCCGACAATACACATAAAAGTTCATTGATAAAAACGGCATGGTAATTCCTCACAGGGGAACCCCGAACCAAAATTTAAAAAAAAAATGCGTGGGGGTCCCCCTAAATTCCATACCAGGCCCTTTAGGTCTGGTATGTATATTAAGGGGAACCCCGCGCCAAAATCTTTTAAAAAATGGCGTGGGGGTCCCCCTCAAAATCCATACCAGACCCCTCAGGTCTGGTATGGATTTTAAGGGGAACCCCGCGCCAAAATTAAAAGAAAAAATTGCGTGGGGTCCCCCCAAAAATCTATACCAGACCCTTATCCGAGCATGCAACCTGGAAGGCCGCAGGAAAAGAGGGGGGGACGAGAGGGAGCGCCCCCCCTGAACCATACCAGGCCACATGCCCTCAACAATTAGGGGGTGGTTTGAGGTATCCCCCAAAGCACCTTGTCCCCTTGTTGATGGGGAGAAGGGCCTCATCCCCACAACCCTTGCCCGGTGGTTGTGGGGGTCTGCGGGCGGGGGGCTTATCGGAATCTGGAAGCCCCCTTTAACAAGGGGACCCGCAAATCCCGGCCCCCCTGTGTGAATTGGTAATGGGGTACAAATGTACCCCTACCATTTCACAAAAAAGTGTCAAAAAGGTTAAAAAACAGAAGAGAAGGTTTTTGACAAGTCCTTTATTAATTTCTTCTTCTTTCATCTTCTTTCTTCTGGTCTTCCTTTGGTGTTCTTCTTCTTCGTCCATCTTCTTCTTCTCCATCTTCTTCTTCCTCTTCTGGGGGTGGGGTCACCCCGGTACGTAAACGGGTGACCCCGTCCCCCTCTGACAACACGGGGAAAGCCACAGGGAAGTTCCCCTGCATCAGAGGAGGGCGGGGTCACCGGGTGGTTCCCCTTGATATCCATACCAGACCTGAAGGGCCTGGTATGGAATTTAGGGGGACCCCCACGCATTTTTTTTTATTTTGGTTCGGGGTTCCACTGTGGGGAAAGCCCATGCCATTTTTAACAATGAACCTTTATGTGTATTGTTAGACCGACAATTCATTATAGCCAGGAGTAGTTTGTGGGGAAATCCCATGCCGTTTTTATCAATGAACTTTAATGTGTATTGTCAGTCCGGCAATTCATTAATAGCCGCGAGTAGTTTTAAATGACTTTTTTTCCTTTGAAATGTCATTTTGCTGTCAGACTGTTCTAAACACGGGAAACATGCGCCCTTTTACAGGCATACTATAGACACCCCCCAGGTACGAAATTTAAAGGAATGTTTCACTTTTATTGTTTCACTTTAAGCATTATTAAAATCACTGCTCCAGAAAAAACGTCTGTTTTTAAAACTTCTTTTTGCATTGATACATGTTCCCTGGGGCAGGACCCAGGTCCCCAAACACTTTTTATGACAATAACTTGCATATAAGCCTTTAAAATGAGCACTTTTGATTATTCATGTTCGTGTCCCATAGACTTTAACGGTGTTCGCGTTTTCAAACAAATTTTTTGCCTGTTCGCAAGTTCTGCTGCGAACCGAACCGGGGGGGTGTTCGGCTCATCCCTACTACTGACTTTCTCTTTCTTCACTTCCATTGGAACAAGAAAGAATCACTCTGAATAATTCCTCCTTGCAGACCATAATGGTATTGCCTATGCGAATCAAAGAGCCAGAAGCCTACTCAGCCTCTCCCCGATGGCCCAGAGAATCAGACAGCCACACAGTCTTTTGGAAGGCACTACCATTATGCTTAACCAGACCAGAGATACACAGTACCTCTCCACAATGGTCTGACACATGGTAATGGGCAGACTCCTGTTCCCAGCCAGTCCATGACTATCAATGCTGCGTTCCCCGGCCACAGCATTCTGCACTACTCTTGGATAGCTTCTCCTTTTTCCTTGTTCAGTTCACTCTGACCTGTTGCTACTTGGCTGTTCTGTGTCCCCGGTCACAGAATGCTGAACTACTCTCCGCCGCTTTACTGCTACTTCCTCGGTACCGATCTTGTCCAGCATACAAGTCCTGTGTTCCCCAGTCACAGCAGCTCGATGCCTTTTCAGAGACGAAGATCTTTATCTAGGACTCCTTCCTAGTGGTTCCTCCATCCCTCCTCCCGGAACAGCAACTCAATACTCCATTCTGTCTGTTCCTGTTTTCCAGAACTCCTCCCTGGCAGCATGTGACCTCAGCTTATATTGGAGGCCTGCCCCCTGCCAAAGGGTCATTGGTCAGAGCTCCTCACATGAGCTGCCTGCCACTCAAACCTCAATTCCAACCTCTTTTCCAAGACAATAGTTCTGAAAGCAGGGGAGGCATCTCTGAGTCAGAGCACAGGTGGCCACACCTCCCACTACACCAAATACTCCCAGTCCCAAATCAAAACAACCAGGCCCAGCCTAAAGCACAGGCCTGGCTAAATTTACCTGTACTTGGACCCTGAGCTATAGAAAATACTAGTCTATCACCTACCTTCAGGTAGAGGCTGCTACACTTGCAAAAGGATTCACCACCCTTGGCATTTTTCGTGTTTTGTTGCCTTACAACCTGGAATTAACACAGATTGTTTGAGGATTTGCATTATTTAATTTGCAGAACATGCCCACAACTTTAAAGATGTTTTTTTTTTTTTTTTGTGAAGCAAACAACAAATAGGACAAAATAACAGAGAAAGTCAATGTGCATAACTATTCACCCCCCTAAAGTCAATACTTTGTAGAGCCACCTTTTGCGGCTATCACAGCTCCAAGTCGCTTTGGATAAGTCTCTATGAGCTTGTCACATCTTACCACTGGGATTTTTGCCCATTCCTCCTTGCAAAACTGCTCCAGCTCCTTCAAGTTGGATGGTTTGCGTTTGTGAACTGCAATCTTTAAGTCTGACCACAGATTTTCTATTGGATTGAGGTCTGGGCTTTGACTAGGGAATTCCAACACATTTACATGTTTCCCCTTAAACTACTCAAGTGTTGCTTTAGCAGTGTGTTTGGGGTCATTGTCCTGCTGGAAGGTGAACCTCCGTCCTAGCCTCAAATCACACACAGAGTAGTACAGGTTTTGCTCAAGAATATCCCTGTATTTAGCACCATCCATCTTTCCCTCAACTCTGACCAGTTTCCCAGTCCTGACTTCTGAAAAACATCCCCACAGCATGATGCTGCCACCACCATGTTTCACCGTGGGGATGTTGTTCTTTGGTTGATGTGATGTGGTGGGTTTGCGCCAGACATAGCGTTTCTTTGATGGCCAAAAAGTTCAATTTTAGTCTCATCAGACCAGAGCACCTTCCTCCATACATTTTGGGAGTCTCCCACATACCTTTTCACAAACCCAAAACGTGCCATTTTGTTTTTTGCTGAAAGTAATGGCTTTCTTCTGGCCATAAAGCCCAACTCTATGGAGCGTATGGCTTATTGTCGTCCTATGTACAGATACTCCAGTCTCTGCTGTGGAACTCTGCAGATCCTCCAGGGTTACCTTAGGTCTCTGTGCTGCCTCTCTGATAAATGTCCTCCTTGCCCGGTCCATGAGTTTTGGTGTGCGGCCGTCTCTTGGCAGGTTTGCTGTTGTGCCATGTTCTTTCCATTTGGTTATGATAGATTTGATGGTGCTCCTAGGAATCATCAAAGATTTGGATATTTTTTTATAACCTAACCCTGACTTGTACTTCTCAACAACATTGTCCCTTACTTGTTTGGAGAGTTCCTTGGTCTTCATGGCTGTGTTTGGTTAGTGGTGCCTCTTGCTTAGGTGTTGCAGCCTCTGGGGCCTTTCAAAAAGGTGTGTCTATGTCATGACAGATCATGTGACACTTAGATTGCACACAGGTGGACATCAATTCACTAATTATGTGACTTCTGAAGGTAATTGGTTGCACCAGAGCTTTTTATGGGCTTCATAACAAAGGTTGTGAATATATACGCACATGCCAATTATCAGTTTTTTATTGCTGAAAAATAGTTTTATGTATATATTTTTCAAATTTTATTTCACCAACTTAGACTATTGTGTTCTGATCCATCACGTATCATTCAGATTAAAAAAACATTGAACTAAAGGCTGTGATGTAACAAAATAGGTAAAAAGCCAAGGGGGTGAATACTTTTGCAAGGCACTGTAAGTAATTGGCACTTCTGCCTACAGGGTGGTCGCTTCTCCTGTGATTAAAGCGGAGCTCCACCTAAAAGGGGAAGCTCTGCTTGTCTGCTCCCCCCCCACCCCTCTGCTGGCACATTTGGCACCTTTCCCCCAAAGTGGGAATCTGGTTTTGACAGATACCCACTCCTACTTCTGGGTGAGCTGGAAGTTCATCGCCCCCCCCCCTCCTCCTTCCCCTGCCTCTGGGCCACTCATGAAGCGTACTGCGCATGTGCGCCGCAGGAAACCGGCTGTGAAGCCGTAAAGGCTTCACTGGTGGTTTGTCTTAGCCGAGAGCACTGGAGAGCCAATTGAAAAATCGGCTTGGGTGAGGACACCGCTGGATTGGTGCACAGATAAGTGTCCTAACATTGGACATGTGCACTGCTGAGAAATTTGTTCATTTTCGTTTTCATTTCATCTGTTTTCGTTTTTTTTTTTTCTCGTTTTTTGGGTCATTCGTTATGATTGCAATTCGTAAATTCAGTAATTCAAAAATTAGTAGATTCGAAAATCCGAAATTAAGAAAGAAAATCCGAAAATTCGAAAGAATAACTAATTATTGGAACTAGATATTGAAATTTCCTTTCAAATTCATAAATTCGATAATTCCTCAATTTGAAAATCCGAAAATTCAAAAATAAGAAAGAAAATCCGAAAATTCGAAAAAACAAAAATCCGAAAATTCAAAATGATAACTAACTAATAATAATAACTACTAATATAGGTATTGGAATTTCGAATTCGGCTGTTAGTGAACGTAACGAATACGAATTCATCCAAAGTTACGAACTATGCGAAATAACAAATGCCGCATCTAAACAAATGGAACGGAACAAATTAATAATAAATAATAATAATTTAAAAAATGTTTTATTATTATTATTGTTATTTATTATTATTAATTTGTTACGTTCAATTCGTTTAGATGCGGCATTCGTTATTTTGCATAATAATTCTTAACTTCGGATAAATTCGTATTCGGTACGTTCACTAACAGCCGAATTTGAAAGGAAAGGAAGTTCCAATACCTATAATTTAATAGTTAGTAATGGTTAAGTTATTATTAGTTAGTTGCTATTTCAGATTTTCAAATTTTCGGGTTTTCGGACTTCTGAATTTTCGAATTTACGAATCTATGAATATTCAAATTTATTACGAATTCGAATATTACAAATTTAATACTCGGAAAAATTTGTTAAACGGGTTTTTGTTAATTCGGATAATTCCGAATGAACAAATTTGTCGAAAATTCATTAAAAAAAACAATTCGGAACGAAACAAATTGCACGTGTCTGCCTGATATTAAAAGTCAGCAGCTACAGTGTTTGTAGCTGCTGACCTTTAATTTTTTCTGCAGGAGCTCCTCTTTAATCACAGCAGAAGCTGATCTGCGGGGGCCGGCCACTGGATTTCCGTCGGCACCCACCATTTGTCGGTGAAACACACAGAATGGAGCTCTGTCTATGTAAACAAGGCAGATCTCAGTTCTCCGTTTTCAGATTTTCTTTCTTTTTTTTCAGATTTTCGAATTTTTGAATTTACAAATTTATGAATTTTCGAATTAACGAATTGTGATCATAATGAATGACCCGAAAAAAAGGGGAGGGGAAGGAATAGACTTTGTGTCTCTGCAAAGCAGGGAATGCAATCCATCTCTTCCCCTAGTAAAAGAAGCAGATACAGTTCACATAATCACAGGCTAGGCACACAAGTAACCCTTTAATCCCACCTGATGTTTAACCCCCTTCCCAGCCAGTGTCATTAATACAGTGACAGTGCATATTTTTAGCACTGATCACTGTCTTAGTGTAACTGGTTCCCGCAAAAATGTCAAAAGTGTCAGTTAGACTCCAAATTGTCCGGCGCAGTATTGCAGACCCGCTATAAGTCGCTGATCGCCGCCATTACTAGTATATTAAAAAAAAATGGATAAATATTTCCTATAGTTTGTAGACACCATAACGTTCGCATAAACCACTCAATGTACTCTCCAATTTGCCCGCCGCAATATTGCAGTCACGCTATAAGTTGCTGATCGCCGCCATTACTAGTAAAAAAAAAAAAAAAAAATCAATAAATCTATCCCATAGTTTGTAGACGCTATAACTTTTGTGCAAACCAATCAATATATGATTATTGGGGGGGGGGGGGGTGTTAACCAAAAATATGTAGCAGAATACATATTGGCCTAAATTTATGAAGAATTTCGATTTTTTTTTTTACATTTTTTATTGGATTTTATAGCAGAAAATAAATTTTTTTTTTTTTTTCCAAAATTGCCGGTTCTTTTTTTTTGTTTACAGAACAAATAATTAAAATAATAATTTCATTTATATATAATAATAATAATTGCCGCCATTACTAGTAAAAAACAAAAAAAAAATTCCATAAATCTATCCCATAGTTTGTAGACGCTATAATTTTTGTGCAAACCAATGTACGCTTATTGGGAGGGGGGGTTGGTTTAACCAAAAATATGTAGCAGAATACATATTGGCCTAAATTTATGAAGAAATTCGATTTTCTTTTTTTACATTTTTTTGGATTTTATAGCAGAAAATAAAAAATTATATATTTTTTTTCCAAAATGGTCGGTTCTTTTTTTTCGTATCGCAAAAAAAAAATGGCCTGGTCATAAAGGGGGGGGGGGGGGGGTCAAGTGATTAATGGAGCAATCGCCATCTTTTTACAGGTGGTGCAGCCCTTACAGAGAAACCGATAGACACAAATAAAATTTATTTTCTCAGAATGTTTTTTTTTTGGTTTTCCCCTCCTCGGCAGCTGTAAGCCTCATGCTCAGTGAAGCTTCTCATGAAATATAAGTTGTATCTATTTGGTATTCCCCTTCTTATTGGAATGCACTGGTGTTGTTTAGTTTATGTGCTACAGATGTGGTAGACAGACCCCCCAACGGAGTCATGTGATGGGTCTAAAAAGCGGCAAATTCGGTTCAGAAGATAATTTTTTTTTTTTTTTTTTTAGCGCACCTGCTCCATGAAATGAGAAAAGTTCCGTGTTCATAGGCAAGAGCTATAAACTGCATCATCTACATAAAGATACAAGGCAGAGGATAATGAGGGCAGTTATCTAACCACCAGCATCTGGAGGCCTGGGGAAAATAAAGCATTTAAAAGATAAATAGAAAAAAAAAATAGATAAAAAAAAAAGAAGATAAGTAGGAATTTGTTTATTTTTAAAGTCTTAAATGTATCAAGTTTAAATACGTACACAATTACACATGCATTACTTTTTTTACTACAACATAAATCACTCAGAAAAAAGTTTAATTATTAACATATTAAATGTTTTGTACAAGCAGATGGTATTTGTCAAGTATAACTTAATGTGACACATCAATAGTTGTTTTTTGTTTTCTTTTTTTTTTGTTTATTTATTTATTTATTTTTTTTCTTTACTTGTAAATGGATAAATTGAAGCCACAAAATTAGTAAAACAAAATTCCCAAGCTAAGCATTTAATTTAAAAAAAATGCTGGAATTGGTGTTATTACATTTTAACATAATTGCAAGCTGTAAATTGTCTGTTCAGAAAAAATTAAATAAAAAAAATGCCGTTGTTCCAGTGGGGAAGTATAAATTATTTTAGTCAGTTTTTAGCACGTAGGCTTCTGTAGAGGAAAAGCGCTAGTCAGATATCGTGCTTTTTGGGCAGATCTGGAAGATTTTCCCCCGAAAAATTAACAGTGAACAGTGGACTAAAGACTTTTGGGGACGCTTTTTTTTAATTGCATTTTAGTGTAAATATGAGATCTGAGGTCTTTTTGACACCAGATCTCATATTTAAGAGGACCTGTCATGTTTTTTTTTTTATTTTCTATTACAAGGGATGTTTACATTCCTTGTAATAGGAATAAACGTGACACCATTTTTTCTTTAAAAGAACAGTGTAAAAATAACAAAATAAAAGGTAAAATAAATAAGAAAGAGAAAAAATGTTTTAAATACACCCCATCCCGCAGAGCTCACGTGCAGAAGCGAACGCATACTTGAGTAGCGCCCGCATATGAAAACGGTGTTCAAACCACACATGGGAGGTATCGCCGTGATCGGTAGAGCGAGAGCAATAATTCTAGCCCTAGACCTCCTCTGTAACTCAAAGCACGCAACCTGTAGAATTTTTTAAACGACGCCTATGGTGATTTTTAAGGGTAAAAGTTTGTCGCCATTCCACGAGCGGGCGCAATTTTGAAGCGTGACATGTTGGGTATCAATTTACTCGGCATAACATTATCTTTCACAATATAAAAAAAAATTGGGCTAACTTTACTCTTATTTTTTAATTCAAAAAATTGTATTTTTTTCAAAAAAATGTGCGCTTGTAAGACCGCTGCGCAAATACGGTGTGACAGAAAGTATTGCAACGACCGCCATTTTATTCTCTAGGGTGTTAGAAAATAAAATGTATAATGTTTGGGGGTTCTAAGTAATTTTCTAGGGGAAAAAAATGTTTTTAAATTGTAAACAGCAAATCTCAGAAAGAGGCTCGGTCCTTAAATGGTTAATTTGTTTTAGGGATTTGCTTCATTTATTCGTTTTCAAATTGATTCGAAAAGTTTTCGAAACCATTTAGAAAAGTTTTCAAATTCGAAAAGTTTTGAATCATTTTAGAATAGTTTTCGAATTCAAATTGTTTTCCAATTTCCAAAAAAAATAAATAAGAATAGTAAAATAAAGGAATAGAATAGAATTTTTTTTTTATTCTATTTCTTTATTTTCTATTCAATTTTTTCTCTTTGGAAATTGGAAAACTATTCGAATTTGAAAAGTTTTCGAATTTCAAAAGTATTCGAATTCGAAAAGTATTCGAAAAGATTTCTAAAACTATTCAAATTTGAATTTCGTTATTTCGGATTCGTTTAAATTCTGTACTATCCGAATTTCCGAATAATGAAAATTCGTCCGAATTTTAATTCGAAACAAAACGAACCGCACATGTCTACTAACAAGTGAACTTTTAACTCTTCCATCAGCTCCCCCCCCCCCCCCCCCCCACAGTTATAAACTTTTGTGCCATTTGCCCGACCCTATTAGATTGTAAGCTCTTATGAGCAGGGCTCTCTGAACCCTCTTGTATTTTATTGTATTGTAACTGTCTCCCTTTACATTGTAAAGCACAAACTGTCGCTGCTATATAAATCCTAAAAAAAAATTCACCAAATCTATCACAGGTAAATAGCGGCACAAAATTAAATGTGTATCCTATCGCGTAACAAAATAAATTTACAAAATTGATAAATGATGTGAATTTACAATGTATATGTAAAGTGATGTGTACATTGATGGCTCTATATAAGTACCTGAAATAGATAAAAATAAATAATTAATTAATTAGTTAAATAAAACAAGCATGCTGAAACCAATAACATAAAAAAAATTGTTAAAGGTAACACCCAGTGCTATATATCATGTGAAAGTAAACAAAGTCCATAAATCCTGCATAATAATAATAATAATAATAATAATAATACAAACAAATAAATAAATAATATATTATAATATAATATAATTAAAATATAATTATAATAAAAAAGACAAAGTAAACAAAGGCCATAAATCCTAAATAATAATAATAATATTATTACAAACAAAATAAATAAATTATATATTATAATATAATATAATTAAAATATAATTATAATAAAGAAAACAAAGACCATAAATCCTGTATAATAATAATAATAATAATAATAATAATAATAATACAAAATAAATAAATAAATAATATATTATAATGTAATATAATTCAAATTTAAGTTATTAAATAATAATTACAAATAAAAAAATAACCTTGCAATTATGTAATGTGCTTTGTCAATAAAATTACACAGCAGTTTTTGTTTTTTTTTCAAACCTTCCTGTACCATACTTTTATGACTTGCTGATCCTGCCAGTAGATACTGTTATTTTCCCACTTCCTTTAAGAGGCCAGCCTGTCCAGAAAAAAAATGTAATTTACAGGGGTTGAAGCAAATCATATTATGCTGATGAGGTGCTTACAACAGCCAGATTTCATTCACATCTTACACTATTTTTTTTCCCAAAAGAAACATGCATTAACTGCTTAAAACATTAGCTTGAGTAAACCTTGCCTAACTAGTAGAGCTGCACGATTAATCGTTAATAATCATTATCGCGATTTTTTTCAACCCCTTGCGATCTTGACAAAGTATTTCCAGATTCGTTCTATGCAGAGAATTCTCTCTGCTCTGCTGAAGCTGACAGCTGTCAAAAGAAAGGAAGAAAAAAAAAAGGCAATCTGCCAAGAATCACAACATTCTTTAGCAGTGGAACTTAAGTATAAACATTGTAACCGATTTGTCCTTTAGATCAAAGGAATAAACTTTGGTGTGTAAATGAGGGAAATGTAACCACTTAAACACTAAACCTTTTTCTGACATTTGTTGGTTTTAAGTTAAAATCTTTTTTTTTTCTTTTTTTTTGCTAGAAAATGACTTAGAACCCCCAATATATATATATATATTTTAGTAGAGACCCTAGAGAATAAAATGGTGGTTGCTGCAATATTTCATGTCACACTGTATTTGCGCAGCGGTTGTTCAAATGCAATTTTTTTTTGGGAAAAAAAATTACACTTAAAGGAATAAAAGAAAAAAAAAAACGAACCAGTAAAGTTAGCCCAATTTTTTTTTGTATAATGTGAAAGATTTTACACCGCGAGAATCGTAATCTTTTTATTCTAAGCAAAAAAATCGTGATTCTCATTTTGTCCAGAATCGTGCAGCTCTACTAAGTAGTAAGAAGAAAGATGTGATGATGATTCAGTATGACATCCCCCCCCCCCCCCCCCGGCTATTGCGGCCTGGGAATAGACATGTGCGCTTTGTTTCGTTCTGAATTAATGGTTGAAAAAATATTTTTCGTTATTCGGAGATCCGGATAAATCCGAATACCCAAAATATACAGTATATAAAGTTTACCAAACTCTCCGAATAACGAAATTCGTACGAATTTCCCAAATTCGAATTGAAATTTGAATTGAATTTTACATCAAATTCCATTCGAATTCTAACTGTAAACAACAATTTCTGAAACCAAAGACTGTGTGTGTTATTAGAGTATCATTTGGAAATAATGCTGTTTTAGTTAAGCCAAAAGGTGACCTAAAGAGCCATTGTAATCATTCGATGAAGATTTTTTTTTCCTTTTTGCTTGTTTACTTTGTCACATTTGAATCGAAAAAAAAATATACCAATTGGAATTGAAAAAATAAATTGGATAAATTCAGAAGAAAATTTGAAAGGAGACATGAAACGAATTTGGAATTCTGAATACAAATCCCGAATACGAATTGAACGACTCAACTGAATTCAACGAAGCGCAATAAGTAGATTAACGAATCTAAACGAAACAAAACAATTTTTTTTTTCGGCATGCGCATGTCTACCCGGGAAGAAGCTAATGGCGCATAATCTGTACTCCACTAGCTTCAGTGCAGTGCATTAACCCCTTCCTGACCAGCCACCGCAGTTGCAATGCGGCAGGTTGGCTCCCCTGGGCGAACCAGCGTAGCTATACATCGGTTCGCCTTTTGACCACTAGGGGGGGTGACGCCGGTGCCGATGCGCGTGCCTGGCGGTCGCGATGACTGCGGGGCACCCACGATCGCTCCACACTGAGACAGAACGAAAATAGATAAAAAGTAGTTCTGGACAGCCGCACTCCGAATTTGCCTTTTATTCAAAAACTACAAACAAAAATACATGCCACAGCAGAACAAAAGAGCTAACGCGTTTCACACTATATATAGTGTGAAACGCGTTAGCTCTTTTGTTCTGCTGTGCCATGTATTTTTGTTTGTAGTTTTTGAATAAAAGGCATATTCTGAGTGCGCCTCTCCAGAACTACTTTTTATCTATTTGCTATATGCATTGCCTGCACCTGTGGCTTCTTAACTGGTGAAGAGATTTACCTTTGGTCGATCCTCCTGGAGCGGTGATTTCTCTTTCCTGATTTAGAGACAGAACGAAAACAGACAGATCTCCGTGCTGTCAGGGGTGAGGAGAGCGATCTGTTGTTCATACTAAGTATGAGCAACAATCTGTCTCCTCACCCAGGCAGTCCCATCCCCCCCGCAGTTAGAATCACTCCCTAGGTAACACACTTAACCCCTTGATCGTCTGCCTAGTGTTAACCCCTTCCCTGCCAGTGACATTTACACAGTAATCAGTGCATTTTTATAGCACTGATCGCTGTATAAATGACAATGGTCCCAAAAATGTGTCAAAAGTGTCCAATCTGTCCGCCATAATGTCGCAGTCCTGATAAAAATCACAGATCGCCGCCAATATTAGTAAAAATTTTTAAAAAATAAATATGCCATAAATCTATCCCCTATTTTGTAGATGCTATAACTTTTGCGCAAACCAATCAATATACGCTTATTGTGATTTTTTGTTTTACCAAAAAATATGTAGAAGAATACATATCGGCCTAAACTGAAGAAGAAATTTGTTTTTTTTGTTTTTTTTGGATATTTATTGTAGCAAAAAAGTAAAAACAATTGTTTTTTTTTCAAAATTGACACTCTTTTTTTGTTTACATTTTTTATTAAATGTTCCTCTGTTTAACCCCTTATTAACCCTTATATTTACTCGAATCAGCCTTAATTTTCTTAGCCTTAATTTTCTTCCATCCAATTATTATTTTCCTGCTGATTTTTTTTTTTCACTTCTTTTTTTTTAAATATTAATAAAAAAACTTTTTTTTTTTGTTTGCTTTGTTTGTTAATATTTTTACACCTCTAACATATATTTACAAGTTTCACACTGAAAAAAGAACAACATTTAAAAAAAAAATGTATTTCATTTGTAAATAACTTTTCAATGCTTTGTATCATTGCTGACAGCTGACGTGAAAACAAAACAGTTGCGGTAGGTATCGGTTATTGGTATCGGCGAGTACTAAAAAAAAAAAAGTATCGTACTCGTTATAAAAATAAATGTTATTGGTACATCCCTAGTTATATGGATAAAAAACGCAGAAATGTGACATGTGGAAGTTTGTTGTTTGGAATTGTCATTGAAAAGTTTAGTCTGACTTTGGAGAGTTTATATCATAATCTTATTGTATGGTCCACAAATCCCCCGGAGATTGGACAGTGCGAGACAGTGCAATACACCAGTGCAAGAGCCATGGGCATTTGCAAATTGATTCACCCCCCAGCAACCAATCACAAAATACCTTTTGGCCACTTCAGTTAAATGGGTTTTGTTAGTAACTGTAGGCTACTTTGTATAACTTTTTTAAATGTGCTGCCTTATGGAATAAAATCATTTATATAGAAACGTACAACCATGCTGAGAGAAATAACATTAACAGTAAATATAGAATATACATACCAATATAAAATAAACATATAAAATAAATATAGAATATACATATAAATATAAAATAAACATATAAAATAATTTTAGAATATACATACAAAATATAGACTATACATATAAAAAAAATAGTATATAAATATAAATAGACTATACATATATAATAAATATAGAATATACATAGAAATATAGAATATACATATAAATTTAGACTATACATATAAAATAATTATAGAATATGCATAAAAAATATAGACTATACATATAAAAAATACAGTGGGGACGGAAAGTATTCAGACCCCCTTACATTCTTCACTCTTTGTTATATTGCAGCCATTTGCTAAAATCATTTAAGTTCATTTTTTTCCTCATTACTATACACACAGCATCCCATATTGACAGAAAAACACAGAATTGTTGACATTTTTGCAGATTTATTAAAAAAGAAAAACTGAAATATCACATGATCCTAAGTATTCAGACCCTTTGCCGTGACACTCATATATTTAACTCAGGTGCTGTCCATTTCTTCTGACCATCCTACTGATTGGACTTGATTAGGAAAGCCACACACCTGTCTATATAAGACCTTACAGCTCACAGTGCATGTCAGAGCAAATGAGAATCATGAGGTCAAAGGAACTGCCTGAAGAGCTCAGAGACAGAAATGTGGCAAGGCACAGATCTGGCCAAGGTTACAAAAAAAATCTGCTGCACTTAAGTTTCCTAAGAGCACAGTGGCCTCCATAATCCTTAAATGGAAGACGTTTGGGACGACCAGAACCCTTCCTAGAGCTGACCATCTGGCCAAACTGAGCTATTGGGGGAGAAGAGCCTTGGTGAGAGAGGTAAAGAAGAACCCAAAGATCACTGTGGCTGAGCTCCAGAGATGCAGTCGGGAGATGGGAGAAAGTTGTAGAAAATCAACCATCACTGCAGCCCTCCACCAGTCGGGGCTTTATGGCAGAGTGGCCCAACGGAAGCCTCTCCTCAGTTCAAGACACATGAAAGCCCGCATGGAGTTTGCTAAAAAAAACACCTGAAGGACTCCAAGATTGTGAGATGGTTCTCTGGCCTGATGAGACCAAGATAGAACTGTTTGGCCTTAATTCTAAGCAGTATGTGTGGAGAAAACCAGGCACTGCTCATCAACTGTCCAATACAGTCCCAACAGTGAAGCATGGTGGTGGCATCATCATGCTGTGGGGGTGTTTTTCAGCTGCAGGGACAGGATGACTGGTTGCAATCGAGGGAAATATGAATGCGGCCAAGTACAGGGATATCCTGGACAAAAATCTTCTCCAGAGTGCTCAGGACCTCAGACTGGGCCGAAGGTTTACCTTCCAACAAGACAATGACCATAAGCACACAGCTAAAATAACGAAGGAGTGGCTTCACAACAACTCCGTGACTGTTCTTGAATGGCCCAGCCAGAGCCCTGACTTAAACCCAATTGAGCTTCTCTGGAGAGACCTAAAAATGGCCGTCCACCAACGTTTACCATCCAACCTGACAGAACTGGAGAGGATCTGCAAGGAGGAATGGCAGAGGATCCCCAAATAAAGGTGTGAAAAACTTGTTGCATCTTTCCCAAAAAGACTCATGGCTGTATTAGATCAAAAGGGGCTTCTACTAAATACTGAGCAAAGGGTCTGAATACTTAGGACCATGTGATATTTCAGTTTTTCTTTTTAAATAAATCTGCAAAAATGTCAACAATTCTGTGTTTTTCTGTCAATATGGGGTGCTGTGTATACATTAATGAGGAAAAAAATGAACTTAAATGATTTTAACAAATGACTGCAATATAACAAAGAGCGAAAAATTTAAGGGGCTCTGAATACTTTCCGTCCCCACTGTATACATAGAAATATAGACTATACATATACAATAAATATAGAATATACATATAGAATATACATATAAATATAGAATAAACATATAAAATAATTATAGAATATACATTCAAATATAGAAAATACATATACAATAAATATAAAATATACATATAAATATAAACTATACATATACAATAAATATATAATATACATATACAGTGGGGCAAAAAAGTATTTAGTCAGCCACCAATTGTACAAGTTCTCCCACTTAAAAAGATGAGAGAGGTCTATAATTGTCATCATAGGTATACCTCAACTATGAGAGACAAAATGTGGAAACAAATCCAGACAATCACATTTTGATTTTTGAAAGAATTTATTTGCAAATTATAGTGGAAAATAAGTATTTGGTCAATATCAAAAGTTCATCTCAATACTTTGTTATATATCCTTTGTTGGCAATGACAGAGGTCAAACGTTTTCTGTAAGTCTTCACAAGGTTGTCACACACTGTTGCCGGTATGTTGGCCCATTCCTCCATGCAGATCTCCTCTAGAGCAGTGATGTTTTGGGGCTGTCGATGGGCAACACGGACTTTCAACTCCCTCCAAAGGTTCTCTATGGGGTTGAAATCTGGAGACTGGCTAGGCCACTCCAGGACCTTGAAATGCTTCTTACAAAGCCACTCCTTCGTAGATATGTGCATTCGTTTTCGTCCGAATTTTAGGTATTTTAACAAACGATAACGAAAGTGCAGAATCCGAAAAACGAAAGATCCGACATAAACAAATCCTTTATTTTCATTTTCGTTTTAAGTGGGAGAACTTGCACATATGGTGGCTGACTAAATACTTTTTTGCCCCACTGTAAATATAGACTATACATATACAATAAATAGAGAATATACATATAAATATAGAATATACATATGAATATAGAATAAACATATAAAATAATTATAGAATATACATAAAAAATATAGACTATACATATAAAAAATATAGTATATACATATAAATATAGACTATACATATACAATAAATAGAGAATATACATATAAATATAGAATATACATATGAATACAGAATAAACATATAAAATAATTAAAAAATATAGACTATACATATAAAAAAATAAAGAATATACGTGTAAATATAGAATAGACATACAAAATAATTATAGAATATAAATAGAAAAAATATAGAATATACATATCAAATAAATATAGAAAATAATGTACAAGAGGAGGCATCCAACATGCCAAAAATAGATTTCCATTAGAACATTTTTATCAAGCTTGGAATTGGTGAGCAATAAAATGAAGTTAGGGTCATAAAATGTGTGCTGTTTTGAATTACAGAAAAAAAAATGTTTGCAAAATGGATTCCTAACTTTAGCCAAACTGTTAGGTAGGTTTAGAACTAGAATAAAATGTACCCATTTCCAACAAAATGTTCCAAGCTTAACACAATTGAATTAACTGTATAGAACAGCATCTTGATAGTGCTAATTTCCTAGAACTTTCATTCCAGATGCCATTACTTCTCTGACCAGTGCAAGAGACGTTTTATTTTTGATGAATGTGGTGTTCATTGCCCTGAAATTTTGTGAAACTTTTTTTTTGTTTTTTTTTTTAATTACATTTTGACCAAATGGATTGAAGTCAGTAGGGAATGCACATGTAAAATTAAGGTGGTCTTGGTAGATTCAAGGGTGCACGGGGGCTTTAAATGTCTCCTGAGGGTTTATAAAGCTCTTTTTCATCTATCTAAAGAATATTGTGGTACAAAAACACCTCCCCATTAGTGCCCTATTCACCCCCAAAAAAAATATAAATATATATATATATATATATATATATATATATATATATTTATTTATATATATATATCTATATTTATATATATATTATATCTATCTATCTATCTATCTATCTATCTATCTATCTATCTATCTATCTATCTATCTATCTATCTATCTATCTATCTATCTATCTATATCTATATATAGATATATAGATATATATATATATATAAAAGATTGTAAGCTCTTCTGAGCATGGCCCTCTTAATTCTCTTGTATTTTAATGTATTATAACTGTATTGTCTCCCTTTATATTGTAAGCACTATATAAATCCTGTATTATATATATACACTACCGTTCAAAAGTTTGGGGTCACCCAAACAATTTTGTGTTTTCCATGAAAAGTCACACTTATTCACCACCATACGTTGTGAAATGAATAGAAAATAGAGTCAAGACATTGACAAGGTTAGAAATAATGATTTGTATTTGAAATAACATTGTTTTTACATCAAACTTTGCTTTCATCAAAGAATCCTCCTTTTGCAGCAATTACAGCATTGCACACCTTTGGCATTCTAGCTGTTAATTTATTGAGGTAAGCTGGAGAAATTGCACCCCACGCTTCTAGAAGCAGCTCCCACAAGTTGGATTGGTTGGATGGGCACTTCTGGCGTACCATACGGTCAAGCTGCTCCCACAACAGCTCAATGGGGTTCAGATCTGGTGACTGTGCTGGCCACTCCATTACCGATAGAATACCAGCTGCCTGCTTCTGCTGTAAATAGTTCTTGCACAATTTGGAGGTGTGTTTAGGGTCATTGTCCTGTTGTAGGATGAAATTGGCTCCAATCAAGCGCTGTCCACTGGGTATGGCATGGCGTTGCAGAATGGAGTGATAGCCTTCCTTATTCAGAATCCCTTTTACCCTGTACAAAGCTCCCACCTTACCAGCACCAAAGCAACCCCAGACCATCACATTACCTCCCCCATGCTTAACAGATGGCGTCAGGCATTCTTCCAGCATCTTTTCATTTGTTCTGCGTCTCACAAACGTTCTTCTTTGTGATCCAAACACCTCAAACTTGGATTCATCCGTCCACAACACTTTTTTCCAGTCTTCCTCTGTCCAATGTCTGTGTTCTTTTGCCCATCTTAATCTTTTTCTTTTATTGGCCAGTCTCAGATATGGCTTTTTCTTTGCCACTCTGCCCTGAAGCCCAAAATCCCGCAGCCGCCTCTTCACTGTAGATGTTGACACTGGTGTTTTGCGGGTACTATTTAATGAAGATGGCAGTTGGGGTCCTGTGAGACGTCTGTTTCTCAAACTAGAGACTCTAATGTGCTTATCTTCTTGCTTAGTTGTGCAACGCGGCCTCCCACTTCTTTTTCTACTCTGGTTAGAGCCTGTTTGTGCTGTCCTCTGAAGGGAGTAGTACACACCGTTGTAGGAAATCTTCAATTTCTTTGCAATTTCTCGCATGGAATAGCCTTCATTTCTAAGAACAAGAATAGACTGTCGAGTTTCAGATGAAAGTTCTCTTTTTCTGGCCATTTTGAGCGTTTAATTGACCCCACAAATGTGATGCTCCAGAAACTCAATCTGCTCACAGGAAGGTCAGTTTTGTAGCTTCTGGAAGGAGCTAGACTGTTTTTAGATGTGTGAACATGATTGCACAAGGGTTTGCTAATCATCAATTAGCCTTCTGAGCCAATGAGCAAACACATTGTACCATTAGAACACTGGAGTGATAGTTGCTGGAAATGGGCCTCTATACACCTATGTAGATATTGCACCAAAAACTAGACATTTGCAGTTAGAATAGTCATTTACCACATTAGCAATGTATAGAGTATATTTGTTTAAAGTTAGGACTAGTTCAAAGTTAGCTTCATTTAAAAGTACAGTGCTTTTCCTTCAAAAATAAGGACATTTCAATGTGACCCCAAACTTTTGAACGGTAGTGTATATATATATATATATATATATATATTGTAACCTGGGGGACAGGTAGCAGGCACAAAGCTCCCTGGGATGAGTGGTCTTTCAGGCACAGATACCAAATCCAGTGGAATAGTGACAAACAGTGCGGTGTTTATTTGTGATATATACAAGTCTATATACAGGTGCTGTACAGTGTTCCAAAAGAAACAAATAGGAACAAAAATAGCCAAAACAAAACCTAGCCGTGTCTCGGCACTAACTAAACAATATTTACAGATCCTAACTATTAAGCTGAGCAAGCCTACAGCTTGTCAGCTTCCACATACCTTTTTGCTCTCTTACACAGAAGTTCTCTGAGTATCCCAGGCCAAGAGCAAGGGCTGTCTTGCTCAGGTGAGCTTAAATTAGCCTGGGGGTGAGGACCAAGAACTGAACTGGACCATGGATCAGAGATCCCTGAACCTGTATGAGAGGAGCCTGGGAGATGTATAAACCCCGAACAGGACTTTTCCTGGCTCTCTCTGGGACGCTCTGCTACATATCCTCCCCCCTTGTTTCAACCCCAGGGTTGGAACACCTGTAGCCCAACAGGAGTGAACACGGGACAGGGCATCTACATTCCCCATCTCAACACCTGATCTGTGTTTTACAGTGAATGAGTAATCCTGTAGAGCCAAAAACCACCGGTTCACCCGTCTATTAGTCTCCTTCTTTTGGGCCATCCATTTCAGAGGAGCATGGTCAGTTATTAACTCAAACTGGCGTCCTAACAAATAGTACCTGAGTGCGTCCACGGCCCACTTTATGGCTAAACACTACTTTTCAATGACTGCATACCTTTGCTCATGGTCGTTGAGCTTTCTGCTTAGGTACACCACAGGGTGTTCTTCCCCATTGTGTACCTGTGATAGTACTGCCCCGATACCAACATCAGACGCATCCGTCTGAACCAAAAAATCTTTGGAGAAATCGGGGGAGTACAGTACTGGTTGTGCACAAAGAGCCTTCTTCAGGACTTGGAAAGATTCCTCTGCTACTGAGGACCATTTCACCATTACAGAGTCTCTCCCTTTCGTAAGGTCTGTTAGTGGGGCAGCTATAGTTGCAAAATTTGGGATAAATCTTCTATAATACCCCGCAATGCCAAGAAAGGCCCTGACCTGCTTCTTGTTTGCAGGACGTGGCCATTCCTGGATGGCTTCTATTTTATTCACTTGAGGTTTTATTACACCACGCCCAATAGTGTAGCCCAAATACTTGGCTTCCTCTAGACCAATGGCACATTTTTTTGGATTTGCTGTAAAACCTTCTTTGAAGAGGGAATCGAGGACAGCCTGGACCCGGGGCAAGTGAGACTCCCAGTCAGTGCTATGTACCACTATGTCATCTAGATATGCTGCTGCATATTGTCGGTGGGGTCTTAGAGTCCTGTCCATGGCCCTCTGAAATGTGGCGGGGGCATTTTGCAACCCAAAAGGCATTTTTTTATATTGAAAGGAACCCTCTGGGGTCACAAATGCAGTCTTCTCTTTGGCGCTACCAGTCAGGGGTATTTGCCAATAACCTTTTGTCAAGTCCAAAGTGGTCAGATAGCGAGCCTTGCCAAGTCGGTCTATAAGTTCGTCCACTCTGGGCATTGGGTACGTGTCAAACTTTGTCACTGCATTAAGCTTCCTGAAGTCATTACAGAACCTCCAAGTGCCATCCGGTTTTGGGACTAACACGATGGGGCTAGACCAGTCACTATTGGATTCCTCAATGACATCTAGCTCCAACATTCTTTTAACTTCCTCGCTGATGTCCTTTCTCCTCGCTTCAGGAATTCGGTATGGTTTTAGCTTGACACGGACCCCAGGTTCAGTAACAATATCATGCTGAACTGCTGAAGTCGTGCCAGGTAACTCTGAAAATTTCTCTCTATTTCTTATCAGGAATTCTCTAGTTTCCTGCTTTTGAGAATATGACAGGGTGTCTGGAATCGTGACCTCAGGGATCAGAGGAGACTCAGTACCCTTAGGCGTTACCGGGAGGGACCTCGCAGTTAACGCCAGTCTATCCTTCCAGGGCTTTAACAGGTTTATGTGGTAAATCTGTTCGGGCTTCCTTTTTCCTGGTTGATATATTTTGTAATTGACCTCCCCAACTCTTTCAATTACTTCAAAGGGACCCTGCCACTTAGCCAGGAACTTGCTCTCAACAGTGGGAACTAACACCAGGACCCTATCACCAGGTGAGAAAACACGGAGTTGGGCCCCCCTGTTGTATATCCTCTGTTGAGCTGTTTGGGCCTGCAGTAAGTGTTCTTTTACCAACGGCATGATTGCTGCAATCCTGTCCTGCATTTGAGCGATATGCTCAATGACACTTTTATGGGGTGTCTGCTCCCCCTCCCAAGTTTCTTTGGCTATATCCAAGAGTCCCCGAGGGTGTCTCCCATAAAGCAACTCAAAGGGAGAGTACCCCGTGGAGGATTGGGGAACCTCCCTGATGGCAAACATCAAGTATGGTATCAGGAAGTCCCAGTTTTTCCCATCCTTGTCAACAACCTTTTTTAACATGCTCTTTAATGTTTTATTGAAGCGTTCCACCAAGCCATCCGTTTGAGGATGGTACACCGAGGTTCGCAATTGCGTCACCTTAAATAACTTGCACAGCTCTCTAGTTATTCGTGACATAAATGGGGTGCCCTGGTCTGTAAGGACTTCTTTAGGGATTCCAACACGACTGAACACCATAAACAGCTCTTTGGCAATGTTTTTAGCAGACGCGGTGCGTAAGGGAATTGCCTCTGGGTAACGGGTAGCATAATCCATGATTACGAGGATATGCTGATGACCTCGGGCAGACTTGGGGAGTGGACCCACAAGGTCCATGGCAATCCTCTCAAAGGGCACTTCAATAATGGGCAAGGGCACTAAAGGACTTCGGAAGTGTTGTAGTGGGGCTGACATCTGACACACAGGACAGGATTGACAATAATTCTCAATATCCTTCTGTATTCCGGGCCAATAAAACCTGCGCAACACCCTTTCAGTAGTTTTCTCCACCCCTAAATGACCTCCTAGCAAGTGCCCATGGGCAAGTTCCAACACCACCCGTCTGTATGGCTTAGGGACCACCAACTGTTCCACCACTTCATCATTTTTTTTACATACACGATACAATAAAACCTCATTGCTGCTAAAATAAGGAAAACAGAGCCTGTCCCCTGATTCGACAGGTACATCATTAATCACCATTACATTTTCCCAGGCCCTGGCAAGGGTTGGGTCTTTTCTCTGCTCGGTACCAAAATTTTCCTTGTGTACATTAAGGTCAGCAAACTCCAACGTAGGCTCAGATTCAGCAGATGGCTGTCCAGCTCCACTGGTTGTGGGGACCTCCTCAGGCTCCTCCAGCTCTCCTGCCATAACTGAGAAAGGAAAACCCGGGGAGCACTGAGAAGAGTCCCCTGAACCCACATTTTCAGTAGCGGCCAGGAGTTCTGGCTCTGTCACTGAGTCAGCTACTGCGACCGGGTCGGGATGATCCCACAGTTCCCAAAACTTAGGGAAGTCCCTACCAATGATGGCCTCGTGCACCAAGTGGGGCACAAGTCCGACCGGATGGGTCACCGTACCTAAGCCAGTTTTAAACTGAACAGTGGCTATAGGATACTCGCGGGTATCCCCATGTAGATCACAGCAATTTTTTTAGCATGCAAATTCACAGTGTCAACCATCTCAGCTGTAACCAAAGTCACTAGACGTCCAGAGTCTAGCAAGGCCGTAATAGGCTTATTATTAACAGTCATTTGGCACATGTGTTTTCCCATACTTGGTGCTGCAGCGCATGAAACAGCAGCAAACATAGACTGCCTTCTAATGGACAGATCGCACTGCATTGGTTCATCTGTCAATGGACAGTTTGCTGCAACATGTCCCAGTTCTTGGCAACGAAAACACCTGATGTTTCCCCAGTTGGGTTTGCTGACAGGCAGTAGCTTCCCTTGTTTGGGACGCCAAACTTCAGTCCTGGCACCAAAAATCCTCCCCCCTATTTCCTTGCCATGCTTACCACCCACTTCCCCTGGAACAGTCTTACCGGTTGCCTGGGGAGACCGTGGCTTTGGGCGGAAAGTCCGTGCGGCTGTAGGGGTGGTGACCAGGTTCTCTGCAGCAAAGTACCTTTCAACAAGTTCCACGAGGTTGTCCGCCGAGTTGGGGTCTCCTTGACTCACCCACTTCTGCAGGGGAACTGGTAGTGACCTCAGGAACTGGTCCATGACCACACGCTCCACTATTTGTGGCCCAGACAGGGACTCCGGCTGTAGCCATTTCCTCACCAAGTGAATTAGGTCGAACATCTGCGATCTTGGGGGCCTCTCGTCTTGGAAGAACCAGCTGTGGACCCGCTGTGCTCGAACTGCCAAGGTGACACCAAGTCGCGCCAGGATTTCCCGCTTGACCTTTTCATAGTCTCCTACTTCTGCTGACTCCAAATCATAGTAGGCCTTCTGCGATTCTCCAGACAGCAAGGGGGCGACCAGTCCTGCCCACTGGGTTTTGGGCCAACCTTCCCTCTCAGCGGTCCGTTCAAAGGTTAAGAGAAAGGCCTCTGGATCATCATCTGCAGTCATCTTGGAAAGAAAACGACCCACATGGATGGCTGAGGGCTTGTCTCCAACAACATTAACTTTAGCAGGTGACCACTGTGCAAGCGTCTCTACAACCGCAGCCAGGGTTTTCCTATCCTCTTTTGCATCAGTGGCTAGCTGTTCAAACAGCCTCTGCGATAGCTCCTGTACAGCACCAATCTGTTGGCACAGCGCCTTGGTTTGCTCCTGTGCGATAGCGTTTGTTTGTTGCTGTGCAGCATTGGATTGTTGCTGTGCAGCATTGGATATCACCAATTGTTTTAGGATTTCCTCCATGTTTAGTCACTCTAGGTACTGGCCTTTTAAGTAGTAACTTACTACAGCTGCCCGCATTTTCCACCATATGTAACCTGGGGGACAGGTAGCAGGCACAAAGCTCCCTGGGATGAGTGGTCTTTCAGGCACAGATACCAAATCCAGTGGAATAGTGACAAACAGTGCGGTGTTTATTTGTGATATTTACAAGTCTATATACAGGTGCTGTACAGTGTTCCAAAAGAAACAAATAGGAACAAAAATAGCCAAAACAAAACCTAGCCGTGTCTCGGCACTAACTAAACAATATTTACAGATCCTAACTATTAAGCTGAGCAAGCCTACAGCTTGTCAGCTTCCACATACCTTTTTGCTCTCTTACACAGAAGTTCTCTGAGTATCCCAGGCCAAGAGCAAGGGCTGTCTTGCTCAGGTGAGCTTAAATTAGCCTGGGGGTGAGGACCAAGAACTGAACTGGACCATGGATCAGAGATCCCTGAACCTGTATGAGAGGAGCCTGGGAGATGTATAAACCCCGAACAGGACTTTTCCTGGCTCTCTCTGGGACGCTCTGCTACAATATATATATATATATATATATATATATATATATATATATATATATATATATATATATATATATATATATATATATATATATTTAGCTGTTTGTTTGTATGTTTGTTTTTAAACATGCACATCAAAAAATTCAAATCTACCAAGCAGACTTTAAATCATATAAAAATATTATATTTGTATTTATGTATTTGTATTTATATATTCAATAAAAAGGTAATAGTATAAAATCAATCCCAAATATAGATATTACATTACAGTATAGATCAATCAGCCCCATCTGAGTAAGGGGTTAAAATCACACTCCCGGCCAGCCTACCAGAGTGTACACATAGCTGGAACATACAATATTCAATTCACCAGTTGGTAATAGGTGGAAAAAAAGATTAAAAAAAAAAAAAAAAGCAATGGTATGCAAATATTAAACCACAAAATTAAATAAACAAAACATCCCTAAATGCTTCGTAATAAACACTTTAAAAAAAACAGCTCAATGACTTGAGAGTTTCTCCTGCCCAGTGTTTCTTTTTGATGAATCATTGCCCTGAAATTTTGGGAATATATTTTTTTTCATTTCATTTTGACAAAATGTATTGCAGTCAGTAGGGAATGCAAAATTAAGGGTGCACAGGGCTTTAAACACCTCAATACAGGGCACTTTCACCCCCTTCATGTCCAAGCCATTTTTCAGGTTTAAGCGCTGCCGCACTTTGAATGACAATTGCACGGTCATGTTACACTGTACCCTAATGAAATTTTTATCATTTTTTCCCCACAAATAGAGCTTTCTTTTGGTGGTATTTGATCACCTCTGCGGTTTTTACTTTTTGCGCTATAAACAAAAGAAGAGGGACAATTTTGAAAAAACACAATATTTTTTACTTTTTGCTATAATAAATATCCAATTTTTTTATTTTTTTTAACAAATTTTTTACTCAGTTTAGGCCATTATGTATTCTTCTACATATTTTTGGTAAAAAAAAATTGCGATAAGCGTATATTAATTGGTTTGCGCAAAAGTTATAGCGTCTACAAAATAGGGGATAGATTTGTAGCATTTTTATTATTTATTTAATTTTTACTAGTAATGGCGGCGATCTGCGATTTTTATTGTGACTGCGATATTGCGGCGGACACATCGGACACTTTTGACACATTTTTGGGACCATTCACATTTATACAGCGATCAATGCTATAAAATTGCATTGATTACTGTGTAAATGTGACTGGCAGGGAAGGGGTTAACACTAGGGGGCGATCGAGGGGTTAATGTATGACCTAAGGAGGTGATTCTAACTGTGGGGGGAGGGGACTGACTGGGGGAGGTGACCGATCGGTGTCCCTATGTACAAGGGACACGCCATCGGTCTCCTCTCCTCTCTGACAGGACGTGGATCTGTGTTTACATGCACAGATCCACAGTCCTGCTCTGTTACCCGGCAATCGCGGGTGCCCGGCGGACATCGCGGCCGCCGGGCACGCGCACCGGGTCCCGAGCGACGCAGCGGGCACACGCGCACTCCGCCGGTGGCGCGCGCGCGCCCCCTAGTGGCTCGGGAGGGTGAGGACGTCATATGACGCCCGCCCAGAACAACAGAAGCCTCATCCCGCCGTCATATGACGGTGGGCGGTGGCTTAGTGGTTAAATGTCTCCTGAGGCTTTATAAAGCTCCTCTTCATCTAAAACCTATTCTGGTGCAAAAACAGCTCTTTATTAGTGTCATGATTTACCTTTTTTTTCACAAAAAAAAATAAAAATAAATATATATATATATATATATATATATATATATATATATATATATATATATATATATATATGTATATATATATATATATATATACACAGTTGTGCTCATAAGTTTACATACCCTGGCAGAATGTATGATTTATTGGCCATTTTTCAGAGAATATGAATGATAACATAAAAACATTTCTTTCACCCATGGTTAGTGTTTACTCTTTTAAAATCATAATAGCAACAGAAATTATTCAATTGACCCTGATAAAAAGTTTACATACCCTGGAATGTTTGGTCTTGGTACAGACACAGAAGGTGACACACACAGGTTAAAATGGCAATTAAAGGTTAATTTCCCACATTTGTGTCTTTTTAAATCGCAATTAGTGTCTGTGTATAAATAGGCAATGAGTTTGTTAGCTCTCACATAGATGCACTAAGCAGGCTAGATACTAAACCATGAGGAGGTAGAAAAGAACAGTCAAAAGACCTGCATAACAAGGTAATGAAACGTTACAAAGATGGAAAAGGATGTAAAAAGATATCCAATGCCTTGAATCTGCCATTCAGTACTGTTCAATCACTTAATAAGAAGTGGAAAATTTGGGGATCTCTTGATTAGTATCAAGGTCAGGTAGATCAAGATTTCAGCCACAACTGCCACAGGAACTGTTCGGGATATGAAGAAAAACCCCACAGGTAACCTCAGGAGAAATACAGGCTGCTCTGGAAAAAGGTGGTTTGGTTGTTTTTAAGAAGCACAATACGATGATACTTGAACAAAAAAGAGCTGCATGGTCAAGTTGCCAGCAAGAAGCCTTTACCGTACAAGTTCCACAAAAAAGCTTGGTTACAATATGCCCAACAACTTTCACATGCCTCATTGGGCTTTTTTGTGGCACTGGCGCAGTAAAGGCTTCCTTCTGGCAGCTCAACCATGCTGCTCTTTTTTGTTCAAGTATTGTTGAATTGTGCTCCTTAAAAATAACCACACCGTCTTTTTTTCGCCTGTATTGCTCCTGAGGTTACCTGTGGGTTTTTCTTTGTATCCTGAGCATATCTTCCGCCAGTTGTGGTTGAAATCTTTCTTGGTCTACTTGACCTTGGCTTGGTATCAAAAGAGCCCCGAATTTTCCACTTCTTAATAAGTGATTAAACAGTACTGACTGGCATATAATCAAGGCTTTGGATATCTTTTTATATCCATTTCCATCTTTGTAGTTTTATTACCTTGTTACGCAGGTCTTTTGACTGTTATTTTCAACCTCCCCATGCCTCAGTGTCTAGCCTGCTTAGTGCATCCATGTGAGAGCTAACAAACTCAATGACTATTTATACACAGACACTAATTGTGATTTAAAATGCCACAACCTTTCATTGCCATTTTAACCTCGGTGCGCCATCTTCTGTGTTTGTACCAAGGCCAAACATTCCAGGTTGTGTAAACTTTTGCTCAGGGCCATTTGGGTAGTTTCCGTTGCCATTCTAATTTAAAAAGAGTAATACAGTTGATTGATAATAAATGGCTTCAGCCAAACACTAACCATGAGTGAAAGAAATGTTTTTGTGTTATCATTCATATACTCTGAAAAATGGCCAACAAATCACAAATCATAAATTCTGCCAGGGTATGTAGATTTATGAGCACAATTGTATATATATATATATATATATATATATATATATATATATATATATATATATATATATATATATATATATATATATATTTTTTTTTTTTTTTTTTTTTTTTTTATTTATTTATTTATTTATTTATTTATTTTTTATTATGTTTTTGTTTTACAAAAAAAATACACATCAAAAATACAAAATCTACCAAGCAGACTTTTAAGGCACCAACTTTAAATCATATAAAAATAGTATCTTTTTTATTTATATATTGATTAAAAGGTAATAGTATAAAATTGATCCCAAAATCCCAAAAATAGATATTACATAGTATAGATCAATCAGCATCATCTGAGTAAGAGGGTTAAAATTGCACTCCCAGCCAGCCTACCAGAGTATACACATAGATGGAGGAACACGCAATAATCGATTCACCAGAGTTGGCAATAGGTGGAAGAAAAGTAAAAAAAAATGAAAGCAATAGTATGCAAATATTAAACCACAAAAACACTAAATGAAATAAACAAAACATCCCTAAATATACCCTAATAAACACTTAAAAAAAACCTGCTCAATGACTTGAGAGTTTCTCCTTTTCTGATTGGTAATTTTGTGTGCCTAAATACATTTTGCCTAGGGGGCTTCATTCATCACAATTAAAGAATTTTTGCTTTCCCAGGGGTTGAAAATAAACATTTTAAATTAACCGTATGCTGTTATTTAATTATAAAAATATTTTGCTGATTAATATATTTTTAATAGTGTTAAGAATATTAATTTGTCATTAAGAAAAAAAACTAGTTATTCTATATATATATATAAACGATATTCATTGAGTACATCAAGGGATGGATTTACTAAGAGTGTAGTCACATGCAAAGAAAAGTATATATTTTAATTAATCAAACAAATGATTGGGTGTTTCAAATGAATACATATTCACCTTTTTAACCACAATAAGTAAATATTATCGGCTGCTTTAGTAAATCAACCCAAATAGGTGAAGGGTGGGTTGGATATAGATGCCTAAATAATATAAATGAAGCCTTGTTTTAGGTCCCATTGCAAAATATAACATTTTTCAATAGATTTATTTGTTTTTAATTGAACGGCAATTACACAGGCAATTACTGTATATAGCAGTTACTTAGCAAAATTGGCCAAAGCTTTTTATAACCTTGGGGATCTGCTTATTAGCAAAATAAAATAAAAGAAATATGTGGCGTTAACTAGAATGTAAAAGTAAATTAAATATCACGAAAATAATGTGAGCTACACAAGTTAGTCACATTATTTTTGTGATATTTAATTTACTTTTACATTCTAGTTAGCGCCACATATTTCTTTTATTTTATTGTTTTTTTGTGTGGGAACACTTTTTATATGTTTGGCGGCTTCTCTCATCCTTAATTTATTCCTTTTTTCACTTTGGATTTGCGCACTTGTTCCCCCCTCCTTTTCAGTTTATTAGCAAAATTATATTTTGAGTTTATTATTTTTTGATTAATTGTATTATTTTATTTTATTATTATGTTTTATCATTGTTATTTTTTTAGTTTATTTTTTATAACATCCCAAAAGTTCTATTCTATTGCAAAATTTTGCTCAGTCATATGCTTTTTTTTTAGTATGTTTCTAGCCCCCTTTCCTTCAACCTCACCAACATTTTTTTTTCCTCCCTCTTGAAATCCAAATCCTCCAAGCAATTTATTGAAACAATTTATTGGCCTACAGATAAAATAATCTTTAAGAGTATGTTGTGGGCAATGCCTATCCAGTGCCAGATTTAGGCCTTTGGGGGTCCAAGTTCGGGCGCCCCCCCCCCCCCCCCCAACATAGGAATTAAATGTGACAACAAAAAAGTAATAAATGATAAACAGCATTTGTTCTGAAAAAAATATATAAGTTAGGTTCAGAAGAGGACACTTGTCTGTTTTCTTTTTTCTCAATTTTGTTGACTGTAAGAATACACATTACACAGCCTCATCCCTTTCTGTGCCTCTGAAGTCAGGCTTAACTATTCTGTATCCTGACACCCACACATTTTTTTAATAATAAAACTCATTTTATAATTATTACATTTTTTATATAAAGGAGGTCTGGGGGCCCCCCTCAGACAGGGGGGCCTGGGGCAATTGCCCCGTTTGTCCACTTATAAATTATTATTTATATTATTATACAGGATTTATATAGCACCAACAGTTTACACAGCACTTTACAACAATAGGGCAGACAGTACAATTACAATACAATACAATTCAATACAGGGGGAAATTGGAGAGCCCTGCTCGTTAGAGCTTACAATCTAGAATGGAGGGTCAAGTTATTCAAAATGGTAATCTGCCACTGTGCCTATCCACCCTCAAAGTGTTTTTTACTTGCTGTTTCCTTTTGCAATAATGTAACTATTCATTTCATTACTTGTTACTTTTTAACAAAAAGGGGTTGATTTACTAAAGACAAATTAGCTGTTCAATTTGCAAAGGAACTTTTCCTCTTTTTTTTTTTTACTTTCATTACACATGGTTGGATATTCTTTGCAAAGTTTCTTTTTACCACGTTCGCTAAAGGGAAAATTTCCTTGCAAAGTAAACTGCCTATTTGCATAAAAAAAATCAACCCCAATAAGTATTAGACGGTTACAATTTCATATGAATAGATCAGCTTGCTCTTTCTGTGTATGTGTCTTTGGTATGTGACCTTCTCTATCTGTTGCCCTGTGTGCATAACCATGATATTGTTTTTTTGTTGCTCTGGACTATCTTGCCTAAGTTTTATGTGTTGATCTTATCTTGGCCTCTGGCCTCTTGTTATTCTGACTTTAGAAGCGAAAGGTCCACTTTGATTGTTAGGCATTCTTATATTCACTCATGGTTGATTAACAAACTTCCCCCCTCTCTCCATTCACTTGCACTTGTTTGCACCTATTTAGTGGTTTATCATAATTTTTCACACTTATAATGTATGTTTTATTTCACTCTTCAACCCTTTCTCACCTTCCCTTCACTTCGTCACCACCATTTTTTCTTGAGCACAGATAGAGTATCTACCAATATTCTTGCAGCCATGTACCCTCTATGTCATTTACCTTTAAACACATACCAGACAAATATGGCTCGTAACCCTTTCGGCTTGAGCCATATACATTATATTTATAAACATAGATGACCTTGATTTCCCAGTGGCTTTCTTAGTCCACAGAATAAATCTGACTACCTTATTATGGGCTTTTTACTTATTTTGCCTTGCAAATTTTCATCGCAGGTGGTTTGGTGCTTTCCGGCCGGTCGTTTGCTTTGGCGGGCGGTGCTTAAAAGTGTGACCTCTCGTAAGCCACGCTGCTTCTCACTATCCAGGTCTGGGTTGCGGTGGCGGTAGAGGTGTTTGGAATCCTCCCCTTGGGGAAGAGGGCAAAGCAACATATCTTTTTAAAGGGATCTCCATGTGGGAATCTGTGTTTTCCGTTGGACATACATTATTTGGTAACTATACTGTATTGATGTATTACATGGTTATTGTAGTTAATATTATATTTATACCAATGGAACTTATATGTGTATATCAATTCTATTTTCGTGTTCTCACCAGCAGACTGACCCTCTGAAGAAGACCCCAATTATAGGCCTTGAAACGCGTCAGGTTTAATGTTCATGATATAAAGTATTGTTATGAATAAATGTCTGCCTATGTATGTTCAGCCAACAATTTTTAAAGTAATTCCCACTGGAGCTCATTGTTTTTAACTCTGATGATATATTATCCAATAAAATTGTTATATTTTTTTCATACAATATTGACTATATCTGTTACTGTGCTGCCTAAAAACCCCAATGTGGGGAAATCTTTCCTTTTTTGATTAACAAACTGCCACCCCACCCTTTATAACAGTATACATTTGAGCACCCTTAAGGGGTCAGCACATTGCACGGGCTTCTATCCTTAAGGCTTCTTTGTCGAAGTGATTTTTTCTACAAGTGATATGCACTTCAATCTCTGCACTTCAGCGATTGCACAAAGCAAACATACATAGCAAACTGCACTGGAAAGCACCTAATAGACTGCAGGTGACCCTGTCTCTCTTTTAAGCACTCCTTTCACTCTGTAACATGCGCTCTTTTACACTCCTTCTGACACTTGTGTCCTCTCTCCTCAAACTCTCTTACCTTCACCCCTCTTCTCTACCTCCCTCACCCTCCTGCTTCTCCTAACCTCTGGTGGCATATCCCCAAACCCTGGGCCGCCATCATCTGTGTTTGCCCAATGCTCCCATCCCCCTACACCCTCTAGCAGCAGCCACAACCCACAGAACTTGGTCTCTATTCCTCTTCTTTCCAAAACCAGCCCCCCCTTCTTCTGTGCCCTTTGGAACGCATGCTCTGTCTGTAACAAACTCACCGCCCTCCACAACCTCTTTATCGCAAATTCCTTTAACCTATTTGCCATTACTGAAACCTGCCTTCATGAATCAGATACTACTTCTCCTGCTTCCCTCTCCCATGGTGGCCTTCTCTGGACTTACTCCCCCAGACCAAGTGGATGGCAGGGAGGTGGAATGGGAATCCTTCTAGCCCCATGCAATACCTATCAGGTACTTCACCCACCTCCCTCTGAAACGCTCCTCTTTTGAGGCACATTGCATTTGTCTATTCTCTCACATTTCTCTAAGAATTGCTGTCATCTACCGGCCCCTGGACCAGTATCAGCCTTCCTTGATGACTTTTCTGCCTGCCTGGCTACCCTACTTTCTCTCTTCTGAAATCCCCACAATTATTCTCGGTGACTTCAACATCCCTGTTAACATTAATACTACTATCACTTCTAAACTTCTCAGTCTAACCTCATCGATTGACCTGAAGCAATGGATACAGGCTCCTACTCACTCCAACGGCAACACCCTTGACCTTGTCTTCTCTTATCTGTGCAATCCGTGTAACCTTTCCAACAATCCTCTCCCACTCTCTGATCACCACCTTATTAGTTTTGGTCTCTCCCTGTCTTCCACCTCCTCTCCCGCCAACCACCTAACAGTTACACGTAAAAACCTTTGCCACCTCAACCCTTCTCTTCTCTTCTGTACTCTGCTACTAATCACCTCTATGACAAAATCTCAACCCTATCTTGCCCCAACCTAGGCACTTTCATCTACAACAGCTCACTGTCTTCCTCCCTAGACAAGCTTGTCCCCTCACTACACACAGAATTAGGCCCCAACTGCTACAATCCTGGCAAATCCTGACACCAGAAGTCTCAGAAAACGTAGCCGCGCTCTTGAGCGTCTGTGGCATAAGACTAAGTTCCAGGAAGACTTCACACAATATAAATCTGCCCTCCTAAAATACTATTCCTGCCTCCACACTGCCAAACAGACCTACTTTATCACACTCATTAACACCTTCTCATCCAGTCCACGTCAACTCTTCTCTACCTTCAACACTCTACTCTGTCCGCCACCCTCTAACTTACTCACTGCCCAGGAGATCGCCAATCACTTCAAAAATAAGATTGATACAATTCATGAGGAGATCTCCAACGCACAAAAACCTCCCACATGCAACACCCCATGTCCACAGATACAATCATTACTTCCCTCATTCAACCCTGCTACCAGGGCTGGACTGGGACAAAAATTTGGCCCTGGACTTGATCCAGACCGCCCCAATTTAACTTTGCAAACACACACAAAAACAGTATATAAACTATATGCAGTTACCATGAACAGTGACATTAAATTACTAATCAGTTACCGTGACCAGTGGCATTAAATTATTCATCAATTACCGTGATCAGTGACATTAAATTACTAATCAGTTACCGTGACCAGTGGCATTAAATTATTCATCAGTTACCGTGGCCAGTGGCAGTAATTATTCATCAGTTACCGTGGCCAGTGGCATTAAATTATTAATCAGTTATCATGACCAGTGGCATTAAATTATTCATCAGTTACCGTGACCAGTGACATTAAATTACTAATCAGTTACCGTGACCAGTGGCATTAAATTATTCATCAATTACCGTGACCAGTGACATTAAATTACTAATCAGTTACCGTGACCAGTGGCATTAAATTACAAATTAGTTACTGTGACCAGTGGCATTAAATTATTCATCAATTACCATGACCAGTGACATTAAATTACTAATCAGTTACCGTGACCAGTGACATTAAATTACTAATCAGTTGCCGTGACCAGTGGCATTAAATTATTCATCAGTTACCGTGGCCAATGGCATTAAATTATTCATCAGTTACCGTGGCCAGTGGCATTAAATTATTCATCAGTTACCATGGCCAGTGGCATTAAATTATTCATCAGTTACCGTGACCAGTGACATTAAATTACTAATCAGTTACCGTGACCAGTGGCATTAAATTACTAATCAGTTGCCGTGACCAGTGGCATTAAATTATTCACACACAAAAACAGTATATAAACTATATGCAGTTACCATGACCAGTGACATTAAATTACTAATCAGTTACCGTGACCAGTGACATTAAATTACTAATCAGTTACCGTGACCAGTGACATTAAATTACTAATCAGTTGCCGTGACCAGTGGCATTAAATTATTCATCAGTTACCGTGGCCAATGGCATTAAATTATTCATCAGTTACCGTGGCCAGTGGCATTAAATTATTCATCAGTTACCATGGCCAGTGGCATTAAATTATTCATCAGTTACCGTGACCAGTGACATTAAATTACTAATCAGTTACCGTGACCAGTGGCATTAAATTATTCATCAATTACCGTGACCAGTGACATTAAATTACTAATCAGTTACCGTGACCAGTGGCATTAAATTACAAATTAGTTACTGTGACCAGTGGCATTAAATTATTCATCAATTACCGTGATCAGTGGAATTAAATTATTCATCAATTTCCGTGGCCAGTGACATTAAATTACTAATCAGTTACTGTGACCAGTGGCATTAAATTATTAATCAGTTATCATGACCAGTGGCATTAAATTATTCATCAGTTACCGTGACCAGTGACATTAAATTACTAATCAGTTACCGTGACCAGTGGCATTAAATTATTCATCAATTACCGTGACCAGTGACATTAAATTACTAATCAGTTACCGTGACCAGTGGCATTAAATTACAAATTAGTTACTGTGACCAGTGGCATTAAATTATTCATCAATTACCGTGACCAGTGACATTAAATTACTAATCAGTTACCGTGACCAGTGACATTAAATTACTAATCAGTTGCCGTGACCAGTGGCATTAAATTATTCATCAGTTACCGTGGCCAATGGCATTAAATTATTCATCAGTTACCGTGGCCAGTGGCATTAAATTATTCATCAGTTACCATGGCCAGTGGCATTAAATTATTCATCAGTTACCGTGACCAGTGACATTAAATTACTAATCAGTTACCGTGACCAGTGGCATTAAATTACTAATCAGTTGCCGTGACCAGTGACATTAAATTATTCACACACAAAAACAGTATATAAACTATATGCAGTTACCATGACCAGTGACATTAAATTACTAATCAGTTACCGTGACCAGTGACATTAAATTACTAATCAGTTACCGTGACCAGTGACATTAAATTACTAATCAGTTGCCGTGACCAGTGGCATTAAATTATTCATCAGTTACCGTGGCCAATGGCATTAAATTATTCATCAGTTACCGTGGCCAGTGGCATTAAATTATTCATCAGTTACCATGGCCAGTGGCATTAAATTATTCATCAGTTACCGTGACCAGTGACATTAAATTACTAATCAGTTACCGTGACCAGTGGCATTAAATTATTCATCAATTACCGTGACCAGTGACATTAAATTACTAATCAGTTACCGTGACCAGTGGCATTAAATTACAAATTAGTTACTGTGACCAGTGGCATTAAATTATTCATCAATTACCGTGATCAGTGGAATTAAATTATTCATCAATTTCCGTGGCCAGTGACATTAAATTACTAATCAGTTACTGTGACCAGTGGCATTAAATTAATAATTGACCACAGGCATTAAATTAATATTAATGCCACTGGTCACGGTAACTGATTAATAATTTAATGCCACTGGTCAATTATTAATTTAATGCCACTGGTCAATTATTAATTTAATGCCACTGGTCATGGTAACTAATGAATAATTTAATGCCACTGGTCACGGTAAGTGATTAATAATCACTTACCGTGACCAGTGGCATTAAATTATTCATCAGTTACCATGATAAGTGGCAGTACATTTACCCCTACCCCCTCCCCCCGCCATGCTGCATATTAAAGATACAGAAATCACAGACACTGACAGTAACAGACTTTTATTAATCATGCCATGCAGCCTGCATCACGTATAGCATCTGATGATTAGCTTATTTAGTGCTTACTTGAATCACACTATCGATTTGGTCGGGTCCCTGTCTGTGCTGTTGTCTGTACTTGCTGCAACTTGGAATTTTCCAGTTCCGGAATCCGAATCCTCCTACTCAGTGGCGCTGGCTCGGCTCCTCTTGGTTGCAGGCTTGCTACACTACGCTCCTCCTATGTCCCCGGGCCGCCTTCGCCCTCCGGCCGTAAGTGACGTCACGGCGCCGGGACAAGGAGGCCGAGGCTATAATGTTAGGGGGAGTGACAAGTGAGTGGCAGCGTCACGATGATGCTGCTTGTGTGCCACCGCCCACCGGGTACAGGAGCGGAGCCGAGCCGCCCGTGCCCGGCGTTATTATTCTAACACAATACAGACTTGGAGAGAGAGAACTGTAGAGAGTCAGTCACTGTCTGACAACTGGCCTGGCCCACTGCCAATCGGCCCACTCCCGGTAGTCCCGATGGCCAGTACAGGCCTGCCTGCTACTATTAATGAGGTTGCTAAACTTTTATCTAACACTCATCTAACCACCTGCCCCCTTGATCCTGCTTCCTTGCAAATGCTATGCTCACCCTCTGACTCAATTCTACACTCTCTAACTCACATTTTCAACCTCTCCCTCTCTTGTGGCATCTTCCCAAACTCTCTGAAACATGCGTTAGTCACCCTCATACTTAAAAAGCCCTCACTGGACCCCACCAATCTTAACAATCTACGTCCCATCTCCTTATTTGCCTTCTCCTCCAAACTTCTTGAAAGACTGGTCTACAACCGACTCAGTGACGATCTGACCATGAATAAACTTCTTGATCCCCTTCAGTCTGGAATTCGCCCTCAACACTCCATGGAAACTGCTCTCCTTAAACTCTCAAATTACCTACTAACAGCTAAAACCAGCAGACACTATTTTGTACTACTTCTCCTGGATCTCTCTGCTGCCTTTGACACAGCGGACCACCCCGTCCTCAATAAACTCCACTCCTTTTGTCTCTGTGACTGTACTCTTCGCAGGTTCTCATCCTACCTATCACACCGCTCCTTCAGTGTCACTTTCAACTCTACTTCCTCCTCTCCTCTTCCTTTCTCCCTTGGGGTCCCCAAGGTTCTGTTCTTGGACCTCTCCTTTTCTCAATCTACACCACCTTCCTGGGTCAGTTGCCTCCCGTGGCTTTAAATATCATCTCTACGCTGATGACACCCAAATCTATCTCTCCACCCCCAGCTCTCTTCATCTGTCTCCTCACGCATTACCAACTTACTAGCAGACATATCAGCCTGGATGTCACATCACTTCCTCAAACTCAACCTATCCAAAACAGAGCTATTGATATTTCCTCCCTCAGGTGCCACTTCCCCTGATTTCTCTGTCAATATCAACGGCTCAACTATCAACTTGTTCCCCCACACCAAGGTCCTAGGTGTAATCCTGGACTCTGAACTAACCTTTCGGCCTCACATCCTATCGATATCCAAAATCTGCTGCCTCAACCTCCGCAACATCTCCAAGATATGCCCCTTCCTAACCAATGTCACCACAAAGCTTCTAATCCACTCCCTGCTCATCTCCCGCCTCGACTACTGCAACTCCCTCCTCATTGGCTTAGCTCTAAATAGGCTATCCCCACTTCAGTCCATCATGAATGCTGCTGCTAGGCTCATCCACCTCACAAACCGCTCAGCGTCTGCTATACCCCTCTGCCAATCCCTCCATTGGCTGCCAACAGCCAACAAATTAAATTCAAGATACTAACCATAACTTACAAAGCCATCCGCAACCTTGCCCCCAGCTACATCACTAACCTAGCCTAAAAATACCAACCTAATCATTCTCTTTGCTCCTCCCAAGACCTCCTGCTCTCAAACTCCCTTGTCACCTCATTCCATGCTCGCCTTCAGGACTTTTCCAGAGATTCTCCCATCCTCTGGACTGCTCTACCCCAATCTGTCCGATTTTCTCCTAATTTTTCCACTTTCAGACGATCCTTGAAAACTCATCTCTTCAGAGAAGCCTATCTGGCCCCCACCTAACAACTGTACATTTATCTTCTCAATCAGCACATTGCCCACAGATATTACCCCTTGTATCTCTTGACCTTCCTTCTTAGATTGTAAGCTCTAAAGAGCAGGGCCCTCTGATTCCTCTTGTACCAAATTGTAATGTATTAAAGTGTATTGTATTTGTACTGTCTACCCTCAAGTTGTAAAGCGCTACATAAACTGTTAGCACTATATAAATCCTGTATAATAATAATAATAATAATAATAATAATAGTATTAAGTATCAGATTCATATCATAAACAAGTTTAGCAGCTCTTGAGATCCCTCATCCAGAAGAAAATTACCTGGAAGTTTGATCATGTTACATCACGCATATGTGACTTCATCAGGGATAAAAAGTCATGTGTGCGTGACGTAACGCGTAGGGTGAATGCATACCGGAAGAGACGTTTGTGAACAAGCTTGGAGCTCGTGGAGTACATGAATGTTTGTTATTGTGAAAAATTGAGTACATCAGCTGTTTTTATGGAAATAAATTTATCAAAATGATATCATATTATGGGGAGTTTCTTTTACACCAATAACACCAATATATATAATGGGGAGAACGGAGGAGGAATCCCAGTATCATCATAGGAGTAAAACTCTTATTATAAAGACCAACAAGCCAGATCGATTTTTTTAGAGATCCTGCAGACAGGAGAAGTCACATAAGGATCAACACACAACATTATTGCACTCATGCTGTTACCTTACAGCAGTAAGGTGAGCGGCCTGGGAGCTCTTAGGTGTAATTTACACTGAAGATTTTACAATTTTTTGAGCACTTATGTTGGGATGTTTGTTGTAGAACCCACTATATAGTGAAGGGATTAACTTGTTGATTTTTTATGGACATTTGAAAAATTGACTTTTCATATTTTATTTTCTTTGCTGAATGCATTTCTTTGACACTATACTGTCACCATTTGTTTATGTGAGCAAGCACATAATATTGGGTGGTTTTTTTTCAACATTTTTAACAATTTAGTTTCTGTTATTTATTTGTGTATCTATGTGAATATTTTGCTCTTTATGCTTTGATTTTAAGTTTTTTTGCTACCTGAACACTATAGACATCAGATACTTATTTCTATTTTGCATATTTTTATTCAGACAATTTTTACTTGTTTACTATATTTATTCCTTCAATCTAACAGCACAGCATGAACAGCTTCTTTCAGTTTAATTTTGTTTAGTCACGGATTAGTTAAATCGGTGCTTGACGATAGTTAAAAAATAGTATTATTATTATTCGAAGTGATAGCGCGGGAGCCTCACCACACAATTAGTACCTGGAAGTGATACCCTGACACAGCAGATGGAATGTGTATTTCTTTTTTCCTTTCAGTTTGCCAACATTTATTTCAGTGAATTCTACTTCATCTTTGGTAACTCATCCCCAAAAAAGTTAAGCAAAATGTTTTGTTTTTTTTAAGATGCCCCATGCCTGGTAAAAATCATGTATTAGTCAAAAGATTTTCATCAAAGATTGTATATTTACAGAAGCTCTTTATAATTTAAAGCCCACCCCACAGTCAAATCATTTAACTCCCTCAAATTAAATAAAAACAGGGTCACCTCAATAGAAAAAACTAAGCTCCCAGTTTTAGTGAGATCCAACATTTAATTTCTGAGATCATAAAATGCACATTTCTGAAGGTGCAAGCAATTATTTAAAGAAAAAAATATGAAAAACTCATAATGATTGTTTATATATAAAAAATGAAAAAAGAAAACAGCTTCTCAGATTAATTCATAACAACTAGCATAGGAAAGGGTGGTGGGAAGGGCTGTATTAGTATACGGACAATGCAAAAATCCCCCAAGCACTCAATCCAGTTCAGAAGCCTGAATAATGTTGAAACAGTGTGCTGAACATGTTTTGTTTGAATTTATATATATATATATATATATATATATATATATATATATATATATATATATATATATATATACACAGTATCTCACAAAAGTGAGTACACCCCTCACATTTTTGTAAATAATGTAAATAACCTCCTTCAAAGGTTTAAATATACCCATCAAAAAATTCGGAATGATCTCGGAAATGTCTCAAACTGATGTCAAGCTTAATTGTAATTGTAATTGGCATAAGCCCAAAGCTTGTCAACACAGGTCATAAAAGAGATGTTTATTTTTGTCTTTTTTTAAAATCAACAATAGATATATTATTGGATGAAGCCTTTCTGCCTGAAGCAGGTTTTAATGGTGGATAATAGAATTCGATACATCCGATATATTTATTTGTTAAATATATATATATATATATATCTATATACTGTATATATAGATATATCTATATCTAGATATCTAGATATAGATATATCTATATATACAGTATCTCACAAAAGTGAGTACACCCCTCACATTTTTGTAAATATTTTCTTCTATCTTTTCATGTGACAACACTGAAGAAATGACACTTTGCTACAATGTAAAGTAGTGAGTGTACAGCTTGTATAACAGTGTAAATTTGCTGTCCCCTCAAAATAACTCAACACACAGCCATTAATGTCTAAACCGCTGGCAACAAAAGTGAGTACACCCCTAAGTGAAAATGTCCAAATTGGGCCCAAAGTGTCAATATTTTGTGCGGCCACCATTATTTTCCAGCACTGCCTTAACCCTCTTGGGCATGGAGTTCACCAGAGCTTCACAGGTTGTCACTGGAGTCCTCTTCCACTCCTCCACGAGGACATCACGGAGCTGGTGGATGTTAGAGACCTTGCGCTCCTCCACCTTCCGTTTGAGGATGCCCCACAGATGCTCAATAGGGTTTAGGTCTGGAGACATGCTTGACCAGTCCATCACCTTTACCCTCAGCTTCTTTAGCAAGGCAGTGGTGGTCTTGGAGGTGTGTTTGGAGTCGTTATCATGTTGGAATACTGCCCTGCGGCCCAGTCTCTGAAGGGAGGGGATCATGCTCTGCTTCAGTATGTCACAATACATGTTGGCATTCATGGTTCCCTCAATGAACTGTAGCTCCCCAGTGCCGGCAGCACTCCTGCAGCTCCAGACCATGACACTCCCACCACCATGCTTGACTGTAGGCAAGACACACTTGTTTTTGTACTCCTCTTCTGGTTGCCACCACTATGCTTGACACCATCTGAACCAAATAAGTTTATCTTGGTCTCTGCAGACCACAGGACATGGTTCCAGTAATCCATGTCTTTAGTCTGCTTGTCTTAAGCAAACTGTTTGTGGGCTTTATTGTACATCATCTTTAGAAGAGGCTTCCTTCTGAGACGACAGCCATGCAGACCAATTTTATGCAGTGTGCGGCGTATGGTCTGAGCACTGACAGGCTGACCCCTCTCCTTTTCAACCTCTGCAGCAATGCTGGCAGGACTCATATGTCTATTTCCCAAAGACAACCTCTGGATATGATGCTGAGCATGTTCACTCAACTGCTTTGATCGACCACGGTGAGGCCTGTTCTGAGTGGAACCTGTCCTGTTAAACTGCTGTATGGTCTTGGCCACCGTGCTGCAGCTCAAATTGAGGGTCTTGGCAATCTTCTTATAGCCTAGGCCATCTTTATGTAGAGCAACAATTCTTTTTTTCAGATCCTCAGAGAGTTCTTTGCACTGAGATACCATGTTGAACTTCTAGTTACCAGTATGAGATAGTGAGAGCGATAACACCAAATTTAACACACCTGCTCCCCATTCACACCTAAGATCTTGTAACCCTAACGAGTCACATGACACCAGGGAGGGAAAATGGCTAATTGGGCCCAATTTGGGCATTTTTACTTAGGGGTGTGCTCACTTTTGTTGCCAGCGGTTTAGATATTAATGGCTGTGTGTAGAGTTATTTTGAGGGGACAGCAAATTTACACTGTTATACAAGCTGTACACTCACTACTTTACATTGTAGCAAAGTGTCATTTCTTCAGTGTTGTCACATGAAAAGATAGAATAAGACATTTACAAAAATGTTAGGGGTGTACTCACTTTTGTGAGATACTGTGTGTGTATATATATATATATATATATATATATATATATATATATATATATATATATATTTATATATATATATATATATATATATATATATATATATAATAAATATATATATATATATATATATATATATATATATATATATATATATATATATATATATATATATATAATGTTCCATATAATGATGTAATGACATCTTTTTTTCCCATATAATGATATAATAACAATGTGACAAAAAGAACAGATAGATAGTGAGAAAAGCAGAAGTCTAGATAAAGAGGAAGTACTAAGAAATGTAAAAATCAATCAAAAGGTTCATAAATCACTAGGGAATGTGCTTAGTGTATACAATATACATACAGTATATATCTATATATATTTATGGTCGTGGCCTTCTGACCGAGAGAGATGTTGATCACATAAACATGCAACAAGACTTACAACATAAACACCTGAAGTGTGCCTTGGTGGTCTGGTCAGTATGCCAAGAAAAGGGGGCATACCCAAGGTAAGTAATGGGTAGTTTATAAAGAAGGATGTGCTGAGAAGTGCCCTGAAAAAGGGAAGGGCAGGAGGATATCGCACACTGGACTGACAAAGAGCATGGGCAAGTGGGCTGTTTAAATACCCTCTGGGCTCCTCCCATAAATTCAGGCCACCATACTGGCCTTCTTATTTATGATCATGGCCCTCTGACCGAGAGAGATGTGGATCACATAAAAACATGACAAGACTTACAACATAAATAGACCTGAAGTGTGCCTTGGTGGTCTGGTTGGTATGCCAAGAAAAGGGGGCAAAAGATAGGGGAATAACTCTTAATTGATTCTTGTGTTTATTGAGCCAGCTTGGTAAAGGCTTATGCCATTTCTTCCTCTGAATTTGGGACGTATGTGGCAAAACAAGCGGACTTCCATCGGCCTAGTTTCTTGATTTCGTGGTCTGGTACTCCATGTTGGGAGGCAGCTGAGGCAGCTCCGATCCAGAAGGAATGTCCAGAGGACTGATTGGGATTGAAGCCCAAGTTGCTTAGGAGGATCCTGACCTGCTTGATAAACTGGCTGCCACTCAGGGGCCAGGTTAGAAAGGGTAGCAACGAGCTACCATTAGATTGGCTGGGTAGATGGGATAATGGTCTGCCAAGTACCGTCACTGAGCACCAGGCGTTGTTAGTCTGAAACAGGTTGATGTTAACCCCAGGGCCAGTTTGTTGCATTTTACAGACTGTGAGATGAAGGTTGTAATGCTTCGGAAAGTGAGTCAGGTGGCATCGGAGTAGTGTCTGACTGCCGGAGCCGCTGACGGTAAATTCACTAGATTTTAGGAAACTGTAGAAGGCCAAGTAGATGGCCGCCTGGATGACTAGGCTGAGCAAAGCCCCAAATGGAGAACGAGTAAGGATTTCAGACATATCCCTGAAGAGGGCACTCGTGATAGGTAGGCGTTTGCCACTGGCTACGGGTTTGTGCTTCTGTATGCCCTGTAGGAGGGACTTGACTGCATGGGCCTAGAATACTGACGGTTTACTGGGGTCCTGTAAGGACAGGAAATTCTGGACACTGGCATAGCGTGATAGTATTGTGAGAAAGGGCCAGTTGCATGTGTCAATACGATATGAAGGCTAGGACGTGTCTAACAACGCCTATCTCTGCTTCGGGGCAAGAGGCCAAAAACCTGTGCTTAGTGTTCCAAGCAGTGCGATAGGCCTTCAGTGTGTTGCATGCCAAGGAGTGGTTAATGAGCTGGGTTGCATTGGTGAGATGCGACTTCAGTCCTTCGTCAGCAACGACCAGGGTGGGACAGGAGTAGTTGTTGGGTCAGCTCCAGGCTCCTGCTGGAAAAACTAAGTAAGGTTGAAATGGGACAGTGCATCAGCTGCTATTTTGCATTTGCCTGGAATATGTCTACAGAAGATGGTGATGAAGTGACAGCCTGCGCAGGAAGGACATGATGGGGAGTGACTTGGATCTACCTTTATTGCTGATGTCGGCCGTGGCCTGATTGTCTGTGGTGAAGTGCACTGTCTGTCCTGTTCAAGTGTGGCCACAGACCTGGGCAACTGCCATGATGGGATACAGCTTGAAGAAACAAAAAATTTAAGAGAATTTCTGGGGGCCAAGGTTCGGCAAACCAGTGGCGGCTGAACAAAGTCCACGAAGCCCGTGGAGGCTGCGGCATTAGTGACCACCCTTGATGGCTTGGCTGGCACTGCCGGGATGAACATTGAAATGCCGTTCCAGCTAGTGAGGAACTTGTCCCACATAGCTAAGTCTGCTACTGCTGCTTGGTCTAGTTTGAGAACTTGGTCTGGATCTTGCACTGTTGTGAGAAAAACAAAAAGCTGTGATATAAAGGGCCGTCCTTGAGGAATAATCATCATTGCAAAGTTCAGCATCCCTAGTAAGGATTACGACTGCCTCCTGGTGCATCCTTGTGACCAAGTGAAGTCGTGGATAACTGTCCTGGTACGGGCTAGTTTCTTGGGGCGCAGGCTATGGCACGCGTGTCCAGAGTGACACCTAGGAAGGTGATAGAATGTGCTGGGCCTTCCATTTTATGCTCAGCTATGGGCACATTCAGATTGCTGAACACTATCCTCAACCTCTCTAGATCTGCCGGTGGTGTGCCTGGTTGTTCGGAGAGCAGGGAGTCATCAAGGTGGTGGATAACTGTTTGACGGTGGGCCTGGTGTGACTTTACCTGAAATGAACTGTCTCACCCCTGCCATGCGACTGATCCTGGTGAAGATGCGAACTGTACTTTCTTTCCCTACTATTTTTATCTTTATTTTTTTATTTGGGTAGATAAAGTCCAACCTGGTGCCGGATGGAAACCTGAACTAGGGAGAAAGACGGAGAAAGACGGAGAAAGATGAGCGGCCCGCATGCCACTGGAGATGAATGGCCAACTGGGTGCCACTGCGTGTTTGTGTGGCTAATTGGTTGTCACTGAGGTGTGTTTGCAAGTTAGTTATTATGCGGGTTTGCACGTAGGTGCGTGCTGCAAAGTGTTTTATACTACTGGAGATGATATTGTGTGGTTGCAAGGGTGTTAGTGGGTGTCAGGTGGCTGGGACAATATTGCGTGGTTGCAGGAGTCTCAATGAGTATGAAGGTTTGTTTTTTGAGACGACATTGCGTTGTTGCAAGGGTCTCAGTCTGGTTTTGCTGAGACGATATCGAGTGATTGCAAGGGTCTCGATGAGTATGAAGTTGTTTTAAGACGATATTGTGTGGTTCAAGGGTCTCAGTGAGTGTCAGGCTGCTGAGATGATATTACGTGATTGCAAGGTTCTCGATGAATATGAGGTCTCTCTTTTTTTTTCTTTATGATGAAATTGTGTGGTTGCAAGGGTCTCAAATGAGTGTCAGGCTGCTGAGACGATTTTGTATGACTGCAAGGGTCTGAACGGGTATCAGGTTGCTGAGACGAGATTGCATGGTCGCAAAGGTCTAGACGAGTGTGAGGTTGTTGAGATGATATTGCATTTTGCAAGGGTCTCAAATGAGTGTCAAACTGCTGAGACAATATTGCCTGACTTTTTTTTTGTTAAAATGGAAACGACTGTAAACGAAACGCTGCTAAACGCGAATTACCGCGTTTAGAAGCTGTTACAGGCATTTGGCTTTTCAAATGCCTCTGAACATCCATCTGAACCCACTTTTTTTTTTTTTTTTCCGTTCAAAAAAAGCTGCCAAGAAATGACTATAAACGACCCTCTGTACATGTACTGATAAGATAACATATAGGAGAGTTCAGGGGCAGCAGAAAAAAAAAATTACCAACTGCTCCTAAACATCTGTTCACCAGTAGCATGAGGTCTAAGACGATTTGTCTGGCTGCAAGGGTCTCAATGAATGTCAGGTTGCTGGGGCGAGACTGCGTGGTCACAAGGGTCTCGATGAGTGTGGGGCTGCTGAGACAGTATTTCGTTTGCAAGGGTCTCAACAAGGGTGTCAGGCTGCTCAGATGATTTTGCGTGGTTGCAAGGGTCTCAACAGGTGTCAGGTTGCTGGGCCGAGATTGCGCAGTGACAAAGGGAGGTATTTAATAATTTTTTTAATTTTATTTATTTATTTATTTATATATATATATATATATATATATATATATATATATATATATATATATATATATATATATATATATATACATATATATTTTTTTTTTTTTTTTTTTTTTTTTTTTTTTTTGACAAGTGAGAAGTTGCTGAGACGATGTTGTGTTTTTCAAGGGTCATAACAAGGATGTCAGGCTGCTGAGACGATTTGCATGATTGCAAGGGTCTCAAGAGGTGTCCGGTTGTTAGGCCAAGATTGCGTGGTGGCAAAGGTTTTTTTTTTTGATGAGCGATAGGTTTGCTGAGACGATGTTGCCTTCTGCAAGGGTCTCAACAAGGATGTCAGGCTGTTGAAATGATTTGCATAGTTGCAAGGTTCAGGTTGCTGGGCCGAAATTGCATGGTGGCAAAGGGGTTTATTATATATTATTATTTTTATTTATTTATTTATGTATTTATTTATTTGTATTTATTTATTTATTTATTTTATTTATTTATTTTTTTAATGAATGAGAGGTAGCTGAGACAATATTGCGTTTTGCAAGGGTATCAACAAGAGTGAGAGGCTGCTAAGACGATTTTACATGGTTACAAGAGTCTCAACAGGTGTCAGGTTGCTGGGCCGAGCTTGCGTGGTGGTAAAGGTTTAATATATATTATTATTTATTTATTTATTTTATTTTTTTAATGAGTGAGGGGTAGCTGAGACGATATTGCGTTTTGCAAGGGTCTCAACAAGGGTGACAGGCTGCTGAGACGGTTTTTGCATGGCTGCAAGGGACTCAACGAATAAGAATTGGGTTACGGAGAAAAGGATAGAAACACCTGCTTTGTTTGACGGCTTACCGTACCCCTAAGCGAGCAGGTATAAGGGATAAGGACCGTCCGTTTGATTCGTAGGTGCAACTGAATGCGAATGATATGAGAGACAACGAATGGTATCAAATTGATTGGACATGTGGTAACAAATCTTACTTGCGACAGAGGGCCATGCGAGTGCGTTTTCGCGGCTGACTGTGGCGGGAGTGCAACATATCTGGAAGGTGTGGTGTGATGCCGTGCATGAGGCAAAACAACAAGGTTTGGTGTAGAAAGTAGAACGTGGGAAGTGCGTATGAATGATTCGTAAGTTCCACTGCGGGAACCCAACACATGGTACGGGCGACACAGCGAGTGGCCACGAATTTTGACATGACAAAACACGGCAACGAATACTACCTGCGACAGTGACCGTGCGACTGGGTTCGCATTGGACTGGAGCGGGTGTGCAACACACCCGAAGAGTATGGTGTGGCGCCGTGTATGACGCACAGCAAATTTACATTGTTATACAAGCTGTACACTCACTACTTTACATTGTAGCAAAGTGTCATTTCTTCAGTGTTGTCACATGAAAAGATAGAAGAAAATATTTACAAAAATGTGAGGGGTGTACTCACTTTTGTGAGTTACTGTATATATAAATATAGCTATATCTAGATATATAGATATAGATATATCTATATATACAGTATATAGATATATATAGATATATATATATATTTAACAAATAAATATATCGGATGTATCGAATTTTATTATTATTTGAACCTTTGAAGGAGTTTTGAAGGTCTTTGAAGAACCTTTGAGGGTCAGAAGGAGTTGACCTCCTTCTGACCTGCATTCAACCTGCTTCCAGTAACGGTTTTGCATTCTTAAGGCTTTTGCTCATGGGCGCCAAAAGCGCTACATTTTTAGGGCATCCAGGCATTTTTTTTAAACACATTTTATATGCGGCCCTTTGCTTTTAATAGCTGCAAAAGGTGGGCCAACTCAATATTGAACCCTACGGACTAAGACTGGGATGCCATTAAAGTTCATGTGTGTCTTATGCGCTCAGGGCCCTCACCAACTTCATTTTATCTCCTATTTCTATCGTATCCTCCATGATTTGACCCCTCTTAAGGAGATCACACACCACTATATGAGTAGATAGTCCCATTTATTGGGCTGATCTATCACGGTACAGATGTGGGATAGGATATGGTCCTCTATTTTTAAGTCTTCCAAATGTGTAACTCAAAGGGAGACATCCATTAAGATTCTCATGTTCTGGTATAGCTCTCCTGATGTAATCCACAAACATGACCCCTCAGTCTCGCCGCGCTGTTGGCGCGGCGGGACTGACACAGGTTCTCTATTTCACATTTTTTGGCAATGTTCCCTGATACAACCCTTTTGGCATGATGTGAGGCTACTTATACAGAAGGTGGTGGATGCATCCCTTCCGCTGGATCCCTTAAATTGTTTGTTGGGCCTTCCTCTTCCAGGTGCAACCAAAAAAGCAAACCGGCTAATCTCCTACATTTTGTTAGCTGCCAAAAGGCTCATTCCATTGTGCTGGCTGTCCAACACACCTCCCCCCCGTGGTCCAGATTTCTGCACCTGGTGGGCGAAACTCGGAGGATGGAGTTTTTAATGGCCTCTGTGCACGATTCCATCTCCCAATTTAATAAAGTTTTGGAACCTTGGGATCTATCGGATTATGGGACTCCTGTGCCAACCATCACGCCCTAAGGCCGCGTACACACGGGCGGACTTTATGACCGGACTGGTCCGACAGACTTTCCAGCGGACTTTCAACGGACTCTTTAACGAACGGACTTGCCTACACACGATCACACCAAAGTCCAACGGATTCGTACGTGATGACGCACACCGGACTATAATAAGGAAGTTGACAGCTAGTAACCAATAGCTGCCCTAGCATGGGTTTTTGTCCGTTGGACTAGCATACAGACGAGCAGATTTCTGGGTCCGGCGGAGTTACGACGTAAAGATTTGAAGCATGTTCCAAATCTAAAGTCCGTTAGATTTGCGACTGGAAAAGTCCGCTGAAGGTCCGGTGAAGCCCACACCTGATCGGATTGTCCGCTGGATTTGGTCCGTCGGACAAGTCCGGTCGAAAAGTCTGACCGTGTGTACGCTGCATAAATTGAAATAATTTTACATTATTTGTGTTCATATGTCCTCCTCCCTTCCCCATTTCTATATATATACCAATTGATGCCTTATTGGATTTTCTATTGCTTATTTTATACCCTCCATAGAAACCTCTGTCTGTTATATCTTAGTGACTGCTCTTGAATTCTAATATCTACCTATGAGCTGTTTACTTTATATACTTTTAAGATGCGATACAGTTCACCCTGTGCCCTGTATCTGTGGACACTATTTGTCTGTATCTACTTTCTCTACATTGTTTTTTTTTTTTTTTTTTTCATTGTGTCTGTTTATATTATCATATTATCATTAGATTGTAAGCTCTAAGGAGCAGGGCTCTCTGATTCCTACTGTATTAAAGTGTATTGTATTTGTACTGTCCACCCTCAAGTTGTAAAGCGCTAGGTAAACTGTTGGCGCTATATAAATCCTGTATAATAATAATAATAATAATCATTACTAGTGTAATGTACACTATGAAACAAGTTTGTACTGTATATGTTCTTTTTATAACCCAATAAAAATACAATTTTGAAAAAAAGTTCATGTGTGTGTGTGTAAAGGCAGGCATCCCAATACTTTTGACAATATAGTGTACATACTAATGACTCCCGGTGTTAGCACATGCAAAGTGTTTACTAGGACAATGGAAAATCTAAAATTAAAAACACTTAAAAGTAATTTTAGACCCATGTGGGCCATCTTAATCAAATACTTCAACTGTTTTAAAAACCACAATATTATCCTCCCTGTGGCCCGCTTTGCATAAAAAATAATATCCAGTTATGCAAAAAAAAGTTTTAGATAAATCCTCTTGAAATGGCAACCACACCCTAAATAAATAATATAATGTCCAAATACTCTTTATAAAACATGCAGAAACAATTGCTAACTTGTTTAATACAATAATTAAATCACTTGAAAATCTAAGTGTTGGCTATCCATCCACGGAGTGTATGGATGTTCATATCAAATCATTTTCTCCGACAACTTTAAGGAGCGATATATCCAAATTTTCAGCCATCTGCAAACTGGATTATGCAAATGTGAAAATGTGCAAAACTGTAACTTTTTTTTTTTTGTAACTATAATACTTTTCACTGAGTGTTAAAAAACACAGAAAAAGGAGAGAAGGCAGTTGAAATTATGTGTATCAAAAGAAAATGGAAATTGAGTCAGTGCAAAAAATCCTAACTGTAAAATGCAAGCAGCTGAACACTGAAAGCAAACATATAAAACCCTAAAGTACACAACATAAATAAGCAGTGCAGCGCTATAAATACAACCAGAAGACTCGAATGTTACTCATAGCATAAATAAAAAGTCCCCTTTAATGTAGAAATCAGCAAGTTGATAGAAAAGAGGTCTCCTCTGCGGTGGTCTAGGGGCTCATAACAGTTCATACAGTGCAATGCAATCCGTGACTCCACCACCAGCTAGCCAAACTGTTCACCTCAGCAATTGGACCCCTGAGCTAAACAGATGGGTCAGAAAGGCATTTACCACTCTCAGTGGACATAGATGGAAACTTGCATAGGCAGGCGGTCACACGATACACGATACTTTGGAGACGGCACTCAGTTCTTCTCAATTGGTGATCATATTCACATGCAATATAAAAATGAATATATAGTGCACACCGTGTGGCTAAAATAATCACATTTATTTGAAAGTCAGGTACTCACATACAAAGCACTGTACCCTAGTGCTGGGATAAAGGTATAAAATTACATCATAGGATAGCATCAATAGAAAAGGTGGCTGCAGTGGTGTCCAAAGGAACTTCCACACGCGTATCTTTCTGAATCTGGACTTCCTCAGCGGCAATAGAGTCCCAGACATCAGATCTATATATATATATATATATATAGAGAGAGAGCCCCATATCTCGTTTTCCTATGTGATAGAACCTCCCACGGGCACCGTCCAATCAGCTCGGGCTGCTGTGAGGTCAAGGGGATTACTTCCTACCAATATTACTGGGTGACTATGGCAACCCAGGCATCATCATCATGACGCTCTTTAGGATGAATTGGAGTGGAGACTGCGAGCCGGGCCTTCTCATCCCACATCAGTGCCTGACCTCACAAATGTGCTTCTGGAAGAATGGTCAAACAGTGTATGTTACAAAAAAAAAGAGTGACCAAGCAGACTGTAAAGCAGATGTGAAGTATTAGTAATACAAGAGGAAGGGAAAAGTGAGGCTATTGAATCAAAGTATAAGAACCAAAGAGCCCTGGAGTCAAACACAATCTTCCACAGCAAGTTTTTTTAGATTTTAGAAAGATCAAAAGTTGTAAATATTATTTAATTGGGTTTAAGCCCAACTTCAGTGCCGCATTATTGGTATCGATGGGAGGAATAGTGCCCCATCATTGGTGTCAGTGGGAGGAATAGTCCCCCATCATTGCTATCAGTGGGAGCAATAGTGCTCCATCATTGGTACAGTGGCTTGCGAAAGTATTCGGCCCCCTTGAACTTTTCAACCTTTTGCCACATTTCAGGATTCAAACATAAAGATATAAAATTTTAATTTTTTGTGAAGAATCACCAACAAGTGGGACACAATTGTGAAGTGGAATGAAATCTATTGGATATTTTAAACTTTTTTAGCAATTAAAAAACTGAAAAGTGGTGCGTGCAAAATTATTCGGCCCCTTTACTTTCAGTGCAGCAAACTCACTCCAGAAGTTCAGCGAGGATCTCTGAATGATCCAATGTTGTCCTAAATGACTGATGGTGATAAATAGAATCCACCTGTGTGTAATCAAGTCTCTGTATAAATGCACCTGCTCTGTGATAGTCTCAGGGTTCTGTTGAAAGCGCAGAGAGCATCATGAAGACCAAGGAACACACCAGGCAGGTCCGTAATACTGTTGTGGAGAAGTTTAAAGCCGGATTTGGATACAAAAAGATTTCCCAAGCTTTAAACATCCCAAGGAACACTGTGCAAGCGATCATTTCGAAATGGAAGGAGTATCAGACCACTGCAAATCTACCAAGGCCTGGCTGTCCCTCTAAACTTTCAGCTCAGACAAGGAGAAGACTGATCAGAGATGCAGCCAAGAGGCCCATGATCACTCTGGATGAACTGCAGAGAACTACAGCTGAGGTGGGAGAGTGTGTCCATAGGACAACAATCAGTCGTACACTGCACAAATCTGGCCTTTATGGAAGAGTGGCAAGAAGAAAGCCATTTCTCAAAGATATCCATAAAAAGTCTTGTCTAAAGTTTGCCACAAGCCACCTGGGAGACACACCAAACATGTGGAAGAAGGTGCTCCGGTCCGATGAAACCAAAATCAAACTTTTTGGCCACAATGCAAAACGATATGTTTGGCATAAAAGCAACACAGCTCATCACACTCAACACACCATCCCCACTGTCAAACATGGTGGTGGCAGCATCATGGTTTGGGCCTGCTTTTCTTCAGCAGGGACAGGGAAGATGGTTAAAATTGAGGGGAAGATGGATGCAGCCAAATACAGGACCATTCTGGATGAAAACCTGTTGGAGTCTGCAAAAGACCTGAAACTGGGACGGAGATTTATCTTCCAACAAGGCAATGATCCCAAACATACAGCAAAATCTACAAAGGAATGGTTCACAAATAAACGTATCCAGGTGTTAGAATTTGCCAAGTCAAAGTCCAGACCTGAATCCAATCGAGAATCTGTGGAAAGAGCTGAAAACTGCTGTTCACAAACGCTCTCCATCCAACCTCACTGAGCTCGAGCTGTTTTGCAAGGAAGAATGGGCAAGAATTTCAGTCTCTCGATGTGCAAAACTGATAGAGACATACCCCAAGCGACTTGCAGCTGTAATCGCAGCCAAAGGTGGCTCTACAAAGTATTAACACAAGGGGGCCGAATAATTTTGCACGCCCCACTTTTCATTTTTTTATTAGTTAAAAAAGTTTCAAAAATCCAAAAGATTTCGTTCCACTTCACAGTTGTGTCCCACTTGTTGGTGATTCTTCACAAAAAATAAAAATTTTATATCTTTATGTTTGAAGCCTGAAATGTGGCAAAAGGTTGAAAAGTTCAAGGGGGCCGAATACTTTCGCAAGCCACTGTATCAGTTGAAGGAATAGGGCCCCTTCATTGGTATCAGTGGGAGGAATAGTGCACCATCAATGGTATCAATGGAAGGAATAGTGTCCCATCATTGGAATAAGTGGAGGGAATCATACCCAATTATTTATATCAGTGGAAGGAACAACGATCCATTGTTGGAGTTGGTTGGAGGAATAGTGCCCCAAAGTTGGTGCCTGTAGGAGGAATGGTGCCTCATATCAGTGGGAGGAATAGTGACTCATATCACTGGGGAAAAAAAGATAGATCAAGGCAAGCAAAGGGCCGCTTTTCGATCCATGGTCCAAAGTTTGGAGACTGTTGGTCTAGGGGATAGGGGAAGCATGTTCCAGTGGTGAACTGTCCCTTGGCATCATCCCGTCCACTGCAGGACTGTGGATCCTGGCTTGTTCTTGATATTGTCAGGACCCTAGACCCCTAGACCCCTGGAACATGGGGAAGAAGACGCTGTGGTGATTGGTCTAGCAGCAGGGAAGATTGTTGGATTGTATAAGTAAATCTTCTTTTATTGTTCCTCTAGACCTAAACAAGCAAGTAACCCTTGAGGTGCGGTCGCAGTACCACTGCAAGGGATAATTTTTTAAGTTGCCTGGTGTTGGGTGTTAAGCATAGAGACCTCTCCTGTGGAAAAAAATGGATGGACATGAACAGTTTAGCCGCATACACACGAGTGGATTGTCCGACAGAAAAAGTCAGATGGAAGCTCTCCATCGTATATACCGATCGTGTGTAGGCCTCATCGGACTTTTTTTTTTTGAAAAATCTGACGGACCTAGCAATGAAACATTTTCTAAATATTTCCGATGGACCCAATTCCTGTCGGGAAAACCGATCGTCTGCATGCTGGTCCGACGGACCAAAAAAGACGCATGCTCTGAAGCAAGTACGAGAACGAGATGGAAGCTATTGGCTACTGGCTATTGAACTTCCTTTTTCTAGTCCTGTCGTAAGTGTTGTACGTCACCGCGTTCTGGACGGTCGGACTTTGGTCAGACTTTGGGTTGACCGTGTGTAGGCAAGACCGCTTGAATGGAATTCCGACGGAGTTCCGTCGGAGAAACCGTCTGAGTTTATTACGATGGCTAAACCGGTCGTGTGTACGCGGCATAAGATATAGGAAAAGAATGGGGACACAATGAGAGAAAGAAGTCTAATGCAAGGTAGGAAAAGGGTGAAGAAACATAGGAGGCAGAGTAGGAAAAGTGTGGGGGTTAGGAAGAAGAGAGAGGTGCCCATGGAACTATAGGATTCCTATTAGAAGTGAAAAACGAAGGAAAAATCCTTAGGGTTTGAACAATATCTATCATGTAACTGAGGCGTAAGCTCCTCCATTGCACATTAGGGAGTTCATTTTGTTAACCCATTCCTTCTTTGATGAGGGAGTTGTTGACTTACAATGTTTATGGATGACCGCTCTTACTGCGAGAAGGAAAAAATGGAGCAGACTTTTTTCTTTTTTATGGATATGAAACTGGGAAGCAGAGAGAGCAAAACCTCTTGAGGGGTGCAGGGTGTATAGGCCAAGGTCACAAGAGCATAAGTGTTAAAGATTGAGATCTAAAATGGTCTAGGTTTGGGACACTCTCACCACATATGAGTCATTGTTCCAGTGGAGGCTAGGTAACGCCAACATGTTGGGGACATTGAAGAAAAAACCCATGCAGCAGACGGGGACATCTATACCATCTCATAAGTATTTTAAAGTTCTTCCCTTTTGCCAGACTGGCAGTGGAGAATTTATGTGTAAAAATAAAAGATTTCCCTTTGTCCTCAACTGGAAACCTGCACCCCACTTCTCGTTCCCAACCCAACCTATCATTCAGATGGTCGGGATATATGTGAGATAAAAAGCATTTTGTAGAGAAGAAAGATAGAGAGTGAAAAGCCAAAGGACTGAAGGCATAGAAAATCAACTGGTTGAAGGCCTCAATGCATTATCTCGGGCTCATAGATTGACATAGAGGTCCCTGATTTGGAAGTATGACAACCAGAAAACAGGTGAGGGGTCTAAACCTTTAATGAGCTATAAAAAAAAATTCTTAAGCCAATACTATTAAGAGCATGATGCATGGAAGATGGTTTAGAAGGAGACCATCCAAAACTGTAACTTTTCAATCAGATCATACCATACAGCAAGAATCTTCAAACTACGGCACTCCAGCTGTTGTGGAACTACACATCCCATGAGACATTGTAAAACTCAGACATTCACAAACATGACTAGGCATGATGGGAACTGTAGTTCCTGAACAACTGGAGGGCCGTAGTTTGAAGACCCCTGCCATACACGAAAGATTAAAAGGGAATTGTCCTCTTAAATTTAATAAAATAGGGTTTGGAGAATATTTATCATATAACTGAGCCATAAGCCCCTCAATTGTGCATTAAGGAGTTAATTTAGTCAACCCATTCCTTCATCGATGGGGGGGAGTTATCAACTTCAAACGTCTACGGAAGACCGCTTTCATTGCAGGAGGGAAAAAAAGGAGCAGACATTTTTTTTTATGATGGATATTGAACTGGGAAGCAGAGAGAGTAAAACCTCTTGAGGGGGGGCAGGGTGTATAGTCAAGGTCACAAGAACAACAAGCCGCATACACACGAGCGGAATGTCCGACAGAAAAAGTCAGAAGGAAGCTTTTCATCGTCTATTCCGATCGTGTGTAGGCCTCATCGGACTTATTTTTTTGAAAATTCTGACGGACCTAGAAATGGAACATTCCTATCGAGAAAACCGATCGTCTGTATGCTGTTCCGACAGACCAAAAACGACGAATGCTCTGAAGCAAGTACGAGACGGAAGCTATTGGCTACTGTCTATTGAACTTCCTTTTTCTAGTCCCGTCGTAAGTGTTGTACGTCACCGCGTTCTGGACGGTCGGACTTTGGTCGGACTTTGGTCGGACTTTGGGTTGACCATGTGTAGGCAAGACCGCTTGAATGGAATTCCGTCGGAGTTCCGTCGGTGAAACCTTCGGAGTTTATTCCGACGGCAAAACCAGTCGTGTGTACGCGGCATAAGTGTTAAAGTTTGAGGTCCAAAATGGTCAAGGTTTGGGACAGTCCCACCATATATGAAGCACTAGTTCCAGTGGAGGCTAGGCAATGTTAACATTTGTCAGAGACATTGAGAAAAAAACAGGAGATGGGGACATTGATACCGTCTCATAATATTTAAAAATGACTTTGAGAACCCATTGCATTGATTGCACGCTATTGGTTCACCTGACTTCTCAGTACTATAAGCAATATCCGGTTACAGAACTGTGTATCAATTTTCTTGGTTTCATTCAAGACCAACTTGTGTTGCTATGTGTGCATTCCATGTCAGTTCACTATTGGAATTTTGCATGATCTTCAGTGATCATTACTCTTTTCTATTTTTGTATTATAAAATATAAACTTTCAATGAAAATTGTCAATTATAAAAAAAAATATATATAAAAAAATTGCTGCTCACCATTTTATAAGCCCTTTTCTGATAACCCCAGCACTGAAAAAATCTTACTTAGTTCCCTTTTTTTTTTTTTTATGAGGGGGATTGCCATAGGTAATATTGCTTGTATTGTGCTGGCAGATCTCATTATCAGTTGTAAACTGGATTTGGCCACTATCTGTCCTAACAAAGAGTTTAACGATTTAGAAGCTGGCTTTCTCCATTGTAAGTTAATAGGAGGAAATGCAGTTTGTCATAAGCCTTTCTTTTGCGACAATTCACCCTCAACTTGTTCAGAAATGCTTGCAGTAGGCATTGACACCTTCTTTCTAGAAAAACATCTAAAAGCTAAGAAATATTTTTAAAACTTTTTTTAGGTATGCATACCTCCCAACTTTTTGAGATGGGAATGAGGGACGCCTATCAGCAAAAGTATGCAGCCATAGGACACACACCCTGGCCACGCCCCCTTAAAGGAGAATTGTACAAAAAAAAAAAAAACAAGATTTGTTAAACCGAGGGCTTTTTTTTTAACCACTACTATTCCTTTATATTGACTTTTGGAATTTACAAATGCAGCAATTTAGAAATTGGATGAAAGGTTTAGCACTGGAAAACACATCTATATAGATCAGACCAAAATGAGGGACAAATGAGGAGGAATGAGGGACATTCCTCCAAATCATGGACAGTCCCTCCAAATCAGGGACAGTTGGGAGCTTTGGGTAGGTTATGTGAATAGGAACATATAATGAACAAATAGTGATGTTTTTTTTCAAATTTGGCTACAAAAATTCAAATGTACTTTAGGCCGGGTTCACACCAGTGCGAATTGGATGTGGATTTTTCCGCATCCAATTCGCATACCAGGAGATTGTGACCGGCTCTCTACACATCTGCTGCAGCGGCTCCTTTGCAAATTGCACAGAGGTCCTGTGCGTCTTTTGGTCAGGTTCAAATTCAGCCAACAATTCGGGCTCCACTGGACCTGAAACGGTGATTGGACCGGACTTCTGCTGTGAGCCGGAGCGTGCTGCGGTGTGAACCCAGCCTCAAACTTTTGCTTTGTTCATTCTTCGTGTTAGGCACGAAAGGAAAGACACGTGCGATTTGATTCATAACAAATAGATTTTCATATGAATTTGTTAGTATTTGTACATTCGGATCAATTCGAACATCCGAATAGTTGAAAGAACTAAAATATGAAAGTTATGAAATTACGAATAAGCAAAATAACAAACATGCGAAAATACGAACTCAGGAACGGACAAACTTACGCAAATACGAAACTCAGAAAAAGTAAAAGAAAGAAAATGACATCTATAACGAATGATTTACATTTCGTATTTTCAATCCTTTGTCTGTTCGTAATTTCGCATGTTCGTATTTTCATCCGTGCATTCGTAATTTCGTTTCTTCGTCTGTTCGTAATTTCGTTTGTTCGTGATCTCGAATTGTTCTTTTGAATGGACAGTGTAAGTGTATCCTAATATGTATGTTCGTATTTCCATACGTATGTTCATAATTTTGGATAGACATGTGCAATTTGTTTTGTTCCGAATTCGTTTTCTAACGAATTTCAACAAATTTTTAATTCGGAAATATCCAAATTAACGAAAACCCGTTTAACGATTTTTTCTGAATATTGGTAAATGCGAATATTCGAAAAATTAGTAAATTCGTACACTCGTATGTTCGTGCATTCGTACATTCTTAAATTCGTGCATTCATAAATGCGTACATTCGTAAATTCGTAAATTAGTGAATTCGTACATTTGGAAATTTGGAAATCTGAAATAATAATTAACTAATAATAACTTACCTATTACTAACTATTAAATTATAGGTATTGTAATTTTCTTTCAAATTTGGCTGTTAGTGAACGTAACACATCCAAATTTATCCGAAGTTACGAATTATCCGAAATAATGAATGCCGTATCCAAACGAATGGAATGTAATGAATTAATAATAATAAATAACAATAATAATAATAATAAAAACTTTATTATTTAGTATTTATTATTTATTTGTTCCGTTCACTAACAGCCAAATTTGAAAGGAAATTACAATACCTGTAATTTAATAGTTAGTTATTATTTCAGATTTTCGAATTTTCGGGTTTTTGGATTTTAAAATTTTGAATTTACAAGTTTGCGAATTTTCTAATTTACAAATGTACGAATTTCCGAATATACAAATTTTCTAATTTACGAATGTACGAATTTACGAATATACAAATTTTCTAATTTACGAATGTACGCATTTATGAATGTATGAATTTACAAATATACGAATGTGCAAATGTACGAATGTACGATAATATGAATTTACGAATTTACAAATGTACGAATGTACGAATGTGCGAATGTGCGAATGTACGAATGTACGATATCATGAATTTACGAATTGCGATCATAACGAATGACCCGAACAACAACAAAAAAAATAAACGAATGAAACGAAAACGAACACATTTTTTGGCAGTGCACATGTCTATTTTTTCATGTTCTCGAAACGTTCTTTCGAATGGGCAGTGTATTAGTGAGTGATGTATCTTACTTAATATCTTAGCTTATCCCTTTTGTGTCTGAGTCACACGGCATTCCTGAATCTTTTTAGATCCAGTTGAAGAGGAGTCAGGTCTGGTGACTGAGGGAGTGGACTGGAGTAAGTAGAGGACTTATTAGAAAAGCAGGCATAGAATTATTATTCTTCATTTCCTACGAAAGTATGAATCAACCAAAAAGGCAATCTCACAAAAGTAACAATTACTAAATTACGAGTAGTGTACCAAATAAACGAAAATTATTATTTAAACAAAATTACGAATTTCAAATCAAAGAAAATTAGACTAACGCAATTATGAATCATTTCGTATCAACGAAAATATATCTGTTACGAAAATACGAACGAGTCTGAATATGAAAAGCTTGCATCTTACGAAATTACGAATCGTTACAAATCAACAAAGAAACGAAACAAATGTTTTTGTTGTGCACATGTCTACAAAAAGGAGTCAACATCAGAATATATCAGAATATATATATATATCTATATATATCTATAGATATAGATAGATAGATAGATAGATAGATAGATAGATAGATAGATAGATAGATAGATAGATAGATAGATAGATAGATAGATAGATAGATAGATAGATAGATAGATAGATAGATAGATAGATAGATAGATAGATAGATAGTAGGGATGAGCTTCGTGTTCGAGTCGAACCCATGTTCGACTCGAACATCGGCTGTTCGACCGTCCGTCGAATTGCGAACGATATGGGCCGTTCGCGCCAAATTCGTGTGGCGCGTCACGGCCCATAATTCACTGCGGCATCGCAGTGCATTGCTGGCTGATGATTGGCCAAGCATGCACTATGACCCGCATGCTTGGCCAATCACAGCGCCGTCAGTAGAGAGAGCTGTAATTGGCCAAAGCCAGGGTGGCTTTGGCCAATTATGGCTCAGGGGATTTAGTACACGCCCCACACTATATAAGGCCGCCTGCACGGCGGCCCTGTGTAGTGTGTGTTCCGGTGTGCTGAGAGATAGAGAGAGAGACAGACAGTGTCATTTGATTTGAATTAGATAGATTAGGCAGAACAGTCAGTCAGTTAGCTGCACTTACAGTGTATTGTGTATATATATGCATCCCTGGTGTTGCATATATATATATATATACACTGTATTCAGTTTAGCTAGATCCGTTCCTGTTATCTTCTATCTAGACTATTTACATATGGTGCAGTGCGTCCTGCTCACAGTGTTCAGCTAGATCCGTTCCTGCTATTTACATTTAGTGCAGTGCGTCCTGCTCACAGTGTTCAGCTAGATCTGTTCCTGCTATTTACATTTAGTGCAGTCAGTGCGTCCTGCTCACAGTGTTCAGCTAGATCCGTTCCTGCTATTTACATTTAGTGCAGTGCGTCCTGCTCACAGTGTTCAGCTAGATCCGTTCCTGCTATTTACATTTAGTGCAGTGCGTCCTGCTCACAGTGTTCAGCTAGATCCGTTCCTGCTATTTACATTTAGTGCAGTGCGTCCTGCTCACAGTGTTCAGCTAGATCCGTTCCTGCTATTTACATTTAGTGCAGTGCGTCCTGCTCACAGTGTTCAGCTAGATCTGTTCCTGCTATTTACATTTAGTGCAGTCAGTGCGTCCTGCTCACAGTGTTCAGCTAGATCTGTTCCTGCTATTTACATTTAGTGCAGTGCGTCCTGCTCACAGTGTTCAGCTAGATCCGTTCCTGCTATTTACATTTAGTGCAGTGCGTCCTGCTCACAGTGTTCAGCTAGATCCGTTCCTGCTATTTACATTTAGTGCGGTGCGTCCTGCTCACAGTGTTCAGCTAGATCCGTTCCTGCTATTTACATTTAGTGCGGTGCGTCCTGCTCACAGTGTTCAGCTAGATCCGTTCCTGCTATTTACATTTAGTGCAGTGCGTCCTGCTCACAGTGTTCAGCTAGATCCGTTCCTGCTATTTACATTTAGTGCAGTGCGTCCTGCTCACAGTGTTCAGCTAGATCCGTTCCTGCTATTTACATTTAGTGCAGTGCGTCCTGCTCACAGTGTTCAGCTAGATCCGTTCCTGCTATTTACATTTAGTGCAGTGCGTCCTGCTCACAGTGTTCAGCTAGATCTGTTCCTGCTATTTACATTTAGTGCAGTCAGTGCGTCCTGCTCACAGTGTTCAGCTAGATCTGTTCCTGCTATTTACATTTAGTGCAGTCAGTGCGTCCTGCTCACAGTGTTCAGCTAGATCCATTCCTGCTATTTACATTTAGTGCAGTGCGTCCTGCTCACAGTGTTCAGTTAGATCCGTTCCTGCTATTTACATTTAGTGCAGTGCATCCTGCTCACAGTGTTCAGCTAGATCTGTTCTTGCTATTTACATTTAGTGCAGTCAGTGCGTCCTGCTCACAGTGTTCAGCTAGATCCGTTCCTGCTATTTACATTTAGTGCAGTGCGTCCTGCTCACAGTGTTCAGCTAGATCCGTTCCTGCTATTTACATTTAGTGCAGTGCGTCCTGCTCACAGTGTTCAGCTAGATCCGTTCCTGTTATCTTCCTACTGACAGGCAGGCTTGTCTGGTTACAGTATATAAAGCTACCTGAAGAAAATTACAGGTGTTCTATCCCAGCTTAGTGCAGCTACAGGCCATTAGTATGTCTGGAAGGCCAAGAAGGAGAGGCAGACAGTCACAAGCCAATAAGAGAGGGCAAGCAGGCTCTGTGTCTAGTGCTGGTCGTGGAGACGGTGCATCCTCATCAGCACGTGGCCAAGGGACACGCTTGGCCTTTTTTTCGGCAGCTGGCCGTGTTGAGCCACAACATGCGGAAGACTTGGATGACCAAGCCGTCCTCATCCTCCTCATCCTCTCTCACCCATGCCCAGGGTGCTTTGTCTGGCAAAGCAGCGGCCTCTTCCCTCAGCTCAATGTCATCAGTGACTCCTTCCTTTGCTCCACCATGTCCTCCTGAGGATTCCCTCGAACTGTTTGACCACAGTGTTGGGTACATGCTCCAGGAGGATGCCCAGCGTTTGGAAGGCTCTGATGATGATACTGAGCTCGATGAAGGCAGTAACATGAGCACGGACAGAGGGGGTGCCCAAGAAGGACAGCAATCTGGCAGTCATGCTCCCCCTGCTGCAGCATACTGCCAGGTTTGCACCAGTGATGAGGAGGGAGGGGATGATGAGGTCACTGACTCAACGTGGGTGCCTGATAGGAGAGAGGAGGAGGAGGAGGAGGAGGCGGCACATCACCAACGAGGCAGGATGCCCTCCAGGGGCCAGCCTAAGGGCAGCACATTGACTGCATCACACCCCAAAGCTCCACATGTGCAGGGCGCTGCAGTCTCTGCGCGTTATTCAAAAAGTTCTTTGGTGTGGGCCTTTTTTGAGACGAGTGCATCAGATCGCACCGCTGCTATTTGCAACATATGTCTCAAGCGTATCTCGCGTGGCCAAAACATCTCTGTTGACCTGCCATGCAGTTCGTTGGCAAGCGTATCTAAAAGACCCACACCAAAGAACAAAGAGGATCTCTCCTTGCTCCTCATCAGCTGAGATTTCCAACCCCACTAGACCTTCAGTCCTCTCTGAGACCTGCAGTGAGAGGAATGAAGGTGTAGAATTAGGTGTGTCACAGCCAAGTACTTGTGGGCAATCTGCTTTTGGTACACCGACGTCAGATTGTACCAGGCAAATTTCCCTGCCCCAGCTGCTGCACCGCCGAAAGAAGTTTGCTCCCAGCCATCCACATGCCCAGCGGTTGAATGCTAGCTTGGCAAAATTGCTAGCACTTCAACTGCTGCCTTTTCAGTTGGTAGACTCTGCCCCCTTCCGTGAGTTTGTGGAATGTGCGGTTCCTCAGTGGCAGGTACCCAAACGCCACTTTTTCTCACGGAAGGCGATTCCGGCTCTCTACCGGAATGTGGAAGGCAATGTCCATGCCTCGCTGGACAGGGCGGTCAGCGGTAAGGTGCATATTACCGCTGACTCATGGTCCAGCAGGCATGGACAGGGACGTTACCTAAGTTTCACGGTGCATTGGGTGACTCTGCTGGCAGCTGGGAAGGATGCAGGACAAGGTGCAGTAGTGTTGGAGGTTGTTCCGCCACCACGCCTCCAAAATGCTGATTGTGACACACCTCTCTCCTCCACCCCCTCCTCTTCTTCTTCCTCCATGGCCTCTTCCTCGGAACCAGCGGTGCTCCGTAGGCGTTCAAGGGGCTACGCAAGTACGCAGGCCAAAAGATGCCATGCGGTGCTTGAGCTGGTGTGCTTGGGGGACAGGAGCCACACTGGGGCAGAGGTTCTGTCAGCTCTGCAGGGGCAGGTTCAGAGGTGGTTGACGCCACGCCAACTTAAGGCAGGAATGGTGGTTTGCGACAATGGCACCAACCTCCTCTCTGCCCTCCGACAGGGACAACTGACCCATGTGCCCTGTTTGGCTCACGTCCTTAACTTGGTGGTGCAGCGGTTCTTGGGCAGGTACCCGGGCTTACAGGATGTCCTGAGGCAGGCCAGGAAAGTCTGTGTGCATTTCCGCCGGTCATATAATGCCAGTGCTCGGCTGACGGACCTCCAAAAGGAGTTTAACCTGCCCAAGAACCGCCTAATCTGTGACATGCCCACCAGGTGGAACTCAACGTTGGCCATGCTGCAGCGGCTGCACACGCAGCAGAGGGCCATCAATGAGTACCTGTGCGACTATGGCACCAGGACAGGGTCAGGGGAGCTTGGTTTTTTTTCCCCACGCCAGTGGGCCATGATCAGGGATGCATGCACTGTCCTGTCACCATTCGAGGAGGCCACGAGGATGGTGAGCACTGACAGTGCATGCATCAGTGACACTGTCCCCCTTGTCCACCTGTTGGAGCACACGCTGCGTGGAATAATGGACAGGGCACTTGAGGCAGAACAGAGGCAGGAAGAGGAGGACTTCCTTAGCTCTCAAGGCCCCCTTTATCCAGACAGTGTTCCTGCGTGCCCGCCGATCACACAGAAAGAGAACGAGGAGGAGGAGGAGGAGGAGGAGGAAGATTGTGTCAGTATGGAGGTGGAGCCTGGCACTCAGCATCAGCAGCAGTCTTTAAGGGATCAGTCCCAAGGAACACATGGACTTGTACGTGGCTGGGAGGAGGTGGCTGCGGACGTTGTTGTCCTTAGTGACCCAGAGGACTCCGGACCGAATGCCTCAGCAAACCTACGCTGCATGGCCTCCCTGATCCTGCAAAGCCTGCGTAAGGATCCTCGTATTCGTGGTATCAAGGAGAAGGACCAATACTGGCTGGCAACCCTCCTTGATCCACGTTACAAGGGTAAGGTTGCGGACCTTATCTTGCCATCGCAGAGGGAGCAGAGGATGAAACATCTTCGGGAGGCCTTGCAGAAAGGTCTGTGCAACGCGTTCCCAGAGACTGGGAGGTTACAAACTCCTGTTTCTGGACAACGTGTTGCTGAGGCTTCGGTCAGTCAAAGAAGGAGCGGTGGAGAAGGTGGCCGTCTGACCGATGCGTTCAGACAATTTTTTGGTCCGCAGCCCCAAGGTATGATCGGTTCCAGCAACCATCGCCAGCGTCTGTTTTACATGGTGCAGGAATACCTAGGGGCAAGATCAGACTTGGACACCTTTCCCACCGAAAATCCTCTGGGTTACTGGGTCTTGAGGATGGATCACTGGCCAGAGCTTGCACAGTATGCAATTGAGCTACTGGCCTGTCCTGCATCCAGCGTTCTTTCGGAACGCACATTCAGTGCTGCTGGAGGCGTGGTAACCGATCACAGGGTGCGTCTGTCCACCAACTCGGTCGATCGGCTGACCTTCATAAAAATGAATCAGTCTTGGATCACCACCAGCTACCAAGCACCTGATGCTGATGTAACCGAATAATTTTTTTTGAAATCTCAGATCCCTTCAAAGACTGCCTATGCTGATGCTGAGTGACTATCCCTGAGTAATTATCATCTTCCTCCTCAATCATCACGCTGATAGCTTGTAAGAACATTTTTGCTTCTGGGCGCCACCACCAGTGCCTAAGGCACAATTTTTCAGCCCCTGTTTAACAGGGGCGTGTAATTACAATTTTTGATGCAATACTTTGCAGCAGGGCTCGTTCCTGCGTTCCAACTAGAGTGTCTGTGAGGGGTTGCAGTGTTGTGGCACCAGCACCAGTGCCTAAGGCCTAATTTTTCAGCTCCTGTTCAACAGGGGCATGTAATTACAATTCTTGATCTAATATTTCACAGCAGGGCCCTGTGAGGGCTTACAGTGTTGTGGCCACAGCAACACCTAAGGCCCAAATTTCTGCTGAGTATATAGGGCAGGACCCTACTTTCAAACATCTAACTTACAAATAGGGATGAGCTTCGTGTTCGAGTCGAACCCATGTTCGACTCGAACATCGGCTGTTCGACCGTCCGTCGAATTGCGAACGTTATGGGCCGTTCGCGCCAAATTCGTGTGGCGCGTCACGGCCCATAATTCACTGCGGCATCGCAGTGCATTGCTGGCTGATGATTGGCCAAGCATGCACTATGACCCGCATGCTTGGCCAATCACAGCGCCGTCAGTAGAGAGAGCTGTAATTGGCCAAAGCCAGGGTGGCTTTGGCCAATTATGGCTCAGGGGATTTAGTACACGCCCCACACTATATAAGGCCGCCTGCACGGCGGCCCTGTGTAGTGTGTTCCGGTGTGCTGATAGAGAGAGAGACAGACAGTGTCATTTGATTTGAGTTAGATAGATTAGGCTAGATCTGTTCCTGCTATTTACATTTAGTGCAGTGCGTCCTGCTCACAGTGTTCAGCTAGATCCGTTCCTGCTATTTACATTTAGTGCAGTCAGTGCGTCCTGCTCACAGTGTTCAGCTAGATCCGTTCCTGCTATTTACATTTAGTGCAGTGCGTCCTGCTCACAGTGTTCAGCTAGATCTGTTCCTGCTATTTACATTTAGTGCAGTGCGTCCTGCTCACAGTGTTCAGCTAGATCCGTTCCTGCTATTTACATTTAGTGCAGTGCGTCCTGCTCACAGTGTTCAGCTAGATCTGTTCCTGCTATTTACATTTAGTGCAGTGCGTCCTGCTCACAGTGTTCAGCTAGATCTGTTCCTGCTATTTACATTTAGTGCAGTGCGTCCTGCTCACAGTGTTCAGCTAGATCCGTTCCTGCTATTTACATTTAGTGCAGTCAGTGCGTCCTGCTCACAGTGTTCAGCTAGATCCGTTCCTGCTATTTATATTTAGTGCAGTGCGTCCTGCTCACAGTGTTCAGCTAGATCTGTTCCTGCTATTTACATTTAGTGCAGTGCGTCCTGCTCACAGTGTTCAGCTAGATCTGTTCCTGCTATTTACATTTAGTGCAGTGCGTCCTGCTCACAGTGTTCAGCTAGATCCGTTCCTGCTATTTACATTTAGTGCAGTGCGTCCTGCTCACAGTGTTCAGCTAGATCTGTTCCTGCTATTTACATTTAGTGCAGTGCGTCCTGCTCACAGTGTTCAGCTAGATCCGTTCCTGCTATTTACATTTAGTACAGTCAGTGCGTCCTGCTCACAGTGTTCAGCTAGATCCGTTCCTGCTATTTACATATAGTGCAGTGCGTCCTGCTCACAGTGTTCAGCTAGATCTGTTCCCGCTATTTACATTTAGTGCAGTGCGTCCTGCTCACAGTGTTCAGCTAGATCTGTTCCTGCTATTTACATTTAGTGCAGTGCGTCCTGCTCACAGTGTTCAGCTAGATCCGTTCCTGCTATTTACATTTAGTGCAGTGCGTCCTGCTCACAGTGTTCAGCTAGATCTGTTCCTGCTATTTATATTTAGTGCAGTGCGTCCTGCTCACAGTGTTCAGCTAGATCTGTTCCTGCTATTTACATTTAGTGCAGTGCGTCCTGCTCACAGTGTTCAGCTAGATCCGTTCCTGCTATTTACATTTAGTGCAGTGCGTCCTGCTCACAGTGTTCAGCTAGATCTGTTCCTGCTATTTACATTTAGTGCAGTGCGTCCTGCTCACAGTGTTCAGCTAGATCCGTTCCTGCTATTTACATTTAGTGCAGTCAGTGCGTCCTGCTCACAGTGTTCAGCTAGATCTGTTCCTGCTATTTACATTTAGTGCAGTGCGTCCTGCTCACAGTGTTCAGCTAGATCCGTTCCTGCTATTTACATTTAGTGCAGTCAGTGCGTCCTGCTCACAGTGTTCAGCTAGATCCGTTCCTGCTATTTACATTTAGTGCAGTCAGTGCGTCCTGCTCACAGTGTTCAGCTAGATCCGTTCCTGCTATTTACATTTAGTGCAGTGCGTCCTGCTCACAGTGTTCAGCTAGATCCGTTCCTGTTATCTTCCTACTGACAGGCAGGCTTGTCTGGTTACAGTATATAAAGCTACCTGAAGAAAATTACAGGTGTTCTATCCCAGCTTAGTGCAGCTACAGGCCATTAGTATGTCTGGAAGGCCAAGAAGGAGAGGCAGACAGTCACAAGCCAATAAGAGAGGGCAAGCAGGCTCTGTGTCTAGTGCTGGTCGTGGAGACGGTGCATACTCATCAGCACGTGGCCATGGGACACGCTTGGCCTTTTTTTTGGCAGCTGGTCGTGTTGAGCCGCAACATGCGGAAGACTTGGTCGAGTGGATGACCAAGCCGTCCTCATCCTCCTCATCCTCTCTCACCCATGCCCAGGGTGCTTTGTCTGGCAAAGCAGCGGCCTCTTCCCTCAGCTCAATGTCATCAGTGACTCCTTCCTTTGCTCCACCATGTCCTCCTGAGGATTCCCTCGAACTGTTTGACCACAGTGTTGGGTACATGCTCCAGGAGGATGCCCAGCGTTTGGAAGGCTCTGATGATACTGAGCTCGATGAAGGCAGTAACATGAGCACGGACAGAGGGGGTGCCCAAGAAGGACAGCAATCTGGCAGTCATGCTCCCCCTGCTGCAGCATACTGCCAGGTTTGCTCCAGTGATGAGGAGGGAGGGGATGATGAGGTCACTGACTCAACGTGGGTGCCTGATAGGAGAGAGGATGAGGAGGAGGAGGAGGAGGCGGCACATCACCAACGAGGCAGGATGCCCTCCAGGGGCCAGCCTAAGGGCAGCACATTGACTGCATCACACCCCAAAGCTCCACATGTGCAGGGCGCTGCAGTCTCTGCGCGTTATTCAAAAAGTTCTTTGGTGTGGGCCTTTTTTGAGACGAGTGCATCAGATCGCACCGCTGCTATTTGCAACATATGTCTCAAGCGTATCTCGCGTGGCCAAAACATCTCCCGCTTGGGTACCACATGCTTGACCAGACATATGTTGACCTGCCATGCAGTTCGTTGGCAAGCGTATCTAAAAGACCCACACCAAAGAACAAAGAGGATCTCTCCTTGCTCCTCATCAGCTGAGATTTCCAACCCCACTAGACCTTCAGTCCTCTCTGAGACCTGCAGTGAGAGGAATGAAGGTGTAGAATTAGGTGTGTCACAGCCAAGTACTTGTGGGCAATCTGCTTTTGGTACACCGACGTCAGATTGTACCAGGCAAATTTCCCTGCCCCAGCTGCTGCACCGCCGAAAGAAGTTTGCTCCCAGCCATCCACATGCCCAGCGGTTGAATGCTAGCTTGGCAAAATTGCTAGCACTTCAACTGCTGCCTTTTCAGTTGGTAGACTCTGCCCCCTTCCGTGAGTTTGTGGAATGTGCGGTTCCTCAGTGGCAGGTACCCAAACGCCACTTTTTCTCACGGAAGGCGATTCCGGCTCTCTACCGGCATGTGGAAGGCAATGTCCATGCCTCGCTGGACAGGGCGGTCAGCGGTAAGGTGCATATTACCGCTGACTCATGGTCCAGCAGGCATGGACAGGGACGTTACTTAAGTTTCACGGCTCATTGGGTGACTCTGCTGGCAGCTGGGAAGGATGCAGGACAAGGTGCAGTAGTGTTGGAGGTTGTTCCACCACCACGCCTCCAAAATGCTGATTGTGACACACCTCTCTCCTCCACCCCCTCCTCTTCTTCTTCCTCCATGGCCTCTTCCTCGGAACCAGCGGTGCTCCGTAGGCGTTCAAGGGGCTACGCAAGTACGCAGGCCAAAAGATGCCATGCGGTGCTTGAGCTGGTGTGCTTGGGGGACAGGAGCCACACTGGGGCAGAGGTTCTGTCAGCTCTGCAGGGGCAGGTTCAGAGGTGGTTGACGCCACGCCAACTTAAGGCAGGAATGGTGGTTTGCGACAATGGCACCAACCTCCTCTCTGCCCTCCGACAGGGACAACTGACCCATGTGCCCTGTTTGGCTCACGTCCTTAACTTGGTGGTGCAGCGGTTCTTGGGCAGGTACCCGGGCTTACAGGATGTCCTGAGGCAGGCCAGGAAAGTCTGTGTGCATTTCCGCCGGTCATATAATGCCAGTGCTCGGCTGACGGACCTCCAAAAGGAGTTTAACCTGCCCAAGAACCGCCTAATCTGTGACATGCCCACCAGGTGGAACTCAACGTTGGCCATGCTGCAGCGGCTGCACACGCAGCAGAGGGCCATCAATGAGTACCTGTGCGACTATGGCACCAGGACAGGGTCAGGGGACCTTGGTTTTTTTTCCCCACGCCAGTGGGCCATGATCAGGGATGCATGCACTGTCCTGTCACCATTCGAGGAGGCCACGAGGATGGTGAGCACTGACAGTGCATGCATCAGTGACACTGTCCCCCTTGTCCACCTGTTGGAGCACACGCTGCGTGGAATAATGGACAGGGCACTTGAGGCAGAACAGAGGCAGGAAGAGGAGGACTTCCTTAGCTCTCAACGCCCCCTTTATCCAGACAGTGTTCCTGCGTGCCCGCCGATCACACAGGAAGAGGAGGAGGAGGAGGAGGAGGAGGAGGAGGAGGAAGATTGTGTCAGTATGGAGGTGGAGCCTGGCACTCAGCATCAGCAGTCTTTAAGGGATCAGTCCCAAGGAACACATGGACTTGTACGTGGCTGGGAGGAGGTGGCTGCGGACGTTGTTGTCCTTAGTGACCCAGAGGACTCCGGACCGAATGCCTCAGCAAACCTACGCTGCATGGCCTCCCTGATCCTGCAAAGCCTGCGTAAGGATCCTCGTATTCGTGGTATCAAGGAGAAGGACCAATACTGGCTGGCAACCCTCCTTGATCCACGTTACAAGGGTAAGGTTGCGGACCTTATCTTGCCATCGCAGAGGGAGCAGAGGATGAAACATCTTCGGGAGGCCTTGCAGAAAGGTCTGTGCAACGCGTTCCCAGAGACTGGGAGGTTACAAACTCCTGTTTCTGGACAACGTGTTGCTGAGGCTTCGGTCAGTCAAAGAAGGAGCGGTGGAGAAGGTGGCCGTCTGACCGATGCGTTCAGACAATTTTTTGGTCCGCAGCCCCAAGGTATGATCGGTTCCAGCAACCATCGCCAGCGTCTGTTTTACATGGTGCAGGAATACCTAGGGGCAAGATCAGACTTGGACACCTTTCCCACCGAAAATCCTCTGGGTTACTGGGTCTTGAGGATGGATCACTGGCCAGAGCTTGCACAGTATGCAATTGAGCTACTGGCCTGTCCTGCATCCAGCGTTCTTTCGGAACGCACATTCAGTGCTGCTGGAGGCGTGGTAACCGATCACAGGGTGCGTCTGTCCACTGACTCGGTCGATCGGCTGACCTTCATAAAAATGAATCAGTCTTGGATCACCACCAGCTACCAAGCACCTGATGCTGATGTAACTGAATAATTTTTTTCAGATCCCTTCAAAGACTGCCTATGCTGATGCTGAGTGACTATCCCTGAGTAATTATCCTCTTCCTCCTCAATCATCACGCTGATAGCTTGTAAGAACATTTTTGGTTCTGGGCGCCACCACCAGTGCCTAAGGCACAATTTTTCAGCCCCTGTTTAACAGGGGCGTGTAATTACAATTTTTGATGTAATACTTTGCAGCAGGGCTCGTTCCCGCATTCCAACTAGAGTGTCTGTGAGGGGTTGCAGTGTTGTGGCACCAGCACCAGTGCCTAAGGCCCAATTTTTCTGCCCCTGTCTAACAGGGGCGTGTAATTACAATTTTTGATGCAATACTTTGCAGCAGGGCTCGTTCCTGCGTTCCAACTAGAGTGTCTGTGAGGGGTTGCAGTGTTGTGGCACCAGCACCAGTGCCTAAGGACCAATTTTTCTGCCCCTGTCTAACAGGGGCGTGTAATTACAATTTTTGATGCAATACTTTGCAGCAGGGCTCGTTCCTGCGTTCCAACTAGAGTGTCTGTGAGGGGTTGCAGTGTTGTGGCACCAGCACCAGTGCCTAAGGCCTAATTTTTCAGCTCCTGTTCAACAGGGGCATGTAATTACAATTCTTGATCTAATATTTCACAGCAGGGCCCTGTGAGGGCTTACAGTGTTGTGGCCACAGCAACACGAGGGCTTACAGTGTTGTGGCCACAGCAACACCAAAGGCCCAAATTTCTGCTGAGTATATAGGGCAGGACCCTACTTTCAAACATCTAACTTACAAACGACTCCTACTTGCAAACGGAAGGAGACAACAGGAAGTGAGATGAAATCTACCAATATGGGAAAACAATTTCTCCTTTCCACTGATGCTTTCCAATCCTTGTTCCACAAAAAAACCCAAATTTTCAAAAAACATTTTTCATTGGGACAAAAAAGTGAGGTGAAATCTTCTGAAGAGGAGGAAAGACAGCAAAACAAATGTCACAGGGGTGATAACCCTTCCCTATGTTTTCCAAAAAGCTTAAAAAAGATTTTTTTGGCTGGAGCTAAACACGTTAAAAATGTACCCGTTCAAAATTACAAAGAGATTCTACTTATCAACAAACCTACAGTCCCTGTCTTGTTTGCACCGCCTGTATACTGCTGTTCAGAGTATATAGGGCCTTTCCTTATTTTAATTTGGGTGCGGGGTTCCCCTTAATATCCATACAGGACCCAAAGGGCCTGGTAATGGACTGGGGGGGTACCCATGCCGTTTGTCTCACTGATTTTCATCCATATTGCCATGACCCGACATGACATTAAACCCGCAAGCAGTTTTAAATGAGATTTTTTCCTTTAAAAATGACATTTGGTGCAGGGACTGTTCTAAACATGGGAAACACGCGTCACTTTACAGGCATACTATAGACACCCCCCAGGTACGATATTTAAAGGAATATTTCACTTTTTTTTTTTACTTTAAGCATCATTAAAATCACTGCTCCCGAAAAAACGGCCGTTTTTAAAAGTTTTTTTTGCATTGATACATGTCCCCTGGGGTAGGACCCGGGTCCCCAAACCCTTTTTCGGACAATACCATGCAAATTAGCCTTTAAAATGAGCACTTTTGATTTCGAACGTTCGAGTCCCATAGACGTCAATGGGGTTCTAACGTTCGTGCGAACTTTCGGTCCGTTCGCGGGTTCTGGGGCGAACCGAACCGGGGGGTGTTCGGCTCATCCCTACTTACAAACGACTCCTACTTGCAAACGGAAGGAGACAACAGGAAGTGAGATGAAATCTACCCCTAGGAAGGGAAATTCTCTCCTGTAAGAGTTAATATGGGAAAACAATTTCTCCTTTCCACTGATGCTTTCCAATCCTTGTTCCACAAAAAAACCCAAATTTTCAAAAAACATTTTTCATTGGGACAAAAAAGTGAGGTGAAATCTTCTGAAGAGGAGGAAAGACAGCAAAACAAATGTCACAGGGGTGATAACCCTTCCCTATGTTTTCCAAAAAGCTTAGAAAAGATTTTTTGGCTGGAGCTAAACACGTTAAAAATGTTCAAAATTACAAACAGATTCTACTTATCAACAAACCTACAGTCCCTGTCTTGTTTGCACCGCCTGTATACTGCTGTTCAGAGTATATAGGGCCTTTCCTTATTTTAATTTGGGTGCGGGGTTCCCCTTAATATCCATACAAGACCCAAAGGGCCTGGTAATGGACTGGGGGGTACCCATGCCGTTTGTCTCACTGATTTTCATCCATATTGCCATGACCCGACATGACATTAAACCCGCAAGCAGTTTTAAATGAGATTTTTTCCTTTAAAAATGACATTTGGTGCAGGGACTGTTCTAAACATGGGAAACATGCGTCACTTTACAGGCATACTATAGACACCCCCCAGGTACGATATTTAAAGGAATATTTCACTTTTTTTTTTTTTACTTTAAGCATCATTAAAATCACTGCTCCCGAAAAAACGGCCGTTTTTAAAAGTTTTTTTTGCATTGATACATGTCCCCTGGGGTAGGACCCGGGTCCCCAAACCCTTTTTAGGACAATACCATGCAAATTATCCTTTAAAATGAGCACTTTTGATTTCGAACATTCGAGTCCCATAGACGTCAATGGGGTTCTAACGTTCGTGCGAACTTTCGGTCCGTTCTCGGGTTCTGGTGCGAACCGAACCGGGGGGTGTTCGGCTCATCCCTAATAGATAGATAGATAGATAGATAGATAGATAGATAGATAGATAGATAGATAGATAGATAGATAGATAGATAGATAGATAGATAGATAGATAGATAGATAGATAGATTAACGTATGTGGCGCTAGCAAACCTATTCAATCCAGCTCAGTAAATCTTCAATAATAAATGCTAAATGTGCAACTCCAGTCACCAGGGGCGGTGATAATCAAGGCAATAAAGAAGTCTAAAAGTGCAAATATAAAGTAAAAAATATATACACAATAATAACTTCAAAGTGCAAACAATAAAATAAATAGCCAGTGGGGATCCTGAAAAAAATCAAATTGTATAAAACTAAAGTAAATATAAAAATATTAAATTTAAATAAACTAAATATTATAATAAATAAACTAAATATTATCATAATATTATATATAATAATAAATATTATAATAGTATATTATAAATAGTAAATAGTAAATAAGCTAAAAATATTAAGATGCAATATCTAACAAAATGAATAAAAAAAATATCTTCAGAATAATTCATATGTGAAGAAAGTGCAAAAAAACAATCAATGTGCAAAGAAAGCGATTAATGTCCACTTCATACATTCCCCATCCTCAGTGATGCAATAACCAACGAAAAAAATGTGTAAAAAAAACTTCCAAACAGTTCATATGTGAAGAAAGTGCAGAGTGCAAAAAACAATCAATGTGCAAAAAAGAACAATTGATGTCCACTTCATCCAATCCCCATCCGCGGTGCGCCACCTGTTCCCCTAGCCTCTCACCTCTAGCAGTGGCCCCTACAGGCCAAGTAGGACTCAGATCAACCAAAGATGATAACTTTCCACGAGACGGTCGACCTTCTGGTATTCAGCAAACACCTTCAATCTCCGGGCTCAGCAGTGAGGGCATAAGGTAAAATAGAAGAAGGGTGACTCCAATGTGTAGTAATTAAAAGATTTTATTTAACATCCAGCACGCGCAGTAACTTACATAAAGGAAAACGGAGAACAGCATTAAAACCGAGTACTTCCGGTGTCGGCCGTGACCGGAAGTGACGACACCTGGCTCCTCCCTGACACGTTGCGTCACTGCTCACGTGACTTCATCAAAGGGCGAATATATCTGGACCTCTGATGACCTCTGTTATAAGTTGTGGGCCCACATGGACTTGTCAAAAAACTGTGTCTTTTAGCTATTTCTCTGATTTTTTTTATATGAATGAGTAGGGGTACCCTTTACTCATTCATACGGAGGGGCATTTGTATAGCTCAAAGCCGATACAAAGTTTGCAGAGATAATGATATAAGTATCCATATAAGCCCTCTGGATGGATGAATAGCTAACATCTATATTTTCAAGTGATTTGATGATAGTATTATACATGTTATCAGTTGTTTCTGCATGTTTTGGACAGAATATTTGGAAGCCATAAGCACGGATTAGGGTGTGGATACCGTTCCAAGAGGATTTATCAAACTAAGAGGTTTATGTATAATTGGATATGTTTTATATGCAAAGCTGGGTTTTGAGCAAAGTAATAAATACAAGGAAGATACTATTGTGGTCTTAAAGAAATATGTGATAATAATGGTCCACACTGGTCTGCATTACTTATAAATGGTTTACATTTTAGATTTTGCATTCTCCTAATTATCATGCTGTATGTATTACCATTGGTAGAGTTTATTAGGTAGTTTTAAGTCTGGAAGTAACCCATAGCTAGGGGGGCTGTTTAGCTAGTTTATATGAAATTCTAAGGGGTACAGCTACAGTAATTGCTTTGGTCTGCACCTTATTTTGCTTAAGTTAACCACTTAAGGACCGAGCCTCTTTCTGAGATTTGTTGTTTACAAGTTAAAAACATTTTTTTTTTGCTAGAAATTTTCTTAGAACCCCCAAACATTATACATTTTTTTCTAACACCCTAGAGAATAAAATGGTAATGCAATCCCGAGTGTGGCTCGGGGTTACCGCTAATGGTGCTGAGATGTAACCCCGAGCCACACTCAAGAAAACTACCAGGGAGGTCAAGAGCTATGGGCGGAAGTAACGTTTTGACATCACTTCCGCCCTGCAATGGTATGGAGGCGGGTGGGGGCCATCTTCCCCCTCACTCATCTCCATACCCAGCAAGGAAGAGGATCTGATCGCCTCCGCCGCTGCCGATGCCTCCGGTAAGCGGCGAAGGGCACCGGAGCGCAGCGGGAGAGCGGGGCCCCTCTCCCGCCACCGATAAAAGTGATCTTGCAGTGAATCTGCCGCAGAGACCACTAGTATCAGAAACTGGACCGCTGGCCGAAGAAGAAGATAGCATAACAAAGATATCCCTCTTCAAAGTTAGGACGTATATCGGCATGCGGCGGTCCAGAAGTGGTTAAAGAGGCTTCCCAATCAAAATAAATACAAATACTGTAGCTGCTGACTTAATATTAGGGCACTTACCTGTCCAGGCATCCAGTGGTGTCTTTACCTCAGCAAATTCTTCAATCGGTTATTGGGTGCTGGCGCCACCATCTTGACTAAGGGAAACCGTCAATGAAGCCTTGCTTCTTCACGGCCAGTTTCCTACTGCACATGCGCAAGGCTTGCTGCACTTTGTGACTGGACCACAGTCTTCTGGGACCTGTGAAGTGCCCCAGAAGGCTGCACGGGGAGTTCACGTCTCAGTTCACCGTATCAAAACCAGGTTCCCACTCCTCCCCAAAAGGTGCTAAATGTGGCAGCGGAGAGGGGGGGGGAGGCAGACAAGCGAAGCTTCCCCTTTTGGGTAGAGCTCCGATTTAAGGTAGTTTAGTGTATTTCATTGGGTGTGCTTTGTATTAATTTGTTTATTTATTTTGTATTTATTTGTGTTTTTATTATTATTATGTAAAGATGGCAAGCACAGGAGACTGGCTACAAAAGCCAGAGGCCTCTCAGGCCAGCAGTCATGAGGGACCAACCGAGAAAGTCATCCAGCAAGAATAGACCATTTTGCACGAGAATGGCAACCCCAGTAAATTAGGACACCCTCAGGTACCAATTCTTATCTTGTAAAAATTAAACACTCAACTACTGTGTGGCAAGCATTGCAGTAATACACAAGAATGAACAATGCAGTGAAAAGAAAGGCGTATAACCCCGACAGAAAAAAAGGGGGGGATATGGGGAAAACACAATAAACAAAAATAACAAGAGAAGGAACAGAAAACTGGCCCTCTATCGGCATGGGGACACTACCTGGAGAGCCTAAACAGCATGCCTTGCCTGGCCATTGCATTCACATGAAAGCAAAAAATTGCATAAATTCAGATACAAAGAGTGATATTGCATTTGTAACACGTCCCCCGAGCTCCCTGTTTGTTTGTCCTGTTCTGCTGTCTGGATTCCCTCGTGGAAGACCTCGGATCAGATATCAACTCCTCTGCCTGCCTTTTGACTACAGATTGACCTTGACTATTCTGAACCTTGCCTGCCTTGTACCTGGACTGTCACTGAGCCACCTGTCTGCCAACCGCAAGTACCTGTTTGATTTGCTCAGTTCGCTCCTGCCCCAGCATGGTGGCCAGGCACTATAGCATTGTGTATGAGTCCCAGGGCAACCGAGGAAAGTTAGCTGCTATAGGTGAAGAAGACAGAAGCCAACTATAGTGTCTGACCACCTGCGTTAGGGGTAAGCGTGACAAACATGAAGCGTGTTCCCAGGCACCACTAGCAGAATAACCCGGTGATTCAATGTCTGTCAGGTGCAGTTTCTAAGGGGCTCGCCTTGCCTGACTGTCAACATAATATAGAGGAAAGATGGAAGCACACACCGAAAGATGCTCAATTTCAAATGTGATGGGAAGTCTTCAGCTCTATCCCCTCCCGAACCACTCCCCTCTAACGTGTTTCACCCATCATGGGCTTAATTGTAGATGTGGGAGTCGGGTGCACTCCCCATGGGGCTCGTCTTGCCCGACTGTCAACATACTACAGAGGAAAGATGGAAGCGCACCCTGAATGCCGCTCAATTTTAAATGTGATAGGAAGGCTTCAGCTCCACCCTCTCTCGAACCACACCCCGCTAACACATTTCACTTGTCATGGGCTTAATCGCAGATGTGCGAGTTGGGTGCACTTCCTATGGGGCTTGTCTTGCCCAATTGTCAACATACTGTAATACAGAGGAAAGATGGAAGCGCACACCAAAAGACGCTCAGTTTTAAATGTGATGGGAAGTCTTCAGCTCTCTCCCCTCCCGAACCACTCCCCTCTAACGTGTTTCACCCATCATGGGCTTAATTGTGGATGTGGGAGTCGGGTGCACTTCCCATGGGGCTCGTCTTGCCCGACTGTCAACATAATACAAAGGAAAGATGGAAGTGCACCCTGAATGCCGTTCAATTTTAAATGTGATGGGAAGGCTTCAGCTCCACCCCCTCCCGGACCACACCCCTCTAACGCATTTCACTCGACATGGGCTTAATCGTAGATGTGGGAGTTGGGTGCACTTCCCATGGGGCTCGTCTTGCCCGACTGTCAACATAATACAAAGGAAAGATGGAAGCGCACCCTGAATGCCGTTCAATTTTAAATGTGATGGGAAGGCTTCAGCTCCACCCCCTCCCGGACCACACCCCTCTAACGCATTTCACTCGACATGGGCTTAATCGTAGATGTGGGAGTTGAGTGCACTTCCCATGGGGCTTGTCTTGCCCAATTGTCAACATACTATAACACAGAGGAAAGATGGAAGCGCACACCGAAAGCAGCTCAATTTCAAATGTGATGGGAAGGCTCCATCCCTTCCCAAACCATGCCCCTTTACCATGTTTCACCTGTCATGGGCTTAATCATAGATGTGGGAGTGAAGTTGTGTCTCATTAGTTTATGCATCATCAGCCCGTTAGAAGCAAAAACAGAATCAAATACACCTGAAGAGAGAAAAGCAGACCAAAGCAAGACAGAACAAAAATACTTATCACTGTATTGTATGCATAGCACTGTGCTAGTATATAAAACACACCTACAGCACTGTTACTATAAATCATAATAACACGGAGACCTAACAGAAAATTCCATTTACAATAGAAGGATATATTTTAAAAAATTCCCAAAAGATATATGAGAAATAACTATAAAATACATGTAAAAAGGAATCAAACTTATCAAATTTCTGTTTCCTCTATTGTTTTCATTCTTTTTGTAAGTTTGATTCAGCTGGTGTTTTACATTTTTTTATTTTTCTATTTTTTCTATTATTTGGGACTTTTTATATATTTTTATATGATTCATCCAATTGTCTCTTTAAATATTATTTAAAGTAACATTTTTAGATATATAGTAATGGGCTGATGATGCTCAAAATTGCAAGACACAATTCCACTCCCACCTTTACGATTAAGCCAATGATGGGTGAAAGCACGTTAGCAGGGCGTGGTTTGGGAGGGAATAGAGTGGAAGTCTTCCTGTCACATTTGAATAAGAGCCCTTGCACACTGGGGCGGTTTGCAGGCGCTATTGCGCAAATAATAGCGCCTGCATACCGCCCCGAAAGTGCCGCTGCTTTCATTCCAGTGTGAAAGCACCGAGGGCTTGCACACTGGAGCGATGCGCTGGCAGGACAGTAAAAAAAGTCCTGCCAGCAGCATCTTCGGAGCGGTGAAGGAGCGGTGTGTATACCGCTCCTTTACCGCTCCTGCCCATTGAAATCAATGGGACGGCGTGGCTATACCGCCGGCGAAGCGCCTCTGCAGAGGCGCTTTGCGGTGGTATTTAACCCTTTCTCGGCCGCTAGCGCTAATAATAGCGGCGTTTTACCGCCGACGCCGCCCCCCATCCCAGTGTGCAAGGGCTCTTAGAGCAGCTTTCAGTGTTTTTTATTTTTGTTTTGTTTTTTTATTTGATTTATTTTAGTTTTACCTGAGGTGATTATATGTTAGAGCAAATAAAAAAGTAACATGAACAAGAAAACCTGACATTCTAATGCAGGCCATTCTTGGGTCGCATTCCAAGCAAATTTCCTTTCAAAACTCCGAAATTTCATGCGTTTTGTGATCCGATGGCGCTACCGCTGATTTTCGAAAATTCGACCAACCAAACCTTCAATTTCAACCTCATGTTGCTACAGAAGAGAATTTTTCGTGGCCGGGAATTTTTTTTTTTTCTTTTTACTTGTGCTCATGCACATTTCTTTTCCGATATATATATATATATATATATATATATATATATATATATATATATATATATTTCTCACGCGATTCAACCATCATTGATTACAAAATCATTAATTTTAAAAAAAAATTTCAACATGCCCGATCACTCAAATTCCATGGCTGCACGAAAATCGGCCATTGCTGCGGCCCACTAATGGTGCGGAATTCCAAAGGAAAATTCTTAGAAAAGATTTTCGAAAGAAAATTCTTTTGAAATTCGACCCCATGTATGGCCAGGCCTAAGAATTATAACTCCAACAAATTAAATATGATCTTACATTTTAAGCAATTATTATTATAATACAGGATTTAGAATATAGTGTCAACATAGTTTGTGCATCGCTTTACAGAGTAAGGGCAGACAGTACAGTTACTATACAATTCAATACAGGAGGAATCAGAGTTAACAGTTATATATATATATATATATATATATATATATATATATATATATATATATATATATATTATTAAACGCACATGTATTTGTAGGTACAAAAATATCCCTTTATTACAGGAGCCTGCATCATTATAACAAAGCTTAAGAAAGAATAAATAGACTATGGGATTACTCATTAATGCCTTTGCAGTCCCTTGAGAACACGGCTTCCTATGAATGAATTTTTTTTGGGGGGGTTGTGCTTTTTTACCATCTTTTACCCATCTCTATCATTTCACAATCTTTTTGATATTGCACATTACATCACGCTACCTTAATATTTTACAAATGCCCACGTTGCGCAATGGGAGGAAAACCTGGATCATTGCAGAGACAGTTTGGATGGAACACGGTGAAGTCAATTAATTATTGATTTATTCTATTTATGTATTAATTATTAATTTATTATATTTATGTTATTATTTATTATAAGTATTTTTACCAGTTTCACTATGATAAGTGTAGGATATAGGCAAAATTGATGTCACTGTGAAATGACCAAACTCTCCGTTTTACTGGTTGAGCTAATAAGGTGAACTTTTTCTGGTGAAATTTAATATATACATTTTTATTTTTTTTATTTTTATTTTTGCAGGTCATTCATTTGGGGGTAGGGTTTTTTAACAAGTAATTTATTTCATCAGATTTTTTTTTAAATTAAATAAAATTTTTCATTTACAGTTTTTTTTTCATTTTTTTTATTTATGTTTTTGCACAAGAACAGATTAAGTATACTTAATATTAATATTAGGCTTCAGAAACCCTCTGGAGCCCATTACATCCTTAAAAACATAATAACAAAACCACCCAGATTTGGCTTTCCTGCATTTGGATGGAACATGGTGAAGTCAATTAATTATTGATTTATTAATATTTTTATTAATCATTAATTTATTATATTTATGTTATTATTTATTCTAAGTATTCACCAGTTTCAGGATATAGGCAAAATTGATGTCACTGTGAAATGACCAAACTCTCTGTTTTACTGGTTGAGCTAATAAGGTGAATTTTTTCTGGTGAAAAGTAATATACACATTTTTAGTTTTTATTTTTGCAGTTGATTAATTTGGGGGTAGGGTTTTTTTTAACAATTAATTTATTTCATCAGATTTTTTTTTCTTAAAATTACATTTTTAATTTTTTCTATTTTTTTTTCATTTTGTACAAAATTTTATTTCATTTTGCACAAGAACATAATAAGTATACTTAATATTAATATTATGCTTCAGAAACCCTCTGGAGCCCATTACACCCTTAAAAACATAACAAAAACAACACCCAGATTTGGCTTTCCTATTGACTTCAAAGCATTTGGATGGAACACAGGAAAGTCAAGTAGCTATTGATTTATTATTTTTATGTATTAATTTATTATATTTATGTTATTGTTTATTATAAGTATTTTACCAGTTTCACTATGATAAGTGTAGGATATAGGCAAAATTGGTGTCACTGTGAAATGACCAAACTCTCCGTTTTACTGGTTGAGCTAATAAGGTGAATTTTTTCTGGTGAAAAGTAATATACACGTTTTTAGTTTTTATTTTTGCAGGTGATTAATTTGGAGGTAGGGTTTTCTAACAAATAATTTATTTCATCAGATTTTTTTTCTTAAAATTAAATTTTTCAATTCATTTTTTTTTTCATTTTATAAAAAAAGAGTGGTGAAAAGTAATATATACGTTTTTATTTTTTATTTTTGCAGGTGAATAATTTGGAGGTAGGGTTTTTTAACATGTAATTTATTTCATCAGATTTTTTTCCCTAAAATTACATTTTTCATTTAATGTGTTTTTTTTTTTCATTTTCTAAAAAAAGAGTGGTGGAAAGTAATATATAGGTTTTTACTTTTTATTTTTGGAGGTGATTAATTTGGGGGTAGGGTCTTTTAACATGTAATTTATTTCATCAGATTTTTTTTCCCTAAAATTAAATTTTTTTGTAAAAAAAGAGTGGTGAAAAGTAATATATAGGTTTTTTTGTTTTTTTTTGGAGGTGATTAATTTGGGGGTAGGGTTTATTAAGAGTAATTTATTTCATCAGATTTTTTTTTTCTTAAAATGTAATTCAATTTTTCATTTAATTTTTTTTTTTGCACAAGAACAGATTCAGTATACTTAATTTTAATAGTAGGCTTCAGAAACCCTTAAAAACATAACAACAAAATCACCCAGATTTGGCTTTCCTATTGACTTCAATGCATTTTATCAAAATACCAAAACTTTGCTGAAAACTCCCGATTTTCACTGAAATCTCAAGAAAGTTAGAGCTCTCAAATTTGGTTATCCCCAGTCTTTAAAAATTAAGATTTAATTTAGTCGCCATACCTTCAGCCTTGATCTTGAGCCCTGCAAAATCTGCAATGTGCCCCTTGGTGCCTGGCTCCAGGCAGAGATCATTCTCATAGAGGGAGGGAGGTTGCACGTTGCAGTAGCGTGAGACCATGCCTGGAGCACAGTGAAAAACCTGCTGAATATGACGGAAATACATTTTTTTTCCCAGAAAATTTTTCTTTAATTGAGTATCTGTGGATGTATCTGATAAGGTCCATAAGGTGTGTAGACAGGAACAGAAGGAGCTCTGGGCAACCGGCCAACAGGCTGAGCTGGGAGGAAATCTCTTCTGTCAGCCTATAAATACAGGAGGGAGAGGAGGAGATCTCAGCAGAGAACTTTCCTTCTCACTCCACAACAGCCGACCTGCACATTACTCAGACACCATGAGGGGGTCCCGGACACTTCTGCTGCTGGCCGCCCTTCTCTACAGCATCACCTACACCCAAGGTAAGTCATGGAGATTATACAATGACAATTCTCAATACATGGCTGGAGTATGAGGGCTCACCTGAACTAAGCCGACTCTGGAAACTGCTCCCAACCTCCAAATGAACTGCTAAAATGTAACTTAATAAATTAGAAATGTGATTCATTCTATCTATCTATCTATCTATCTATCTATCTATCTATCTATCTATCTATCTATCTATCTATCTATCTATCTATCTATCTATCTATCTATCTATCTATCTATCTATCTATCTATCTATCTATCTATCTATCCATCCATCTATCTACCTTTCCCATATCTATCTTGCTTATACATTAGATGTAAGCATAGTCATGATCTATTATATTTGCATTTTCTCCAGTAAGTTACCAACTTTTAAGCCTGTATTTGTATTCATATTTACACAAATTTTACCAGTTCTATGTTACATTCTTTTATTTCTCAACCATTCATCTACGTTGTTCATGAATCAAAAAGGCAATATATTGTTTTCCACTTTTGCTCTGTAATTTACTCTTCCTTTCTTTCTTTCTATCTATATCCTCTATTTCGGTCTAATCGATAGAAAAAGAAAGAAAAAAAGAAAGAAAGAGCACATAGAGATGGATATGTATGTGTTCTTTCTTTCTTTCTTTCTTTCTTTCTTTCTTTCTTTCTTTCTTTCTTTCTTTCTTTCTTTCTTTCTCAGAAATAGAGGATAGGGATAGAAAGAAAGAAAGAAAGAAAGAAAGAAAGAAAGAAAGAAAGAAAGAAAGAAAGAAAGAAAGAAAGTAAGAAAGAATGAACAAACGAGATGGATATATATGTGCACTTTCTTTCTTTTTATCTATCTCAATCCTCTATACCTGTCTAATCGGTAGAGAAAAAAAGAAAGAAAGAGCACATAGAGGTGGATGTATATGTGTTCTTTCTTTCTTTCTTTCTTTCTTTCTTTCTTTCTTTCTTTCTTTCTTTCTTTCTTTCTTTCTTTCTTTCTTTCTTTCTTTCCTTCTTTCTTTCTCAATCCTCTATTTCTGTCTAATCGGTAGAGAAAGAAAAAAAGAAAGAAAGAGCACATAGAGGTGGATGTATATGTGTTCTTTCTCTCTTTCTCTCTTTCTCTCTTTCTTTCTTTCTTTCTTTCTTTCTTTCTTTCTTTCTTTCTTTCTTTCTTTCTTTCTTTCTTTCTTTCTTTCTCAGAAATGAAGGATAGGGATAGAAAGAAGGAAAGAAAGAACACATTGAGATGAAAATATACAGTATGTGTAATTTATATCTTTCTTTCTCAATTAGACAGGATTAGAGGAAAGGGATAGATAGATAGAGAATAAAGAGATAGAGATAGAGAATAAAGACTTCTGGTCATAAAAGGAATATTAATTTTTTAAAAAGTTTATTTTTATAATTAAAATGAATTTCCATGAAGAACCGGAAAAAGACATTGTATTTCATCCTTCATACACCCCCAACATTTCTACAAAAGAGCAATGTAATCTAGTTTGCAAATGTGCAGAAAAATGTCTTCTATCTATTATCTGTCTATCTATCTATCTATCTATCTATCTATCTATCTATCTATCTATCTATCTATCTATCTATCTATCTATCTATCTATCTATCTATCTATCTATCTATCTATCTATCTATCTATCTCTGTAAAGATAAATCATTATATATATATATCGTATAACTGGAGTAGGCTAGAAACAATATATTTTTATATCCATGAAGAACTGGCAAAAGACATTTAATTCCTCAAACAATGTAATCTAATTTGCAAATTTGCAGTAAAATATCTCCCACCTGACCTGAAATGTAGTGAATTATATAGAACCCAAACTTTGGGGTGGATTTGCTTCAACTGGAAAGTGCAAAATCTGGTGTAGCTGTGCATGGTAACCAATCAGCTTCTAACTTTAGCTTGTCAATTAAATGCTGTCAAAAAAGAAACTGGAAGCTGATTGGCTACCGTGACAGCTGCCCCAGATTTTGCACTCTCCGGTTTTTGTAAATCAACCCCAAAGTCACTTTGCCATTAAGTGGGGTATTTGAGATTGCACGCAGGATAAATTCATTTTTTTTTCTGCAAGTTTTAAACGTGAAGTTCCTTATGTTGGTCCTTGATGGACATTTGATGGAATAACTCTAGAGCAGTGGTTATCAACTTGCAAGGGAAAGGGGGCCTCAAATTCAGCCCCTTATGTCTCCAAAGGGCTGAACGTAATATTAATTTCATGTAATGCTACAGAAAACTGAGACTGAGACTGAAGACTTACTGGAGGAAATACTTAGAGATTGTTGTATTAGAGAGGTTGGAGACCAAATTCATGTTATAAGACAATGTTCCTCAAGTCCAGTCCTTAAGTACCCCCCAACAGGTCACGTTTTCAGGATTTCCCTCAGATGAAACAGCTGTGGTAATTACTAAGGCAGTGAAACTGATCAAATCACCTGTGCAAGATAACGGAAGGCCTGAAAAAATGATCTGTCTTGAGGACTGGAGTCGAGAAACATTGTTATAGGAGACCATCAGAGATTAGGGACATGTTGCATGAGACCACTGGACTTTACTACAGTTAAGGGGCCCTTTATAAATCAATACTCCTAGTACTGACTGCGAGGGTCCAAGGGCTACACTTTAAACACCAAAGGTCCATATATGGCCCTCGGGCCAAATGTTGGGCACCGGATCTCTAGAGGTATCTGAGGTAGGGTTGCCACCTCATCCCTTTAAACCCGAACACATATTAATTACACGCGTTCTGTGGCAGATTAAGGCGGTAATTAAACTCACTTGGTGCTTTATCTGCATTTAATTAGCCTCAGAACCTGTGTAATTCATGTGTGTTTGGGTTTAAAGGGATGAAGTGGCAACCCTAATCTGAGGGTTGTAATATTCTTGATAGGGTGCACAGCCAATTTCTCCTTATAATTAACAGCTACATTATTATTTTTTTACAGTCTTACAACCAAAATGTTTTAATTGATTTCTTTTGGAATGTGATAAATGAGTTTGTCATTAGTTTGTGCATGTTCCTCTTTGGTAATATTTATGTACTCAATTGGATGTAGAGAGAGCTAATGATACCTTAGCATGGAGCGACCAGTCAGCATTTACTTTTTGGTTGTCTAAGCCAGTGGTTCTCAACCCAGTCCTCAAGTACCCCCAAAAGGCCATGTTTGCAGGTTTTCCTTTGTCTTGTACAGGTGCTTTAAATTCAATTGTATTTAAGAGAAATTCCAAAATCATGGCCTGTTGGGGGTACTTGACGGCTGAGGTTGAGAACCACTGATCTGAGCCATGAATGGGGTTGATTTACTAAAACTGGAACGTGCAAAATGTGGTGCAGCTGTGCATGGTAGGCAAACAGCTTCTAACTTCAGCTTGTTCAGTTAAGCTTAAACCAATAAACCTGGAAGCTGATTGGTTTCTATGTAGAGCTGCACCAGGTTTTGCGCTCTCCAGTTTTAGTAAATGAACCCCATTGAAGTAGGAGTCAATGTGTGAGGTTGAGGTGAACCTTACTGGAGAGGATTGCCTGTGGCAGCTAAATTCATGGAGGGTTCCTTGGTAGGAAACCCCCTCAGAAGGATGGTGGTTGTGTAGGTGGGTGAGGACCACCGTGAGAGAAGGTCTCAGGACTATAGCTCATTAACAATCCTGAGTTTATTCATTCAAGTTACAACGTTCAACCAATGCCGTTCAGGATTCTCCTCATTCTTCAGGGCTAAAATGCAATGTTTTATGGAAGGTGTTGGGTGGAACCAAGGTTGGATGGCTAAGAGTGAAGCTGTAGAGTCACACCTCTCCACTCAACAACTCAACACTGAGCATGCTGTCCAAGTCCTGAAGAAGAGTAACCCCAAAACACATAAGGGTTTATTTACTAAAACTAAAGAGTGCAAAATCTGGTGCACCTGTGCATGGGAGCCAATCAGCTTCTAACTTCTGCTAGTTCAGTTAAACTTTGACAAAAAAAAAAAAAACTGGAAGCTGATCTATGCACAGCTGCACCAGATTTTGCACTCTCCAGGTTTAGTAAATCAATCCCATTGATTGTATGTTTTAATTTGAACCAAAAAACTCAGAACTGGTGATGACCTAAATTCTTCAGACCTTCTTTCATGGTGTTCCTCGCCCACCAACACCCACCGGAGTCATAAAAAGTCACTCATAATTGGTTTTCCTAAAGCTTACGGCCATTTCTCTTTAGCATGAGCCTGAAGCTCCTTTATGCGCCCTGCCCATCATTGAGTCTCACTACTCTTGCTGCATTCTCCTCCACATGAGAGGCCACTATAACAATAGTGTGTGGTTGGAGCTGCAAAGTGCAGAAATCTCACTACCCCAAAAAAAGATTTACTTAAGAAGTAGAGGGGGGTTCACTTTGCAGAGTGAAAGTTCACTGAGTTTAGTAAATATCATAAAGGTGTTTCTACTTTGATTACCCAATCATGTGTTAGAGAATTTTAAAAATAGTTGGATTTCTTTTTTTTCTGTTGCACGTGATTGAAAGACTGATGTGTACAGAGCTTTACCTTATTCAATTATAAGGAAACAGTCTTTACTCCTTTAAGCCTAGTACACATCATTATGACAGATCCGGTCTGAACCACTGCCATAACAATCCAATGTTAGTACAGCAATCTCCCCCGATGAGGTGCTGTGTTCTGACAGGGGGATGCCCCCCCCCCAGAACCCAGAACACTCTGATCCGCGTTTTCAGCCGTTGCACTCACACTAGTAGCACACTAGAGGGTGCTAAACTTGTACTCTTCCGATTGCTAGTTCTTTGGGCAATCAACTCCTGAGCTTGGTAACCATTTATCTCAATCTTGAGTACATGCAACATATGGAGTATATTATATATACTATACAGTGCTGGGACAGGTTCATCCAGCACCCAGGGTGAGGAGGACATAGAACTGTGTCCCTCTCCCCCCTTGCTAATGCATGTTATAGAATGGGTTTACTGCCTTGTGCCCGTTCTCTACCCGCTTTGCCCTGGTTGCCCATGGTTGGCATGCACACGCATGGCCAATTGCTTGCTTTCTTGCAGTTAGAAGGTAGTTGTGCATGTACAATATGTTTTTCATATCAGCTATGGTTGGAGCATGGGGTGACAGCAGACCTGGAGCGTGCAGTGAGGGGGCACCCCCTCTCTACCACTACTACCTGAGCGGCTGTTAGACATGTGCAATTTTCGTTTCGTAACTAATCAAAATTCGAGCCGAATTTTGCATCTTTCGGACATTCGGATGCATCCGAATGTCCGTATAAAAAAATAACGAATTTCAACTAATTCGAAAGAAATTATAGCGGATATAACGAATGAATTCGACACGATTCGGTAATTCGTTAAAGATCTAATGAAACAAAAGGTCAACTCAAAGTAAATCTTACAGTCCAATCAGCTGATTCATTTTGTGCTGGAGGTTGGATTACTGGCAAAGTGCATTCCTGAGAACTGAGTGAGAAGGGTGCTGTATTGTATTTGAGCAGAGGAGAAGAGATATTGTCATTGTGTGTGATAATGGATTCAATGAACAAATGACTTTCCAAACTTCAAATCATTATCACGAATCAATATACATACATAATTATCAAATTTCAACTAATACGAAAGAAATTATAGCGGATATAACAAATGAATTCGACATGATTCGAGATTCAGTATAATGAATATCGCCACTTTACAGAAATAACGAATTATCCAAAAATGAATTAACGTAACATAATGAATATAACAGAACGAAATTATGTATTTTACGAATGACAACGAACCAAAACTAAATAAAATTTTCCGTTGTGCACAAGTCTAGCGGCTGCCCTTCTTGCGCACCCTTTGCCCCAGCCCATTATACTATATATACATTATACAGTATATACTGTATATATTAATAATTAGTACCTCTGGATTGTTTGTAAGACAAATTATATATTAATAATTGATCGTGGTGTCCTTTGATCTTGGAATTTTTGGTCCTCTTTTGATGGAATTGTGATCATCTACTGTATATATAAGAGGTTACCAACATGGCTCTCTAGTCTACAGTCTCTATGTATCTGCTCACTTACTGAAGGCTAGGTAGCTGTATGTGCTTACCTGCTTAGCTCCTGGGCAGTGGTGGCCCGTCCATAGGGGGCGCACGCCCCCCCTTCGCAATCCATGCGTTCGGCCCCCTAATCTACATGAGCCTGAGGCTCTAATTGGCATCAAAAAAGGGTGGGCTCGGTGCACCCTGAGGCCACCCACTTGTGTGACAATAGCGAATTAATATTCGCTGTTGTCTTCCTGATTCTCCTCCCGGCCAATCAGGAAGCAGTTCTTGAGACCCGATTGGCCCGGGAGTCTTAGGACTCCCGGGCCAATCGGGTCTCAGTCAGGACCCACTTCTTGTTTGGCCTGGAGGAGAGGCGATGGCCCCGGAGCAAGGAGCTGCAGCCCGGATCTACAGTATGTCTGCCTGATCTGCCTCCTTCCTAAGGTAAGGAGGCCTCTGATCGCTGCTGCATTCCCATCCTTATCCCACGGGGGGGGTTGGCATTTGTTTGCCCCCCCAAAAAAATATTGAGCACCAGCCGCTACTGCTCCTGGGATACCCCCAGTTTACACGCTCGTAGGCCCAGTTTTAAAGTGTAACGACACAGTATCAATGTGATCATATGAGATACTATACTATGATGGATACCTCCTATTTATCCCTCCCGAGGAAGTGGATTGGGTCCAGTATATGTTCCTATACATCAGTAATCACATACCAGCCATCTTGATATATTGACTTATCCTTTAACCTCCCTGGCGGTATGATTCTTTCTGATTTTAGGTGCTGAAAGCGGTACAATTATTTTGCATGGAAATTTGGCGTTTTATATTGTAGGTCTGTAATTATTAACAATAACACACTTAAATCTGTCCAAACAAGAGTCTAGTAGATATCCCGGGTATGATAAAGTTTGAAACACAAAAACATAAATTATAATATAATAAAAAAATAATAATAATTAAAAAAAATAAAAATAAATAGTAATAAAATAAATTTCCACACGATTCACTATCGCTCAATTCTGCAAGTGTTCTAATTTACTATCGCTGTTTTCTAGCTGGTCTAAAGCCATTTTTGACGTAAAGGGACACTTTTTGGTTGCTATGGACAATCTCCAGTTTCCAGGCAGAAAGAACAGTATATGCAATATAAAACTGCATGCAGGGCATGGGCCAGACCACTGGGGACAAATGGGATATGAAATGATTTCATACAGTACTGTAATCTGTAAGATTACAGTACTGTATGTGTTATGCTTTTTACATTTTTTTGAATTTGCCGCCAGGCTCCGCCCCCGTGCGTCGCAACGCTCGCAGGGAACGGAGCCTGGCACAGAGAGGCTTCGGAACAGGACACAGCCCGCGGACACTGCGGGGGACATCGCAGGATCCCGGGGACAAGGTAAGTAAGGAGGCACCAGGATCCTGCGATGCAATCCCGAGTGTGGCTCGGGGTTACCGCTAATGGTGCTGAATTTTAACCCCGAGCCACACTCGGGAAAACTGCCAGGGAGGTTAATAAAGGAGACATTTATGGGCCCAAGTTGGATGTTTACATGTATTTTTATGTGTATGGTTATTAACAAAGTTCTAATGCATGTATGGTGTATTTAAGCATTCCGTTTTCATGCCCTATCATGCCTTCTTATAGACCAGGGGCCACCAAACTTTATAATTAAAGGGCCTGATTACTGTCCCTTAGACTTTAGAAGGGCCGGGCTGTGGCCAATGAGAGTAGAAAATGTCCCATTGTCAGTGGGAGTAGACAATGTCTCAGACTTGGTGGTCAGTAGAAGGAGAAATATCTCCCCAACGTTGGTATTAGTTGGAGGAATAGTACCTCATCGTTGGCATCAGTGGAAGGAATAGTGCCCAATCATTGGTATTAGTTGGAGGAATAGTGCCCCATCGTTGGTGTCAGTGGGAGGAATAGTGACCCATCGTTGGTGTCAGTGGGAGGAATAGTGCTCCATCATTGGTGTCAGTGGAAGGAATAATGCCCCATCATTGGTGTCAGTGGGAGGAATAGTGCCCCATTGTTGGTGTCAGTGGAAGGAATAATGCCCTATTCATGGTGTCAGGAATAGTGTTCCATCGTTGGTGTCAGTGGGAGGAATAATGCCCTATCCGTTGGTGTCAGTGGGAGGAATAGTGCCACATCTGTTGGTGTCAGTGGCAGGAATAATGCCCTATTCATGGTGTCAGTGGAAGAAATAGTGCACCATCCGTTGGTGTCAGTGGGAGGAATAGTGCCCCACCCATCATTGGAGCACAGGTGTGTCAGGAGGAGGCTGTCTGTCTGGAGCTGCTGCAGATCCGTGTGAGAGGGGACTGGTGAGGAAATCTATCCCAGCTCTCCTGGCCCCTTTCTGGGGAAGTCATGGAGGCCAGCAGGGCCTCTCCTGCTGGAAGCTCCCAGCCATCTCCTGGGCCATCAGGTGATATGCCTTCCTCTCTACAAACCATGGCTTGTGATCTTTCTGCCCCTGGTAAGGATGAAGGCTCAGAGGCAATTCAGGAGCGAGTGGTGGCCGGGATTAAAGCCCTGAATAGAGAAAGAGACAAGCTCTATAAACTGAGAGCGGAGCTGAAGCGCCTGAGAAGGCAGCGTGAGGGCTTGCACAGCCAGAAACGAGGGTCCATGGATCCGGAGATCCAGCTGGCCAAGGTCCGGGTTGAACACCAGGAGACCATTGTGGCCATGATGGAAGGAAGAGATGGGCCATTTAAGGAAAAGTTTTACAATGATAAAAGGTTTGCGAGGATGACAAAGATGGAGGTGGAGGAGGAGACCCCCAGTTCTGACCCCCTGCCCCCTCAGGTAGAGGTAAGCAGCCCCATGCCTTCCCAGGACTCAGGAGGCATGCTCAGGGCCATCCAGGTAATGGAGTCTCCTGTGCGGGGGGATCAGCTGGCGTTTGGTGATGAGGACATAACTGATAATGTGCTTGATAATGACAAGCCCCAAGCAGGGGATGAATCTGTTTTTGTGTCATCTAACACCATGAGCAATGTAGAAAGTGTGCCCAGTGACACTCAAGTCTCTAATGCTATGTGTAGCAATGTTGTACCTGCTAATGCTGCAGCGCAGCAAGAGCTGCATTTAAAAAATGACATTTCTGAAAAGGAACTACCGGTGTCAGCAGAGCCTATTAACTCTCCTTTGGCTGAGTCTAAAGCTGTTTGCCCCACAGCTGCTGGAGACTCTACAGTGCAGCATCAGGACACAGCTGGTATTGCAGCAACTGTGACTATTCCTGATGGGAAATTGAACGTGTGTGTGACTGATAGCAATTGTACAAGTGTGATGGACAATCGTCCCAGCTCAGTCCAAGCAAATAATAATAATGAACATACTACTGTGACTTCAGTGTGGGGCCTTGGCCCTGATAAACCCACGTTTGCTCAGGTGGTACGCTCTGCTCCTGGTGGCTCCGCCCCCAAGCGGGGTTTCCCCCTGCAGCCTACCACTTTGGGCACCCCAGGATCTGGTCTTGGGTCTCTGGCTTCTGCTGGGGGTCCGAGAAGAAATGTGGTAATTCTCAAATGGGAAGGTGGTGCAATTCCTCCAGCACGGCGTGCAGTGGTGGATTTGATTTTGGAGATGGGTTTTGGGGCAAATGACCTGTATGCTCTAATACATGTTGCTGGGACACGGGATTATACCATTAGTTTTACCAGGCCAGAGGGTCTTGACCTGTTCTGGGAGCGATATGAGGCTTGGTGCAGGTCAAGACCTGAATGGGAAGGTCTGGCCCCAGTTGCGGTTTCGCAAAGGTCAACGGTGAAAAAGATCACCATCATACTCACCAATGAGAGTGTTCCTGCTCGGGACCTAGAGGTCTGGTTAAGGAACTATGGTGAGGTTTTGACTAAGCCCAGCAAAATCCTTGATGAACATAACATCTGGACTGGGGGTTGGTCAGTAACAGTCAGGTTGGCCAGGGATGGGAATGTTGTCCGTCACCTGCCCTCCTCAGCCTTTATAGGGAGGGATAGGATGACTATTTTCTACCCTGGTCAGCCGAAGCTGTGTCACCGCTGTGGAGAAAAGGGGCATTTGAGCTCTTCCTGTTCAGCCTTGATATGTTCAGTGTGTCGGGGTCAGGGTCATATGGCCAAGGACTGCACCGAGATGATCAGGTGCAACCTGTGCCTGCGCCTTGGCCACCCCTACAGCAGATGTCCTGAAGCCTGGCACAATATGGAGAAGGAGGTAATAGATGACATGTCAAGGCTGGACAGGATGGAGGGTGAGGCCCCTGGTGTACCATCCTCCTCTGCGGTGACTGACTTCCCTGGTCCTGCTCAGGATCCCTCCCCAGTTCCTGTGGCCACCCCTCCTGTGTCTGTAAGTATTCCTTCTGTATCTGTCTCTGTGTCCCCCCAGCCTACTGTACCCTCTCCTCATGTGTCAGAACCTTCCAAGTCTGTGCCCCCCGAGTCAGTTACCCCCCAGGAGTCTACCCCTCCTAAGTCTGATTCAAAGGGAGCAACCCCCCCACCAGGAGTGGTAGTGGGTATTAAAAAGGTCGCTTCTGCCTCTCTAAAGGAGTCTTCTGTAAAGACTTCAAAGAAAAAAACAGAAGATAAGGGCATCTCTGAAGCTGACCTGCAGTACCTGGAGGAGAGAAGGAAGGTTGGGAAGCGGAAGAAGCAGGTGGTGAGGACGGCTCCAGTGCCTGTCTCCAACTGTTATAGGTCCTCTAAGTGGGAGATTTCCTCATCTGGAGCTTCTTCGGAGCGAAGTTCTGATTCTGAGATGGAGTTTGAGGCGGCCTCAAGAAAGAGAGAGGCTTCTGGTGATGAGCAGCAGAGGGGAGCTAAGAAGCAATCCACCCAATAACCCAAATGGCGGTTCCCCCTCCGTTAAAAGTGGTGACAATAAATGTCGCCAGCATTAAGTCAGTAAGAGCTCGTTCTATGGCCTTCTTTTTGTTCAGCCAATTAGATGCTGAAATTTTATTTTTGCAAGAGACTAGGCTCACCTCCTTGGCAGATATTCATATGGCCAAGAGAGAGTGGAGGTATGGTCCATCTTACTGGTCTCTTGCGGCCGAGCCTTACGGCGGTGTGGCGGTGTTGTTTAAAACCGGCATGGTAACTATCCGGCGGGTTATTGAGGTGGAGATTGGGAGATGTATGGTCTTAGACGTCCTTGTGGGAGGGCAGGACCTGCGCCTAATTAATGTTTATGGGCCGCACACAAAGTGGCACAGGAAATGCCTTTTTACAAGGATCAAGCCATTTCTTTTTACATCCCGGCAAGTGGTCTTTGGAGGTGACTTTAATACAGTAACTAGGCCCAAGGACAGGAAGGACTTCAAGGACAGGCTGGGATATGATAGCGTTTTTTTAAATAGTATGGTTAGGGATGCTGGTCTTGTGGATGTGCACATTAAGCACCTCCCGGATGACACTGGGTTCACCTTTCATCGAGGTAATAGTCAGAGTAGAATAGATAGGTTTTTTTTGAAGGAGACCTCTGCTTTCTCACCCCCAGTGGTGCAGGCAGTGGAGTTCTCTGATCACTGTATGCTATCTGTGGTCCTGAATGCTTCAGACGCCCCTCAGAGGGGTAAGGGCATCTGGAGATTGAATTCGACTCTACTCAAGGAAGAACATGTTAGACAATCCTTTGAGGAATTCTTTCAGGCACAGGTGACCATCCTGGACTTTTGTAGCAGCAAGGCTGAGTGGTGGGAGCTGACCAAAAAGAGGATCGCTGGATTCTTCAGGGGCCTAGCCAATAGAAAACAGTTTAATAAATACATGACCTACCAACGTTTACGGAGGAAGCTGGATATTCTTGTCTCGAGAGGTGGAGATCCTGGGGAAATCTCCGAAGTGAAACTCCTTCTCAGGAAGTGTCAATATGACCGGCATGCCTCTTTGGTTCTGGAGAGGGACTATGGGAAGTACCACTCGCCTGACCCTTACCAGAACTGCAAACAAGGTGTAGCTGTTAAAACGGTCGTTGGCCTTAAAGACAGTACAGGTTCCTTGACAAAGTCCAGGTCAGGGATTCTGGAGGTCGTGAGGTCCTTTTATGCTGACCTTCTTGGGAGGAAAGAGCTTGACGGTGACAAGATGGAAAGCTTTTTGGACTCTACTCCAGGTCTAAATGATGAAGATGTCCCATTGATGAATTTGACAGAGGAGATCACAGTTGAAGAGGTGATGAGGGCAATTGAACAACTTGCCGTCAAAAAGTCACCTGGACCGGATGGCTTGACGGCTGAGTTTTACAAAGCCTTTAAGTCTATTCTGGCCCCACATTTGGTAGAGGTTTTTAACAGTTGCCTTGCTGAGAGGGTACTTCCCCCTTCCATGAGGCACTCGGCTGTGATTCTTCTTTCAAAGGGTAAAGATCCTTCGATGATTGAGAATTGGCGCCCCATCAGCCTTCTTAATGTCGATAGAAAGATACTGGCAAAGATATTTTTCTGGCGCCTATCGTCAGTAGCAGAGTCTTTGCTTTCTCGCCATCAGCACTGTTCGGTCCAGGGTAGGAGCACCTTCACAGCGGTTTTAGCTGTCCGGGAGGCCTTGGAGCGGTGCAGGGCTGCAGGCTGGGGAAAGTATTTGCTGACATTGGATCAGGCAAAGGCTTTTGATTGTGTCAACCATGAGTACCTGTGGTTGCTCCTTAGTAAGTACGGTCTGCCGGGTGGTTTTGTCGATTGGTTAAAAGTCTTGTATAAGGGGGCAGAAAGCTTTCCTCTTGTTAATGGTTGGGTTGGGCAGTCCTTTGAGGTTGGCTCCGGGGTGCGCCAGGGTTGTCCCCTGAGTCCCCTGCTCTATGTGTTTGCAATTGACCCTTTCATCAGGAGGCTAGAGAGCGGCATGTTGTGTGGGGTACCAGTGGGTCTCCCGGGTGAGCCGCCTTTGAGGGTTGTTGCCTATGCGGACGATGTGTCGGTGATTGTCACCGGGGCGGATGAAGCAGAGGAGGTGGTCTCTCTGACATCACGGTATTCTGAAGCATCAGGCTCCAAGATCAATCAGGAAAAGAGTGAAGTCTTCTGGATGGGAAAGGAAGGTGAGGGTTTTGATCTCCCGGACACCTTTCCAGTGCCCCAGGAAAGAATTAAGATTCTAGGCATTGAATTTGGACCCGGCGATTATGGCCTCAAAAACTGGGAAGGCAGACTGGAAATTGCCAATACTAAGGTGGTCAGCTGGAAGAAATGGAAGTTATCTATGAGGGAAAGGGTTGATCTGATTAAGACTTATCTGATTCCGATCTTTTTGTATGTCAGCTTTGTCTGCATCTTGCCAGTGTCTCTCTATGCTAGGGTCAGTAGTGTGTTCTTCCAGATGTTGTGGGGGAACAGACTGAACCCCATCAAGAGGAATGTCACCTATCTATCCAGGAGGGAGGGTGGTTTAGGTATGGTCAACCCAGTTCTTTTCTTTTCACTGCTTTTTCTCAAGTTTAATATTGGTAATATGCTTGCAGTGGAACCTCCTGGATGGGCAGGCATTTTTAGATCTTGGTTTAGGCCTTTTCTGCGACTTTGGGAAGAAGGTGGCCAAGTGAAGAATCTCAGGGGTCATCGTGGTCAGCTACCAGCCTATGTCGCTCCGTGCCTGAAGTTATTACGGCAGTGGCGATTGTCGGCTGAAGATCTCAGATCGGTTCCGAGGAAAGTCCTTATGAGTCGAGTCTTGAGCGAAGTCTTTCATGACCCACTGGCCTTAAGGGATTGCCCAGGCCCAGTTTTGAGGGCAGGGTTAAGACTTATTAATTTGGACAGAGTACCTCCTAAATTCAGGGATCTGGCCTGGATGTGCTTCCATGGGAGGCTCTATGTTAGGGGCAATTTGAAATTCCGCAGTGGGGTGGATCGTAGCTGTCCTCGGGAGGAGTGTGCAGGTGAGGAGGAGACTATGGACCATTTTCTGCTTCATTGCCCTTTTAACATAGAGGTGTACAAACAGGTGGGACGGGCCCTCGGTGTCCCTTTCCTCTCCAGGCTGGGTTATGCTGAGTGGGTGTATGGAGCATTCAATACTGGTGGGGTATTTTGTTTAGATACACTTTTTCTAGTTAGCCTAGTAGTCCGTTATTTCACTTGGAACGCACGGTGTCAGGTCTGCATTCGGCGTAAAATCCTTCCTGTTCAGGTGGTGGTGTATGACATTCTGCATGAGGTGGAGAAGATTCGGGTGCTTGAGAGAGACAAGCGGAGTCAGGGGGCTTGGTTGAAGGCGTGGAGGGGTTTCAAGCCTCCCTGACTGCCAGGAGTCTCTTTCCCGGGTGTGGCTGTCTGTCTCTTTTCACCCTAGATTATTTTTTGGATTAATTTTTGATAAATGGCTGCGTACATAGGTGATGGGTTGTGCCTCTTAGGCCCTCTCTGCTGCTTTATGTAAATAGTTTTGGTAGTGGATTATGTATATATTGTAAATATACTGAACATGGATGTGTATTCCTTGGATTTCTGTTGAAGTTTTGTACTATGGTTTTGTTTTTTACTTTTGTATAAAATTGGTTGCTTGATTCTTTTTAATAAAAGATCAATAGTGCCCCACCCATCTTTGGAGCACAGGTGTGTCAGGAGGAGGCTGTCTCTCTGGAGCTGCTGCAGATCCGTGTGAGAGGGGACTGGTGAGGAAATCTATCCCAGCTCTCCTGGCCCCTTTCTGGGGAAGCCATGGAGGCCAGCAGGGCCTCTCCTGCTGGAGGCTCCCAGCCATCTCCTGGGCCATCGGGTGACATACCTTCCTCTGTACAAACCATGGCTTGTGATCTTTCTGCCCCTGGTAAGGATGAAGGCTCAGAGGCAATTCAGGAGCGAGTGGTGGCCGGGATTAAAGCCCTGAATAGAGAAAGAGACAAGCTCTATAAACTGAGAGCGGAGCTGAAGCGCCTGAGAAGGCAGCGTGAGGGCTTACACAGCCAGAAACGAGGGTCCATGGATCCGGAGATCCAGCTGGCCAAGGTCCGGGTTGAACACCAGGAGACCATTGTGGCCATGATGGAAGGAAGAGATGGGCCATTTAAGGAAAAGTTTTACAATGATAAAAGGTTTGCGAGGATGACAAAGATGGAGGTGGAGGAGGAGACCCCCAGTTCTGACCCCCTGCCCCCTCAGGTAGAGGTAAGCAGCCCCATGCCTTCCCAGGACTCAGGAGGCATGCTCAGGGCCATCCAGGTAATGGAGTCTCCTGTGCGGGGGGATCAGCTGGCGTTTGGTGATGAGGACATAACTGATAATGTGCCTGATAATGACAAGCCCCAAGCAGGGGATGAATCTGTTTTTGTGTCATCTAACACCATGAGCAATGTAGAAAGTGTGCCCAGTGACACTCAAGTCTCTAATGCTATGTGTAGCAATGTTGTACCTGCTAATGCTGCAGCGCAGCAAGAGCTGCATTTAAAAAATGACATTTCTGAAAAGGAACTACCGGTGTCAGCAGAGCCTATTAACTCTCCTTTGGCTGAGTCTAAAGCTGTTTGCCCCACAGCTGCTGGAGACTCTACAGTGCAGCATCAGGACACAGCTGGTATTGCAGCAACTGTGACTATTCCTGATGGGAAATTGAACGTGTGTGTGACTGATAGCAATTGTACAAGTGTGATGGACAATCGTCCCAGCTCAGTCCAAGCAAATAATAATAATGAACAGACTACTGTGACTTCAGTGTGGGGCCTTGGCCCTGATAAACCCACGTTTGCTCAGGTGGTACGCTCTGCTCCTGGTGGCTCCGCCCCCAAGCGGGGTTTCCCCCTGCAGCCTACCACTTTGGGCACCCCGGGATCTGGTCTTGGGTCTCTGGCTTCTGCTGGGGGTCCGAGAAGAAATGTGGTAATTCTCAAATGGGAAGGTGGTGCAATTCCTCCAGCACGGCGTGCAGTGGTGGATTTGATTTTGGAGATGGGTTTTGGGGCAAATGACCTGTATGCTCTAATACATGTTGCTGGGACACGGGATTATACCATTAGTTTTACCAGGCCAGAGGGTCTTGACCTGTTCTGGGAGCGATATGAGGCTCGGTGCAGGTCAAGACCTGAATGGGAAGGTCTGGCCCCAGTTGCGGTTTCGCAAAGGTCAACGGTGAAAAAGATCACCATCATACTCACCAATGAGAGTGTTCCTGCTCGGGACCTAGAGGTCTGGTTAAGGAACTATGGTGAGGTTTTGACTAAGCCCAGCAAAATCCTTGATGAACGTAACATCTGGACTGGGGGTTGGTCAGTAACAGTCAGGTTGGCCAGGGATGGGAATGTTGTCCGTCACCTGCCCTCCTCAGCCTTTATAGGGAGGGATAGGATGACTATTTTCTACCCTGGTCAGCCGAAGCTGTGTCACCGCTGTGGAGAAAAGGGGCATTTGAGCTCTTCCTGTTCAGCCTTAATATGTTCAGTGTGTCGGGGTCAGGGTCATATGGCCAAGGACTGCACCGAGATGATCAGGTGCAACCTGTGCCTGCGCCTTGGCCACCCCTACAGTAGATGTCCTGAAGCCTGGCACAATATGGAGAAGGAGGTAATAGATGACATGTCAAGGCTGGACAGGATGGAGGGTGATGCCCCTGGTGTACCATCCTCCTCTGCGGTGACTGACTTCCCTGGTCCTGCTCAGGATCCCTCCCCAGTTCCTGTGGCCACCCCTCCTGTGTCTGTAAGTATTCCTTCTGTATCTGTCTCTGTGTCCCCCCAGCCTACTGTACCCTCTCCTCATGTGTCAGAACCTTCCAAGTCTGTGCCCCCCGAGTCAGTTACCCCCCAGGAGTCTACCCCTCCTAAGTCTGATTCAAAGGGAGCAACCCCCCCACCAGGAGTGGTAGTGGGTATTAAAAAGGTCGCTTCTGCCTCTCTAAAGGAGTCTTCTGTAAAGACTTCAAAGAAAAAAACAGGAGATAAGGGCATCTCTGAAGCTGACCTGCAGTACCTGGAGGAGAGAAGGAAGGTTGGGAAGCGGAAGAAGCAGGTGGTGAGGACGGCTCCAGTGCCTGTCTCCAACTGTTATAGGTCCTCTAAGTGGGAGATTTCCTCATCTGGAGCTTCTTCGGAGCGAAGTTCTGATTCTGAGATGGAGTTTGAGGCGGCCTCAAGAAAGAGAGAGGCTTCTGGTGATGAGCAGCAGAGGGGAGCTAAGAAGCAATCCACCCAATAACCCAAATGGCGGTTCCCCCTCCGTTAAAAGTGGTGACAATAAATGTCGCCAGCATTAAGTCAGTAAGAGCTCGTTCTATGGCCTTCTTTTTGTTCAGCCAATTAGATGCTGAAATTTTATTTTTGCAAGAGACTAGGCTCACCTCCTTGGCAGATATTCATATGGCCAAGAGAGAGTGGAGGTATGGTCCATCTTACTGGTCTCTTGCGGCCGAGCCTTACGGCGGTGTGGCGGTGTTGTTTAAAACCGGCATGGTAACTATCCGGCGGGTTATTGAGGTGGAGATTGGGAGATGTATGGTCTTAGACGTCCTTGTGGGAGGGCAGGACCTGCGCCTAATTAATGTTTATGGGCCGCACACAAAGTGGCACAGGAAATGCCTTTTTACAAGGATCAAGCCATTTCTTTTTACATCCCGGCAAGTGGTCTTTGGAGGTGACTTTAATACAGTAACTAGGCCCAAGGACAGGAAGGACTTCAAGGACAGGCTGGGATATGATAGCGTTTTTTTAAATAGTATGGTTAGGGATGCTGGTCTTGTGGATGTGCACATTAAGCACCTCCCGGATGACACTGGGTTCACCTTTCATCGAGGTAATAGTCAGAGTAGAATAGATAGGTTTTTTTTGAAGGAGACCTCTGCTTTCTCACCCCCAGTGGTGCAGGCAGTGGAGTTCTCTGATCACTGTATGCTATATGTGGTCCTGAATGCTTCAGACGCCCCTCAGAGGGGTAAGGGCATCTGGAGATTGAATTTGACTCTACTCAAGGAAGAACATGTTAGACAATCCTTTGAGGAATTCTTTCAGGCACAGGTGACCATCCTGGACTTTTGTAGCAGCAAGGCTGAGTGGTGGGAGCTGACCAAAAAGAGGATCGCTGGATTCTTCAGGGGCCTAGCCAATAGAAAACAGTTTAATAAATACATGACCTACCAACGTTTACGGAGGAAGCTGGATATTCTTGTCTCGAGAGGTGGAGATCCTGGGGAAATCTCCGAAGTGAAACTCCTTCTCAGGAAGTGTCAATATGACCGGCATGCCTCTTTGGTTCTGGAGAGGGACTATGGGAAGTACCACTCGCCTGACCCTTACCAGAACTGCAAACAAGGTGTAGCTGTTAAAACGGTCGTTGGCCTTAAAGACAGTACAGGTTCCTTGACAAAGTCCAGGTCAGGGATTCTGGAGGTCGTGAGGTCCTTTTATGCTGACCTTCTTGGGAGGAAAGAGCTTGACGGTGACAAGATGGAAAGCTTTTTGGACTCTACTCCAGGTCTAAATGATGAAGATGTCCCATTGATGAATTTGACAGAGGAGATCACAGTTGAAGAGGTGATGAGGGCAATTGAACAACTTGCCGTCAAAAAGTCACCTGGACCGGATGGCTTGACGGCTGAGTTTTACAAAGCCTTTAAGTCTATTCTGGCCCCACATTTGGTAGAGGTTTTTAACAGTTGCCTTGCTGAGGGGGTACTTCCCCCTTCCATGAGGCACTCGGCTGTGATTCTTCTTTCAAAGGGTAAAGATCCTTCGATGATTGAGAATTGGCGCCCCATCAGCCTTCTTAATGTCGATAGAAAGATACTGGCAAAGATATTTTTCTGGCGCCTATCGTCAGTAGCAGAGTCTTTGCTTTCTCGCCATCAGCACTGTTCGGTCCAGGGTAGGAGCACCTTCACAGCGGTTTTAGCTGTCCGGGAGGCCTTGGAGCGGTGCAGGGCTGCAGGCTGGGGAAAGTATTTGCTGACATTGGATCAGGCAAAGGCTTTTGATCGTGTCAACCATGAGTACCTGTGGTTGCTCCTTAGTAAGTACGGTCTGCCGGGTGGTTTTGTCGATTGGTTAAAAGTCTTGTATAAGGGGGCAGAAAGCTTTCCTCTTGTTAATGGTTGGGTTGGGCAGTCCTTTGAGGTTGGCTCCGGGGTGCGCCAGGGTTGTCCCCTGAGTCCCCTGCTCTATGTGTTTGCAATCGACCCTTTCATCAGGAGGCTAGAGAGCGGCATGTTGTGTGGGGTACCAGTGGGTCTCCCGGGTGAGCCGCCTTTGAGGGTTGTTGCCTATGCGGACGATGTGTCAGTGATTGTCACCGGGGCGGATGAAGCAGAGGAGGTGGTCTCTCTGACATCACGGTATTCTGAAGCATCAGGCTCCAAGATCAATCAGGAAAAGAGTGAAGTCTTCTGGATGGGAAAGGAAGGTGAGGGTTTTGATCTCCCGGACACCTTTCCAGTGCCCCAGGAAAGAATTAAGATTCTAGGCATTGAATTTGGACCCGGCGATTATGGCCTCAAAAACTGGGAAGGCAGACTGGAAATTGCCAATACTAAGGTGGTCAGCTGGAAGAAATGGAAGTTATCTATGAGGGAAAGGGTTGATCTGATTAAGACTTATCTGATTCCGATCTTTTTGTATGTCAGCTTTGTCTGCATCTTGCCAGTGTCTCTCTATGCTAGGGTCAGTAGTGTGTTCTTCCAGATGTTGTGGGGGAACAGACTGAACCCCATCAAGAGGAATGTCACCTATCTATCCAGGAGGGAGGGTGGCTTAGGTATGGTCAACCCAGTTCTTTTCTTTTCACTGCTTTTTCTCAAGTTTAATATTGGTAATATGCTTGCAGTGGAACCTCCTGGATGGGCAGGCATTTTTAGATCTTGGTTTAGGCCTTTTCTGCGACTTTGGGAAGAAGGTGGCCAAGTGAAGAATCTCAGGGGTCATCGTGGTCAGCTACCAGCCTATGTCGCTCCGTGCCTGAAGTTATTACGGCAGTGGCGATTGTCGGCTGAAGATCTCAGATCGGTTCCGAGGAAAGTCCTTATGAGTCGAGTCTTGAGCGAAGTCTTTCATGACCCACTGGCCTTAAGGGATTGCCCAGGCCCAGTTTTGAGGGCAGGGTTAAGACTTATTAATTTGGACAGAGTACCTCCTAAATTCAGGGATCTGGCCTGGATGTGCTTCCATGGGAGGCTCTATGTTAGGGGCAATTTGAAATTCCGCAGTGGGGTGGATCGTAGCTGTCCTCGGGAGGAGTGTGCAGGTGAGGAGGAGACTATGGACCATTTTCTGCTTCATTGCCCTTTTAACATAGAGGTGTACAAACAGGTGGGACGGGCCCTCGGTGTCCCTTTCCTCTCCAGGCTGGGTTATGCTGAGTGGGTGTATGGAGCATTCAATACTGGTGGGGTATTTTGTTTAGATACACTTTTTCTAGTTAGCCTAGTAGTCCGTTATTTCACTTGGAACGCACGGTGTCAGGTCTGCATTCGGCGTAAAATCCTTCCTGTTCAGGTGGTGGTGTATGACATTCTGCATGAGGTGGAGAAGATTCGGGTGCTTGAGAGAGACAAGCGGAGTCAGGGGGCTTGGTTGAAGGCGTGGAGGGGTTTCAAGCCTCCCTGACTGCCAGGAGTCTCTTTCCCGGGTGTGGCTGTCTGTCTCTTTTCACCCTAGATTATTTTTTGGATTAATTTTTGATAAATGGCTGCGTACATAGGTGATGGGTTGTGCCTCTTAGGCCCTCTCTGCTGCTTTATGTAAATAGTTTTGGTAGTGGATTATGTATATATTGTAAATATACTGAACATGGATGTGTATTCCTTGGATTTCTGTTGAAGTTTTGTACTATGGTTTTGTTTTTTACTTTTGTATAAAATTGGTTGCTTGATTCTTTTTAATAAAAGATCAATAGTACCCCATCATTGGTATCAGTGGAGAGAATAGTGCCTCATATCAGTGTGAGTACCAGAGCCTCATATCAGTGGTAGAAAAGGGCTCGATAAAGACAAGTAAAGGGCCTCTGGGCCGCAGTTTTGTAGACCACGGCTATAGAAGGTGCAATATCTGCAAGCTGCAGCATAAAAAAAGCATTATCCAAAAAAAAAAAACGCCTTGGGTGAAAACTGTACTAGTGAAAGGACAACAGAACACAGACCCCCAAATTGAATGTTGCCCTGGCCATAATAAATATTGTCCATGCAAGCGATGTATTGTTCAATCATGCCCTGCGTTCCTGCTGCAAAGTATCAGCATTTTCCACTCTGCGATCCCAGAATAAAACTGGAAACCAGTGACACGGTTCCAGCATAGAAATATTGTTGATTTTTCTTGATAAGAAACAGATATTCTAGACGATGTGTGTGAACTGTACAAGGCCCGGCGTTATATCATAAAGTTTATTAATTGTGTCAGAGATAAAATTCACAGACGGGGAGTCTCCTTATGTTTTTATGTTGCTGTAATAATAAGAGCAGGTGCAATGATATAAAGCGTTACCCCTGTAGCTGGTAGTAGCTGGTTTATTTCCAAATAATATAAAGGCTGCCCTCCACCACAAGCACCTCTCCAGCTCCAATAAATCAGTCTGGGGGATGCATTGCTTGTAGAACTTTTAACAGGAGAAGGATTAGGGCAAAAGATACTCCAAATACCTTCTCCTTAGGTACAATCATTTTCAGTTCGCGCTTTTCAGTTCGTTCCTGAACAGCCGTTCGTCATCCAGACATGTTGCGGAATCGGAGGAGATAACATGTTATTTATTATTGGCCTTGGAGTTATTGCTTTGACATTATTTTTTTGGTTGAGTAATAATGATTTGATTTGTTATATTTTCTATATTTTTGGATGCACAGAATGCACTTTTTTGGTTAAGTTCTATTGGCAGATAGCATGTCTAATTTTATTTATTTATTTTTTTATGCACAATAAAAAAATTGTGTAGAATAATACTTGGCTGTGTGTTTTACTTCAAATGACAGTTTGGGAGTCGGCAGTTACATTATAAAAAAATACAATGTAACATTAACAAGGGACACCAACATAGTTGTATCTTTGATCTTAAAAACTACGGGATAATGGTGTTGTGGTAACTTGCCCCAAATAAAAAAAAAAAAAAAGCATAATAATATTATTCTTGATATCACTAGAAAAAAATGCCTTTGAAAATTAGTTTGCCATAACTCCATCAGTATCACCAGCAAAGCAGCTTCATTATTATCCCATTAAAGAAGAAGAGAATTGTGCGCTACATTTCGAGATTTCATAATTTGCCGCGTCACGAATGTTAATTCTCCATTACGAACGCTAGTTTACAAGACCGACCGCTTCCAGCTCGTCCTTGCTTCCGAGCATGTGTGTTTGTACTTTGGACTTTTGTCCAACAGACTTGTGTACACACGCTCGGAAAATCCGACAACAGACATTTGTCCGCGGAAAATTTTAAAACCTGCCATCCAACATTTGTCTGAGGAAAGTCCGACAACAGTTGTCCGATGATTTACCGCCAACAGCCTGTCATCGAACATTTCCCATCGGAAAGTCCGATTGTGTGTACGGGGCTCTACACAGTCCATGGGCTGCCTAAGGGCAGCAGCTCATCAGGTTTTGAAATCCTCTTGGGGAGAAAGAACCCAGCTCTCCTGTGCTTCAGAGTATTTATCACCATTCCAGCCCCCTTCTGGACACTCCTCTCCAGAGATTGGCTGGAGCAAGATAAGTATTCAGGTTGGTTATTTAAAGAGACAGAGGAAAGCAATCGACCTTCTACCCTGTGAAGCCCTGAACAGACCCGGATGAACAATCACTGCTCCCTTGATTACAGCAGGAGCCAAAAGCTAAATTTATCTAGGTTGAGGTGCATTTATCGGCAAAAATAGGATAGTAGTGAGGAGGCGTTATTTTGCTTCCTCGCCACCTATATGTAGCCTATGAATCACTATCCGAACACAGGAGGTGTTTTTTTTTATAACAAACATGTCTATACTTACCTGCTCTGTGCTCTGCAGTGGCTGCAAACCTCCTTTTTTTGGGTCCCCACGCTGGCCCCTCCTCTTTATCCAGTGCCCCCAATGGGAAGCGGCTTCCCCTGGGGGGGGCACTTGTGTGTGCTTCCCTCCTGAGCCCCGCTGCTGCATCCATTGACACAGACAGTGGGACTCGGCCCCGCCCCCCTGCTCCTATGTCACTAGCTTTGATTGACAGCAGCGGGAGCCAATGGATCCCGGTGCCCCAGCAAAGCCAGCAAGATGAGAGATGCAGATGTACAGAGTGCTGGATCAAATGAGGGCTCAGGCAAGTAAAAGTGGGGGTGGGGTGGGGATGCTGATGCCTAAATATTTGTTACCTTACCTAGTGCAGCCTGGGAAGGATTTACGTCCTTCCTGACCAGGCCATTTTTTGCGATTCGGCACTGCGTCGTTTTAACTGACAATTGCGCGGTGGTACGACGTTGCACCCAAACAAAATTGACGTCCTTTTTTTCCCACAAATAGAGCTTTCTTTTGGTGGTATTTGATCACCTCTGCGGTTTTTGTTTTTTGTGCTATAAACAAAAAAAAGCGACAATTTTGAAAAAAAACAAACAATATTTTTTACTTTTTGTTATAATAAATATCCAAAAAAAACAAAAAAAAAACTATTTTCTTCATCAGTTTAGGCCGATATGTATTCTTCTACATATTTTTGGTAAAAAAAAAATCGCAATAAGTGTATATTGATTGGTTTGAGCAAAAGTTATAGCGTCTACAAAATAGGGGATAGATATATGGCATTTTACTATATTTTTTTTTTTTATTATTAGTAATAGTGGTGATCGGCAATTCTTAGCAGGACTGCGACATTGCGGCGGGCACTTTTGACACTTTTTTGGGACCATTGACATTTATACAGCGATCAGAGCTATAAAAATGCACATATTACTATATAAATGACACTGGCAGTGAAGAGAGTTAACACTAGGGGGGCGATCAAGGGGTTAATTGTGTTCCCTAGGGAGGTGTTTCTAACTGTGGGGGGGAGGGGACTGACTGGAGGAGGAGAGAGATCGCTGTTCCTGATCACTAGGAACAGCAGATCTCTCTCTACTCCCCTGTCAGAACTGGGATCTGCTTGTTTACATTGACAGATCCTGGTTCTGGATTTCTGAGGAGCAGTCGTGGCTGCCGGCCACGCGCATCAGCTTCGTTGTTGTCGCCCCCCTATATCTCTTAAAGCGCCCAACGTACACCTACGGCGATTTGCAGAGCCGTGCCAACCTGCCACAGTATAATGACGGCGGCTGGTCGGCAAGCAGTTAATGCAAGGAATGTGTTAAGTTAAAAAAATGCTTAGGCTTTAGTATCCTGACCCCTCATTTCTTTCAAGAGTCCCACTAGGACAAAAAGTCAAGAAAAATCTTCTCAACAGGGTCACAGAAGGTAAAAAAATAAAAATAAAGTTAGAAGGGTTTTTTTACCTTATTGCATACTGCATTAAGGTAAAAAAAACAAACCTTCAGTGTCCCCCCCCTCCCCCCCGGGCCCCCCTTATATTTAGCCGGCCCCGATCTCGATCCGGCGCTGTGCCCGGGAGCAGCAGCTCCCCACTCTCTCTTCTCTCACAGGACATGGAGGCAGAAGCAGGAGCCAGTGAGCGGAGGAGTTGGGGGGGGGGGGCGGGGACTGTGTCAATGGTTACACATAGCACGGCATTCGAACACTTGCTACGGGGCACTCGGAAGGGGGAAGGAGCCAGGAGCACCAGCAGGGGGACGCCAGAAGGACCATTACACAAAGCATGTAAGTATGATATGTTTGTTATTTAACCCCCTCCCGGCCGCCATATAGTAAAATGTCAGACTCAAGGTGGCTCTCTTATTCTGGGGGGACGCCATATGATGTTGTCCCACTCTTGTCGCGATTGTGCGCCCATGGTGGGGGGGGGGCAGCCTGGCGAACACTGATCTCGGTAAAGAGCCGATGACGAGGCTCTCCACCCATGTGATCAGCTGTGTCCAATCACAGCTGATCACATGTACACAATGAAGTGCCGGTTATCGACTCTCCTCACCTCACACTGACAGCATGTGAGGAGAGGAGAGCCAATCAGCGGCATCTCCTCACAGAGAGAGATCTGCACAGATACTCAGATCCATGAGTATCAGTGCAGCCCCAATGGTATGTGTGTGATGGAAAAATCTGGACAGCCGCACTCCGGAGCTATGAGTAAGCGCTCTATGGGAGCGTGAAACGCGTTAGCGGTTATGCTGCATTATCCCAACAAAGCCATGTACGGATTTTAATTATGTTATTACTTTTTCAATAAAGAGGATTTTATTTTTCACTTTTCCAATCCGGAGTGCGGCTGTCCAGATTTTTCCATCACACACATACCATTGGAATAGCAATTGCCGGCACCTGGGGCTCTCACAATCATCCACACAGCGGAGGATGGGAAGCTTGAACCCGATCACCTAGAGCGGTGGTAATTATCCTGTTTATCTCAAATATCAGTGCAGCCCCAACAGTGCCCAGCAGTGATGCCAATCAGTGCCCAGCAGTAAAGCCACTCGGTGCCCATCAGTGATGCCAATCAGTGCGCATTAGTGATGCCAGTCAGTGCTGTTCATCAGTGCCACCAATCAGTGCCCATCAGTGCCACCTATCTGTGCCGCCTATTAGTACCCATCAGTGCCACCCATTAGTGTGCATCAGTGCTGCATACCAGTGCCACCTATCAGTGCCCATCAGTGCTGCATATTAGTGCCTCCCCATCAGTTCCCCTCATCAGTGCCTATCAGTGCCACCAATCAGTGTCCATCAGTGCCACCTATTAGTGCCCATCAGTGCCACCTTTCCATGCCACCTATCAGTGCCCATCAGTGCCACCTATCTGTGCCCATCAGTGTTGCATACCAGTGCCACCTATCAGTGCTGAATATTAGTGCCTCCCCATCAGTGTCCATCAGTGCAGCCTATCAGTGCCCATCAGTGCAGCCTCATGAGCGCACATCAAGAAAGAAGAAAAAATTACTTATTTATAAAATTTTATAACAAAAAAATAAAAACTTATTTTTTTCAACATTTTCTGTCTTTTTTCTTTTTTTTTTTTGCACAAAAAAAAACCCCCAGTCTTGATTAAATACCACCAAATAAAAGCTTTATCTGTTTCATGAAACTGAAACATCTAAAGCTTTCTTTTGGTGGTATTTAATCAAGACTGGGGGTTTTTATTTGTGCAAAAAAAAAGAAAAAAGACAGAAAATGTTGAAAAAAATAAGTTTTTATTTTTTTGTTATAAAATGTTGTAAATAAGTAATCAGTTTCTGTAAAATTTTTCTTCTTTCCTGATGTGTCCTCATGAGGCTGCACCGATGGGCACTAATAGGTGGCACTGATGGGCACTGACAGGCAGCACGGATAGGTGGCACTGATAAGCAGGCACTGATAAAAAATACTAATGCCCCGTACACACGGTCGGACTTTGTTCGGACATTCCGACAACAAAATCCTAGGATTTTTTCCGACGGATGTTGGCTCAAACTTGTCTTACATACACACGGTCACACAAAGTTTTCGGAAAATCCGATCGTTCTGAACGCGGTGACGTAAAACACGTACGTCGGGACTATAAAGGGGGCAGTGGCCAATAGCTTTCATCTCTTTATTTATTCTGAGCATGCGTGGCACTTTGTCCGTCGGATTTGTGTACACACGATCGGAATTTCCGACAACGGATTTTGATAGCCTGCTCTCAAACTTTGTGTGTCGGAAAATCCGATGGGAAAATGTGTGATGGAGCCCACACACGGTCCGACAACAAGATCCTATCACACATTTTCCGTCGGAAAATCCATCCGTGTGTACAGGGCATAAAAATGTAGTTTGGCTACAGTGTAGCATGACCGTGCAATTGACATTCAAAGTGTGAGCGATGAAAGCTGAAACTTGGTGAAAGTGCCCGGTATTGAAGTGGTTAATATACATTTACAATCACCTTGTGACCCCTCTGCAATCTTTTAAAAAAAAAAAAAAGAGAAAATGACAAAATGCTACAAAAAAAAATCAGAATGTTGGAGCCTGTTTGTAAAGATGAAATTAATATTTTACTTTTTTTTTCTGGGAGGTACGACGCGTATTATGGTACATTTGTTTTAGAATTAGAACGCAACATATTATGTTTCACTTTAAGTATCACCTGTCATCGCCTGTGCTCTTCATAGTCACATAGCAATTTTCTAGTGATTTCAACCAGCTGTCAGCTATTAGAAGGGCCATTAGTAGAATGACCCAAGAAGGATCCAGGCGTTGGGGAAACCAATTCTTTCTATTGAAGCTAATGGAGGGACATGACACAAGAAGGGGATCACTTTCACTCTCACTACTTTCTGTCTCTGTGACAATCGGGCAAATGGAGGGGTGAATCTTCTCTGTGGGGGACGCAAAAAACTTGACAAAGAGTCTTTCCCTTTTCAACTCAACTTAACTTAAAAAAAAAAAAAGTTTTGATTTTAGCCACTTTTAAACGTAAGAGATACATGCAAAAAATAAAAATAAAAAATTGTTTCCAGTTGCATAGCAAGAAAATGCTCAAACCGAAAAAAAAGCCTTTTTTTTCATTTACACATAACTGTCTTGATTTGTACCAGAAAAATCATTTTAATGTTGCTTTCACCCTTCTGCAGCCAGAGCTATTGTTTTTTTTTTTTCTTCTGAAAGGAAAAACTAAATAAAATGGTTGATATGAGTGCAACTGTTTATCACAGATTTTCAGAAAAAAAAAAAACATTAAAAATAAATTTAGTGCATGCAAACACAATATAATACCCATTTTTTTTTAAATAAAATATAAAAGACAAGGAAATAGATACCACCAAACACGTTAACCCTTAAAATTTAGCACATCTGCGAAATGGCAAAAAAATGGCAAAAAAACGATGGTACCCAAATCTGTCTATTTCCTTTACAGCCCATCCATTTAGAGTTGGTAGCTTAGTTCTGAGGAAGGGGGTGCGCCCCCCCTGAAACGCGTCAGCTTTATACCCCTTGATGTGAAACGGCATATGTGTGTCCGCACTGCTCAACATTGTTTGGTCTCATGGCTCATTGATAGTTGCCACTTCGCGAGTACCCACTTTTTATTGATTTTATTATTAAATACATTTTTTGGGGTAATGCCCTAGATGCACGCGCCTTCCACTCTGTTTTTTTTTTTTTTGTTTTTTGTTTTTTTTTAGAGTTAACAATGAATGATTGCCCTAGAATTATTGCTCTTACTTTTGGTGTGCATGGTGATACCTAATAGGTGTAATGCCGTTGTCGTTTTCATATGCGGGTGCATCTAACACGCTTTGTGCATGTCTTTAAGGGTGAGGGTGGTTTTCTATTTATTGTATTAGACTTTCTTTACTTTTTTGTTTTTTTAAGAGTTCTTACTTAACTTTTTGCTATCATAATGGGGTTGAGAAGACCCCAATGTGATAGTATAGGTGACAGGTTCTCTTCCAGGAGACATCAGGGGTTTATTAGATCCTAATGTCACCTCTGCACTCTTTTAACCACTTAAGGACCAGAAGATTTTCCCGTTAATGACCAGGCCATTTTTTGCAATACGGTAACTGCGTCGCTTTAACTGACAATTGCGCGGTCGTGCCACGCTGTACCCAAAAAAAAAAAATGGACGTCCTTTTTTTCCCCACAAATAGAGCTTTCTTTTGGTGGTATTTGATCACCTCTGCGGTTTTTAATATTTTGTGCTATAAACAAACATTCCTTAGCACTTAGACTGCTTTCTTGTGTTAGTGTGCATTGGACTGTGCTTTGGTGTGCTGGCAGTCTCTGTACGAATAGCAGAGAACTCAAGTCATCATCATCTTCTGTATGCAGCAGGGGGAGTCCAGGTTCCACCACATTTTTATAATAGAAATTCCAAAAACATGGTCTGTTTAGTGTACTTAAGGTTGGGAAACACATCTTTAAACGTGTCCTAGATGGCCTTTGGTTTGCAAATATTCCATCAAATCATCAAATTTATAGTTAGAGGGGTTTTTAAACTAGGCGACCGGGGGGGGGGGGGTGGGGGGAGGCAGAGGTAGAGATAGTCAGTGCGGAACATATTCCAGAGGGTAGTATTGGGGGCATTAGTGGTAGATTGACTAAAGCACATAAACCCAAGGTCAGTATAGTAGCAAGTCCTAGTTGCAATCTCGGAACACCCAATAAGAGGATAATATGCGAACGGTCTAAACTATGTGGCATGTTCACCAATGCCAGGAGCATGGCGGACAAGATGGGTGAACTAGAGATACTGTTGTACGAGGAGGATTTGGATTTTGTGGGAATTTCAGAGACCTCGTTCAACAGCTCTCATGATTGGCTGGCAAACATTCAAGGGTATACCCTATACCTCAAGGATAGAGAGGGTAAAAAAGGGGGAGGGGTATGCCTATATATCAAGAATAATGTACAAGTGAATGTGAGAGATGACATCACTGAGGGAGCTAGGGAGGAGGTGGAATCCTTATGGGTAGAGCTCCAAAGGGATGAAGCTAAGGGGAAAATAATACTGGGAGTATGCTATAGGGGGAGACCGATCTCCTATCACAAGCTGGATTAGCAGCAAGGATAAGAAGTATTATCATAACGGGGGATTTTAATTATCCAGACATAGTTTGGGCGGAGGGAACCGCGCATTCGCCTAAGCTTCGTCAGTTCTTAAATGTCTTGCTGGACAATTTTATGGTTCAGATGGTAGACACACCAACTAGAAAAAAAGCGTTACTGGATCTACTGATTACCAACAATACAGACCTGATCACGGATGTGAAAATACGGGGCAATTTAGGAAACAGCGATCACAGGTCAATTGGCTTCAGTATAAATCACACAAATAGGAAACACAAGGGGAACACAGACACTGAATTTCAAAAGAGCCAACTTCCCTAAACTACGAACCTTGCTAGAAGGCATGAATTGGGATAAAATCTTAGGAACAAAGAACACGGAGGAGAGATGGGTTTTCTTTAAGAGCATATTAAATAGGGGCATTAGCCAATGCATCCCATTGGGAAATAAATTAAAGAGACCGAACAAAAGTCCTGGATGGCTTAACTCTAATGTAAATATGCATATAAAAGCAATGGAGAAGGCCTTCAAAAAAATACAAGGTTGAGGGATCATCATCAGCATTCAGACTTTATAAAGAATGCAACAAGAAATGTAAGGGTGCAATTAGGGTGGCTAACATAGAACATGAAAGACACATAGCTAGGGAGAGCAAAAAAAAATCCCAAGAAATTCTTAAAAGGGGTTGTAAAGGTACATGTTTTTTCACCTTAATGCATTCCATTTTATTTTTACTGTTTAGCTGTATGTTTAGAGGTTCATTTTTGGTGGTATAACGATACCATCGTCACCTCACACTTGTCACGAGCTCTGTATCATCATCTCATCATCTCACTTTTGTGGTTATATACACTTTAATTTAATACTTCCAAATTTTTTTTGTAGACTCATTTTTAGATTTTCATTCATTTAGTTAACTTCTAGTTCACTCCATGCTACCAGTGTGTGTGCTAGTGGCATTTTCACTCTCGCAGCCAGTGTGGGCAGCGCTACTATCTATTCTTTGAATTATTAGGGGTTGGATTCAGATCACATATTGTTTTATTTAAGTGGCAGCTTTACCATTTAGAGCGCAGTGGTGGTAGTACGGGCTTTGGCGGCTACACCTGTTTACCAACAGTTTTTTTGAGTACATGGATTGAAAACTGGCTACAAGGGCGAGTTCAGAGGGTGGTGATAAATGGGGAGTACTCGGAATGGTCAGGGGTGGGTAGTGGGGTTCCCCAGGGTTCTGTGCTGGGACCAATCCTATTTAATTTGTTCATAAACGACCTGGAGGATGGGATAAACAGTTCCATCTCTGTATTTGCAGACGATACTAAGCTAAGCAGGGCAATAACTTCTCCGCAGGATGTGGAAACCTTGCAAAAAGATCTGAACAAATTAATGGGGTGGGCGACTACATGGCAAATGAGGTTCAATGTAGAAAAATGTAAAATAATGCATTTGGGTGGCAAAAATATGAATGCAATCTATACACTGGGGGGAGAACCTCTGGGGGAATCTAAGATGGAAAAGGACCTGAGGGTCCTAGTAGATGATAGGCTCAGCAATGGCATGCAATGCCAAGCTGCTGCTAACAAAGCAAACAGAATATTGGCATTAAAAAGGGAATCAACTCCAGAGATAAAACGGTAATTCTCCCGCTCTTCAAGACTCTGGTCCGGCCGCACCTGGAGTATGCTGTCCAGTTCTGGGCACCAGTCCTCAGGAAGGATGTACTGGAAATGGAGCGAGTACAAAGAAGGGCAACAAAGTTAATAAAGGGTCTGGAGGATATTAGTTATGAGGAAAGGTTGAGAGCACTGAACTTATTCTCTCTGGAGAAGAGACGCTTGAGAGGGGATATGATTTCAATGTACAAATACTGTACTGGTGACCCCACAATAGGGATAAAACTTTTTCGTGGAAGGGAGTTTAACAAGACTCCCGGCCACTCATTAAAATTAGAAGAAAAGAGGTTTAACCTTAAACTACGTAGAGGGTTCTTTACTGTAAGAGCGGCAAGGATGTGGAATTCCCTTCCACAGGCGGTGGTCTCAGCGGGGGGCATTGATAGTTTCAAAAAACTACTAGATAAACACCTAAATGACCGCAACATACAGGGATATACAATGCAATACTGACATATAATCACACACATAGATTGGTCTTGATGGACTTTTTTCAACTTCACTACGTAACTATATATTATCAAACGTTCTTTTACTCTTCTGCACCTCACCTGTGAAAAAAATCGCCTTCCAGAAAAAAAACAACGGGTCAAAGTTAGGCTGGTAAAATCCAGCAACTTTTTCTTCCATTGAATGCTGCAAAGTAAGCGATAGAAATGTTATAGCAAACACTGCAGAAATCTCGGGTGTTTCAAATATTGATTAATTATGTGTGAGCACGCTATTTGGCTCCAACTCCGGCATAGAAAATGTAAACCTCAACTTCTGATAAATCTTTTCCCATGCTTCATAATCCAGCAGTGCCGCCCCAGAAAGAAATGTAATCTATTCGAGATACAGCCAGAAAAGAGAACTGGGACATGGAGCAGGTCACAAATTACCGCCAAACATTAGTAAGCAAAAAAGGACAACCAAACCGGAATTTACAGAGAACGGCCCGATCTGATCTGATTCACAATGATATGGTAGATAGATTCTTCGGACCACCTGTAAGGATGAGCAGTCCAAGGAGGGATCAGTGAACTTTACCGAATTTTAGGTTCCGAATCCGAAAAACATTGAAGTCATATAGAACTGAATGTTAAAAACCAGTGAGATCAATGTAGCACCCTCCTAGTATTGGATGTTAGGTAAATGTTTTTTGCCCCTCTGTAGTCATTGGAGCACCTATTGGGCTGTTCTAGATCTCACAGCCTGTTGATATAATTGTTTCCACCTGCATTCTGGAGGCTTCCAGAACATAGAGGGCTAGGGAAGATCCAATAGGCAACCTGAATGTTTACTGTGCTTCAGCCAATCCCTGGGGAGGTGTGCCCAGTAGTTGGCTGGTGGAGAACATAAATAGTCTGTGGTCTGGAACGGCTGGGGATCTAGTAGTGCTGAGGAAGTTTCCAGCCTCAGGGGCTGTTGCCCCTTTGAGGCAATCCCGTTGAAGTCTGCCAAGGTCCCAACTATAGCAGAGCTGGGAGGTGTGCAGTTGCCATGTGATATTGTAAGTGCGGATCCAAGCTCAAGAATCTAGTGACTGTGTGCTGTTCTACTTTTGGGGTGCCAGCAGGAGCCCTTTTTCTGAGATTGCTCCTACAGGGTCTCAGTTCTGTCCTTCCCCTGTGTTACTGGTTTAACCACCTTAATCCCGGGCACTGTCACCCCCTTCCTGCCCAGGCCATTTTTCAGCTTTCAGCGCTGTCACACTTTGAATGACAATTGTGCGGTCATGCTACACTGTACCCATGTGAAATTTTTATCATTTTATTCACATAAATAGAGCTTTCTTTTGGTGGTATTTAATCACTGCTGGGTTTTTTATTTTTTCCTTAAAAAAAATACCAAAAATTTTGATAAAAAAAAAAAGTTTTTCTTAGTTTCTGTCAATAAATTTTGTAAATAAGTATTTTTTCTCCTTCACTGATGGGCGCTGATAAGACAGCACTGATGGGTACTGATGAGGCGGCACTTATGGGCACTGATTAGGTGGCACTAATGAGGAGGCACGAATATGCCGCACTTATGGGCACTGATAGGTGGCACTAATATGTGGCACTGATGAGCACTGATAGGCGGCACTGATGGGTGGCACTGGTGGGCACCAGGCACAGATAGGTGGCACTGGTGGGCACAGATAGGTGTCACAGATCGGCGGCACTGATGGGCAGCACTGATGGGCATTGATGGGTGGCATTGATGGGCAGCAGTGATGAGCATTGATGGGCACCAGTGATGGGCATTGATGGCCAGCACTGACTGGCATCACTGATGGCCACTGATTGCTGGCACTTGTGTGCACAGATTGGTGCCAAGTGTGGGCACTGATTGCTGGCAGTGGCATTGCTGGCATTACTGGCACTTAATTGTAAACAGGGCACTGATGATCAGTGCCCTGATTACATCCCTAGATGTCCTTTGTAAGGAGATGCCACTGATCGGCTCTACTATCCTCACACTCTGTCAGTGTGAGGCGAGGAGCGTGGATTAGCGGCATCTCCGTGTTTACATGTGATCGGCTGTGATTGGACACAGCCATTTACATGGTTAAAGAGCCGCGGCCCGCAGACTAGCATCACGGCGCGGACGCGATCAATGCACTGCATAACCCGCCAACTCGCAGGAGCGGTCGTTCTGGAGGGCCGTCATATGATGTCCACCCAGAATGAGAGCCGTGCCGCCAAGCCGTCATTTGACGGGCGGCTGGCGGGAAGAGATTAACCAGTGGCCGACTGCCTACCGTTTATATACTGTGGCAGGTCGGCTCTATTTGAGCAAAATCACGTGACTTTGTTCAATAGCCACTGGGGGGGGTCGCGTGCGTCTCGCCGGAGCCACGATCGCACGCTGATTGGCCACAGGGGGAGCCAATCAGCTGGCCTGGCAGCCACCTGCGATCGCTCCCCACAGAGATAGAACGGCGTTGTAAATTGTTCGCTTTCAGACATGGGCACTGTGATCTTGTGTTCCTGCTAATCAGGAACTGTGTCCATGCAGTGAGCCCATCCCCCCCCACAAATAGGGGACACATTTAACCCTTTGATTGCCCCTGATATTAACCCCTTCCCTGCCAGTGTCATTTATACAGTGACAGTGCATATTTTTAGCACTGATCACTGTAATAATGTCACTGGTTCCCAAAAAGTATCAAAAGCTGGGTGTCCGATCTGTCCGTCACAATGTCGCAGTTCCACTAAAAATTGCTGATCACCGCCATTATAAGTAAAAAAAAAAAAAAATGCCATAAATCTATTCCCTATTTTGTAGACGCTATGACTTTTGCGCAAACCAATCAATATACGCTTATTGGGATTTTTTTTACCTAAAATATGTAGTAGAATACATATTGGCCTAAAATGATGAAGAAATCAGATTTTTTATTTATTTTATTTTTTTTATTGGAAATGTTTTATAGCAGAAAGTAAAAAACATTGTTTTCTTTTTTCAAAATTATCGCTGTTTTTTGTTTATCGCGTAAAAAAAAAAAAAAATACGCAGAGGTGATCAAATACCACCAAAAGAAAGCTCTATTTGTCGGAAAAAAAAGACATCAATTTTATTTGGGTACAGCATCACACGACTGCGCAATTGTCAGTTAAAGTAAGGCAGTGCCGTATCGCAAAAAATGGCCTGGTCAGAAAGGGGGTAAAACCTTCCAAGGCTGGAGTGGTTGAAGACTGCTCAAAGAAATTGCACCCAGTAAAGTGTGCCCAAATCAAGCGGGCGGCTTGTGGTATATTTTTTTTTTGGGGGGGGGGGGGGGGTCGGCAAACAATGCACCCACAGCAGCCATGTATATGTGTATGTATATATACACATACATACCAAGGAAAGACTTTTGGAATACCGAGCCTACAAATATTTTTCTTTCTCACAAGAAAAAAAAAAAAAAGAATAATAAATAAATTTGACAATTAAATTGCTTCCAGTAGAACAAATTCTTTATTCAAACTAATATAATCATTTCCAGAGCCAAGTAAATGCCTAGGATTTTTTTTTTCCTTTTTATCCATGAAAATTAGCTGTACGTTTTAAACAAAGGTACAAAAGTACATATAAACAGGGGTAGAGTTGGAGTATATAAAAAAGAATTAAAGTAATACAGTGCCTTGCAAAAGTATTCACCCCCCTTGGCTTTTTACCTATTTTGTTACATTGCAGCCTTTAGTTTAATGCTTTTTTTAATCTGAATTATATGTGATGGATCAGAACACAATAGTCTAAGTTGGTGAAGTAAAAATAGAAAAATATATACATAAAACTATTTTTTAGAAATAAAAAACCTATAATTGACATGTGCGTATGTATTCACCCCCTTTGTTATGAAGCCCATAAAAAGCTCTGCTGCAACCAATTACCTTCAGAAGTCACAAAATTAGTGAAATGATGTCCACCTGTGTGCAATCTAAGTGTCACATGATCTGTCATTACATAGACACACCTTTTTGAAAGGCCCCAGAGGCTGCAACACCTAAGCAAGAGGCATCACTAACCAAACACTGCCATGAAGACCAAGGAACTCTCCAAACAAGTAATGGGACAATGTTGTTGAGAAGTACAAGTCAGGGTTAGGTTATAAAAAAATATCCAAATCTTTGATAACCCCTAGGAGCACCATCAAATCTATCATAACCAAATGGAAAGAACATGGCACAACAGCAAACCTGCCAAGAGACGGCCGCACACCAAAACTCACGGACCGGGCAAGGAGGGCATTAATCAGAGAGGCAGCACAGAGACCTAAGGTAACCCTGGAGGAGCTGCAGAGTTCCACAGCAGAGACTGGAGTATCTGTACATAGGACGACAATAAGCCGTACGCTCCATAGAGTTGGGCTTTATGGCAGAGTGGCCAGAAGAAAGCCGTTACTTTCAGCAAAAAACAAAATGGCACATTTTGAGTTTGCGAAAAGGCATGTGGGAGACTCCCAAAATGTATGGAGGAAGGTGCTCTGGTCTGATGAGACCAAAATTGAACTTTTTGGCCACCAAAGAAAACGCTATGTCAGGCGCAAACCCAACACTTCACATCACCCAAAGAACACCATCCCCACTGTGAAACATGGTAGTGGCAGCATCATGCTGTGGGGATGTTTTTCAGCAGTCGGGACTGGGAAACTGGTCAGAGTTGAGGGAAAGATGGATGGTGCTAAATACAGGGATATTCTTGAGCAAAACCTGATTTGAGGCTAGGACGGAAGTTCACCTTCCAGCAGGACAATGACCCCAAACACACTGCTAAAGCAACACTTGAGTGGTTTAAGGGGAAACATGTAAATGTGTTGGAATGGCCTAGTCAAAGCCCAGACCTCAATCCAATAGAAAATCTGTGGTCAGAATTAAAGATTGCTGTTCACAAGCGCAAATAATCCAACTTGAAGGACCAGTTTTGCAAGGAGGAAAGGGCAAAAATCCCAGTGGTAAGATGTGGCACCTCATAGAGACTTATCCAAAGCGACTTGGAGCTGTGATAGCCGCAAAAGGTGGCTCTACAAAGTATTGACTTTAGGGGGGTGAATACTTTTGCAAGGCACTGTACATAAGAAGAGGGTATTTATAATATTGTCAATTAAAGTGGAATTACACCCAAAGCCAAAAATGTAACGTATTGCAGCTTACCAATCACTAGGTATGGTGGTTGCATAGTTTTCTGGGCTTTTTTTAGGCTTTTTACCTTTATTTTCACCTCCTGATCCAGACACTTCCTGTCTAAGGCTCATTTCACATGGGGCAGACTCCGGCTGCGATAAGTTTGCTTGGTAGGTGATCTGTTCGCTGATCCCCCGCTGAGCAGGCAGATGACAGGTCCGTGTCCGCTCCATTTATGCAGAGCAGACACAGACACAGCCCAATGTTCTCTATGGGGGGGTCGGATGTAAACGGACCGCCTCTTTAGACCCAACTGGCATCCGATCTGACCCGCTGGATGGAACAGGAATGGATCCCCCATCCATCTGTTTTTTAGCAGATCGGATTGGATGTCAGCGGGTGTAAACAGACACATGTCCATTCATACCCGCCACGCCATAGAGGAGGATGGAGGTTCCGATCAGGTCAGACTCAATTAGAGCGTTCATGTGAAGGGTGCTTTCACATGGGCATTCCATCTGTCTTTTTTTTTTCATCCATCCTTTGACAGATGAAAAACAGGTGAATGGATGTAATCAAATAATAATCTGTTTACATCCATGTCTGTTCAAGCAGCAGACATAAACGGATGTAAACAGTTTGTTTTTGCATCCGTTTTTGCATTGATTGTTAGAAGCTAGCACCCGCCAGCATCCTAACAACCAGTGACTCATCCCCGCTGTCAGCATTGGTTGTTAAGGATCCGGCACCCGCCGAGTTTCTAACAATGATGAGTCATCCCAGCTGTCAGCATTGGTTGTTAAGGATCCGGCAACCGCCGAGTTCCTAACAACAATGAGTCATCTCCGCTGTCAGCATTGGTTATTAGGATCCGGCACCTGCCAAGTTCCTAACAACAATGAGTCATCCCCGCTGTCAGCATTGGTTGTTAGGATCCGGCACCCGCTGAGTTCCTAACAATGATGAGTCATCTCCGCTGTCAGCATTGGTTATTAGGATCCGGCACCTGCCAAGTTCCTAACAACAATGAGTCATCCCCGCTGTCAGCATTGGTTGTTAGGATCCGGCACCCGCTGAGTTCCTAACAACGATGAGTCATTCCCGCTGTCAGCATTGGTTGTTAAAGGGGTTGTAAAGGTTCGCATTTTTTAAAAATAAAAATAACAAACATGCCTAGAATTTCCTGCTCTGTGCATGCCTCCTTTTACACGCACATGAACTTTAATGACATCCCATTCTTAGTCCGTAGGGTTCAATATTGAGTTGGCCCACCCTTTGCAGCTATAACAGCTTCAACTCTTCTGGGAAGGCTGTGGAGATTCTTAAGGGTAAAAGTTTGACGCCATTCCACGAGCGGGCGCAATTTTGAAGCGTGACATGTTGGGTATCAATTTACTTGGCGTAACATTATATTTCACAATATAAAAAAAAATTGGGCTAACTTTACTGTTGTCTTTTTATTCAAAAAAGTGAATTTTTTCCAAAAAAAGTGCGCTTATAAAACCATTGCGCAAATAAGGTGCAAAAAAAAGTATTGCATTGACCGCCATTTTATTCTCTAGGGTGTTAGAAAAAAAAAACAAAAAAAAACATTATATATATATATAATGTTTGGGGGTTCTAAGTAATTTTCTAGCAAAAAAACCTGTTTTAAACATGTAAACACCTAAAATCCAAAACAAGGCTAAAAGCGGAGTTCCACACAAAAATGGAACTTCCGCTTTTCGGAACCCTCCTCCCCTCCGGTGTCACATTTGGCACCTTTCAGGGGAGAGGGGGGTGCAGATACCTGACTAAGACAGGTATTTGCACCCACTTCCGGCATAGACTCCCATGGGAGTCTATGCCTCTTCCTGTCCCTCCACGCTGTCTCCTGGGAAACACACAGGTCCCAGGAGATAGCGGGAACCAGTTACGATGCACAGCGCGACTCGCGCTTGCGCAGTAGGGAACCGGGAAGTGAAGCCGCAATGCTTCACTTCCTGATTCCCTCACCTAGGATGGCGGCGGAAGCTGCCGAGAACCGAGCGGGTTCTCTGCGTCGGCTGCCGACATCGCTGGACCCTGGGACAGGTAAGTGGCCATGTATTAAAAGTCAGCAGCTGCAGTATTTGTAGCTGCTGGCTTTTAATATATATTTTTTTTGGTTGATGTAGGTAGACTCCCTCTTTAAGTGGTATGCCCTATCCATGAAAGAGGACACATTGATTTTTTTTTTTTATTTCCTTCTTAATATCTTCAACAGAGGAATATAATTTATTAGATATATTTTCCTTAAAGAGTCGGTCATTCCAACTCCCAGGTACTTTATATCCTTTCTCCAAGGAAAGTGAAATTCTTTTGAATGTTTCGCTTCTTCCTGTTTGTTTATATTTACATTTAAGACTTCAGACTTCCTGAGGTTAATTTTGAGATTTCAAATGTTACCATATTTTTTTAATAACCCCAGCAGGTTTGGAATCGTGATCCTAGGATTTGAGATAAAGAAGAGCACATCGTCGGCAAACACTGCGAGTTTGTGCTCTTCGTCTCCCATCCTAATCCCGTTGACATCGGGATTATTTCGAATTGAAGCCAACAATGGTTCCAGAGACAAAACGAACAAAAGAGGCGACAACGGACACCCCTGTCTAGTTCTAAATTCTGAATTGACACAGGTGTCACAGCAGCAGGTTACTTGGGAAGGTGGGGCATCGAAATTCTGCTATTAAGCTGGCCATGTTGCCAATTTCTTCCCTGCAACCATGGAAAGGAAAGAGATTAGCTTGATTCCCCCATCAACGCAGACAATGTTGATGCGGGAATACCTCCTGCCAAGCCGTTGTATTCTTTCGGCTTTCCCCGCCCCTGCCAGGAGAAGACAGTGAGACAGAGATTATTGCTAGCCGTAATACCAGCCACTAGCGATAATAGCAAGTAAGGTCCAGCAGGCTGGTTGTACCCAAGTTGATCGATCAATCAACTTGGTACATTCAGCCTGCCCATACGTGGTCCGAATCTTGGCCAATTCCTGGCCGAATCTTCGTCCGAGATTCAAACCATGTATGGCATGCCTTAGACCCCTTGAATAGTTGTTATACCCTAAGCCTGTGGCTCATAATTTTATCCCCATGGCCCAACTTCCTTCTAAGCATTGAGCCAGCACCGTGTGTTCTGTTGGCAGCTCCAGCCTCAGTTGACTTTACTTTCAGAACAATCCATTTGACTCTGATGGCGTCATGTTGGCGAGTTCCACAACGCGAGCCTCCTTGATGAAGATTAATTGGCACATTACGTCGTACTGTTTACTGATCTTTGTGGCTTGGCGCTGCTAATGTTTGTTCAGTTAACATAACTGAATTCCCAGCAATTGTGAACTTTAGCGCCCGCTCTGGGGAGTTTGTGTTCAAACGGCCTTATCTCATGGAGGAGCTGAGATCAGTCTGCCACACGAAGGAAGAAATTGCGAACCCAACCAGATTCATAACATCTAGGCTAAGGGCTAATTTACACTTACTTTGCCCACTAAAAAGAGATCTGTGATTGACCGCTTTTCAAAGGGCAGTTGGCAAGCAGATGAAGGAAATATGTTGCCACCTGGGTGCCTGTTGTAACCCTCGAAAGTCTGCAGTGACAAATTTATAGTGCTACCCCCCAAAGTTGCCACTGAGAATTTAACGGGTTCTCTCTATGTAGTACAGGGGTCGCCAGTAACACAAGCAACAGTCCATTCACTCCAACTCCATTAAACAGTTCAGGGGATATCTTTTTTAGATTGATTGCTGAAAAAGATAGGTTGGGGGTATGGGATACTCCAAAACGCTTAAGAGCAGTTAGCGGAGGACACTCTTCTCTTGGTAAAGGTAGCACAATCCAGATGTGCCAGCTGGCAATCATGAGGTCGTTTACAGAACAGTCTATTTTCTCATAGCTGGGGACCATGAGATAGCTCCAAAATAGTTAAAGTCTCAAAGTTTGTTAAACTAGTTCAGGGAGTCCGTCATGGTCTCTACTCAGCCGACATTGCAGACTCGATCCCTTGATAGAGAGGTCCAACATTCAGTCAAGTGGTGCTTCAGGGACAAGCAGCTCCCTGAAGCTTGTAGGCAGGTGTAGTCTACTTTCTCCTTTGCAAGTGGCGCTCTTCCGTAGCGGCACCGCAGTCAAGGGAAACACAGTTCCTCTATGGTTTCCTAGGTCCTTGGATAAGCACCTGATTGGATGCTGACGCCCCATGTGACTCCAGTAGCCACTTTTGGTGAGTTGGTGAGTAGGGACAGTACTAGTTTTAGGAAAAGGTTCCTGACCAGAAGGGAAAACGTAGGGTCGCAACTCCTTTGGGCATCTTCCCGTTCTAGGCATTGGATGGCCAGGCCGCATTCCATTCTCTTAACAGATGCTGTCAACCCAGATGATATTGCCATCTTCACTTTGTTGGAAATTGGTAAGGGTACCCGGTTGGGAAAATGACCCTTTGAGCTGTTGTGAACTGCCATTACGGTACTTCAATACAAGTTTTCTATTGCATTTGTCTGTGCGAGTTACTGCCACCGTACACGCTGTACCCCACCTACAAGCTCACAGATCCATCCCTAACTGGGAAAAAGACAATCTTCTCAGGGCTGCAGGCTATTTAACAGCACCCCAGCCACCTTTTGGGCACACCTCCCCAAGGATTGGTTAGGTCCTGTTCAATATTCAGGCTTTTGTATTCTCCCTCCATTAACTCCAGAAACTTCTTCTAGAGGCAGAGAGGAGCAATCAAAATCCCAGACTGTGAAATCCTGAACAGACCAGACCACTGTTCCCCTGAATACAGAAGGAGGCAAAAACTAAATTTGCCTAACTGGGAGGGTGGTAAAAATGCATGAATTAGGCATTTTACTGGACAATGTTCAGAAATTTGAACGTATTTGGGAACCCTGGGTCCTTTATATGAAGGTTTCTCTGTAATTGCTTCCCATTTTTCTGTGGGTAGCTCCCCCTTCAGTGACTGACTTTTTGAAGCCTCAAGTGCTTTATGTGCAGGTCACCACTCCGTCCTCCCCTCCTTTGCCTACAAACTAACCAGACCCAAGATGTTATGCATCCTTTTCTTGTATCCACAACCGTTTGTTCTAATTATTTCCACTGTATTCTACAAGCTCAAGATGTTATGCTCCCTTTTCATATGCCCACAACCTCCATTCTGGTTGCCTCCACTAATAGTTCTCCTCTAGGTGATTCCATGATGCACACATGGTAGGGGAATAAAAACCTGGCATTTGGCACTCGGCAACCAGCTGCGTTCCACAGACCGGAAAATGGAAGATGCAACTGATGTCAGTAAGCCTTCGCCCGACGCATTTTGTCACAATGACATCATCAGGAGTGGCCCTCTTTGGTTTTTCTACTTACCTTTCCTTGTTTTTCTTATCTATTTTTCACCTCTTTCTTTGATATTGCTTTGTCTTTAATCCTGCTGTCTAAATTGGGATAAGATCTTCATATTCTATAATTGGTTTGCATCTTTAGGCTGCAGTGAGGTTCCGCAGCTTGGGCTGGTTTGCTTATTTTTTCTGTTTTTATTCTGTTTTGTTCACCTTTTTGGTGAATGGGTAGGGGTACTTTGTACCCAATACTCATTCACATATGGGGGCAGGATCTGGGGACCCCTTGTTAAAGGGGGCTTCCAGATTCCTATAACCATGGTTGTGAGGATGAGGTCCTTGTCCCCATTAACCACCAAAGTACTTACCCCCCCATGTTAAGGGCATGTGGCCAGGCATGGTTCAGGAGGGGGAAGGGGTGGCGTTCGCTCGTCCCCCCCTTTCCTGACCTGCCAAGCTGCATGCTCGGATAAGGATCTGGTTTGGATTTTGGGGGGGTCCCCACACCGTTTTTTTGCAGTGGGGTTACCCCTAAAACCCATACCAGACCAAAAGGGATTTGGGGGGACCCCTACACCTTTTTTTACTCCTTTTGTTCAATAGCCGGATGGTGGCAATTGCAACCAAGAGTCATTTTAAATGTGATTTGACCCACTGATACCAAGGCCCTTTACTACCATCATAGAACCCTTTATTACGGTCCAGCAGCAGGCCTCCTTCCTGCCATCTTGGGGTCCCCCCACAGTGGCGGAATGCCAGGGCCTGATCGCAAATGTGAACTTTGTGACCTACAGCAGTTCTGCCACTGGTCTCAGTAGTTTTTTTTTATTTTTGTTATTTTTTTTTTTTTTACAATATTAATTAATTTATTTATTTTTACAATTTTATTATTTATTTCTCTATTTATTTTAATTTAGGAGCCCTGTTGGGGGGGGGGGGGGGGCTTTGGTGAAATATCAGGGGGCTAAACAGACCCCTGATGTTTCACCTTTGAGACAAAGAAAGGAGATTGAGGACTCCTCTGAGCCGAGGGATCCCAGGCCATTTACCACAATTCTGGGCTCTCGGGAGGAATGGGAGCGCCCGAGAACCATGACAAGGGGCACCAAACGGGTTGCCTTCTTGGTACCATAAAAGTGATCAGGCAACTTTAGAGCCACCTGGTTTGCTGTAACAAAAAAAAGAAAGAGAAAAAAACTCAGTCTGCTTTGCCTACACCCAACACTGTCTAGTCAAAGACTGGGGATGGGGGGGGGGGGGGTGCATGTAAGTGTTGATTAGCTGAAGCATAGAAAAATCAGGTCTCCTGCCCTGCAAGACAGGGCTGTGTGGCAGAGTTGTGTACATTTCAGGGCTGGATGGATAGAAATATAAATCATTTGGTGGGAAAATCAGTTTCCTTATATGTATTTCATCTGTGCATTTGGCCGTTTGACTTTTAAGAGGTCAGCGTTAAAATACAAATTTCACTGTCAGCAAAATTCACTTTAGGCGTTCTGATTTCCCCATGACTTCACTAAGTACCTCTATAAAATAGCAGGGGGGAAAGTGCCGGAACAAATGGCTGGCAGCAAAAAAAAAAAAGAAGGAAACATTTCAAGGAGGGGACCAGTCCTTGTAAATAGTTAAAAAGACGTTTTGCAGAAGATGCTTGCTAAAAGATTTGTTGCATTAATGTAAATATACTTGCTGACAGCCATTGGCAGAGGAAGAGAAGTCGGCGTGGCCGAGAGATGCGCCATGTTGCAGTCATAGTTTTGTATCTGGAGTGCAGAGATGCTTCACTCTGCCAGAGAGGAATCGTTCCGAGAGGCTTAATTGTTTCCATGTTAGATGTTCTCCATTTCTTTAAATCTCACATTTGTATCCAAACCACTAGTGACACATTGTTATTGTTATTATATAGCTCCGACATTTACCGCAGTGCTGTACAGAGAACACTGAGCTAATTACTAGATGTTTGGCTATCATTAGATCAGGGGTAGCAGGCAACCTGATCTACCTGGACAACATGAATAGGGAGGGCCCTATAAAAGAAAAAAAATAAAGCCCCCAACAAAAACACACAGTAGTGTCTTCTGCCCAGCATCAAATCCCCCAGTAGAACCCCCTGCCCACCCCCCCACCCCCACACACACACACACACAGTGGTGTCCTCTGCCCCCTTACAGTAATGTCCCCCCCCCAAACATTTTCCTCTGCTCCTCTCCCCCTACTGTAGTGCCCTCCGCACCCCCCCCCCCATAGGTAGTGTCCTCTGCCCCCCGCTGCAGCACTGATCCTGAGATCCTTAATTCTCTATATAGATCTTTATATCACTAGAGAGATCACCAGCAGGAGGAAGGAGGTCCTGATTTCTCTATATAGATCTTTATATCACTAGAGGGGTCACCAGCAGGAGGAAGAAGGTTGTGATTCCTCTATATAGATCTTTATATCACTAGAGGGGTCACCAGCAGGAGGAAGGAGGTCCTGATTCCTATGTATAGATCTTTAGTTAACGTTAGATAACGAAATCATTAGAGGGATCACCAGCTGGAGGAAGGAGGTCCTGATTCCTCTATATAGATCTTTATATTACTAGAGGTGTAAAAAGCAGGAGGAAGGAGGTCCTGATTTCTCTATATAGATCTTTATATCACTAGAGGGGTCACCAGCAGGAGGAAGGAGGTTATGATTCCTATGTGTAGATCTTTATATCACTAGAGGGGTCACCAGCAGGAGGAAGGAGGTTATGATTCCTATGTATAGATCTTTAGATATCACTAGAGGGGTCACCAGCAAGAGAAAGGAGGTCCTGATTCCTCTATATAGATCTTTAGTTAACGTTAGATAACGAAATCATTAGAGGGTTCACCAGCTGGAGGAAGGAGGTCCTGATTCCTCTATGTAGATCTTTATATTACTAGAGGCGTAACCAGCAGGAGGAAGGAGGTCCTGATTCCTCTATATCGATCTTTAGTTATCACTAGAGGGGTCACCAGCAGGAGGAAGGAGGTCCTGATTTCTCTATATAGATCTTTATATCACTAGAGGGGTCACCAGCAGGAGGAAGGAGGTCCTGATTCTTCTATATAGATCTTTATATCACTAGAGGGGTCACCAGCAGGAGGAAGGAGGTCCTGATTCCTCTATATAGATCTTTATATCACTAGAGGGGTCACCAGCAGGAGGAAGTAGGTCCTGATTCTTCTATATAGATCTTTATATCACTAGAGGGGTCACCAGCAGGAAGAAGGAGGTCCTGATTTCTCTATAAAGATCTTATATCACTAGAGGGGTCACCAGAAGGAGGAAGGGGGACCTTTTTCCTCTATATAGATCTTTATGTCACTAGAGGGGTCACCAGCAGGAGGAAGGAGGTCCTGATTTCTCTATATAGATCTTTATATTACTAGAGGGGTCACCAGCAGGAGGAAGGAGGTCCTGATTCCCCTATATCGAGCTTTAGTCATCACTAGAAGGGTCACCAGCAGGAGGAAGGAGATCCTGATCCTTCTATATAGATCTTCATATCACTAGAGGGATCACCAGCAGGAGGAAGGAGATCCTGATTCCTCTATAATGTTATTTATATCACTAGAGGGTTTACCAGCAGGAGGAAGGAGATCCTGATCCTTCTATATAGATCTTCATATTACTAGAGGGATCATCAACAGGAGGAAGGAGGTCCTGGTTCCTCTATATAGATATATACATCACTAGAGGGGTCACCAGCAGGAGGAAGGAGATCCTGATTCCTCTATAGATCATTGGTGAGACCTCATTTAGAATGCTGTGTCCAGTTCTGGACACCTAATTTACAAAAAGATGTTGATAAGATAGAACAAGTCCAAGACAGGTCTTATGCCGCGTACACACGAGCGGACTTTACGGCGGACTTTGCCCGGCGGACTGGATTTCGTCGGACAATTCGATGTGTGTGGGCTCCAGCGGACTTTGTTTGCTCAAAAGTTGGACGGACTTAGATTTGAAACTTGTTTAAAATTTATCCGTTGAAATCGAGTCCGGTCGAAAAGTCCGCCGTCTGTATGCTAGTTCGACGGACAAAAAGCCACGCTAGGGCAGCTATTGGCTACTGGCTATGAACTTCCTTGTTTTAGTCCGGTCGTACGTCATCACGCACGAATTCGACGGACTTTGGTGGATTGTGTGTAGGCAAGTCCGTTCATTCAGAAAGTCCGTCGTAAAGTACGTCGAAAAATCCGCCGGGCAAAGTCTGCCGTAAAGTCCGCGCGTGTGTACGCGGCATAAGAGATTAATCAAATTAGAAGGGACTACAGGAACTTAATATGTACAGTACTGTCTTGAGAAAAGAAGAAAAGCGGGACATGACTGAAATCTTTAGTCACTTGCTTACTGGGCACTTATACCCCCTTCCTACACAGGCCAATTTTCAGCTTTCAGCGCTGTCGCACTTTGAATGAAAATTGCGTGGGTCATGCAACACTGTACCCACACAAAATTTTTATCATTTTTTTCAAACCCACATCAATCTCCCATTCTGAGCCCTGGTATTTCCACGTCAGGAGTCCAGGGCTTAGAAACACCCTCCGCATCCACACGTCTTCTTCCCATCTGACAGGATGGGCTATGCGGCTTCTGATTGGTCGATACCGCCAATGTGACGCCGCCGACCAATTAGAATACTCCGAAACGTCCCTCCTGATGAGGTACGTTTTGGACAGTCAGCTGAGGGGATTTCTAAGCCCTGGACTCCTCACATGGATATACGAACCGGGGCAGGGGGGGGTGGGGTGTCGGGGGGGTTAGGACGAATCCTGTGTAAGTTCACCTAACAGATTTTTCTGTAAAGGTGAACTTACACTTTAATGGGTTTTTTACTTTTTGCTAAAGAAACAACATTTTTAGTTATGTTATAAAATACAGTCTGTTATAAAAATTTAGCAAACAGGTAATTTTTCTCCTTTACTAATGTGCGCTGATGAGGCTGCACTGATGGGCACTGAAGGGAACTGATGAGACGGCTCTGATGGGCACTGAGGAGGAGGCACTGATGGGCACTGATGGACACTGATGAGGTGGCACTGATGGGCACTGATGGACACTGATGAGGTGGCACTGATGGGCACTGATGAGACAGCACTGGTGGGCACTGATGAGGCTGCACTGATAGATGGCACTGATGGGCACTGATAGGCACTGGTACGTGACACTGATTATGAGGCATTGGTGGGCACTGATTGGCAGCACTGATGGGCAATGATAGGTGACACTGGTGGGCACTGATTAGCAGCACTGGTGGGCACTGATGAGGCTGTACTGATAGATGGCACTGAAGGGTACTGATAGGTGGCACTGATGGGCACTGATAGGCACTGGTACGTGACACTGATAGGTGACACTGATTATAAGACATTGGTGGGCACTGATTAGCAGCACTGATGGGCAATGATAGGTGACACTGGTGGGCACTGATTAGCAGCACTGGTGGGCACTGTTGGGACCGATGCCCTTGTAAAAGAAGACGGACATCGACTTTCTTCTCTTCTTACGTTTACTTACTTCCAGCTTGTAAGATAAAAATGTATCAGTGAACCTTAATAGAATAAATGCATGTTACCTGTGAACAAATGAAAAAATCTCCTATGTAAAATAAAATCCTGTGCAAAATAGAGCTCCTGTGCGGCCACTCCCTATGCCTTACGTCACGCCACGTGACTTCATCAGGGGCCCTGATGAGTTTATTTTGTATCTTGCAATATTTATTGTCATTTCGCACAGTACACTTCATTGCATACATTTGCACAGGAGTTCTATTTTGCACAGGATTATATTTTACATAGGAGATTTTCTCATTTGTTCACAGGTAACGCATTTATTCTATTAAGTTGCGCTGATCATTTTTTTCTTATGCTTTATGCTTATTTGGCTGTGTTCCACTTGTTAGGTACCAACAGATCGACATGGACCGGACACCATGTGTGGTGTATACCTTGGAACTTGTGGTCCACATAGTGCATGAGGCAAGTGTGAACAGAACACAGTGGAACCTTGGTTAATGAGTAACGCGGTTAAACGTGCGATTTGAAAGACAAGCAACTTTTTTTTTTTTAAATCCTGACTCGGTTTGCGAGTGTTGTCTCGCAGAACGAGCAGAATTCAAGCTAATGTGGTGTGCAGTACTGCATTTGGCCAGAGGTGCGGGGGTGCCGGTGACACTCGTAAAGGATCGGAGCCGTTCGGAAATACTCGGAACCACTCGTAAATACTCAGAAACACTCGGAAACACTCAGAAATACTCCTTTCCCGAGTGTTTCCAAGCCTTTACGAGAGTTTACGAGTTCAGCCGAGCTGAAGTGCCTATACTATTGTACTGCACTAGTCTGCACTCACACGGTCTGCTCTGCCCCTGGGTGGCGGGCGCCTGGCGTGGCGTCAGGACTCAGGAGGAGTCGGGACTCGTGAGGCTCAGGCCTGTAATGTACACATCGCCACTGCCCTCTCACTCACACTATCTGGCAGAGTGGCACTCTTGGACTCGGAGTCATCACCGTGGCACAGTGCTTGCTGGGTGCGGATTGCAGAAGTAGGCGGAGCTCCGTAAAAAAAAACGGAAGTTGGTAAACGTCCCTCTTGCCATTTTTTTCGTCTCGTTGTCGTTCGGTAACGAAAACAGATCGGATTTTCGTCATAGTTTTTTCGTCAGTTGACGAAAATATGCTGTACTTTTCGTCACTGTAAAAATGCCCGCTGACGCAAATCGTTGACGGAAACGTTTTCATTGATGAACTTAACACTGGTGATCAGCTATCATTGGCTGACAGCTGATCACGTGGTAAAGGAGGCGCTGTGATTGGCCCTTTAGGGAGCGCGTGAGCAGCGCGATCACGGGAGTAAGTCTATGGACACCCTCCCGGCACTGGAAGCCCACGCTGTAGCCGTCTTTGGGTAAATACATGAAGGATGTGAATGAGGTTCAGGGGGACAAGGTTTTTCAATATGAAGCCAAGATCATGAGGGACATGACCTCAAACTAGCTAGAGGAAAGTTCAGAACAGGGGCGGACTGACCATTTGGGCACTCGGGCACTGCCCGAGGGCCCCGTGCCACTAAGGGGCCCCATCAGGGTTGCCAGCCTCAATAAAACCCAGGGACAGTATGTAAAAATCTGTGTTTTTTAAAAAAATCACAAGATTATAGCTGCCCCGCCTCTCCAGTACCTTTTCAGTGTGTGTATGTGTATTCTGTGTGTGTATTCTGTGTGTGTATACCGTGTGTGTATATTGTGTGTGTATATTGTGTGTCTGTGTGTGTATACTGTGTGTGTGTTTATACTGTGTGGCCCCATAATCTATTGCCTGGGGGCCCCATAATCTCCTATTGCCTGGGGGCCCCATAATCTCCTATTGACCGGGGGCCCCATAATCTTCTCCTATTGCCCGGGGGGCCCCGTAATTTTCTCCTATTGCCCGGGGGGCCCCATAATCTCCTATTGCCCAGGGGCCCCATGAGTTGTCAGTCCGCCCCTGGTTCAGAACTAACACTAGAAAGTATTATTTTACAGAAGGAGTAGTATATGTTTGGAAGAAGAACAATGGAGAACAAGAACAATGTTCTTGAACAATGGAAGAACAATGGAAGAACAATGGAGGAACAAACCTCCAGCAGAGGTCGGGATCAATCAAAAAAAAATGAGGGTCAGGCTCAACGAAGCACTTAGTCTTTATCTGCCGTCACTCTTCTGATGGTTTTTCCCCAGCCTCTCCAAAACTAGAATAAGATGTTTTGACTTGAGTTGGACTTTAGTAATAATACACAGTATCTATCTTGATTTTGTTTGACTGCGATGTCTGGATGATGTACGCCCTCTGTGGACACCAGAGCGTGCAGCTCAGTAAGCGGCGGGGGAAATAAATGAAAATGATTTCTGAGCGAATATAAATTTCTAAATAAATATGTATGGAGGTGAACATACATCACTCCCGATGCTCCGTAAACAGAGCGGAAAATATTATGTATGAGGGTAAATATTGTTATAGAACTAAAAAGTGATGTTTTCCATCTGGAGAAATTTTTCTTCTCCACCGCTGACAAATTTCTCCCCGTGGGAGGGCGGGAGTGGTGAAAAGCAAACACGTTTCTGAAAAGAAACAAATGTTATCAGAGCCTCTAGCTCCCTACAACCCATCCTATCTAATTGTTTTAACCGCCTCAATACCGGGCACTTACACCCCCCTTCCTGCCCAGGCCAATTTTCTGCGCTGTCGCTGTTTAAATGACAATGGCGCGGTCATGCTACACTGTACCCAAACAGAATTTTTATCATTTTGTTCCCACAAATAGAGCTTTCTTTTGGGGGTATTTGATCACCTCTGCATTTTTTATTTTTTGCTAAACAAATAAAAAAAGACCTAAAATTTTGAAAAGAAAAAGTTTTTCTTTTGTTTCTCTTATAAAATTTTGTAAATAAGTAAGTTTTCTCCATCACTGATGGGCACTGATAAGACGGCACCGATGAGGTGGCACTGATGGGCACTGATGATGGGCACTGATGGGCACTAATAGGTGGCACTGATGGGCACTGGTAGGCGGCACTGATGAGTGGCGCTGATATGCGCCACTGATGGGCACTCATGGGTGGCACTGGTGGGCACTGATGGGCACTGATAGGCGACACTGATGGGCACTAAAAGGCTGCACTGATGGGTACTTATGGGTGGCACTGATAGGCGGCACTGCTGGGCACTGATACGTGGCACTGATGGGCACCGATATGCAGGACTGATAGATGGCATTGATAGGCATCACTGATGGCACTGGCAGGCATTGAGGATGGGCACTGATTGGCAGCTGCCTGGTGGTCTAGGGTGGCATACCTGGTGGTCAAGGGTGGTGCCAATCCCTGGTGGTCCTGGGTGGGCATTCGAGGGGGCGGGGCTGCACTGATAAACAATCAACACAGACCCCCCCCCGTCAGGAGAGCAGCCGATTGGCTCTCCTCTACTCGCGTCTGTCAGACGCAAGTGAGAAAAGCCGATCAATGGCTCTTCCTGTTTACACCGTGATCAGATGTGATTGGACACGGCTGATCATGTGGTAAAGAGCCTCCGTCAGAGGCTCTTTACCAAGATCAGTGTAGCGGTGTGCCTGACTGACACACCGCACCACCGATCACCGTGATGCGCGCCACCATGGGCGCGCAAGAGCGGTCGTTCTGGGTGGACGTCACATGACGGCCTCCCAGAACGAGATCCGGGCTGCCTAGCCATCATTTGACGGCCAGCGGGCGTGAGGTGCTTAAAAACTCTTTGTACATATAGTAGGTAGGCAGTAGTCTTCAGGCTGGCCCAGTGACATCAGAGGTCCTTCCTCTTATTCCGTGCTGGACAGCAGTGGGTGGTCCTTTTAGACTGACAGGTACTCATGTCATATGATGACCCGCTGCCAGTGGGCAGCCTTGGCACACAAGAAGTTTGTTCTATGTAACTGGCTGTCAATCAACCTGGAAGACTGGCACCATCTAGTGGTGGTTACTGTGATGGACATCTCTAAGTTGAAGGTGAGTATTGAAGCTCCTTTTTGATTGTTAGATGCAAATCATCCAAAAAAAAATCCACTTCAATTATGATGCTCAGTGGTCCCTATTTTTATTTTTAGTGTTGGTTCTACACAAACCAGAGCTGTAACAGTACTTGATGGGGTAACTTTCTGCATGCCCTAGCACTGAAGCACTGAGTAATGTATAGTAGGGGGTGACTAAAATTGAGCAATTGGAACATTTAAAAAAATATTCTATAAGTGGGGTCTCCAAACTTTCCAAACAAAGGGCCTGTTTACTGTCCTTCAGACTTTAGGGGGGGCAGACTGTGCCCCATTTTTGGTGTCAGTGAGAGGAATTGTGCCCCATCATTTGTGTCATTAAGAGGAATTGTGCCCCATCATTTGTGTCATTAAGAGGAATTGTGCTCCATGGGTGGTGTCTTTGGTAGGAATGGTGCCCAATCATTGGTGTCATTGAGCCCCATTGTTGGTGTCATTGGAAGGAATTGTGCCCCATTGTTGGTGTCATTGGGAAGAATTGTGCCCCATTGTTGGAGTCATTGGGAAGAATTGTGCCCCATTGTTGGTCTAATTGGGAAGACTTGTGCCCCATTGTTGGTGTCATTGGGAAGAATTGTGCCCCATTATTGGTACCATTGGGCCCTATTGTTGGTGTCATTGGGAGGAACTCTGCCCATCATTGGTGTTATGGGGAGGAATTGTGCCCCATCAATGTTGTCATTGGGAGGAATTGTGCCCCATTGTTGGTGTCATTGGGAAGAATTGTGCCCCATTGTTGGAGTCATTGGGAAGAATTGTGCCCCATTGTTGGTGTAATTGGGAAGACTTGTGCCCCATTGTTGGTGTCATTGGGAAGAATTGTGCCCCATTATTGGTACCATTGGGCCCTATTGTTGGTGTCATTGGGAGGAACTCTGCCCATCATTGGTGTTATGGGGAGGAATTGTGCCCCATCAATGTTGTCATTGGGAGGAATTGTGCCCCATTGTTGGTGTCATTGGGAGGAATTGTGCCCCGTCAATGATGTCATTGGAAGGAATTGTGCCCCATCATTGGTGTCATTGGGCCCCATCATTGGTGTCATTGGAAGGAACTGTGCCTCATCATTGGTGTCATTGGAAGGAACTGTGCCTCATCATTGGTGTCATTGAGCCAGTGCCGGCCCAAGACATGGTGCTGCCTGGGACCAAGAATGAAATGCTGCCCCCCCCCCAAAAAAAAATAAATAAAATCACGCCCGCCAAAAGGCCCCCACATTTATTATTTTATATCATGATAACTAAAATTTAATTTAATCTTTGAGTCGCTGTAAGAGCGGTGAATACACCTCCCCTAAAGCGCCCCTGTCCATTCAAATCAATGGGCAGCGCCTCCGAACCGCCGGCAAAGCGCCCCCGGCGGTTTTTACCCATTTTCGGCCACTAGCAGGGGTTAAAAGCGCCCCGCTAGCGGCCGAAAAGCGTCAAAAAACGATGGTAAAGTGCCGCAACGCAATCTGATCTATCTTGCACAGAGCGGGAGTTGAAGCACAGCAGTAATTAACCTCTTTTATGCCTGTTCCCAATAAAATTCTCCACTATTGTACCACTATTGCATCTTGGTTAGAAGCCATCAAAATCATACAAATAATTTTGTATTTTTTAGTTTTTCAGATAGGCAGAGAGGCTGCCCAGGCTCAGCTCACAGGCACAGTCACGGGCACAGCCACACAGGCAGCTTTCCTCAGACCCTTCCTTCCCTCACGCTGGAGAAGGAAGATGGAAGAGGTGGGTGGAGCAATTGATTGGCGCGGAGGCTGAGCGCTGTGAATGCTGGGGCGGCCGCGGCCTCTGACGTCACTGGTTGCCAGGCGCCGGGCGTCAGGCGATTCTGACAACCAGTGCAGGAGACATCGCACAGTGCACAGCTGACCAGCGACCGCTCCGCTCTGCTCCTGAGAGTCTTGCTGACTGATCCGGGATTCCTGGCACAAGGGGCGTACCTAGAGCATTTGGCACCTGGGGCGACTCCTATATCTGGCACCCCCCCACTTTAAAATGTAAAAACACCCTACTGTGTCCCCTGCATACCTCTGCAACCCCCAATATCTCTTTGTCACTACTTTGTACCCCCTCTCCACAACTGGACCCCTTTACATTACACAGCCTCCCCCCACAGCTCTGGACCCCTTTACATTACACAACCCCTGCACCTCTGGACGCCTTTACATTACACAACCCCTTGCAACTCTGGACCTCTTTAAATTACACAACTCCCTACACCTCTGGACCCCTTTACATTACACATCACACTGCGCCTCTGGACCCTTTTACATTACACAGCACCCTGCATCTCCTGGAATCCTTTACATTAAAAAAAACCCTGCACCTCTGGACCCCTTTACATTACAGAGCACCCTGCACCTCTGGACTCCTTTACATTACACAGCACCCTGCACCTCCTGGACCCCTTTACATTACACAGCCCCCTGCACCTCTGGACCCCTTTACATTACACAACACCCTGCACCTCTGGACCCCTTTACATTACACAGCACCCTGTACCTCTGGACTCCTTTACATTACACAGCACCCTGCACCTCTGGACCCCTTTACATTACAAAATCCCCTGCACCCCTGGACCCCTTCACATTACACAGCACTCTGCACCTCTGGACTCCTTTACATTACACAGCACCCTGCACCTCCTTGACCCCTTTACATTACAAAACCCCTTGCACCTCTGGACCTCTTTAAATTACACAACTCTCTACACCTCTGGACCCCTTTACATTACACATCACACTGCGCCTCTGGACCCTTTTACATTACACAGCACCCTGCACCTCTGGACTCCTTTACATTACACAGCACCCTGCATCTCCTGGACCCCTTTACATTACAAAACCCACTGCACTTCTGGAACCCTTTACATTACACAGCACCCTGCACCTCTGGACTCCTTTACATTACACAGCACCCTGCACCTCCTGGACCCCTTTACATTACAAAACCCCCTGCACCTCTGGACCCCTTTACATTACACAGCAACCTGCACCTCCTGGAATCCTTTACATTAAAAAAAAAAACCCTGCACCTCTGGACCCCTTTACATTACAGAGCACCCGGCACCTCTGGACTCCTTTACATTACACAGCACCCTGCACCTCCTGAACCCCTTTACATTACAAAACCCCCTGCACCTCTGGACCCCTTTACATTACACAGCACCCTGCACCTCTGGACCCCTTTACATTACACAGCACCCTGTACCTCTGGACTCCTTTACATTACACAGCACCCTGCACCTCTGGACCCCTTTACATTACAAAATCCCCTGCACCCCTGGACCCCTTCACATTACACAGCACTCTGCACCTCTGGACTCCTTTACATTACACAGCACCCTGCACCTCCTTGACCCCTTTACATTACAAAACCCCCTGCACCTCTGGACCCCTTTACATTACACAGCACCCTGCACCTCTGGACCTCTTTACATTACACAACTCCCTGCACCTCTGGACCCCTTTACATTACACATCACCCTGCACCTCTGGACCCTTTTACATTACACAGCACTCTGCACCTCTGGACCCCTTTCCATTAAACAGCGCCCTGCACATCTGGACTCCTTTACATTACACAGCACCCCCTGGACCCCTTTACATTGCAAAACTCCCTGCACCTCTGGACCCCTTTACATTACACAGCACTCTGCACCTCTGGACCCCTTTACATTACACAGCACCCTGCACCTCTGGACCCCTTTACATTACACAGCACCCTGAAGCCTTTGGGTTCACACTGGTGTCCTGGAGTTTGTGTGTTGGTTTGAGTGCTGGCGTATACGCAGTTTTTCTGCATTTTATCCCCATTTTTAGCTGCAGTCCCACAGACTTCTATTAGCTTGTGTAATTTGACTGTGTTTTCTGAAAGCACACCAAAGATTCAGTATAGAGGACATTTGGTGCGCTTTCAGAAAATTTTGCAAAAATGTGTAACCTAATAGAAGTCTGTGGGACTGTAGTGAAAATTGAGGCAACTGAACCACAGCGCATCAGTGTGACCCCACTTGAGTCCTGGTTCACATATATGTGATGCAGGAATCAGCGCGATTCCAGTGCGGATACCTGCATTGCATGTTGCTTGTCGGCCATTGATGCTGCCCCTTGCAAACTGCTACAGGTGTCAATGTAAAATTAATGACACCCCACAGATCGGTTTGCAGATCGCAGTGAGAACTGTGAAATGGTGCAGGAATCAGATTGCATAGGTGTAAACACCCATCCAATCCGATTCCAGTGCAGACCAAAAAAGGGGTCCTGCACCGTTTTGGTGCAAATGCGATTTCAGACATATAGTTTGTATGGCTGAATTCGCATTGCATAGACATCGCATGTGATTTGCACAGCAATGCGGTGCGAATCACATGCAATGTCTATGAACACACTAGTGAAAACCCTGGCTAAAGGAACATGATGGGGCCAACTATTAGCATAGAGTTAATTGTATGTTAGTGCAAATAAAAAAAGTATCACGGACAGTACTCAATTTTCTCTGTCACAATTGCACTAATACGGCTACAATCAAATCAAGCATAGAGTTAATGAAAGACTCTGCTAGAGGACAATAGAGGAAAGAGGGGGAGTGAAAGATTTGGGAGAGAGGGCGGAGTCTGTGCACAGTGACAGTGCTGATAACTCACTTGGATGTTCCCAGGTTGCTCACACTAGTTGGCTACTTGTTTAAATGTTCCCGCCCCCACATTCCTTTCAGAGGCAGCACGCGGGCTGCACGGAGCATGGACGGGACACAGAAACAGAGGGGAGGGAGGGGGCAGAGCCGATGCAGCCTCTTCCATTTCTGTGGAGGGGGGGAGTTGTTCTCCCTGGGCTATTATAATTTAACAGAGCGTAAGATGCACAGCATTGTGACTATGGGTCAGTCCGCCTGATCTCTCCCTGCGCTGTCAGCATGTCACATCGCCGCCGCACTACCAAGCCCATCCCGCTCTCACTGTTTCATACAGGGGAGGATGGGGGAGCTGCCTGACACCCCCCCAATGTGTGGCACCCGGGACGGAAAGCCCCCCCCTCCAGTTAGTACGCCACTGCCTGGCGGTAACTTCTTGCCGGCCTGGCTGCCACCCCCTGTTAAATGCCGCCTGGAGCCATGGTCCCATTGGGTCTCATGGTAGGGCGCCGGCCCTGCATTGAGCCCTATTGTTGGTGTCATTGGGAGGAATTGTGCCCCATCGTTGGTGTCATTGGGAGGAATTGTGCCCCATCGTTGGTGTCATTGGGAGGAATTGTGCCCCATCATTGGTGTCATTGGGCCCCATCGTTGGTGTCATTGGGAGGAATTGTGCCCCATCATTGGTGTCATTGGGAGGAATTGTGCCCCATCAATGATTTCATTGGAAGGATTTGTGCCCCATCATTGGGGTCATTGGGCCCCATCGTTGGTGTCATTGGGAGGAATTGTGCCCCATCAGTGGTGTCATTGGAAGGAATTGTGCCTCATCATTGGTGTCATTGAGCCCTATTGTTGTTGTCAGTGGGAGGAATTTTGCCCCATCATTGGTGTCATTGGAAGGAATTGTGCCTCATCATTGGTGTCATTGAGCCCTATTGTTGATGTCATTGGGAGGAATTGTGCCCCATAGTTGGTTGTCATTGGGAGGAATTGTGCCATATTATTGGTGTCATTGGGCCCCATCGTTGATGTCATTGGGAGGAACTAAGCCTCTTCCTTTGTGTGAATGAATGAAATAGTGCCCTTAGGGCTGGATAAAAGCAAGCAAAGGGCAGCAGTTTGGAGTTACATCGACCATAGCCGGTGCTTTAAATAGGATCTGACGTCTGAGGAGAGTAGGAGGGGCCTTTGATCTTACTGCACTGTGATTGGATGCACATCATCAATGTAATCAGGCACACATTAATGCAGTTCTGTAATCATTAATGCTGTATTTTTAAATACAAGCAGAGTAAGTACCTGAATGTGACCTGGTATCAGCTTCTTCTAGTCTACTGTACAGCAGGGCTGAAGCAGTACAGAGAGCCAATCAGTTAATGTGCCAGCAAGAAGCATGCTGATAGGAGGAGAGAGCATAAAGATGAGCTCATAACTGCACTGCTTCTCCTTTCACTGTACAGTCACAGGCTGGGGCAGGGCTCCCCGGGCTCAGAGAAAGGTTGAATGATGCAAGGAACATTTCTTGAAACTAATTTCATCAGGTATTGTCTTATGGGGAAAGTCAAGGTGAAATTGCTCGTCTTGGGGTCAAAATTCATCTTCAGGTCAAAGTTCAGGAGAAAGCAAAGAGATGACCTAATCACTACGCTGCTTCTCCTTTCACTGTCCAGTCACAGACTGTGGCAGGTTTTCCTGGGCTCAGAGGAAGATTGAATGATGCAAGGAATATTCCTAAAAACTAAATTCATCAGGCATTGCCTCATATGTAAAGTCAAGGTGAATATCCTTGTCTTGGGGGTCAAAATTTATCTTAAGGTCAAAGTTCAGGAGAGAGCAAAGAGATGAGCTTATCACTGTGTTGCTACTCCTTTCACTGTACATTCACAGGCTGGGGGCAGGTCCAGAGCTCCCTGGGCTCATAAGAAGGTTGAATGATGCAAGGAACTAATTTCATCAGACATTGCCTCATGGGGAAAGGGGAAATTCCTTGTCTTGGGGGGTCAACATTGATCTTGAGGTCAAAGTTCAGTTCAGCTTGTTCTTTATCTCTAGATATGGCCATTTAATATTACGCTTGCCTCCAGCCAATAACCTCTTTGGACAGTAAAAGTCATCTTCTGAAGTCTGTAGCTCTCTTCTTCTGGCCTTTCTGGGGGATGTTGTCAAGCAGGACAGGAAAATCCTATACTTTTGCTGTTCTTACCAGTAGAATTGGGTTATAAAGAAAAAAAAAAAAACATTGTTTTAAAGGTTTTCTTTAACTGTGTAATGGAAAGCCTGTAAAAGGCTGGAATTTCCTTGAATCCATCAGCAGATATAGATGACATCTCTTTTATAAGACTACAAAGCATTGACTCTGTTTCATGTTAATGGTTGTTCAACCACTTCCAGATGTTCCTATAGAAAATGATCAATTTTTAATGGACGCAGGTTCAGCATTACATGAAGACATTTGAAGCTGAACACCGGGCTCCATGCATCCCTCCCAGTAGCTCCCCTCCCCTCTTGGGATGGAAGTATTTTTGTTTGTTTTTCCTTATCTTTTTCTGATGTCTTCTGGTCAGTTTCATGACACTTTGGGTCCTGTTCTTCTTTGGTCTGGCAGTGGGCAGCCCTAGATGATGTGCAAAGTGGTGCTGATGTGATGACTCCTGAACTTCCCTCTGCCTCAGTACTGTGAGTGTAGGTCATTGTGTTGAGTGGGCCAATGTCAAGACACCTTGCAGCCAGTCTTTCCTCGGTGTTCGAGGGATGCTGGGTATCATTCAAAATAGAAAGTAAATCAGCGCGTGTATGACAATAAGCAGCTGAACACCAGGGTCAATCAATCAAATCCCTAAATAAATGTAAAAGAAGGTGCAGCGCTGAGTAAACTAAACTAAAACATCAAGGGATATTAAATGCAGTTTAAAGGAAAAAATCCCCATACAACATAAAATGGAAGCGTTTTAGGAGTAAATCAAAAAGTCCAGAAAGTCCATGAATATCCAAGAAAACTTTTAAAAGGTTCCACCAAGTGATCGTGATATCATGCTGATATAGGTGACTGATGTGCCCTTCACCGGTATCTGAAATAGCCTCTCACCTGACGACCAGGACCCTTTAATTACAGAGGGTCATGCAAGCCTTCCCTTACGGGTCATATACATGGATGGTGTTCAGAATCGGGGACCAAGGGCTCCGTCACATACCGGGTGGAGTAATTCCGGACGTTCCAATGGTGTATGTAAAAAGAGTAACAACATATTAGTGCTCTCCGTTTGCCAAACAATTTATTAAAAGTAATGAAAATACACTTACATAGCTAGCACTTCTCAAGTGCCAGTGAAACAGCAACAAGCGGTGATGTGTAAACACAGATGGAATAGAGCATGCGCGGTGGCCGCGGGTGACGTCACGACGTCTCGTTCTGGACGCGTTGCGTCCCAGTGGGCGGGGACTTCTTCAGCAGATGAATGGACTACGTGGGCACCCGCGCTTTATAGAGGTAAGTAACCATGGTGATGGAATACAACCTAAACAGCGCACTCGCAATACAGGAAGGGGAATCCGGAAGTGTCTCCATAAGAGACATATACTAAAACGGAACCCATTGTGAGTACACTAATAAAACCAAATTGATATATACATATAATAGAACACAAAAAATTGATATATACATATAATAGAACACAAAAGAAGGGGGGCACTATATGAACAAACATAATTGCTCGCTATACATATTAAAATATGCTCTCCAATTAGATCATAAAAAAGAATATATAATTAATATTCAAATGTCATCCGCGGCCAACGACTGCTCTTATCAAAAACAAGATGACAACAAATATGTCAAATAGTAACACATCATTAAATTCACAATAATTGATCAAAATTGATAAAAATTGATAAAAAATTATTATGATAAAAAATATTTTTTCACTATAAAATAACCACATATATTACCGATCAGATATAAAACAGTTAGTGTCAAATTCTACATTTAACCCCTCAGGGCAGAGTACTTTTGTCTCGTATATCCAATAAGACTCTCTCTTACTCAGTTGTCTAATAAAATTACCTCCTCTCCAGTGCTTCGTAACCCTTTCTATACCCCAGAATTTTAGGCCTTTAGGGTTCTGTTGGTGAAAGGCCTTAAAATGTCTTGACACATTATGAGTCTTCAGGCCTTTTTTAATGTTATTGACATGTTCAGCTACTCTGACATGTAGTGGTCTTGACGTTCTACCAACATACTGGAGTCCACAATTACACTCCAGCATGTAGACAACTCCTACAGTGTCACACGTGATGAGATGTTTGATGTCATACTCTTTGTTTGTGGCAGAAGCTAAGAATTTTTTCCGTTTCTTAACATTTCCTTTTGCGTGTCTACAAGGCATGCATCTTCCACACGCATAGAAACCACCAAGGAAAGAAAAAAGCCTATCAGAGGTAGGGACTGGCGGATTAAGAACACCCGGGGCTAGACGGTCCCTCAGGGTAGGGGCTTTTTTATAAACAAACTGAGGTCGTTCTGGTAATGCCGGGCCAAGGATTTTGTCTTGCTTCAAGATTGACCAATTTTTTTGGACAATCTTTTCAAACTTACGGTATTGGATATTATAGTCCAATACCATTTTGAAATTTTGATTCTCTCCGGTAAGGGCCTTAACGGAGTCGGTAATGAGTTCTTCTCTGTTTAATGATGTAACCCTGGTTACCTCTTCATCAAGAGAGACACGGTTATAACCTTTTTGTTCGAACCTGGAGGATAAAACTTGGGATTGGCTGACAAAATCTTCTACGGAGGTGCAATTCCGGCGCAACCTGATGTATTGTCCCCTGGGGATATTGCACAACCACGAACTGTGGTGGCAACTCCCCAGGGGGATATAAGAGTTGCGATCCGTAGGTTTAAAATAATTAGTGAGCTTGAATCGATCTTGCAAAATGCTGATACTTAGATCTAAAAATACCACATTTTCAGAACTAATGGTCCATGTTAGAGATATGTTTCTGTGGTTGTTGTTCAAAGATTCAATGAAATCATCCAATCTGGATCTCTCACCATTCCAAATAAGGATGAGATCGTCAATGAATCTCCGATAACACACCAACTCTGGGGGACGATGGAGAAATACCGCCTCCTCCTCCCAGTGGGCCATAAAAATATTGGCCACACTGGGGGCGAAACGAGCCCCCATGGCTACACCCCTGGTCTGTAAGTAAAACTCTCTATCGTACCAGAAATAATTTCTTGTAAGACAAAAATCCAGACAACTTAAAAGAAACTCCTGATGCCCACCAGACAAGGAGGAAGAAGCAAGAGCCCATTCCACTGAGGTCATAGCGTCCTGATGACCAATAATGGTGTACAGGGAACTAACGTCCGCTGTAACCAAAAAAGTAGTGGAAGGGGAACACTTCAAAGATTCTAAGATCTGGATGATGTGCTTCGTGTCCTTCAAGAAAGCTGGCGTTTTCATAACAAGAGGCTGCAAAAAGAAATCGATATAATGTCCTAACCTGGCTGAAACGGAATCGATCCCATTAACTATGGGTCTGCCTGGAGGGTTATTAACATCCTTATGGATTTTAGGTAAAAAATAAATAACCGGTGTTCTGCAAAACAAAGGATCCAAATATAAAGCCTCTTTTTTATTAAGAATCCTCCGATCCTTGCCATCCTCAATAATATTATGCAATTCATCTTTAAAAGCCAGCATGGGATCTTTAGTCAGAACGCGATGCGTGTCTCGATCTGATAATAAACGACTCATTTCCCTTTGATAGTACTCTTTACTGAGAATGACTAACCCACCCCCTTTATCAGCGGGGCGGATCACAATGTCCTTACGTTCCGTTAAGGATCTAATACCACGCTTAATGAACAACGGGTCAGAAATTCTCTTAACATGTAATTTTTCTAAATCATTTGCTACCATAGTCTTAAAAACTTCCAAATGTTTATTATCTGAAATATGTGGATTAAAAGTGGACTTATTACGTAAAGTGGAGTAATTTTGTGCCAAAGTTTTTGTTCCCTGAGAAGGATGGGATAAAAAATATTTTTTCATGTTGAGGGTTCTAATGTATTTTTGAATACTGACATAGGTATCGAATTTATTGAGATTCTTTATTGGTGCGAACTTCAAACCTCGATCTAAAACTTTCATTTCATCATCATTAAGAGTGACATGGTTCAGGTTGTAAATCCCTATACCTGATGTGGTTTGGGCCTTTTGTATTCGCCTCCCCCCTCTCCTTCCTCTCTTTGTTTTCGCTTTCGCGGGGGGCCTGGATTTGGGGGTGTGTATGGTGCAGGCTGTCTCCAAGGTTCCCCTTGGTGAGATTGGTGCTGCGGTGGGGGGTATCTCTGTACCCCCCGCTGGCCTAAAAAATTGTTATTATTATGATAATTCCCTTCATAGGTGGTTTGATCAATGAGAGGAGCAAACCGATTCTGAGTGGGGATAGGTCTGTTATATGGGGGATAAGGGCTACCTCTCCCAGAAGTGCCCCCTCTATCCTGATACCCTCTGTGTTGAGATGGGACTTCAGAGTAATGAGGGTCTCTCGAATGATCAATCTCTTGAACATATGACCCAGATCTTCCTCCTCTCCCTTTTCCCCTATTGTTCTTTCCCTTTTTGTTGTTAAATTTCCTATTCCCATTATTGGGATAGGACTGAGGGGCTCTAGTATGGGGAAGGTCATACTCATACACAGGGGTGGCTCTTGGGGTATTTGGATATGCGGCTCCAATGTTGGACTGACTGGTCTGAACATTAGGAGCAGTGTCCTCTGCAGGGGTGTTTTGCCATTTAAAAATCACCCCTCCATTAAAGTCATCAAAATCTCTGATGAACTTCTTCTTCTTTTTATTCTGTGATTCTAGGTCCCATTTGATGAGCTTATTTTTTAGTTCACCTGATAATCTTAAGAACTCCTCACTATCTTTCGAAGATTCTAAATTATGAGTGATGGGTATCATTCAATCCCGAAGATTGAGGACATCTTGTTGTGAGGAAAAGGTATTGCAGGGGACAGCTTGAGACCTTGAGACCATGAAGAAGACCATCACTGCTTGAGACCATGAAGAAGAATAAACGTGAAGTAGCACTAGTAGGTAGACAAGACTTAACCAGTCCATGGTTCACTGCTTGAGACCATGAAGCAGAATAAACGTGAAGTAGCACTAGTATAGGTAGGTAGACAAGACTTAACCAGTCCATGGTTCACTGCTGGAGACCATGAAGCAGAATAAACGTGAAGTAGCACTAGTATATATAGGTAGACAAGACTTAACCAGTCCATGGTTCACTGCTGGAGACCATGAAGCAGAATAAATGTGAAGTAGCACTAGTATATATAGGTAGACAAGACTTAACCAGTCCATGGTTCACTGCTGGAGACCATGAAGCAGAATAAATGTGAAGTAGCACTAGTATAGGTAGGTAGACAAGACTTAACCAGTCCATGGTTCACTGCTGGAGACCATGAAGCAGAATAAATGTGAAGTAGCACTAGTATAGATAGGTTGACAAGACTTAACCAGTCCATGGCTCACTGCTGGAGACCATGAAGCAGAATAAACGTGAAGGTGCACTAATATAGGTAGGTAAACAAGACTTAACCAGTCCATGGTTCACTGCTGGAGACCATGAAGCAGAATAAACGTGAAGGTGCACTAATATAGGTAGGTAAACAAGACTTAACCAGTCCATGGCTCACTGCTGGAGACCATGAAGCAGAATAAACGTGAAGGTGCACTAATATAGGTAGGTAAACAAGACTTAACCAGTCCATGGTTCACTGCTGGAGACCATGAAGCAGAATAAACGTGAAGTAGCACTAGTATAGGTAGGTAGACAAGACTTAACCAGTCCATGGTTCACTGCTGCAGACCATGAAACAGAATAAACGTGAAGGTGCACTTAGGAAAGGTATAGTTCATGGCTGGGGACCATTAATCAGGTTTTGCGCAGATAGAGAGGCTCTACTCACAAGATATTGGCAATAGTCAGTCCACAACCTCCAGTAAGGTAGTCTGAAAGGGGGGGGGGGGGAGTCTAGAGACAAGCAGCCCCCCTTCCTATCAGCATGTAGATCCATCCCCAAGGGTTGGGGTGGGGGAGACAAACTTCTAAAGGGCTCCAGACTATTTAACAGCTGCTTAGCTCCATCTAGACACACTTTCCCAGGGATTGGCCAGGCCCTGCTGAATATTCAGGCTGACATTTGAATTCTCCTGCCCTAAACTTTAGAAACTTCTTCTAGAGGCAGGGTGAAGTAATCAAACTCTCAGCCTGTAAAGCTCTGAGCAGACAAAGCCATAGAATCACTGCTCCTATGATTTACAAAAAGCCAAAAATGTAATTTACCTCAAAGCCTAAATAGAAAGGTGTTATATATACAGTATATACAGTCAGGTCCATAAATATTGGGACATCGACACAATTCTAAGCTTTTTGGCTCTATACACCACCACAATGGATTTGAAATAAAACGAACAAGATGTGCCTTAACTGCAGACTTTCAGATTTAATTTGAGGGTATTTACATCCAAATCAGGTGAACGGTGTAGGAATTTGTATATGTGTCTCCCATTTTTTAAGGGACCAAAAGTAATGGGCAAAAGCAATTGGCTGCTCAGCTGTTCCATGGCCAGGTGTGTGTTATTCCCTCATTATCCCATTTACAAGGAGCAGATAAAAGGTCCAGAGTTCATTTCAAGTGTGCTATTTGCATTTGGAATTTGTTGCTGTCAACTCTCAATATGAGATCCAAAGAGATGTCACTATCAGTGAAGCAAGCCATCATTAGGCTGAAAAAACAAAACAAACCCATCAGAGAGAAAACTTTGGGTGTGGCCAAATCAACTGTTTGGAACATCCTTAAAAAGAAAGAACGCACCGGTGAGCTCAGCAACACCAAAAGACCCGGAAGACCACGGAAAACAACTGTGGTGGATGACCGAAGAATTCTTTCCCTGGTGAAGAAAACACCCTTCACAACAGTTGGCCAGATCAAGAACACTCCCCAGGAGGTAGGTGTATGTGTGTCAAAGTCAACAATCAAGAGAAGACTTCACCAGAGTGAATACAGAGGGTTCACCACAAGATGTAAACCATTGGTGAGCCTCAAAAACAGGAAGGCCAGATTAGAGTTTGCCAAACAACATCTAAAAAAGCCTTCACAGTTCTGCAACAACATCCTATGGAGAGATGAGACCAAGATCAACTTGTACCAGAGTGATGGGAAGAGAAGAGTATGGAGAAGGAAAGGACCTGCTCATGATCCAAAGCATACCACCTCATCAGTGAAGCATGGTGGTGGTAGTGTCATGGCGTGGGCATGTATGGCTGCCAATGGAACTGGTTCTTTTGTATTTATTGATGATGTGACTGCTGACAAAAGCAGCAGGGTGAATTCTGAAGTGTTTTGGGCAATATTATCTGCTCATATTCAGCAAAATGCTTCAGAACTCATTGGACGGCGCTTCACAGTGCAGATGGACAATGACCCGAAGCATACTGTGAAAGCAACCAAAGAGTTTTTTAAGGGAAAGAAGTGGAATGTTATGCAATGGCCAAGTTAATCACCTGACCTGAATCCGATTGAGCATGCATTTCACTTGTTGAAGACAAAAAACTTAAGGGAAAATGCCCCAAGAACAAGCAGGAACTGAAGACAGTTGCAGTAGAGGCCTGGCAGAGCATCACCAGGGATGAAACCCAGCATCCGGTGATGTCTATGCGTTCCAGACTTCAGGCTGTACCGCATTTGCCCAGAGGTGCGGGGGCGCCGGGGACACTCGGAATGGTTCGGAGCCGTTCAGAGCTGTTCGGAAATACTCAGAATGACTCGGAAACACTCGGAAATACTCCATTCCCGAGTGTTTCCGAGCCTTTCCGAGGCTTTCCGAGTTCAGCCGAGCTGTCCTCGAGTATTTCCGAGGCTCTCCGGCGCCCCCCACCTCTGGCCACATGTGGTATTGCATGTAATAGAAGTCAATGCCTAACGAATTATATTCGTTTTCATAGACTTCTATGGGGAAACTCGCTTTGATATGTGAGTGCTTTGGATTACAAACATTGTCTACAGACATATGATTGTGAAAAAGGGCGTTATCTGTTGAAGCCCGAAACGTCGCAGCCAGCTGCATCTGGTGTTTGTTTGATGTCTTTTGAACTTATGTAATTTTCTCGGAAATAAATATTAATATTCTACACTAGTGGAGCCCCCTTTCTTCTCTCCCTCCTTCACCCCCTATACCAGGCTGACTAAACCGGAGCTACTTTAGGAGTCACAGCAGGGGATCCTGGAGGAGAGATCCACGATCAGCAGCACTGACATTAGCAGTGACAACATCCATGGACCAGTACCCTTAAAAGCTATGACACAACAGATTTGAGGTGAGAGTTCTGAGAGACCATATTTACAGGAAGTTTGAAGGGCAACACTATTACACTTTATTATTAAGAAACCATCTATTGGATCTATATCTTACCTCTATTTAGGACTTCCTACAACAGTTCATCCATCTTTGAGGACCCAACCGTTCCATTTATTATTTATTTGGACAATTCACTTTTTATCACATTTTATTTTACTGGTATTTTTGGTAGCACTTACTAGCTATGTAATAGCATTCACATGTGTATTAGCTGATTATTATAGATTTTATCATTTATTATAGAATGTTTAGTTAATTATGAACCTAGGTTAAATAGTAACTTTACGTCACTATTTTTACCACACGATTTGTGTTACCACATTCCAAACATACTTTACTTTATCCCAGGTTATGAGATTATTGCGCAAGATCACATTTTGATTTGTTACCTTTACTTATATGTGTCACGGTGCACATTCAAGATTTTGCTGCATTTATTTCATGTTTATTTTTATTTCTATTATACGGAACTGATAGCGCGAAGGACACTTAACACTTGTTCACTCAAGTATCTTTCTACTCGGAGAATGTCCAAATTAGAAGGAATTTGAAGTTCTTTTACTGTTCCTACAAAGTTAGACCCTCTGTCAGAGCGAATGAGTTTCACTGGACCTCTGATTGCAATGAATTGTCTAAGAGCATTAATGAAACTTGAAGTGTCCATTGACTCAATCACTTCGATGTGGACAGCTCGGATGGACATGCAGACGAATATGACTGCCCAGCGTTTACTGTTTGAGTGTCCCCTTTTTGTGTACCGGGTGGCGACAGACAAGGGACCAAAAACATCAAGTCCAACATTAGTGAAAGGCGGATCCATGCTAAGTCTGTCAGATGGTAAATTGGCCATCCTTTGTGTCTGTGACATTCCACAAAGTTTTCGGCAGATAACGCACTTGAAGAGGAGCCTACTTACACATCTCTTGGCTCCGACTATACACAGTCCTGCAGCTCGTAAGGCTCCTTTAGTAAACAGTCGACCCTGGTGTTTAGTTTGGTCATGGTAGTGTTGAATGAGTAAGTAGGCAATATGATGGTGACCAGGGATCACTAAAGGATGTTTCTCTGAGAACTCTATCTTGCCTTCTTTTAAATGACCTCCTACTCTCAACATGCCATTTTCATCAAGAATTGGATCAAGCTTCTTTAAAACACTGTCTTTAGGAACAGGTTTCTGGTTGAGAATACAATCGATCTCTTTGGCAAAGACTTCTCTCTGTGCAACAGATATTAACCAATTTTTAGATAGATCTAGGTCAGTTGCTGAGTAGACTTTCCTACAGTGGTGCCAACCTCTGCAATTGTCATGAGTTGATGGTTGTTTTTTGTAGGACTGAGCTATGTGGATTAAGCAAGGGATAGCTCTAACTAGTGACCTCCAGGTGGAGAACCTGCTGAAACGGTGGGTTTTAAACTTGTTAAGAGAAGTTGTTGTGACTGCGGTAGAAACCTGAGGGCGAATTTCCTGATTCTTATCTGCATCTATTAGATCAAATGTGGAGAGGTCCTTAGCCTTACAGTCTAGATTGCGTAGAAAGGTGGGACCTGTGAACAGTGGCGGCTGGTGAAGTTTTTGGATAGGGGGACGCCAGACCCCGCTCTTCCTTTTTGACCCCTCCCACTTGGAGAAAATGGGCATGGTTTCAGCAAAATAGTGGGCGTGGCTCTAAGGTGGTGTGGTTAGCATCTGAGATGAACGAGGGATGGAGGGACAGCAGGCCCAGATCCTACACAACAATAGAAATATGTGTATTCTAGAAAGTTTAACAATCAGCAGATGAAGATATTCCAAACACCTGGTGTTAGCACTTCAATCATCCCAGCACCATGGTTGTTATGGTGTCAGGATAATTGAAGCACATTATTTCTATTACATTGTAATATAAAATGAAGTCATTCAACTCACCATAATGCAGAATCAGTGGGAGCCCTGAGCGTGTCACTAGCCACGTTGCCTGCCACCAGATGCCATCAGGTGTCCCCAGCGGAGTCTGTCCTTACATGCAGCCTGTGTCCCATAAAATGCAGCCTGTGTCCCACAAAATGCAGCCTGTGTCCCACCAAATGCAGCCTGTGTCCCACAAAATGCAGCCTGTGTCCCACCAAATGCAGCCTGTGTCCCACCAAATGCAGCCTGTGTCCCACCAAACGCAGCCTGTGTCCCACCAAATACAGCCAGCCTGTGTCCCCCAAATGCATTCTGTGTCCACCAAATGCAGCCTGTGTCTCACCAAATGCAGCCTGTGTCTCACCAAATGCAGCCTGTATCTCACCAAATGCAGCCTGTGTCCCCCAAGTGCAGCATTGCCTGTGTCTCCCAAATGCAGTATTGCCTGCGTCCCCCAATGCAGCCTTGCCTGTGTCCCCCAAATTCAGCCTTGCCTGTGTCCCCCAATGCAGCCTTGCCTGTGTCCCCCAAATGCAGCCTTGCCTGTGTCCACCAATGCAGCCTGTGTCCACCAAATGCAGCCTGTGTCTCACCAAATGCAGCTTGTGTCACACCAAATGCAGCCTGCGTCTCCCTAAATGCAGCCTTGCCTGTGTCCCCCAAATGCAGCCTTGCCTGTGTCCCCCAAATGCAGCCTTGCCTGTGTCCCCCAAATGCAGCCTTGCCTGTGTCCCCCAAATGCAGCCTTGCCTGTGTCACATCAAATGCAGCCTTGCCTGTGTCCACCAAATGCAGCCTTGCCTGTGTCCCCCAAATGCAGCCTTGCCTGTGTCCCCCAATGCAGCATTGCCTGTGTCCCCCAAAGTAGCCTTGCCTGTGTCACATCAAATGCAGCCTTGCCTGTGTCCACCAAATGCAGCATTGCTTGCATTCCCCAATGCAGCCTTGCCTGTGTCACATCAAATGCAGCCTTGCCTGTGTCCACCAAATGCAGCCTTGCCTGTGTCCACCAAATGCAGCCTTGCCTGTGTCCCCCAAATGCAGCATTGCCTGCGTCCTCCAAATGCAGCATTGCCTGCGTCCCCCAATGCAGCCTGTGTCCCACCAAATACAGCCAGCCTGTGTCCCCCAAATGCATTCTGTGTCTTACCAAATGCAGCCTGTGTCCACCAAATGCAGCCTGTGTCCACCAAATGCAGCCTGTGTCTCACCAAATGCAGCCTGTGTCCTCCAAATGCAGCATTGCCTGTGTCCCCCAAATGCAGCATTGCCTGCGTCCCCCAATGCAGCCTTGCCTGTGTCCCCCAAATTCAGCCTTGCCTGTGTCCCCCAAATTCAGCCTTGCCTGTGTCCCCCAAATGCAGCCTTGCCTGTGTCCCCCAATGCAGCCTGTGCCCCCCAAATGCAGCCTTGTCTGTGCCCCCCAAATGCAGCATTGCCTGTGTCCCGAAATGCACCCTTGCCTGTGTCCCCCAAATGTACCCTTGCCTGTGTCCCCCAAATGCAGCCTTGCCTGTGTCCCCCAAATGCAGCCTTGCCTGTGTCCCGAAATGCAGCCTTGCCTGTGTCTCCCAAAGCAGCCTGTGCAGCCCCCTCCCCGTTCTCTGCGGGAGCACAGCGGTAGTGTACTACTTACCTTGCTGTTGTCCTCTCCAGCGGTGTCTTCTTCATACTTCCTGTTTCCTCTCTCCCGGGCGCAATGGGAAAAAGAAAACAGGAAGTGACATCAAACTGAGATGTCAATCAAACCGCCCGGCCGTAGTAACATATACTACGAACGCTGAGCGGAAGCTACTTGACGCTTTGGAAAGCGCTGCAAGGCGGGCTAAACCCCCATAAATGCAGCGCCACGTCTGCAATCTCGTGATTGCATAGACGTGGTGCTTTCCATAAGCGCACTGTGTCCGGCGTCCACACACAGTGCATTTAAGGACCTTTTTTTGTATTTTTTATTTTTTAAAGGGCCAGTAATAAAAAAAATATATATATTTTTACATTTTTTTGTGACTGCCTGGAGGCGGGGGGGGGGGGGGGGGGCACCCATGCGCCCCCAATGGACGGGCCACCACTGCCTGTGAACCACGAAGTACTATAAAAGACGGCTGGCTGCTACAGATCTGGTAGCTAGGTCTGCAGGATTACAGTCTGTAGGCACAAAATGCCATTGCTCTGGGTGGGTGGATCTCCTTATCCTCAACACTCTGTTGTTGACATAGATGTAGAAACTCCTTGTTTCATTATGGATGTAACCCAGAACTACTTCACTGTCTGTGTAGAACTCAGCCTTTTGAATTTCTAGGTTTGTCTTTGTTGTAATTAGTTCAGCTAGCTCTGTAGCCAATACTGCAGCACAAAGTTCCAGCCTGGGTATGGTGTGTTCGGGAAGTGGTGCAAGTTTTGCTTTGCCCATTACAAACCTTATGTGGCATTGTCCTTTAGTGTCTATGGTTTTCAGGTAAGCTACAGCAGCAATTGCTTTAACAGAAGCATCCAAAAACACACAAAGTCTTTGAATCTGAACATCAGCAGATGACAGAGGAGTATATGGTCGTGGAATTTTAAGGTTGGATAGAGCTGTTAGGGAGTCCTTCCACTCTAGCCATAGGTTCTTCTTGTCGGTGGGGAGAGGGTGGTCCCAATCTAGGGACTCACAGGTTAAGTCTCTAAGTAGTGCCTTACCCTGGATGGTGACAGGTGCTGCAAAGCCTAAGGGATCATACAGGCTGTTTATGGTAGACAGGACACCTCTACGGGTAAAGGGTTTTTCTTCTGTGTTTACTTGGAAAGTAAACGTGTCAGATCTTAAGTCCCAAAGCAAACCAAGGCTACGTTGCATGGGAAGTAAGTCTGTGCCAAGATCTAAATCCTTTAACTCGTCAGAATGATCTTGGACAGGAAAAGCTTCTAAAACTTCCCTACTGTTCGAAGTAATCTTGTGCAGTCTTAAAGCGGAGTTCCACACAAAAATGGAACTTCCGCTTTTCGGAACCCTCCCCCCCTCCGCTGTCACATTTGGCACCTTTCAGGGGGGAGGGGGGTGCAGATACCTGTCTAAGACAGGTGTTTGCACCCACTTCCGGCATAGACTCCCATGGGAGTCTACGCCTCTTCTCGTCCCCACCGCGCTGTCTCCTGGGAAACACACAGCTCCCAGGAGAGAGCGGGACCACTTACGATGCGCAGCGCGACTCGCGCATGCGCAGTAGGGAACCGGGAAGTGAAGCCGCAAAGCTTCACTTCCTGATTCCCTCAACTAGGATGGCGGCGGCAGCTGCCGAGAACCGAGCGGGTTCTCGGCGTCGCCTGCCGACACCGCTGGACCCTGGGATAGGTAAGTGGCCATGTATTAAAAGTCAGTAGCTGCAGTATTTGTAGCTGCTGGCTTTTAATATTTTTTTTTTTTTGGCGGTGTGGGTGGACCCCCGCTTTAAGTTGGAACATGCAAGCATTGCCAGAGTTCTTTTGAGGAGACTGATTGCGGCTTCATTTGTGAGTAGTGATTTCAAGCAATCGTCTACATAGAAATCCTTGTCCACAAACTGTCTGACATCTGACAAATACTCTGACTCTCCCACTCTAGCAGAATGTCTGAGGCCATATATACAGTAGGTGACCGCGATATTGTGTCAATCTCGCCGCATTTCTCGGCGAGATTTGACACCTGCGAGCCCCGTCGCGGGAGCCAGCGCCGAGATGGCTCACTGATCGGGAAAGGAAAACTTTGTTTTCCTTTCGCGATGAGTGACAGGCAGTGCTGACAGCTGTCTGGTATGAATCCTGAGGGGAAACGCCGTGCCAAATTTTAAATGAAAAAAACCGGCGTGGGTCCCCCCGGGGGCATACCAGGCCCTTAGGTCTGGTATGGATTGTAAGGGGAACCCCCTACGCCGAAAAATCAGTGTGGGGTCCCCCAAAATCCATACCAGACCCTTATCCGAGCACGCAGCCCGGCCGACCAGGAAAGGGGGTGGGGACGAGCGAGCACCCCCCCCTCCTGAGCCGTACCAGGCCGCATGCCCTCAACATGGGGGGGTGGGTGCCTTGGGGGAGGGGGGCTCCCCCACCCCAAAGCACCTTGTCCCCATGTTGATGAGGACAAGGGCCTCTTCCTGACAACCCTGGCCGTTGGTTGTCGGGGTCTGCGGGCAGGGGGCCTATCGGAATCCAGGAGCCCCCTTTAATAAGGGGCCCCCAGATCCCGGCCCCCCACCCTATGTGAATGAGTATGGGGTACATGGTACCCCTACCCATTCACCTAGGGAAAAGTGTCAATAAAAAAAAAACACACTACACAGGTTTTAAGAGTAATTTATTAGGCAGCTCCGGGGTCTCCTTCCAACTTCTCCCGGTGTTCAGCCTCTTCTCCCGGTGTTCCGCCTCTTCACCCGGTGTTCCGCCTCTTCTCCCGGGCCCCGCCGCTATCTTCTTCCAGCTCTTTTGCCAGCGAAGGGGCCGGTCTGCTGCCGCTGTCTTGTCGCCGCTGTCTGGCCGCTGCTGTCTCGCCGCCGCTGTCTCGCCGCCTCTGTCTCGCCGCCGCTGTCTTGCCGCCGCTGTCTCATCGCTTCTTCTCTTCTTCCGATGTTGACACGACGCTCTCTCCGGCTGAAATGATTTGTGCGAGCTGCGGAGCCATTTATATAGGCGGTGACCCCGCCCCCTTGTGACGTCATGGTCCCAGCATGCGCAGGGACTCTGGCGTCATATGGGGGTGTGACCCCAGAGTCCCTGCGCATGCTGGGATCATGACGTCACAAGGGGGCTGGGTCACCGCCTATATAAATGGCTCCGCAGCTCGCACAAATCATTCAAGCCGGAGAGAGCCTCGTGTCAACATCGGAAGAAGAGAAGAAGCGACGAGACAGCGGCGGCGAGACAGCGGCAGCAGACCGGGCCCCTCGCTGCCAAAAGAGCTGGAAGAAGATAGCGGCGGGGCCCGGGAGAAGAGGCGGAACAATGGGAGAAGAGGCCGAACACCGGGAGAAGAGGCCAAATACCGGGAGAAGTCGGAAGGAGACCCCCCGAAGCCCGGAGCTGCCTAATAAATTACTCTTAAAACCTGCGTAGTGTGTTTTTTTTTTATTGACGCTTTTCCCTAGGTAAATGGGTAGGGGTACCATGTACCCCATACTCATTCACACAGGGTGGGGGCCGGGATCCGGATTCCGATAAGCCCCCCGCCTGCAGACCCCGACAACCAACGGCCAGGGTTGTCGGGAAGAGGCCCTTGTCCTCATCAACATGGGGACAAGGTGCTTTGGGGGGGGGCTCGCAGGGCCCCCCCCTCCCCCAAAGCACCCCCCCATGTTGAGGGCATGCGGCCTGGTACGGCTCAGGAGGGGGGTGGCGCTCGCCCGTCCCCACCCCCCTTCCTGGCCGGCCGGGCTGCGTGCTCGGATAAGGGTCTGGTATGGATTTTGGGGGGACCCCCACGCCGATTTTTTCGGCGTAGGGGGTTCCCCTTACAATCCATACCAGACCTAAGGGCCTGGTATGCCCCCGGGGGGGAAACCCACGTCGTTTTTTTTCATTTAAAATTTGGCGCGGCGTTCCCCCTCAGGATTCATACCAGACAGCTGTCAGCACTGCCTGTCACTCATCGCGAAAGGAAAACAAAGTTTTCCTTTCCCGTTCAGTGAGCCAGCGCGACATGCACAGTACCCTGTCGCCGAGAACCAGCGCGATGGTATCGCGCTGGAAACACAATCTCGCGGTCAGGTACTGTAGCAGGGGAAGGACTGTTGCCAAATACGTGCACCCTCATGCGGTATTCTGTGATGTCTCCAGAGGGGTTGTTGTCCCTGAACCAGAGAAACCTCAGAAAGTTACGGTGTTCTTCTTTAACAAGAAAACAATAGAACATTTGTTGTATGTCTGCCATGAATGCGACTGAATCTTTGCAAAAGCGAAGAAGTACTCCTAATAGTCTGTGGTTCAGGTCAGGGCCAGAGAGAAGGACATTGTTTAGAGAGACACCCTCATGCTTGGCGCTAGAATCGAACACCACTCTAATCTGTCCTGGCTTCTTAGGGTGATAGACCCCAAATATAGGTAAGTACCAGCATTCCTCTGAGAATTGAGGTTTGGGGCTATCTCAGCATGGCCATTCTGGAATATTTTCTCCATGAAGGAAAGGAAATGTTCTTTCATCTCTGGTTTCCTTTGAAGATTGTGTCTTAGGGAAGTGAGACGTTTATATGCTATTTCTCTGTTAGGCAAACGTCGTCTTTGTGGTCTAAAGGGAAGAGGTGCAACCCAGCTATTAGTCCCGTCTTTCTCCATACTCCTTTCCATAACTTCTAGGAAGAGCCTCAATGGACATTTCTACCTGGTTATCTTCCTTTGTTCTCCTGAACACTGTGCTTCCTAAGTCGCTTTGGTCGTTGTCATGATTCTGAAGGAAGGCAGCAATGGTAGTCTATGTCAGGAGTCACCACCTCCTGGTCTGTGGCCTGTTCATGACCAGACCGCACAGCAGGAGGTAAGGGACAACCTTGGGCTGCACAGGGCTATCACAGACCACCTGCTGTGCGGCCATGCCCATGTGTCCTCTCCTGGCCATGCCCATGTGTCCTCTCCTGGCCATGCCCATGTGTCCTCTCCTGGCCATGCCCATGTGTCCTCTCCTGGCCATGCCCATGTGTCCTCTCCTGGCCATGCCCATGTGTCCTCTCCTGGCTATGCCCATGTGTCCTCTCCTGGCTATGCCCATGTGTCCTCTCCTGGCCATGCCCATGTGTCCTCTCCTGGCCATGCCCATGTGTCCTCTCCTGGCCATGCCCATGTGTCCTCTCCTGGCCATGCCCATGTGTCCTCTCCTGGCTATGCCCATGTGTCCTCTCCTGGCTATGCCCATGTGTCCTCTCCTGGCCATGCCCATGTGTCCTCTCCTGGCCATGCCCATGTGTCCTCTCCTGGCCATGCCCATGTGTCCTCTCCTGGCATCTTCAACCGCCCAGCCAACAATGTCATCCTATCAGCAGGGCGGGGGGTGGGAGGAGATTCAGAACGGAATGGAGAGCTCCTTCCACCCCCTGCCCTGTAGATAGGATGACATTGTCGGCCGGGCGAGCTGAGAGAGGACACACAGACTGAGGAGGGGAGGCAGAGCATGGAAAGGGGAATTGTCATGTTAGAGAGGAAAGGGGGGAGACTGCAGGGGACTGTAATGGAGGAGGCTGTGATTGATAGGGGCACTGTAATCATTGCAGTGCAGTCCCCTTTATATTATAGTGCCCCTTTACAGTGCAGTCCCCTTTACATCACAGTGTCCCCTTTACAGTGCAGCCCCCTTTATATCACAGTGCCCCCTTTTCAGTGCAGTCCCCTTTACATCACAGTGTCCCCTTTACAGTGCAGTCCCCTTTACATCATAGTGCCCCATTTACAGTGCAGACTCCTTTATATCACAGTGTCCTCTTTACAGTGCACTCCCCCTTATATCATAGTGCCCCTTTACAGTGTAGTCCCCTTTACATCATAGTGCCCCTTAACAGTGCAGACTCCTTTATATCACAGTGTCCTCTTTACAGTGCAGTCCCCTTTATATCATAGTGCCCCTTAACAGTGCAGCCCCCTTTATATCACTTTGCCCCTTTACAGTGCAGTCTGCTTTATACCACAGTGTCCCCTTTCCAGTGCAGCCCCCTTTACATCACAGTGTCCTCTTTACAGTGCAGTCCCCTTTACATCATAGTGCCCCCTTTACAGTGTAGTCCCTTTTATATCATAGTGCCCCCTTTATTAAGGTGACCATATTTTTAAAATTAAATCCGGGGACATATTTTCTTTTATTGGCAAATGGTAAACTATTTTATAAGCATATTTTCTTCAAATTATAAATGCAGTGTATGTTGTATGCATTTATGAAATGATTGTATGATATATCCGTTTTTTCTCACATTTCGTCCATAAATTTAAAAAAAAGATACTTCTTAGAACTTCTTGTGATATGACTATCAAATGGTAAGAATATAAGATAGCGACAAAAACTTTGAGGGAGGGATGGGGCAGCAAAATTCAAATCCAATCCAGTCCTGGGACAAAACCGGGGACAGACTTGGTCTGGGGACAGTGTCCTCAATCTGGGACTGTCCCCGGAAACAGGGGATGTCTGGTCACCCTACCCTTTATGGTGCAGTCCCCTTTACATCATAATGCCACCTTTACAGTGCAGACTCCTTTATATCACAGTGTCCTCTTTACAGTGCAGTCCCCTTTATATCATAGTGCCCCTTTACAGTGTAGTCCCCTTTACATCACAGTGCCCCCTTTATGGTGTAGTCCCCTTTACATCACAGTGTCCTCTTTACAGTGCAGTCCCCTTTATATCATAGTGCCCCTTTACAGTGCAGTCCCCTTTATATCATAGTGCCCCCTTTATGGTGCAGTCCCCTTTACATCACAGTGTCCCCTTTACAGTGCAGTCACCTTTATATCATAGTGCCCCTTTACAGTGTAGTCCCCTTTATATCATAGTGACCCTTTACAGTGCAGTTTCCTTTATATCACAGCCCCCTTTACAGTGCAGCCCCCTTTATACCACAGTGTCCCCTTTACAGTGCAGCCCCCTTTATATCACAGTGTCCCCTTTACAGTGCAGCCCCCCTTTATTTCACAGTGTCCCCTTTACAGTGCAGACCCATTTACATCACAGTGTCCCCTTTACAGCGCAGTCCCCTTTATATCATAGTGCCCCTTTACAGTGTAGTCCCCTTTATATCATAGTGACCCTTTACAGTGCAGTCTCCTTTATATCACAGCCCCCTTTACAGTGCAGCCCCCTTTATACCACAGTGTCCCCTTTACAGTGCAGCCCCCTTTATATCACAGTGTCCCCTTTACAGTGCAGCCCCCCTTTATTTCACAGTGTCCCCTTTACAGTGCAGACCCATTTACATCACAGTGTCCCCTTTACAGCGCAGTCCCCTTTATATCATAGTGCCCCTTTACAGTGTAGTCCCCTTTATATCATAGTGCCCCTTAACAGTGCAGCCCCCTTTATATCACTTTGCCCCTTTACAGTGCAGTCTGCTTTATATCACAGTGTCCTCTTTACAGTGCAGCCCCCTTTACAGTGCAGACCCCTTTACATCACAGTGTCCCCTTTACAGTGCAGACCCCTTTATATCACAGTGTTCCCTTTACAGTGCAGACCCCTTTACATCACAGTGTCCCCTTTACAGTGCAGACCCATTTATATCACAGTGTCCCATTTACAGTGCAGACCCATTTACATCACAGTGTCCCCTTTACAGTGCAGACCCCTTTATATCACAGTGTCCCCTTTACAATGCAGTCCCCTTTATATCACAGTGTCCCCTTTACAGTGCAGTCCTCTTTATATCACAGCCCCCTTTACAGTGCAGTCCCCTTTACATCACAGTGCAGCCCCCTTTATATAACAGTGTCCCCTTTACAGCGCAGCCCCCTTTATATCATAGTATCCCTTTACAGTGCAGTCCCCTTTATATCACAGCCACCTTTACAGTGCAGTCCCCTTTACATCACAGTGCAGCCCCCTTTATATAACAGTGTCCCCTTTACAGCATAGCCCCCTTTATATCACAGTGTCCCCTTTACAGTGCAGACCCCTTTATATCATAGTGCCCCTTTACAGTGCAGTCTCCTTTATATCACAGCCCCTTTTACAGTGCAGTCTCCCTTATATCACAGTGTAGTCCCCTTTACAGTGCAGCCCCCTTTATATCACAGTGTCCCCTTTACAGTGCAGCTCCCTTTATATCACAGTGCCCCTTTACAGTGCAGCCCCCTTTATATCACAATGCCCCTTTACAGTGCAGTCCCCGTTATATCACAGTGCCCCTTTTACAATGCAGCCCCCTTTATATCACAGTATCCCCTTCACAGAGCAATCCCCTTTACGTCACAGCCCCCCTTTACAGCACAGTGCCCCCTTTACAAAGCAGTCCCTGTTACATTAATGTAGGGGGGCTGTGATGTGAAGGGGGGCTGTGATGGGAAGGGGAGCTGTGATGTGAAGGGGGGCTGTGATGTGAAGGGTGGCTGTGATGTGAAGGGGGGCTGTGATGTGAAGGGGGGCTGTGATGTGAAGGGGGGCTGTGATGTGAAGGGGGGCTGTGATGTGAAGGGGGGTTGTGATGTGAAGGGGGGCTGTGATGTGAAGGGGGGCTGTGATGTGAAGGGGGGCTGTGATGTGAAGGGGGGCTGTGATGTGAAGGGGGGCTGTGATGTGAAGGGGGGCTGTGATGTGAAGGGGGGTTGTGATGTGAAGGGGGGCTGTGATGTGAAGGGGGGCTGTGATGTGAAGGGGGGCAGTGATGTGAAGGGGAGTTGAGGACAGACTCTGTGAATATCCCATTTCCCAACCCATCCACCACATCCGCCCCCCCCCCCCCCCCAGTCCCTGGGAGAATTGGCTGCCATGAAACAGACCCTGGTGCCAAAAAGTTTGGGGACCGCTGATCTACGTAACATATTTGGAATGTATGAAAATAATAATCGTTTTGTATGAACTGTTCTGAAGAGTGTGAAATTTTTAAGTGCAACTGCGCCATCTAATGGAAACAAACGATTATAACTAGTTTGATGTAAAGTCTGATCGTACATGTATAGTCCTGCTGGGGATTCAGAAACTTCCCTAAAGGCAGAAGGAAGTGGAGATTTTGATCTGAATACAACCTCAGGCTCTGTTTCATAATACCGCAGTTAAATGATTGCAAATAAAGGCAGAAAATCAGGTGCTTTCCGATGCGAAAGTAAACAGTGAGATATTAACACCACAGGTAAAATACACTTAGTGGTCACTTAAAAGGTCCACCTGTCTAGTAAGCACACAGAAGTCACCAATAAGCAGGAGAAAAACGGACAGCTTTCACTCCGATGTCATTTCCAACATTTCAATCAAATATTGTCATTTTGGTGAAATACATTACAGCTAAATGAAGGTTGGTTCAGGTGGTTTTATAGGGTTCAATATGCTTTAAATGACCCCTGGGGGTTCTAGAAGCTCCTTTGAGCTTTCTTGGACATGTTCTTTTGCCAATAAATGGGTCCTTATTAGCTGGGAACATGACCTTAAATTATCAGGAACAGAGGAACCCTAACACCAATCTGAATGCTAATTATAACTTTAATGTTAACTCTTTAGCTATCTCCAAACCTTAATTCCAGGTAAAGATCTAACTCTAACCAAAATGCTAAACTTTACACCACTTCTAAAACTAACCCTAACCCTAATTTTCAGAATCCAGATCTGAACCTCCAAACTCTGCTGTGTGTCTGGCAATATCTCTTCTTGTTGAGCCAACTGAGAGGCTAGACAGCTCCCTGGACAATTCCACGGACAATCTTGCCTTGAACCTCGTTTCTGGTGACCTTGAACTCCTTGCCCCCCCCCCCCCATGAACGTCCAATTTTAGCCATGGCTTTGCACTTCCTGTTTGCCAGATTATTGTGCTCTCTCCAGCCAATATCTCCCTATTGTCATGCCTGCTGCTACTTTCACTACCACTCGTTACCGACCTTTGGCTTGTTCCTTGACTACGCTTCCGTTTGATCCCAAGTTGCAACCACTTGTTACCAACCTTTGGCTTGTTTACTGACTACACTTCTGCTTGATCCCTATATCTGCTACTGGACCCTGGCTTGCTCACCTCCTGGTAGGGCGACCCTGAGGACCACGACCTGGTACTAACACGCAGCAAAACCCATCTCCACCATCAGGAGTTTTGGTGAAGACCGGATAGTGCTTAGACCCCGCAACTTGGGCGAGTCCACATCATCCACCAGGGTGACCTGCTTGTGTACTTATCCTGCTGGTCCATGGGAGCCTCTCTAGTGCTATAGCTACTGGTCTCCAAGCCTGACCCCTGACCATGACACTAATGCTATCTCTCTACCCAACTCTAACCCTATTGCTAACTTCAAACCAAACCTTATCCCTAATGCTCTCTTCAAACCTAACTCTAACCCTAATGCTAACTCTGTACCTAATACAACCCTAATGATAACATTAAACCTGAAGCTAAGCACGCATACAAAAATAAATTTTCAGAAAGAACGAAAAACCGAAAGAACGAAAACCCAAAAAGAATGAAAATCTCAAAGAACAAAAAAACGATTCAACCTACGAGTTTACCGAATCTATTTCATTTGGATAATTTCATTTTTCGTATTTTCTATTATAGTTAAATTATTAACTATTATTATAGTTTTTATTATTAATTATTATTACTATATATTATAAATTATTATAAACTATAAAATTCTAGTTATTGGAATTTCCTTTCAAATTTGGCTGAAGTAAGTGTTAGTGAACGTAACGAATGCATCCGAAATTACGAATTATCCAAATTAACGAATGCCGCATCTAAACTTATGGAACGGAGCGAATACATACATCTGAAGTTACGAATAATCCAAAGTAACGAATGATCCGATAAACGAAAAAAAAAAAAACAAATGAAACGAAAACTAAAATAAACAAATTTTTGTGGTAGTGCACGTCTAATAAATTTAACTCCAAACCTAAACCTAACCCTACATCTGGTCATATACAAGGCAATGTTATGGACTGATTAACCACTTCTCACCCGGCCTACAACAGAATGACGGCTGGGAAGTGGTTCTGTTATCCTGACTGGGCGTCATTTGATGTCCTGCAGGATAACATGCCGGCGCGCGCCCACGAGGGCACGCAGCGCAACGATTGCGAGAGAGGCGAGTGCTGCGTGTCAGTCTGACACGCCGCATCTCCGATCGTGAGAAGAAGCCTCTGACAGAGGCTTCTTACCACGTGATCAGCTGTGACCAATCACAGCTGATCATCACGAGAACCTGGAAGTGCCGGTAAACGGCATTTTCTCGGTTCACGCTGACAGGGAGATCCGATCGGCGGCTCTCCCTGTCAGAGGGGGGGGTCTGTGCTTATAATCAGCACATTGTTTATCAGCACAGCCCCCATCAAATATACCCATCAGCTGCCAATCCGTGCCCAGTCAGTGCCCCATCATAACCCCCTACCAGTGCCCAATAAAGTACCAATCAGTGCCCACCACAATGCAAATCAGTGCCCACCATAGTGCCAATCAGTGTTCATCACAGTACCAATCAGTGGACAGCATTAACACCTGTCAGTACCTGCCCAATCAGTGCTGCCCATCAGTGCCATCTATTAGTGTCCATCAAAGCCACCTGTCAGTGCCAATCCGTGCCACCGGTCAGTGCTCATCAATGCCGTCTGTCAGTGTCCATCAGTGCTGCCTGTCAGTGCCCATTAATGCCGCCTGACAGTGCCCATCAGTGCCACCCGACAGTGCCCATCAGTGCTGCATATCAGTGCCATCTATTGGTGCCCATCAGTGCTGCATATCAGTGCCGCTTATCAGTGTCCATCAATTCTACATATCAGTGCCCATCAGTGCCACTTTATCAGTGGTAACTCATCATTGCCCATTGGTGCCACCTCATCAGTGCCCATCAGTGCCGTCTCATCAGTGCCTGTCAGTGAAGGAAAAAACAAAATTTTATAACAGAAACGAAGAAATTTTTTTTTTTTTCTTCAAAAATGTCGGTCTTTTTTAGTAAATAAAAACCGCAGAGGTGATCAAATACCACCAAAATAAAGCTCTATTTGTGGGAACAAAATGACAAAAATTCAGTTTGGGTACAGTGTTGTATGACCGCTCAATTGTCATTCAAAGTGCGACAGCACTAAAAGCTACATTACTACTACATTTTTGGGGACATTGCAATTCAATGAAATACATAAACAGGTGTCTTCGAATAACCACAAGGCAATGGGTTCATGAATTGCCCCTGAAAAATAGATTTCAATGATATTGCCCACTGGAGAAAATTGGATCATGCTTTATTGGTTTGGGGGGGGGGGGGGGTTGCCTTCCACTGGATCATCTGTGGGTATTGGATAGTGTACATGGAAGATTTCTATTTGAGTGTGTTGGTTTTCTTTTTTTCTTTGTTGGTTAAACTGGATGGACTTGTGTCTTTTTTGCAACCAGATTATCTATGTAACTATCGCATTAAAGTAAGGGGAATTTTCCTGCTAAACAGTTGTCACCAGAGGGATGTCCCCATTGGAAGATTTTCCCTCACTTCCTGCACCATTTGGCTTTGGTTTCCCATTACTTTCTTTCTCAGTAATGGTCACCAGTACAAACAGAGATGGTGAATCTCCCCCAACAAGGACACAGACAGAAACAAAAACCTAAACATGAGATATGTGGTACTGTATTATGGTTTCCATTTTTCTGGCTTCTATATACCAGTATATACCTCTATAGATATTGTACACAATTGTTATAAATAAAATTTATCTAGAGATTTATGCCGTTTTATTTGTGACTAAGACCCTTTCATTGGCTCACATTGTCTGTTGTAGGTACAGCTAACATGGTGGTCGACTGCTGCCTCCAGACCAGCAACAAGCGTATCCCATCCAACGTTGTCACCAGATATGAGATGCAGACACCAGAGAAAGGATGCAGACAGAAAGCCGTGGTGTAAGTAGAAGGGAGGGAACCTAACAACACCCGACATAAGAGGACGGGGGAGGGGCAGATTAGGGAAATTGCTGACTGGGCACTTTTAAGTCTTGTGAATACCTCCCTAAAATCTAAGCAGCTGATCTTTAGAGAACCATGTTATGTAGGACTCGAAGACATAATGTTTTTCGAGAATTATTAAATTATCTGCAGACCAGTCAGCTCTTTGTGCAAATAATCAGGAGAATGAAAAAAATCTCCATTTGCTTATCATTATAGACAGGGCATTTTTTCAGCTGGAACTTGGTGGAACTCAGTTCCACCACCTCTGGCTCAGATCCTCTGCTCCCTGCTCAGCACTATCACTTGTAAAACACATAAGTCCAACTTGTCCAGCTTGTCTCTCAGCAGCTCCCACAAATCTGGTCTCCTGAGTGGCTCCCACTGAGTGCAGGATGGGGACAAGGGAAATGTGGGTTCCTGGGGTGCTGTGCAGATGCCAACATCCCCATTGGATGATCTACCTGCAAGTGAGAGAGGCGGAGCCAATTACAATGTGCGGGAAGGTCCTAGAGTCAGCTGGGAAGAGGGGTGAAAGTGAGATGTGGATGGGGGATGCAGAGGTAAACAGCTACGGATGAAGGCTGCACTCTGTACATAATGCACTTGTGGTATTTAATGCCCCTTTAAGACCCTCCCACTGTTAGTGGAATATGACCACACCCAGTATTTGATGCTGTTTGAAGGGTGTGTGGGGGTCAAAGGGGTTTTGAGGGGTCATGGTTTAGTTCCTGCACCTATTTTCTGAGAAAGAAAGCACTGATTATAGAGGATGCCGCATTAATCAGTCTCATGGGAAACACCTACTGAATGAAATATGGAGGAAGCCATGGCTGACCTCTTCCGAGAAATGTATACAAATATTCCGCGCTCGGGACAGATACCAATACGAACTGCAGCCCCCCCAGAAAAGGAAAACACCTAGGTGAAGTCCAAGTACTATAAACTAAAAAAGGGGGATTGGCACTGTTCACTATTCAAATAATGATACCATATCTCACCATAAGGGAATGCATGTGCCACAAATTATACCATCAAGCTGGGTGAGAAAATAAGTAAAAAATGCTAAAAAATTTAGTTTCTAAATGTGTGTGATCACATGAATATTAAATGTGCAAATCACCCCAAAAAATATATAAAGGATTCATGAAAATTGCCATAGGTATGGCTAAAACACCAATAAACATCAAAACTGCTCATAAAAAATATTATAACATCTGAGAGCAACCTAAAAGAAAACAGTAAATTGTAAACAGTCCAAATGGTGTTGTAAAAATGTGTATATATATATATATATATATATATATATATATATAGAAATCTAAAATGTGGCTGTACAAAAAGTGAAAAAATGGTGAAAAAATAAAAAGATATTAAGTGATGATTATCCGTGCAAACAAATACCTCAAAGGTGTAATACATATATGCATCCAAGCAATTCCGGATAGGTCCTATGTGGAACCCCCACTTGTGCCCTCACTCACCGGAGCGCCCAACCCCTGCAGGGGTAATGGGCATGTAAATGTAAATCCAGTGGCCAGATTTCCAAACGATCGATGTCCCCCTCACCGACTCCTTCCCACGTGTGTCACCGCTGTGTTCTTAATAGTATCCACCGGGAAGTTTCATATGCATGGAGAAGAGAAGAGCCTCATAGCGTAAATCCAAAGATTTTTTATTTAGCTAATCCAGCTTACAATTGAAATGTTTATAAATAAAATTAAAAACTAGCAACGTTCTGCTGGCTGGCTCCAAGCCAAAGGCCGCAAACAGTGACGTGGTAGCGGCGTGCGTTCCACGGCCCGTCTACCAAAAACCGGAAGTCATCAGCACCGGTTTTTGGTAGACGGGCCGTGGAACGCACGCCGCTACCACGTCACTGTTTGCGGCCTTTGGCTTGGAGCCAGCCGGCAGAACGTTGCTGGGGATATTGTATGGGGATATTGCTGACCTTGTTTTCTAAATTTGCCGTTTTTTTGGTTTTTCCATTAAAGAAAGGCTGCCTGGAACTAACAGTGGAAAGATCTAAGCATAGGGTCTACATGTGAGAAGATTAGCCAGAAAGCATAAGGTTAAATGGTTATTGGACATATATGGGCTGATTTCGAGAAGCTCTAAAGGGGTGGTCCATTAGAAAGAGTGAGTAGGGTTCAGTTGAACATCTGTAGATGCCAAGAAAGCCTCCCCCCTCAAGCTTCCACTATTGGCAGTCTAGAAAAAAGTCATGGTAGTTGGTGTGCGGTTTGGGTTTTTTTTTTTAAGGCAGTCTAATGCCCCGTACACACGGTCGGATTTTCCGAAGGAAAATGTCCGATCGGAGCGTGTTGTCAGAAATTCCGACCGTGTGTGGGCTCCATCGGACATTTTCCATCGGATTTTCCGACACACAAAGTTGGAGAGCAGGAGATAAAATTTTCCGACAACAAAATCCGTTGTCGGAAATTCCGATCGTGTGTACACAAATCCGACGGACAAAGTGCCACGCATGCTCAGAATAAATAAAGAGATGAAAGCTATTGGCCACTGCCCTGTTTATAGTCCCGACGTACGTGTTTTACGTCACCGCGTTTAGAACGATCGGATTTTCCGTCAACTTTGTGCGACCATGTGTAGACAAAACAAGTTTGAGCCAACATCCGTCGGAAAAAATCCTAGGATTTTGTTGTCGGAATGTCCGAACAAAGTCCGACCGTGTGTACGCCCTATAAATGTGGTGGTGTGGTGTCCTCTATTTGGTGCAGTCAACTTGTAGTGACCATGTAGTTATGGATAAGGCTGTATCTGCAGTCAGCTGATATCATCCCTGAGGTGGCGCATTGCGGTTGGGTTATTGTCATAAACAACTGGTGCCGCAGACACAGAAATTGTGTATTGCTCCTATGGTGCCTTTAAGGACCTGCAACCCTACTTCTGCTGTTGTGTTATTGTTACTTTAAATTTTGTAGTTACTTATATTAAAATCTGCTATAGCGATTTGAACTCCACTCAAGTTTAGTTTGTCTTCTTTTGGGTGAGTTGTTTGGAGATTTAAAGTTGTGGACAATTCTTCGGCCAAGTGAATGGTCATGGCCTTGGTCATGGTTTTTGTCCTTATTGTCTTGCAGGTTCTTTACATCCCATAAGCCCTCCCTGAAGCTATGTGCCCCTCTGGGCAACCCCTGGGTTGTCAAACTGATGAAAAGGTTGGATAATAAGAAGAAAGACTTGGTAAGGAAGGACAGGACTGACCGGAAACAAAAGAAACCCCCCCAGCATCAGCAGCGGGAATAAGCCAAGGTAAAAGTCCCTGGGCCAGATAATAATGGCAATTTCTACTTCATCTGCATTATTTCTATACTTTTTCTATAGTCAACCTATTGGTAGCCTACATCTGAAGCACTGGTTACACCAGCCATTCTTAACCAGGGTTCTGTAAACCTCCAGGATTCCTCCAAAGGTTGCTAGGGGTTCCTGGAGCTCTGGCTAACTGATCTCCCAACTGATGGTGTCTGCTTAATTCCAGGCCAATGCCACTTGGAAGAGCCAGCATGACAACAAAGATCATTTTAGCTTTTAGCTTTTGGCGTTCTCACCACTGGCCACCATTGTAGAGGACATTAAACGTCAATAAATTGGTTTAAGTAGGCGTTTCTTGAGACTTGAATTTTTTTTTTTAAGGATTGTGGCGGAACTAGGGTCGCAAAGGTCATGCTTGTGACTAGGCCCTGGCATTCTGACACCATGGGGTGGGGTGCTGCGGTACCGTAAGGCTCGGTTCAGAAAAGTAGTGCAGGAACCTTTTTTTTTTTTTTTTGACGAAACTTGAGTTGCATTGATTAAGACAGCACCCATTGGAATTAATGTGTTTTGACTTGTCATGCAACTTTATGTGTCGCAGCGTGAACTAGGGCTTCTAAAGGGCCCAGCAATGGGAGTAAAGGGCCCTGGAATCAGTGGGAAGGGCCCCAGGCTCGGAAGGAAGGCCCCTAAGACAAATGGAAACTGCTCCAGGACCAATGGAAAGTGCACCAGCGGTCAGGGGGACCCTTCATGGTTTATTGCACCAAGGCCCTGAAGGTTCTAGTTAGGTCTCTGCTCTGGAATAAAAAGGTTGAGAAAGGCTGGGCTATACTAAAGTCTTCTCAAGTCTGTGCATGTTTTTCAGCTAGGAAACAATTATGTGTGGAGATTTCTCAGATCTTCAGACTGAAGATCCTCCCCCTACCCGTGCAACCATAATCTTGTGGGGGTTAATATGGAACCTGTCATCGGCACACATCAAGAGTGCAAACTATGCCCGCCTTTTCTGCCCACCTCCTCCATTCACTCTATTCTTAAAAGCTGTACTATAGCTTCCATGAAAGAGAAGCAATCTGTGAATGGAAGAGGTAGACCTTTCATTCATCCGTCCTTCCTTCATTCAGAGATCGCTTTTCACTGACTGAAGGTATAGCACAGCTTCTATGAATAGAGAAGTGGGAGCAGAAGGGAAGGGCATAGTTGACATTCTTGATGAGTGCATATGACAGGTACCTCGGCTCATATTAACACCAGCTATGGGACAGGAAGTGATAGGAAATTTCCCCAATGGGAAACAGATAGTGAAAAAAAAAATGTCAGGGGTATTAACCCTCCCTTTCCCTCTAGTTCTACTTTAAGGCAAATAAATGAAAATAAAACTGAAAAAAAGTCATACTTCCCATTTACAAAGACCTGTCCTGTGTCATCTTTCAGGTCTCTGTGGACATTTCTGTGTCTCCTACAAACTGAAGATACAAGCTGAACCCATACCACCGTTCTCAGCAACACCCATCTGCTGCCAACCCTGTGACATGTATTAGCTATTGGGATTTTCTGTAAAATCGATGAAATGTGAATTCTTTTTATCCAAGTCTTTAAAATGTACATGTAACCTTTTTCATTTCTTGTGTACTTCCTCCCTATCTAGATTTCACCAACATTAACCCTTCCTTCCTCTTTTCCTCCCTCCCTCCCTCCCTCCCTTCCTTCCGTCCTCTCTTCTTCCCTCCGTCTCTTCCTTCCTTCCTTCCTCCCACCCTTCCTACCTCCCTGCGTTCCTTCCTTCCTGTCTCCCTCTCTTCCTTCCTCCCTCCCTTTCTTCCTTCCTCTCTTCCTCCCACCCTTCCTTCCCTCCCCTTTTCTTCCTCTCTTCCACCATTCCTTTCTCCCGTCCTCCCTTCCTTCCTTCCTGCCTTCGTTCCTTCCTTCCCTCCCTCCCTTCCTTTATTCTGTCCGTTTCTCCGTTCATTCCTCTCTTTCTTGCTCTCTTCCTCCCTCCTTCCCTTCCTTCCTTCCTTCCTTCCCTCCCTCACTTCCCTCCTCTCTTCCTTCCTCTCTTCCTCCTTCCCTTCCCTTCCCTTCCCTTCCCTTCCTTCCTTCCTTCCTTCCTTCCTTCCTTCCTTCCTTCCTTCCTTCCTTCCTTCCTTCCTTCCCTCCTTCCCTTCCTTCCCCACTCCCTTCCTTCCCATTTCCTTCCTATCTCTCGGTCTCTTTCTCTCTCTCCTTTTGTCTATTTTCTCTCCTCTACTTTCGTTTTGTTCTCAAACTTGAATGTAAGCATTCTTAATTCTTATTTGTTCAATACATCAGAAATATGGCATTAGATTTGTTTCTAAGTCTGAATTTTCCATATATTTTTCACACTTATATACCAGTACATATAGATTTTTTTTTCTTTTCCTTTTTTTTTAGTTTCTTTTATATTTTGATGTACATTATATAACGATACTGCCCTCTTATATGCTGCTTGGCACTTACAGAGTTTTTTGTACCTACAACCTTTTTATAAGCTGTGATTTTTTTTTTTAAACTTCTGTATGATATGATGTTTCCCTTCTAAGCTCAGGACTTGTCCTTTTTTAAAAAATATCATTACCAGAAAATAAAATGTGTGTTTATAGAATGTGTAGCATGTACGAAGGTTCATTATTGTTTTCATCCACTAGATGGCGACAACGTAGCAAGCTAGTGGCACGCATATATATATATATAGATATATATATATATATATATATATATATATATATATATATATATAATATATATATATATATATATATATATAATATATATCTATATATATATATAATATATATATCTATATATATATATAGATATATATATATATATATATATATATATATATATATATATATATATATATATAATATATATCATATAACATACTATATTTTGAAGAATTTGCAGACATATACTAAACAATAATGTTTTGATGAATTTGTGAATGCAGCAAAGTGCATCAAAAGCTAGGGTGCAGGTCAGTTTATTTACATTTTTATTTTTAATTTTTATTTTATTCAACAGACGACATTGCATTTTTATGGAGTATGTATTAATAGATAGGTAATAATAAAAAAAACAATTTCTAACACAGGGGCATTTCTGCTTTTGGGAGAGCCGTGGATCACCCCATTTTTTTTTTCACCCGTAAAATGTGACAAGACACTAAAAATGCACAGCAGCTTGAGTGAACCAAAATTGTCATGATTTAAAATAAATTAAAAAAATAAATAAATAAATAAATAAATAAATAATATATATATATATATATATATATATATATATATATATATATATATATATATATATATATATATATATACATACACACACACAGTATACTGTATATGCATATTATTGCATTTAAATGGGCATTTTATACCATTTTTTCGTCTAGTTTTTTACATTTACGTATACAATTTATATTTCTATTTTTGAATTGTGTTACATTGAATGTTTTACCTTTTTTTTTTTTTTTTTTTTTTTTACACACAGGTATTTTTTATTTTTTTATTTCAAATTTTAAAATATTTCGAGTTTAAATTTTCAATAAAACCTACCACTGTTAAACACCTTCAACCTTTGTTCAATTTTCTTTTCTACACTTTCTGAAAAGAATTTAATAAATGAACCGAAGCCTATATTTTTTAATATTTTAATGAGAAAATGAGTTTTACAAAAAGACATTTAATGCAAAGTGCACCCATGACACTTGTTTTGCAGAGGGGTCTATGAAAAAAACGGTCCAACAATTAGGGTATATAAATTGCCCTGTGCTTCCTCTGTTATGTGTAGTCTCTATATCATCAGCACCATCTATTGGCCACAATACATTATTTTTTTCTTGATTAAGGTATTTGTGAAAAGAAAAATGCATTATGGCCACTGGGCAGCACTGGCAATATAGGAATCGCACATAACAGAGGAAGTGCAGCAATTTTCACCCTGATTGTGCGAAAGTTTTATATTTATATACATGGACTCCATGAGTGAGCATTGCAGTAATTTTTTTTTTGCTTTTAGCTTAGAGAGGAGCTTTGTACAGCACAGTGCTTGGAAATAGCACAGCAGAAGTGGTTTGCTTTCAGGCTGTCTGTCTCTAATTGAAACTCTATACAGATTTGTTCTCTCAACTTAAGGGAAACAAAAAGTTACTGTTCTCACTAATAGGAGGTATCTATATAATGACGGTTGAGTGGATGTGAGAAACGTGTGCCCAATCAAAGCAAACAGTGCCACACTTCCTCTAATATGCATAATTCCTATATCGTCAGTGCCACCCAGTGGCCACAATTGGACTAGCATACAGGTTTTTCTTTTTTCTTTTAGGTAGCAGAAGAGCTCTGTACAGCACAGTGCTTGTCAATAGCACAGCAGAAACTGTTTGCTTTTAGTCGATCTGTCTCTAATTGATACTCTCTACAGAGCTCTTTTCTCATCTATATTAACCACCTAAGGACCGCCCCACATACATATACTGACTGATTGGACACAGCAGGAGCCAATCAGCGATTGGCAGGTTTCCGGCAGAATTGGGTCCCCCGGAATCCCAGCGTTCATTCCGAGGGAGGCAGAACGGCGATCAAGTAGACAAGGCAGATCACCATTCTGCTTGTAAGGAAGACAGAGATCTTGTGTTTCTGCTAAGCAGGTACACAGATCTCTGTCTTTCTACGGTTAAACCATCCCCCACACAGTTAGAAAGCACTCCCTAGGGACACATTTAACCCTTTGATCACCCCCTGATGTTAACCCCTTCCCTGCTATAGTCAATAGTACAGTGACAGTGCATTTTTTTTAGCACTGATCAGTGTATTGGTGTCACTGGTCCCCAAAAAGTGTCACTTAGTGTCAGATCTGTCCGCCGCAATGTCGCAGTCCCAGTAAAAATCGCTGATCACCGCCATTACTAGTAAAATAAAATAAAAAGTCCATAAATCTATCCCAGATTTTTTACCAAAAACATGCAGCAGAATACATATTGGCCTAAATTGATGAAGAAATTTGATTTTTTTTTTTCAAAATTGCCGGTCTTATTTCGTTTATAGCCATAGATAGTTTGTTGTTTTATAAAAATAAAAACCGCAGAGGTGATCAAATGCCACCAAAAGAAAGCTCTATTTGTGGGGAAAAAAGGATATCAATTTATTTGGATACAGAGTCACACGACCACCCAATTGTCAGTTAAAGTAACGCAGTGCCGTATCTCAAAAAATGGTCTGGTCATGAAGGGAGTAAAACTTTCTGGAGCTGAAGTGGTGAAAAAAATAATAAAAAGGTACTGCTTTGCACACTCATAGGGGGGCCTGTGTGTAAAAATATTCATTGAGAGGATGTGACAAACATTCAATCAGGGCTAAAATTGCTGCAGTCCCCCTATTATGTGTTATTCCTATATTGTCAGCGCCACCTAGTGGCCATAATTGGCCTAGCACATCAGTATTTTTTTTTCCTTTTAGGTAAGAGAAGAGCTCTGTACAGCACAGTGATTGGCAATAGTACAACACAAGCTGCTTGCTTTTAGACTATCTGTCTCTAATTGATACTCTGTGTAGAGCTCTCTCTCTCTCTCTTCTAAAGAAAAAGAAAAATAAAGTTATTGCTGTGCTCACTCATAGGGGGCCTATGTATGCAAATATTCATTAAGAGGATGCAACAAAAATTCAATTAAGGGAGAATTGCCACATTTGCTCTAAGATGTGTGATTCCTATGTCATCAGCGCTATCTATTGGCTATAATGCACTTTTTTTTCTTTTTTTTTTTCAGGAATACACCCAATCACAAAAAAAGTATAGAAATCACACATAATAGAGGAAATAAGCCAAATTTTCCCAGATTGTGCGCAAGTTTGTCACATATGCTCAATTCACATACATAGACCCCATGAGTGAGCACAACAGTAATGTTTTTGTTTTTCCTTTTAGTTGAGAGAAAAGCTCTATATAGCACAGTGCTTGGCAATAGCACAGCAGAAGTTGTTTGCTTTTAGACTGTCTCTAATTGAAAGCCAATAGATGGCGCTGACTATATAGGAATCACACATAATAGAGGTGTAATGTAGCCAGTAGATGGCGCTGACTATATAGGAATCACACATAATAGAGGTGTAATAAAGCAAATAAATGACGCTAAATGTATAGGAATCACACATAATAGAGGTGTAATAAAGCCAATAGATGGCGCTGACTGTATAGAAATCACACATAATAGAGGTGTAATATGGCCAGTAGATGGTGCTGACTATATAGAAATCACACATAATAGAGGTGTAATATGGCCAGTAGATGGTGCTGACTATATAGGAATCACACATAATAGAGGTGTAATAAAGCCAATAGATGGCGCTGACTATATAGGAATCACACATAATAGAGGTGTAATATGGGCAGTAGATGGCGCTGACTATATAGGAATCACACATAATAGAGGTGTAATGTGGCCAATAGATGGCGCTGACTATATAGGAATCACAAATAATAGAGGTGTAATGTGGAGGTATAATGTGGCCAGTAGATGGCGCTGACTGTATAGAAATCACACATAATAGAGGTGTAATGTGGCCAATAGATGGTGCTGACTATTTAGAAATCACACATAATAGAGGTGTAATAAGCCAATAGATGACGCTAAATGTATAGGAATCACACATAATAGAAGTGTAATATGGCCAGTAGATGGCGCTGACTATATAGGAATCACACATAATAGAGGTGTAATGTGGCCAATAGATGGCACTGACTGTATAGAAATCACACATAATAGAGGTGTAATATGGCCAGTAGATGGCGCTGACTATATAGGAATCACACATAATAGAGGTGTAATGTGGCCAGTAGATGGCGCTGACTGTATAGAAATCACACATAATAGAGGTGTAATGTGGCCAATAGATGGCACTGACTGTATAGAAATCACACATAATAGAGGTGTAATATGGCCAGTAGATGGCACTGACTGTATAGAAATCACACATAATAGAGGTGTAATATGGCCAGTAGATGGCACTGACTGTATAGAAATCACACATAATAGAGGTGTAATATGGCCAGTAGATGGCGCTGACTATATAGGAATCACACATAATAGAGGTGTAATATGGCCAGTAGATGGCGCTGACTATATAGGAATCACACATAATAGAGGTGTAATATGACCAGTAGATGGCGCTGACTATATAGGAATCACACATAATAGAGGTGTAATGTGGCCGCGTGCCCCGCCCCCCTCTGACGCTACAGGAAAGTCATAGGGATGTGCCCGTGCATCAGAAGGGGGCAGGGTCACCCGGCAACATCATTGCGTGGCCCCTCCCTCAGTTATAAAAGAGCTGTCACCTGAGAGCGGCCGGTCATTAAGGCAGGTGCCTCCCATGGAGGCAGATCGTAGGCGACGTGTGGCTTTTTTTTTTTTTCATTTTCGGTCCGTCGGAGCGTGAGAAGAAGAAGATTCCATGGGACAGTTTTATTATTATATTTTCTTAATAAAGGACTTGTCCCAAGGCGTGTATTGTGTTTTTTTTTTACCATTTTCACACATTTTTTGTGAAATGGTAGGGGTACATTTGTACTCCGTTACCATTTCACACAGGGGGGCGGGATCATAATAATGAATGAATGAATGAGTGACTTGTATAGCGCTACCTATGCAAACCAAATCGCCTCAGGGCGCTTGCCGCCGGTTGCCATCTGCGGTATAGCGCGGTCCTTTACCCCACAGGGTCCCGACGCGCTTACAAACACATACACATACATGTATTTTGGCCAATTTTTTTAGACAGGGTCTAATTAACCTACCAGCATGTCTTTGAAGTGTGGGAGGAAACTGGAGTACCTGGAGGAAACCGACGCAGGCACAGGGAGAACACGCAAACTTCAGGCAGATGGTGTCGTGGTCGGGATTTGAATCAGCAACCCTATTGTTGCTAGGTGAAAGTGCTAACCACTACACCACTGTGCTGTAATGTAGCCAATAGATGGCGCTGACTATGGACTGAGTGGATGTGACAAACTTTTGCACAATCAGGGCAAAAATTGGCTTATTTTTCTTTATTATGTGTGATTACTATATAGTCAGCGCCATCTACTGGCCACATTACACCTCTATGATGTGTGATTCCTTTAGACCCCTTTCACACTGGGGCGTTTTTCAGGCGTTTTTCAGGTGCTTTAGCGTTAAAAAATGCACCAGTAATGCACCTGAAAGAAGCCTCATCTGCAATCCCAATGTGAAAGCCTGAGCCCTTTCAGACTGCCAGCGCCCGAAAAACTCTGGTAAAGCTCCGCTTAAGACCCCTTTCACACTGGGGTGCTTTTCGGGCATTTTTCGGGCGCTGCCAGTGTGAAAGGGCTTGGTCCTTCGGCGCACCCAGCCCGGTGGCAAAAACACGAAAGCGCTGCAAAGAAGCTGCTTGCAGGACTTTCTTTGACGCCCTGCCAGCGCAGCGCCCCGGTGAGAAAGTACTCAGGCTTTCACATTGGGATTGCAGATGAGGCTTCTTTCAGGCGCTTTTTTTAACGCTAAAGCGCCTGAAAAACGCCCCAGTGTGAAAGGGGTCTAAAGGAATCACACATCATAGAGGTGTAATGTGGCCAGTAGATGGCGCTGACTATATAGGAATCACACATCATAGAGGTGTAATGTGGCCAGTAGATGGCACTGACTGTATAGGAAACACACATAATAAAGAAAAATAAGCCAATTTTTGCCCTGATTGTGCAAGTTTGTCACATCCACTCAGTGGACATTTTTTTATACATACAGTGCCTTGCAAAAGTATTCACACCCTTGGCTTTTTACCTATTTTGTTACTTTACAGCCTTTAGTTTAATGTTTTTTTTTTAATCAGAATTAAATGTGATGGATCAGAACACAATAGTCTAAGTTGGGGAAGTAAAATTAGAAAAATATATACATAAAACTATTTGTCAGAAATAAAAAAACTGATAATTGACATGTGTGTATGTATTCACCCCCTTTGTTATGAAGCCCATAAAAAGCTCTGGTGCGACCAATTACCTTCAGAAGTCACATAATTAGTGAAATGATGTCCACCTGTGTGCAATCTAAGTGTCACATGATCTGTCATTACACATACACACCTTTTTGAAAGGCCCCAGAGGCTGCAACACCTAAGCAAGAGGCACCACTAACCAAACACTGCCATGAAGACCAAGGAACTCTCCAAACAAGTAATGGAACAATTTTGTTGAGAAGTACAAGTCAGGGTTAGGTTATAAAAAAATATCCAAATCTTTGATGATCCCTAGGAGCACCATCAAATCTATCATAACCAAATGGAAAGAACATGGCACAACAGAAAACCTGCCAAGAGACGGCCGCACACCAAAACTCACAGACCGGGCAAGGAGGGCATTAATCAGAGAGGCAGCACAGAGACCTAAGGTAACCCTGGAGGAGCTGCAGAGTTCCACAGCAGAGACTGGAGTATCTGTACATAGGACCATAATAAGCCGTACGCTCCATAGAGTTGGGCTTTATGGCAGAGTGGCCAGAAGAAAGCCATTACTTTCAGCAAAAAATAAAATGGCACGTTTTGAGTTTGTGAAAAGGCATGTGGGAGACTCCCAAAATGTATGGAGGAAAGTGCTCTGGTCTGATGAGACTAAAATTTAACTTTTTGGCCATCAAAGAAAACTCTATGTCTGGCGCAAACACATCACATCACATCACCCAAAGAACACCATCCCCACAGTGAAACATGGTGGTGGCAGCATCATGCTGTGGGGATGTTTTCCAGCAGTCGGGACTGGGAAACTGGTCAGAGTTGAGGGAAAGATGGATGGTGATAAATACAGGGATATTCTTGAGCAAAACCTGTACTACTCTGTGTGTGATTTGAGGCTAGGACGGAGGTTCACCTTCCAGCAGGACAATGACCCCAAACACACTGCTAAAGCAACACTTGAGCGGTTTAGGGGGAAATATGTAAATGTGTTGGAATGGCCTAGTCAAAGCCCAGACCTCAATCCAATAGAAAATCTGTGGTCAGACTTAAAGATTGCTGTCCACAGACTGGCAAAGCTGTTCCAAACCTGTTTACAAACGGGTTCTCTAGCTCCCTCCACGAAAAAAGCCCATATTATTCTTATCCCCAAGCCCAATAAGGACCCTAAGTTGTGCGCCACCTACAGGCCAATTGCACTCCTTGATTGCGATCTAAAGATACTTACTAAATTAATGGCCACTAGGCTAAATAATGTTATAAAATCCCTTGTTGACTCTGATCAAATGGGCTTTATGCCCAGTAGGTCCATGGACATCAATATACGCAGATTATTTGCTAATATCCATGCCCCACACACCAACCAGGTTACTAGAACTATTGCCATCCTGGATATGGAAAATGCATTTGATACAGTGGAGTGGGTGTATCTTTGGGAGGTGCTGCGAAGAATGGGATTCCCATTTGATTGGTTATACACCGCCCCCTTGGCACGCATTAGGCTAAAGGGATCTTTGTCTGCTCCGTTCCCTCTGCAGAGGGGCACCAGACAGGGATGCCCTCTCTCCCCGGCCCTCTTCGCCCTGGCCATGGAGCCCATTGCTGAGGCTCTCAGGAGCTCGGCTGAGGTCTGTGGTCTCCGGGTGGGATGGTCAGAGGAGAGAGTGGCTCTCTACGCAGATGATCTTCTGCTTTTTTTAAATGATGCTGGGGCCTCTCTGCAGGGCGCCCTCAAAATCATGGATACTTTCTCCACCTTCACGGGTCTGAGAGTGAATTGGCACAAATCCCAGCTCTTCCCAGTGGATGAGGAGGCTAGATCCTCTTCACCCCCCTCTCTCCCGCTACAATGGGTTGACCATTTTACCTATTTGGGTATAGTCATCTCAAAACAGATTTTTGCTTTTTTTGATTTTTGATTTTTGTAAATTCACGTACATTTTAGAAACTCCCCACAATGGTTGACCAAGACCTTTTTTTACCTATTTGGGTATAGTCATCTCAAAACAGAGTGGGGATTTTTTGCAGCTCAATCTTGACCCTGTATTGACTGGAGTAAGGACCAAACTGGAGGCATGGAGTAACCTACGCCTTTCCCTCATTGGACGCATCAATCTGCTAAAAATGAAAGTCCTACCTAAATTCACGTACATTTTAGAAACTCCCCACAATGGTTGACCAAGACATTCTTCAATTCCATTAAACAACTTTTCACCTCCTTCATTTGGGGGCCCAAACCGCCTAGATTCAAATATAGCACTCTGACCAGACCTGTGGATAATGGGGGGTTGCCTCTTCCTGACTGTCACAAGTATTACTTGGGCCACCCGGCTTGTGACCGCCCATTGGTGGTTACAGTCGGACTTGACCAACTCTGCAACGGTGCTGGAGGCGGCTATAGTTGGGTCTCTGGAGGCCTTGCAGGGGCTGCTGTTCAGGGGAACTAAAACCCCACATCATCTTATTCCTTCAATGCGTACCACCATACAAGCATGGAAGGTGAGCGAAGCTCTGAAGGCGCCCCAACCAAACTCCTGCTCTCCTCACACCCAACTATGGCTGAACCCTAACCTTTTGCAGTTCAACACTATCCCAGATCTGCAGGCCTGGGCTAAATATAGAATAGTGAAACTGGAACACATCATCACAAACAAGGAGCTGTCCCCTTTTCACATTTTACAAACCAAATTCAATGTACCTGCACATGCACATTTTCGGTATCTACAAGTTGCTCATGCTTATAGGTGCCAGTTCCTAGGCCAACCAGTTGAGTTATCATACTCAGAGCTTGAATCTACCCTCCGGGTGAGGGACTTGAAGAAACCCACATCCCAGCTTTATGGGTCCCTGCTCGTTGCTGCCGATACCGGGTTGTCCTCCCTCTGCAGGAAATGGGTGGGGGACATCCCGGAACTGGATGATGATGACTGGAGGGAGATTTGGGACTTTCCCTTCTCTCCTCTGGTCTCAGCAAGAGATATACTGGTCCAATAGAGAATTTTACACAGGGCTCACTATACACCCCACAGGCTCCATAGGATGTCGGCAGCATATTCTCCGTTGTGTTGGCGTTGCTCACACCAACCCAGAGATTTTTTGCACATTTTTTGGAGCTGCCCAGCAATTAAACATTACTGGCAAGAGGTCATTCAGGTAATTGCAAAGGTAACCAAGACCAGTGTTCCCTATGATCCTAAATACTGTCTGCTTGGGTTGGTTGAACAAATGTCAGTGATTAGAGCGAGAAAAGTACTTATATCCCTACTACTGTATTACGCTTGGAAAGCCATCACGATGACCTGGAAACAATCACCCCCCCGTTAGATTTTGGAAAAGTCTGATAAACAGTGTTAATTTCGTCAACGAAAACGTTTTCGTCATAATTTTCGTCAGAGGCTTTTTTACAGTGAGGAAAACTAAACTAAAAGTACAGCACATGATGAAAATAGAATCCGTTTTCGTTAAGTAACGAAAACGGGACGTTAATGGCAAGGAGGGACGTTTACCCTCATTAATTTACTGTATTTACTGTATCTATCGGCGTATAACACAGTAGGGGGCGGGGATCGGGTGGTCCGCCCCTAGGTACCACACATTGAGGGTGGTCAAGCCAGCCGCCACGCCTCTCCTAGCCCTTGGACAGCACTGCCAGCAAAGTCTATCATTAGGGAAAAATCATTGCCAGCCCCTTCTCCTATACTGCTCCTCCACCTGTGTCACTCATTGTAAGCTGAAGCTTCTAACCTCAATAGCTTTGTTCTTGTTGGCCGCTCTCCTCCTCCTGCTCCTCCTCCTCCGAGTGTTGCTTTAGATTGGAGGAGGAGAGCGGTCACATGACCACCCATGAATCTTCAGAGGAGAGCAGCCATGTGACCGCCAGGTCCATGCAAAAACGAAGCTATTAGATAAATTTAGAGACTTTGATTTACAATGATAGTGACACAGGAGGACCTGTGTATGAGAAAAGGCTGGCAGTGATTTACTCTTAACTGTACACTGGCAGTGCTGTCCCAGGAGACTGCGAGTCTCCTGGGAATGCAGGGGGGGGCTGACTGTGTATTGTGGGGGGCTTTCTATTGTGCAAAGGGTGGGGGCTGTGCTGTGTACTGTGGGGGGCTTTGTATTGTGCAGAGGATGGGGGCTGTGCTGTGTACTGTGGGGGGCTTTGTATTGTGCAAAGGGTAGGGGCTGTGCTGTGTACTGTGGGGGGCTTTGTATTGTGCAGAGGGTGGGGGCTGTGTTGTGTACTGTGGGGGGGGCTTTGTATTGTGCAGAGGGTGGGGGGCTGTGTACTGTGCACATTCAATTTTAGTTGACTAAAATGATTATATTAGACTAAAATGTCCTGGAGATTTTAGTCAACTAAAATACGATGACTAAAATGGAACTAAAGACTAAAACTAAAACACTTTCAGAAGACTAAAATGGGACTAAAACTAAAATGCCGTTTTAGTTCTAAGACTAAGACTAAAACTAAATCGAAACTTGCTGACAAAATTAACACTGTGATAAATGCCAGTTTATCCTCATACAAGGCCACCTACTCGAATAGGGGTTGCCCACAAAAATCTGATAAAGTGTGGACATGTTGGCTAGAAGATACCACCACAGCAAGTGAAGAAGTATGCAAGACCTAGATTGGTAATATATTTAAAAGTCAATTGAGCCCAGATATTCTTGTTTTGAAGTATCCTGATAACACCAGTTTGAGCACAGATTTTCTGAGAATCTATCCTGAGGTTGAGGAGGAATTGCATAAGTCAGAATGATTTTGTGCAAGAAGCCTCCATACTCAAGGATAGATTCTCAGAAAAAGGCTATGATGTTGGAAGAAGCCTTCAAATTTGCACTGGAGAAAAACAGAGATGATTTATTAATTCCCAAATCTAGGAGTCATGATGATGGTTTCAATTTTTCATTTGAGTTACCACCTACTTAAATCAACACTATGAAATGAAAAAAATATCATGCAGAGGCATTGGAGGGTTCTGCAGGGTGATAGAGTTTTAGGAACAAATCTACCCGATAAACCATGGGTGGTGTATAGAGGAATTCCTCCGCTAAAATTACAGGTAGCCCCTAATGTTGTGGATCTTCCTAATTAGTTGTCTTTTTTTCAGAACATGAGAGGCTTCTTCCCTTGTAGGAAATGTCCAATTTGCAAATTAAATGCTAACAAGAGTAGGAGGACGGAGTCATTCCAGTCTACCTCGACCCAATCGACCCAAGAAACATTTGCTATCAAACCGTTTATTACGTTCTCGACCAAGAATGTCGTATACATCGTTCGGTGCCCCTGTGGGCTTCGATACATAGGGCGCACAATACGTATGTTGCAGACAAGACTGGGTGAGCATGTAGCATAAACATAAAGAGGGGTTTCCCCAAGCACAGTCTTTCCAAACATTATGCTTTGAAGCATGATTGTAATCCTGAAGGCACCATCTTTCTGGGAATTGATAAGTTTTCCGGCCATTGGAGGGGAAGTAATATGATCAGGGAGGTCTCCATATTGGAAACAAGATGGATTTATCAGGCTCAAACGTTCACTCCCTTTGCAATGAATATTGAATGGGACATTAATTCCTTTATTAATAATGGCTGAGATACAATTACTGTATATACTCGAGTATAAGCTGAGTTTTTCAACACATTTTTTTGTGCTGAAAATGCCCCCCTCGGCTTATACTCGAGTCAATCGCTTTTCTGCACCAGAGAATGATATTTTCCAAACCGACTTTGGGGCCCGGTATCTCGGGGCCACTTGGTGCTAGGAACCCCAAATTTGGTGTACAAACCCAGTGAAACTAGCACTACAACATATCCAAAAGTTTCTAGCACCAAGTGGCCCCGAGATATGGGGCCCCCAAGTCGGTTCAGAAAATGTCATTCTCTGCAGCAAAAAAGTGCTTGACATTTTCTGAACAGAATTTGGGGCCCCGTATCTCAGGGCAACTTGGTGCTAAGAACCCTAGCTTTGGATATGTTGTAGTGCTAGTTCCACTGGGTTTGCACACCAAATTTGGGGTTCCTAACACCAAGTGGCCCCAAGATACAGGACCCCAAATCCGGTCAACTGTGTCCATCTGCAGCAATGTCATTTTGGGACCCTTTGGGTCCAGAGACCCCAAATTTTGGCTACAGCTAGGGGGCATCTAGGAACCCTTATCTACTGAGTTTGAAGTTTGAGGGACCTATGGCTGCAAATGGGCACAGTGAGGCATGGAAATGGGCACAGTGAGGCTGCAAATGGGCATTGTTGACCCTCTTTTCCACTTACAGTAGCTGCACATTTCTCACCCTAGGCTTATACTCAAGTCAATAAGTTTTCCCAGTTTTTTGTGGTAAAATGAGGTGCTTCGGCTTACATTCGGGTCGGCTTATACTCCAGTATATACGGTATGTATTTTTTTATTAATTTTTTTCTGTTAAACATTTAGCTTTGTATGCTTTTAGAGGGGGTTATTATTTGTTTTTGTTTTTTCCTTGTGTTGTTATATGTGTTTATTTTTTATTCTATTCTATTCTATTTTTTTTTTAGATTGCTAAGTACGAATTTCAGTGTATCCCTTTTTGGTGTAATATTGTTTGTTAACCACAAGATGTCGCCACTTCCCAAGTTCATCCAATCCTGGGAAGTGGATCAGTGTAATCTTGGTGAAGCGGACCAATTTGTGCAGGAGGATCATTGGTGTTATTACCTAATTTATCCATCGCTTATAATCCTTCTATTGACATAACCCGTGTACACACGGCCGGACTTTTCGACCGAACTGGTCCGACGGAGCGCATCCGTCGGACAATTCGATCGTGTGTGGGCTTCATCTGACCTTTTCTGTCTAAAAATCTCTCGGACTTTAGAAATATAACATGTTTCAAATCTTTCCAACAGACTGAAGTCCGATCAAAAAATCAGTTCGTCTGTATGCTAGTTCGATGGACAAAAAAGGACGCAAGGGAAGCTATTGGCTACTAGCTATGAATTACCTTATTCTAGTCCGGTCGTACGATCGGACTTTGGTGTGATCATGTGTAGACAAGTCCGTTTCGTTGGAACGCCATCGGAACTCCGTCGACAAGTCCTTCAGATTTCAGTCCGACGAAAAGTCCACTCGTGTGTACACGGCATAAGAGTCAGTATTATTGGGTGCTGGTGGCGGCTGTTCTATCCATTATTTCTTGATTCATCATGTGGTGGACTTTTGATTGGATCGTTATTCAACAGCTTATCATTGACAAACTTTATTTTAAATTAGCGCTACACCTTTTTACTTATTGATTTTCATTGTACCCAGCAATATAGTGTTAGCTGCTATCTTACTATTATTATTTTAAGCTCAACAGATTTGTATGTTCTATCTGCTTATATGTTTTGCAAAGTTTTGTATAATCGTTTATGAATAAAGCAAATGAATATTACGCTACCACTGGAGAATGGTGCAAAGTGCAGTAAGTGCAAAGTGCTGCAGAACAACCAATCAGAATTTGTTTTGTACTGATCTAGCTGAATTGCATTTGGTCAAAGTGAATAAATGTCATTTACATTCTGCTTCTCACGCTGTTTATTTGATACATTTATGTTTTAGTATAGAATTTGTGGTTAAACAAAAATAAAAAATATTACCAAAAAAATGTGAGGATGTGTTTCCTTAAAAAAAAATGGGGTGAATATCTATCTTACAGCCTGAAAAAATGTATGTTTAAAGCTCAAACACAAAAACGAATGACGGCTACAGCATGGCTGGCTAGTTCTGGGATGCCATCCCAGATTGAGGTAAAGAGCCAATCAACGGCTCTTTACCCCTTGACATGCTGACAGCGTGAGGATCAGAGGAGAGAGACAATAACTGGCTTCTTTAAAAGGGGCATGTATCCTGATTATCAGTGCAGTCCCAAGAGTGCCCACCAGTGCTGGCAATCTGTGCCCACAAGTGCTGCCAATCAGTGCCCATAAGTGCTGCCAATCAGTTCCCATCAGTGCTGCCTAACAGTTCCCACCACTGCCGCCTATCAGTGCCCGTCAGTGCCGCCCATCAGTGCCGCCTATCAGTACTGCCTCATGAGATCCTCGTCAGTTCAGCCTATCAGTGCCACCTATCAGTGCCCATCAGTGCTGTCTCATCAGTGCCCATCAGTGCTGCCTCATTAGTACCCATCAGTGCAGTCTCATCAGCGCCCATCATTGAAGGAGAAAAATTACCTGTTTGCAAAATTTAATAACAAACAATGGCATTTTTTTTTTCGTTCTTTGTTCGTTTATTTAGCAAAAAATAAAAAACCCAGTGGTGATAAAATGCCACCAAAAGAAAAAAAATGGGAAAAAATGATAAACATTTTGTTTGGGTACAGTGTTGCATGACCGCGTGATTGTCATTCAAAGAGTGACAGTGCTGGAAGCTGAAAATTGGCCTGGGCAGGAAGGGGGTAAAAGTGCCCAGTAGGCAAGTGGTTAAATGTATTTCTCAATATAAATACCCTTTTTGTGCACCAAATATCTTTGCAGACATTACCTTGTAAAAATTGCAGTAGCATTATCACTGTGCTATACATCAGACGCCCCTGGCAACGTCTTATGATGACGAAATGCATAGGGTGGAGCATTGGCGTGTGACGTCACCACATGTCGGAGTGGAGTGTGGCCATCTTACTGGTTTGAAACATTGACATACTACACTGATACCACGCAGTTTTTATGCCTGATTCATGGGAGTGTAATTTTTTATTAAATAAATCGAGTTGACAAATTTCCTACACTATGAGAGGGCTTTGCTTCTTCCATTGATTGATGTCATTTGAAGATCCATTGCCTGGTATCATTCGGCTGTTTTGATGCAGAGAAACCCAGAGTTGATGGCGCATGCTGGTGGACCGGGTACTCTGTGAATTGTTACCTTCTTTGGAGTATAACTGCGTGTTTTGACCACTTTAGGTGGTCAAAACCATCTGGTAAGAGGCTGTGTGTGCTTCTTCGAGTGGTGGAGGATCTCTTCCCTGGCTACACCTATAATTCATACTACTCACCAGTCACCACAGATCTGGAAGAAATACACAAAGCAAACCATGATTCAAGAAAAATACACATGCCTATTTTATTTAGACCATATCTACTTCTTCTGGACATCAGCTTTAATTATATATATTTTTTTAATGTTGTAATTGTATCTGACAATTACAGCAGAAAACAGATGACAGGGCAGATCTCAGCGAAGCCTAAAGATGGCAGTCATTTTTTTTGCAGGCTCAAGGCTTTTAATTGTTTCATTGAAGCCTTGGTTTGGCATATTATCAATATGTGATAGCTGTCGTGGTGATCATATGACCAGAAGAGAACAGCAGCCACCCTGCACAGGGAGGGAGCGCAGGCACCTGGAATAGGCATATAGTGTCTAAATCCATTCACGCCACATCAAGGCTTGGTTGAAAAAAGTTAAAGGTCTGAGCCTGCAAATAAATGACTGCCACCTTCAGGCTCCAGTGAGATCTGCACTGTCACCTGTTTCATGTTGTAATTGTTAGATACAATTACAACATTAAAATAATATAATTAACACCTTCCTGCCCAGCCTATAGTAAAATGATGGCTGGGCGGTGGGTTAATTGTTTTGACTGGACATCATATGACGTCCTTCAGAACAAGCAGCAAGTGCGCACCAAGCGGTGGTGCAGTGTGTGTCGCTCAGACACACCGCATCTCTGATCACAGTAAAGAGACTATGACGTAGAAAAAACACCTGGTACCAAAGGTACGGTGAGGAACCCCTTTAGGGTCGTTAATAGACAGATCAAGCCAGTAGTATAAAAGTATAAATTTTATTACACAATGTCAATAGTATACATATACAAACAATACATACAGTGCATAAAAACCATATTTGATACCCTGATTGATACAGTTGTATAGAAAAAAAATCACCATCCTGGTGCAAAGGACTGGCGGCGATCAATACAGTGTAAATAACACCTTACAAGTTACGGACTCAAAGTCCTTCTTCAGAGGTTTTATGTTATTGACTCAAATGGGTATAAGGTTTCTACAAAGAACACCTTACATGTTACGGAACTCAAAGTCCTTCTTCAGAGGCTTTATGTTATTGACTCAAATGGGTATAAGGTTTCTACAAAGAACACCTTACATGTTACAGAACTCAAAGTCCTTCTTCAGAGGCTTTATGTTATTGACTCAAATGGGTACAAAGTTTCTACAAAGAACACCTTACATGTTACGGAACTCAAAGTCCTTCTTCAGAGGCTTTATGTTATTGACTCAAATGGGTATAAGGTTTCTACAAAGAGAAAGGGAGTATGTAAATATAAATTCATCTTAATACAAGGTAATCATTTTAATAACTGTTCAGCTAGATAGCAAACCATGCAGCACATAATGAAGACATGTAATGTGATACATGAATTAGTTTACTTACATGGCAAACCATTCACATAAGACAAATGTCTGCAGGAGTTGGCTAGGTCAGAAAACTCATTGGTCAGTGAGATGCACACCATCCAAAACCACCCAACAACTGAGTCATATAAGGACCTGGGATTTGCTTCACTGTGAGGATTCAAGTATGGTGGGGCACAAGGTAGACACCCGCCAAAAAACTGGAACCAATGCTGTTGCAAAATGATACAAAAAAATTGTGTAAATATATCTGTATCAAAGTGAAATTGTTGGAAAAGTATATCCGACTATCAAATCAGGCTACAACAGTCCTATGCCCTGTCAACTCATAGAGTGAATATGTGCAGGACAAAGAGTGCCAAAATTTTTACGTCGGCAAGACCAAGTTAGGGTTTTGGCGTTGTATCTACTGACATAGAGTGAGTATCCTGAAACAAGACTTGGCCTTGCCCTTAGTGAGGCATAGTGCTGCCATACATGGTGACAGATGTCCAGAAATTAAATTTTTGGCACTTGACCATATCGGCCCTACCTCTCAGGGAGGTGATTACAACAAATTATTGTTGCAGACCGAACTCAGATGGATTTTCCATCTAAAGACTCCAGGACTTAATTAGGCCTTTAATTTTAGGCCATATCTTCCAGGATTTGAATCTGGAGTATGTGAACTGGACATGTAAAGCAATCCGTTAATTCCCATCTTTTGGTATATGTCTTTTAATTGCAATTTAAAACTGGTATGGAGGGGTTTTGTTCATACCCGTTTGTACTTGCAAGTAGCTGTTAATAAGATCCTTCAGCAGTAGTAAATGACGGGTGTTTTGATGTTTTGCAATAACCAAATATGTATGAAAGCATTTGTTTATTACTATAATGATACATACTGTCAGGGGCGTTGCTAGGTCTGCAAAAGATCTGGGGCTAGAGCCCATAGCAGCGGTCACCAACCTTTTTGCATGCCCGTGGGGGGGGGGGATACCAGTGGTAAGCAATTTGTCACGGGCGATGGCTGGTGTTGGCGCTTCAATCATCATCAAAAAACAGACAGTGCAGCGCTAATAAATGAAAATAAAGTACAGGGTAGAACACAATACAATCCACCACAGTGTGTAGATAGAACAGTCCATAAAATCAGGTCCAAATAAATCTTCAAGATGCAGACAAGACATGCAGTCTTTTCTACCTTGAAGATTTATTTGGACCTGATTTTATGGACTGTTCTATCTACACACTGTGGTGGATTGTATTGTGTTCTACCCTGTATTTTATTTTCATTTATTAGCGCTGCACTGTCTGTTTTTTGATGTTTGTTGAGGGATTTGAATTTTGACCCTAGTGTTCAGCTGCTGCTCTTGTTGTACACCACTTCGCGCTGATTCATTTTTATTTTTTGCTTCAATCATCATGGCATAATGTTTGATATGGTGTCAGGGAGATTGAAATGCATTATTTATATTGTTACATTCTAATATATAATGAAGTGGTTTAAATCATCATACTGCAGAATTAGTGGGAGCCCTGGGCATGTCACTTGCCACATCTCCTGCCACCAGATGCAGCGTGTCACTTGCCACCGTCACCTGTCACCAGATGCAGCATGTTACTTATTAACATTAATTAAACAATTAATGGGGTGGGCGACTACATGGCAAATGAGGTTCAATGTAGAAAAATGTAAAATAATGCATTTTGGTGGCAAAAATATGAATGCAATCTATACACTGGGGGGAGAACCTCTGGGGGAATCTAGGATGGAAAAGGACCTGGGGGTCCTAGTAGATGTAAGGCTCAGCAATGGCAGGCAATGCCAAGCTGCTGCTAACAAAGCAAACAGAATATTGGCATTAAAAGGGGGATCAACTCCAGAGATAAAACGATAATTCTCCCGCTCTACAAAACTCTGGTCCGGCCGCACCTAGAGTATGCGGTCCAGTTCTGGGCACCAGTCCTCAGGAGGGATGTACTGGAAATGGAGCGAGTACAAAGAAGGGCAACAAAGCTAATAAAGGGTCTGGAGGATATTAGTTATGAGGAAAGGTTGCGAACACTGAACGTATTCTCTCTGGAGAAGAGACGCTTGAGAGGGGATATGATTTCAATTTACAAATACCGGACTGGTGACCCCTCAATAGGGATAAAACTTTTTCGCAGAAGAGAGTATACCAAGACTCGTGGCCACTCATTAAAATTAGAAGAAAAGAGGTTTAATCTTAAACTACGTAGAGGGTTCTTTACTGTAAGAGCGGCAAGGATGTGGAATTCCCTTCCACAGGCGGTGGTCTCAGCGGGGAGCATTGATAGCTTCAAGAAACTATTAGATAAGCACCTGAATGACCACTAGGGATGAGCTTCGTGTTCGAGTCGAACCCATGTTCGACTCGAACATCGGCTGTTCGACCGTCCGTCGAATTGCGAACGTTATGGGCCGTTCGCGCCAAATTCGTGTGGCGCGTCACGGCCCATAATTCACTGCGGCATCGCAGTGCATTGCTGGCTGATGATTGGCCAAGCATGCACTATGACCCGCATGCTTGGCCAATCACAGCGCCGTCAGTAGAGAGAGCTGTAATTGGCCAAAGCCAGGGTGGCTTTGGCCAATTATGGCTCAGGGGATTTAGTACACGCCCCACACTATATAAGGCCGCCTGCACGGCGGCCCTGTGTAGTGTGTTCCGGTGTGCTGATAGAGAGAGAGACAGACAGTGTCATTTGATTTGAGAGCTAGATTAGGCTAGATCTGTTCCTGCTATTTACATTTAGTGCAGTGCGTCCTGCTCACAGTGTTCAGCTAGATCCGTTCCTGCTATTTACATTTAGTGCAGTGCGTCCTGCTCACAGTGTTCAGCTAGATCTGTTCCTGCTATTTACATTTAGTGCAGTGCGTCCTGCTCACAGTGTTCAGCTAGATCCGTTCCTGCTATTTACATTTAGTGCAGTGCGTCCTGCTCACAGTGTTCAGCTAGATCCGTTCCTGCTATTTACATTTAGTGCAGTGCGTCCTGCTCACATTGTTCAGCTAGATCCGTTCCTGCTATTTACATTTAGTGCAGTCAGTGCGTCCTGCTCACAGTGTTCAGCTAGATCCGTTCCTGCTATTTACATTTAGTGCAGTCAGTGCGTCCTGCTCACAGTGTTCAGCTAGATCCGTTCCTGCTATTTACATTTAGTGCAGTGCGTCCTGCTCACAGTGTTCAGCTAGATCCGTTCCTGCTATTTACATTTAGTGCAGTGCGTCCTGCTCACAGTGTTCAGCTAGATCCGTTCCTGCTATTTACATTTAGTGCAGTGCGTCCTGCTCACAGTGTTCAGCTAGATCCGTTCCTGCTATTTACATTTAGTGCAGTCAGTGCGTCCTGCTCACAGTGTTCAGCTAGATCCGTTCCTGCTATTTACATTTAGTGCAGTCAGTGCGTCCTGCTCACAGTGTTCAGCTAGATCCGTTCCTGCTATTTACATTTAGTGCAGTGCGTCCTGCTCACAGTGTTCAGCTAGATCCGTTCCTGCTATTTACATTTAGTGCAGTGCGTCCTGCTCACAGTGTTCAGCTAGATCCGTTCCTGCTATTTACATTTAGTGCAGTGCGTCCTACTCACAGTGTTCAGCTAGATCCGTTCCTGCTATTTACATTTAGTGCAGTGCGTCCTGCTCACAGTGTTCAGCTAGATCCGTTCCTGCTATTTACATTTAGTGCAGTGCGTCCTGCTCACAGTGTTCAGCTAGATCCGTTCCTGCTATTTACATTTAGTGCAGTCAGTGCGTCCTGCTCACAGTGTTCAGCTAGATCCGTTCCTGCTATTTACATTTAGTGCAGTCAGTGCGTCCTGCTCACAGTGTTCAGCTAGATCCGTTCCTGCTATTTACATTTAGTGCAGTGCGTCCTGCTCACAGTGTTCAGCTAGATCTGTTCCTGCTATTTACATTTAGTGCAGTGCGTCCTGCTCACAGTGTTCAGCTAGATCCGTTCCTGCTATTTACATTTAGTGCAGTCAGTGCGTCCTGCTCACAGTGTTCAGCTAGATCCGTTCCTGCTATTTACATTTAGTGCAGTGCGTCCTGCTCACAGTGTTCAGCTAGATCCGTTCCTGTTATCTTCCTACTGACAGGCAGGCTTGTCTGGTTACAGTATATAAAGCTACCTGAAGAAAATTACAGGTGTTCTATCCCAGCTTAGTGCAGCTACAGGCCATTAGTATGTCTGGAAGGCCAAGAAGGAGAGGCAGACAGTCACAAGCCAATAAGAGAGGGCAAGCAGGCTCTGTGTCTAGTGCTGGTCGTGGAGACGGTGCATCCTCATCAGCACGTGGCCATGGGACACGCTTGGCCTTTTTTTCGGCAGCTGGCCGTGTTGAGCCGCAACATGCAGAAAACTTGGTCGAGTGGATGACCAAGCCGTCCTCATCCTCCTCATCCTCTCTCACCCATGCCCAGGGTGCTTTGTCTGGCAAAGCAGCGGCCTCTTCCCTCAGCTCAATGTCATCAGTGACTCCTTCCCTAGCTCCACCATGTCCTCATGAGGATTCCCTCGAACTGTTTGACCACAGTGTTGGGTACATGCTCCAGGAGGATGCCCAGCGTTTGGAAGGCTCTGATGATGATACTGAGCTCGATGAAGGCAGTAACATGAGCACGGACAGAGGGGGTGCCCAAGAAGGACAGCAATCTGGCAGTCATGCTCCCCCTGCTGCAGCATACTGCCAGGTTTGCTCCAGTGATGAGGAGGGAGGGGATGATGAGGTCACTGACTCAACGTGGGTGCCTGATAGGAGAGAGGAGGAGGAGGAGGAGGAGGAGGCGGCACATCACCAACGAGGCAGGATGCCCTCCAGGGGCCAGCCTAAGGGCAGCACATTGACTGCATCACACCCCAAAGCTCCACATGTGCAGGGCGCTGCAGTCTCTGCGCGTTATTCAAAAAGTTCTTTGGTGTGGGCCTTTTTTGAGACGAGTGCATCAGATCGCACCGCTGCTATTTGCAACATATGTCTCAAGCGTATCTCGCGTGGCCAAAACATCTCCCGCTTGGGTACCACATGCTTGACCAGACATATGTTGACCTGCCATGCAGTTCGTTGGCAAGCATATCTAAAAGACCCACACCAAAGAACAAAGAGGATCTCTCCTTGCTCCTCATCAGCTGAGATTTCCAACCCCACTAGACCTTCAGTCCTCTCTGAGACCTGCAGTGAGAGGAATGAAGGTGTAGAATTAGGTGTGTCACAGCCAAGTACTTGTGGGCAATCTGCTTTTGGTACACCGACGCCAGATTGTACCAGGCAAATTTCCCTGCCCCAGCTGCTGCACCGCCGAAAGAAGTTTGCTCCCAGCCATCCACATGCCCAGCGGTTGAATGCTAGCTTGGCAAAATTGCTAGCACTTCAACTGCTGCCTTTTCAGTTGGTAGACTCTGCCCCCTTCCGTGAGTTTGTGGAATGTGCGGTTCCTCAGTGGCAGGTACCCAAACGCCACTTTTTCTCACGGAAGGCGATTCCAGCTCTCTACCGGCATGTGGAAGGCAATGTCCATGCCTCGCTGGACAGGGCGGTCAGTGGTAAGGTGCATATTACCGCTGACTCATGGTCCAGCAGGCATGGACAGGGACGTAACTTAAGTTTCACGGCGCATTGGGTGACTCTGCTGGCAGCTGGGAAGGATGCAGGACAAGGTGCAGTAGTGTTGGAGGTTGTTCCGCCACCACGCCTCCAAAATGCTGATTGTGACACACCTCTCTCCTCCACCCCCTCCTCTTCTTCTTCCTCCATGGCCTCTTCCTCGGAACCAGCGGTGCTCCGTAGGCGTTCAAGGGGCTACGCAAGTACGCAGGCCAAAAGATGCCATGCGGTGCTTGAGCTGGTGTGCTTGGGGGACAGGAGCCACACTGGGGCAGAGGTTCTGTCAGCTCTGCAGGGGCAGGTTCAGAGGTGGTTGACGCCACGCCAACTTAAGGCAGGAATGGTGGTTTGCGACAATGGCACCAACCTCCTCTCTGCCCTCCGACAGGGACAACTGACCCATGTGCCCTGTTTGGCTCACGTCCTTAACTTGGTGGTGCAGCGGTTCTTGGGCAGGTACCCGGGCTTACAGGATGTCCTGAGGCAGGCCAGGAAAGTCTGTGTGCATTTCCGCCGGTCATATAATGCCAGTGCTCGGCTGACGGACCTCCAAAAGGAGTTTAACCTGCCCAAGAACCGCCTAATCTGTGACATGCCCACCAGGTGGAACTCGACATTGGCCATGCTGCAGCGGCTGCACACGCAGCAGAGGGCCATAAATGAGTACCTGTGCGACTATGGCACCAGGACAGGGTCAGGGGACCTTGGTTTTTTTTCCCCACGCCAGTGGGCCATGATCAGGGATGCATGCACTGTCCTGTCACCATTCGAGGAGGCCACGAGGATGGTGAGCACTGACAGTGCATGCATCAGTGACACTGTCCCCCTTGTCCACCTGTTGGAGCACACGCTGCATGGAATAATGGACAGGGCACTTGAGGCAGAACAGAGGCAGGAAGAGGAGGACTTCCTTAGCTCTCAAGGCCCCCTTTATCCAGACAGTGTTCCTGCGTGCCCGCCGATCACACAGGAAGAGGACGAGGAGGAGGAGGAGGAGGAGGAGGAAGATTGTGTCAGTATGGAGGTGGAGCCTGGCACTCAGCATCAGCAGTCTTTAAGGGATCAGTCCCAAGGAACACATGGACTTGTACGTGGCTGGGAGGAGGTGGCTGCGGACGTTGTTGTCCTTAGTGACCCAGAGGACTCCGGACCGAATGCCTCAGCAAACCTACGCTGCATGGCCTCCCTGATCCTGCAAAGCCTGCGTAAGGATCCTAGTATTCGTGGTATCAAGGAGAAGGACCAATACTGGCTGGCAACCCTCCTTGATCCACGTTACAAGGGTAAGGTTGCGGACCTTATCTTGCCATCGCAGAGGGAGCAGAGGATGAAACATCTTCGGGAGGCCTTGCAGAAAGGTCTGTGCAACGCGTTCCCAGAGACTGGGAGGTTACAAACTCCTGTTTCTGGACAACGTGTTGCTGAGGCTTCGGTCAGTCAAAGAAGGAGCGGTGGAGAAGGTGGCCGTCTGACCGATGCGTTCAGACAATTTTTTGGTCCGCAGCCCCAAGGTATGATCGGTTCCAGCAACCATCGCCAGCGTCTGTTTTACATGGTGCAGGAATACCTAGGGGCAAGATCAGACTTGGACACCTTTCCCACCGAAAATCCTCTGGGTTACTGGGTCTTGAGGATGGATCACTGGCCAGAGCTTGCACAGTATGCAATTGAGCTACTGGCCTGTCCTGCATCCAGCGTTCTTTCGGAACGCACATTCAGTGCTGCTGGAGGCGTGGTAACCGATCACAGGGTGCGTCTGTCCACTGACTCGGTCGATCGGCTGACCTTCATAAAAATGAATCAGTCTTGGATCACCACCAGCTACCAAGCACCTGATGCTGATGTAACTGAATAATTTTTTTCAGATCCCTTCAAAGACTGCCTATGCTGATGCTGAGTGACTATCCCTGAGTAATTATCCTCTTCCTCCTCAATCATCACGCTGATAGCTTGTAAGAACATTTTTGGTTCTGGGCGCCACCACCAGTGCCTAAGGCACAATTTTTCAGCCCCTGTATAACAGGGGCGTGTAATTACAATTTTTGATGTAATACTTTGCAGCAGGGCTCGTTCCTGCATTCCAACTAGAGTGTCTGTGAGGGGTTGCAGTGTTGTGGCACCAGCACCAGTGCCTAAGGCCCAATTTTTCTGCCCCTGTCTAACAGGGGCGTGTAATTACAATTTTTGATGCAATACTTTGCAGCAGGGCTCGTTCCTGCGTTCCAACTAGAGTGTCTGTGAGGGGTTGCAGTGTTGTGGCACCAGCACCAGTGCCTAAGGCCCAATTTTTCTGCCCCTGTCTAACAGGGGCGTGTAATTACAATTTTTGATGCAATACTTTGCAGCAGGGTTCGTTCCTGCGTTCCAACTAGAGTGTCTGTGAGGGGTTGCAGTGTTGTGGCACCAGCACCAGTGCCTAAGGCCCAATTTTTCTGCCCCTGTCTAACAGGGGCGTGTAATTACAATTTTTGATGCAATACTTTGCAGCAGGGCTCGTTCCTGCGTTCCAACTAGAGTGTCTGTGAGGGGTTGCAGTGTTGTGGCACCAGCACCAGTGCCTAAGGCCCAATTTTTCTGCCCCTGTCTAACAGGGGCGTGTAATTACAATTTTTGATGCAATACTTTGCAGCAGGGCTCGTTCCTGCGTTCCAACTAGAGTGTCTGTGAGGGGTTGCAGTGTTGTGGCACCAGCACCAGTGCCTAAGGCCCAATTTTTCTGCCCCTGTCTAACAGGGGCGTGTAATTACAATTTTTGATGCAATACTTTGCAGCAGGGCTCGTTCCTGCGTTCCAACTAGAGTGTCTGTGAGGGGTTGCAGTGTTGTGGCACCAGCACCAGTGCCTAAGGCCTAATTTTTCAGCTCCTGTTCAACAGGGGCATGTAATTACAATTCTTGATCTAATATTTCACAGCAGGGCCCTGTGAGGGCTTACAGTGTTTTGGCCACAGCAACACCTAAGGCCCTACTTGCAAACGGAAGGAGACAACAGGAAGTGAGATGAAATCTACCCCTAGGAAGGGAAATTCTCTCATGTAAGAGTTAATATGGGAAAACAATTTCTCCTTTCCACTGATGCTTTCCAATCCTTGTTCCACAAAAAAACCCAAATTTTCAAAAAACATTTTTCATTGGGACAAAAAAGTGAGGTGAAATCTTCTGAAGAGGAGGAAAGACGCAAAACAAATGTCACAGGTGTGATAACCCTTCCCTATGTTTTCCAAAAAGCTTAGAAAAGATTTTTTGGCTGGAGCTAAACACGTTAAAAATGTTCAAAATTACAAAGAGATTCTACTTAACAACAAACCTACAGTCCCTGTCTTGTTTGCACCGCCTGTATACTGCTGTTCAGAGTATATAGGGACCTTTCCTTATTTTAATTTGGGTGCGGGGTTCCCCTTAATATCCATACAAGACCCAAAGGGCCTGGTAATGGACTGGGGGGTACCCATGCCGTTTGTCTCACTGATTTTCATCCATATTGCCAGGACCCGACATGACATTAAACCCGCAAGCAGTTTTAAATGAGATTTTTTCCTTTAAAAATGACATTTGGTGCAGGGACTGTTCTAAACATGGGAAACACGCGTCACTTTACAGGCATACTATAGACACCCCCCAGGTACGATATTTAAAGGAATATTTCACTTTTTTTTTTTTACTTTAAGCATCATTAAAATCACTGCTCCCGAAAAAACGGCCGTTTTTAAAAGTTTTTTTTGCATTGATACATGTCCCCTGGGGTAGGACCCGGGTCCCCACACCCTTTTTAGGACAATACCATGCAAATTAGCCTTTAAAATGAGCACTTTTGATTTCGAACGTTCGAGTCCCATAGACGTCAATGGGGTTCTAACGTTCGTGCGAACTTGCGGTCCGTTCGCGGGTTCTGGTGCGAACCGAACCGGGGGGTGTTCGGCTCATCCCTAATGACCACAACATACAGGGATATACAATGCAATACTGACACATAATCACACACATAGGTTGGACTTGATGGACTTGTGTCTTTTTTCAACCTCACCTACTATGTAACTATGTATCTATGTAACTTGCCACCATCACCTGCCACTATATGTGGATTGTCACTTGCCATGTCGCCTGCCAGCAGATGTGAATTGTCACTTGCCACTTTCACCTGGCAGCAGATGTGGATTGTCACTTGCCACGTCACCTGCCACAATTTGCAGATTGTCACTTGCCACGTCACCTGCCACCATTTGCAGATTGTCACTTGCCACGTCTCCTGTCACCATTTGCAGATTGTCACTTGCCACCATTTGCAGATTTTCACTTTCCACGTCTCCTGGCAACATTTGCAGATTGCCACATCTCCTGCCACCATTTGCAGATTGTCACTTGCCACGTCACCGTCCACCAGATATGGGTTGTCACTTGCCAACTGATGTGGATTGTCACTTGCCATGCCAGCCAGTGCCACCAAATGTGGCAGGCAGTGAAAGATGGTGACATCTCTCTGCTGCTCTCCACACCTCGCTCCCAATTTGAAGAGGCCTGGCTGTGAAGAGCGCTGATGTCGAGTGGGCGGAGAGAGATGTCATCTCTGCTCATCCACCCGCTTGCTTCTCTTCTCTCCCCCGCCTCTCTCATGTAGCCAGCCTGCCTGCCACAGCACAACCTGCTGGTTAGGCAGGGACCCTGCAGCAAGAGACTCGGGGCTATGGTCCCTAGATTGGGGGCTATAGCCCCAATAGCCACCCCTTGGCAACGCCCCTGCATACTGTCATGATTTGTGAATTTATGGTATTTGTTTTATGCTCTGCAATTCAAGACATTTCCTTGCCCTATGGGTTTGTTTAACCTTATGTAACTACAATATTTGACTGTTATACCATCTCTTAGCGGAGCAGCTGCTTCTCCTTTTGTGTTTTTTATTTTTATACTCATTGGCCTTGTGGCACGCAGCTTTCCTTGCCCGCTCGCTGACGAGCCTGGACTGGGCTTCTTTGCTCCCGGCGCGCTGGGGTTCTAACCCGCTCCGGCCACTTTGCGGCGGTGGTGCGGCTCTGGACATTCCCACTTTTGGCTTAGCTGGTCCTTCTGGGGCCACTGTACGCTTGCGTTCCACCATACAGCGCAGGCGTGGCCATCGCGCGTCTGCAGCATATCACAACGTCCCTACATGTTTCGCCAACATTGGCTTCCTCAGGGGATTGTATGGTCAGCAGTGTGAACAATGGCTCTAGTAATGATAAATACATAAACAAAAATCAGTGATCAAATAATAAACATAATAAAGCAAGATACACATAACAAATCGTGTGTCATGGTTTAGAGCCCTCCCAGCCTATAGGTTCCAACCAACTTACCAAAGGGAGCCTTGTGGGGTACACACACCCGGGCCAGTCCATGTTAATGTAAGTATTTTTGAGGCTATGTTAGCCCCCTATTTTGGACAAATTTTATGTCCAATTATATTCAACTTCAAAAAATGTGTTTTTTTAATTTTCGATACAGCCCGGCCTTTGTACACCCCCTGTCACATTTTCTGGACCGGCCTAGATGTGTGTACCCCACCAGGCTCCCTTTGGTAAGTTGGATGGGACTTATAGGATGGGAGGGCTCTAAACCATGACACACGATTGGCTATGTGTATCTCACTTGTTATGTTTATTATTTGATCACTGATTTTTGTTTGTGTATTTATTATTACTAGAGCCATTGTTCATACTTGTGACTAGGGATGAGCTTCGAGTTCGAGTCAAACTCATGTTCGACTCGAACATTGGCTGTTCGCAAGTTCGCCGAACAGCGAACAATTTGGGGTGTTCGCGGCAAATTCGAATGCCGCGGAACACCCTTTAAAAGTCTATGGGAGAAATCAAAAGTGCTCATTTTAAAGGCTTATATGCAAGTTATTGTCATAAAGAGTGTTTGGGGACCTGGGTCCTGCCCCAGGGGACATGGATCAATGCAAAAAAAAGTTTTAAAAACGGCCGTTTTTCAGGAGCAGTGATTTTAATAATGCTTAAAGTCAAACAATAAAAGTGTAATATCCCTTTAAATTTCGGACCTGGGGGGTGTCTTTAGTATGCCTGTAAAGGGGCACCTGTTTCCTGTGTTTAGAACAGTCTGACAGCAAAATGACATTTCGAAGGAAAAAAAGCCATTTAAAACTACCCGCGGCTATTGCATTGCCGACAATACACATAGAAGTTCATTGATAAAAACGGCATGGGAATTCCCCACAGGGCAACCCCGAACCAAAATTTAAAAAAAAAAAAAAAATGACGTGGGAGACCCCCTAAATTCCATACCAGGCCCTTCAGGTCTGGTATGGATATTAAGGGGAACCCCGGCCAAAATTTAAAAAATAAAATGACGTGGGGTTCCCCCTATATTCCATACCAGACCCTTCAGGTCTGGTATGGATTTTAAGGGGAACCCCGCGCCAAAAAAAAAAAAAACGGTCCCCCCAAAAATCCATACTAGACCCTTATCCGAGCACGCAACCTGGAAGGCCGCAGGAAAAGAGGGGGGGACGAGAGTGCGGCCCCCCCCTCCTGAACCGTACCAGGCCACATGCCCTCAACATTGGGAGGGTGCTTTGGGGTAGCCCCTCAAAACACCTTGTCCCCATGTTGATGAGGACAAGGGCCTCATCCCCACAACCCTCGCCGGTGGTTGTGGGGGTCTGCGGGCGGGGGGCTTATCGGAATCTGGAAGCCCCCTTTAACAAGGGGACCCCCAGATCCCGGCCCCCCCCTGTGTGAAATGGTAAGGGGGTACTTACCCCTACCATTTCACTAAAAAACTGTCAAAAATGTTAAAAATGACAAGAGACAGTTTTTGACAATTCCTTTATTTAAATGCTTCTTCTTTCTTCTTTCTTCCTTTATGCTTATCGGAATCTGGAAGCCCCCTTTAACAAGGGGACCCCCAGATCCCGCCCCCCCCCTGTGTGAAATGGTAAGGGGGTACTTACCCCTACCATTTCACTAAAAAACTGTCCTTTATGGAAGGAAGAAAGAAGAAAGAAGAAGCATTTAAATAAAGGAATTGTCAAAAACTGTCTCTTGTCATTTTTAACATTTTTGACAGTTTTTTAGTGAAATGGTAGGGGTAAGTACCCCCTTACCATTTCACACAGGGGGGGGGCTGGGATCTGGGGGTCCCCTTGTTAAAGGGGCTTCCAGATTCCGATAAGCCCCCCCCGCCCGCAGACCCCCACAACCACCGGCCAGGGTTGTGGGGATGAGGCCCTTGTCCTCATCAACATGCGGACAAGGTGTTTTGGGGGGCTACCCCAAAGCACCTTCCCAATGTTGAGGGCATGTGGCCTGGTACGGTTCAGGAGGGGGGGGCCGCACTCTCGTCCCCCCCTCTTTTCCTGCGGCCTGCCAGGTTGCGTGCTCGGATAAGGGACTGGTATGGATTTTTGGGGGGACCCCACGCCGTTTTTTTTTTTTTTGGCGCGGGGTTCCCCTTAAAATCCATACCAGACCTGAAGGGTCTGGTATGGAATTTAGGGGGAACCCCACGTCATTTTTTTTTTAAATTTTGGCCGGGGTTCCCCTTAATATCCATACCAGACCTGAAGGGCCTGGTATGGAATTTAGGGGGTCTCCCACGTCATTTTTTTTTTTTTTTAATATTGGTTTGGGGTTGCCCTGTGGGGAATTCCCATGCCGTTTTTATCAATGAACTTCTATGTGTATTGTCGGCAATGCAATAGCCGCGGGTAGTTTTAAATGGCTTTTTTTCCTTCGAAATGTCATTTTGCTGACAGACTGTTCTAAACACAGGAAACATGCGCCCCTTTACAGGCATACTATAGACACCCCCCAGGTACGAAATTTAAAGGGATATTACACTTTTATTGTTTGACTTTAAGCATTATTAAAATCACTGCTCCTGAAAAAACGGCAGTTTTTAAAACTTTTTTTTGCATTGATACTTGTCCCCTGGGGCAGGACCCAGGTCCCCAAACACTTTTTATGACAATAACTTGCATATAAGCCTTTAAAATTAGCACTTTTAAATATTAATGTTCGTGTCCCATAGACTTTAACGGTGTCCGCGTGTTCGAGCGAACTTTTTTCCTGTTCGCATGTTCTGGTGCGAACCGAACAGGGGGGTGTTCGGCTCATCCCTACTTGTGACCATACAATGCCCTGAGGAAGCCAATGTTGGCAAAACATGTAGGGACGTGATGTGCATCAGTGACCATCTTATATCAATTGGATACTATGGCCAGTACCAGTAAAAAAAACTCTGCTGTTTCTTTTATGTACCACTACCTCCTTGTAATGTAGCTTTGTAATAAAATTTATACTTTTTAAGAAAGATCTGTACTTGTTTATATGTGTAATCCCTAAAAAAGAAAAAAAAACCCTTCCTTTGACTTTAAATACAAGGAATGAGGTGCCGAATCACTTAAGGTCACTCAATCTACACCCCCTCTGAATAAGCTTATAAAGAATTTTTTTACAGAAAGAGTAGTTGATTCTTGGAATAAACTACAGAGGTACAGAGTCTTTCAACAGTAAATGATCTATACTCAGAGAGAAAGGTTAAAAAAAATTAAAAATAAGGGGCAGACTTAATGGACCACTTGGCCTTTCTCTGTCGTCACTATTCTAGGTTTCTATCCTTTCCCTCACGCCTTCAATTCCCAGACTAAAGACCCCCCCCCATGATCCCTAGACTCAACCCCCCCCCCCTTCCTTCCTCTACAATCTGCGGTCTTTATTTTTTCAAAAGTCCCTTTTTCAAAGTCACTTTTCCCAGAATTGCTCAAATATATAACAGATCTGTTTTTATTTTTAGATAATTTATATGTTTAACCCAAACACTTCCAGATCTCAGTTTTTGGCAGGAGAAAGGCTGAGTCAGTGTCAGTGGGGATGAATGAGACCCTGGATAACACAGGCCGCCCAAGGTTTATGATATAATTATTATCAGGGGCATCATTAGAGGACAAGAGAGGTGGGACATGCCAGAAGATCAAGGAATGGAGCTCATTACAGAAAAATGAAAGTTTTGTCTTTTAAAAAAGGTATTTCCGTTCCAGTAAATGTATCCTACTAATCCTCCAAAACAATAAACACGTATTCATACTTTTGTTTTAATGTGTCATCCCAGCCTAGACAGAGTCATTAACTTGAGCTCAAGTGGGGCTTTTTAATGATAAAAGGTGGGCCTTTCCTAAAAACTGACACTGTTGCTGTGTATTGTGACACTTTAGGACTTGATATACGCCAACTTACTAAAGTAAATTGCTGTAAGATCCATTTTATAAACTAAGGAACATATGTAGATTACATTTGTTGCATGCTTATTGCATGTAATTCATTATTGAACCTGAGACATGGACTGTAAAAAAAAAAAAAAAATAGGCCAGAGATTTTTCATGGTGCCCAAAACAGAAAAAAAATTAGTCTTCAGACAGGGCCTTCATTAGAAACCATGAGGCACCCTACAGCTTACCTGACAGACCAAAAATATCCTAGCACACAGGTATCCTCTGTTGAACCCAGCCCTCCCCCAGCTGAACCAATAGGGCCCTGACCCAGTACAGGCCTGTACCCCTCTATCAAAAGCCCTGTCTTCAAGTACAATCTAACCTTGACCTTCTTCTTTTGCCTCTGTCTCTACCTTATATGTAAATATTGGTTTGTTTATAGAGCTCAATAGCTTAAGCTTACAATCTTCACACACGTGAATGAGTCGTGTACCACTGAGACCGCAGACAGAAAAAAGGAGACCAACTATATCAGTGTAAGATAACTTGGGTAACACAAAGGCTTAGTGGTTAGTCCTTCCTCTTCACAGAAATCTGGACCTCCTTCCTCCATCTAGTGACCCCTCTAGTGATATAAATATCTATATAGAGGAATCAGGACCTCCTCCCTCCATCTGATGTCCCCTCTAGCGATAAATATCTATATAGAGGAATCAGGACCTCCTTCCTCCATCTGGTGACCCCTCTAGTTATATAAAGCTATTTAGGGGAATCAGGACCTCCTTCCTCCTGCTGGTGAACCCTCTAGTGATATAAAGATCTATATAGAGGAATCAGGACCTCCTTCCTCCTGCTGGTGACCCCTCTAGTGATATCAGTGGCGGCCCATCCATTAGGGGTGCCCGGGTGCTGCCCCTTCTATCCAGCCACCCCCTATATAAATAATGGATAGGTAGAGTTGAGTATGACTTTTTGTGCTGCTTTTAGTATTTTGAATTTATGGGCGAGGGAAAGCCGGTGGAGTAATCGGCAGAGGGTGGAAGTAGGTACTGAAGGGTTATAAAATATAAATTGATGCGCTCTAATAAACTGTTCAATCAATGTGAATCTATAAAAATCGTGCTTAAAGCCAAATGTGATAAGATGTGTATAAAAAAGCAAAGTCACTAAAATAAGTTAAAAGAAAAATATGTGCAAATACACTGAAAAAAATGCACTGAAACGATGTGCAAATACACTGACACAATGTGCTGAGATTTGTGCAAAACACTCCTAAAATAAATACTAAAAATATACAATCACTAAAATAAATAAGTTATAGGGAATATATGTGCAAATACTCTGAAAAAAATGCACTAAAAAAAATGTGCACATAAGCTGATGACATGTGCTGAAATTTGTGCAAACACTCAAAAATAAATAATAGTCAATATATGTATGTGTTCAAGTTCCTAAATAATACTTTAAATGCAAATAGTCACCGTAATGAACACTATACACTCCATAACAATACTAAGGAGAGATAAATATATAACTACAGTAGATAACACCTTGTTAAGTGCCGATGAAATATATCAATAATTAATATATATAAATGTAAATAAAAAATGCCGATTGAATGCGATTGTACATATGTGGTTTAGTTCATGGGATGAAATTGGTGATAAGCACAGCAGTTCATTCCTCCGTATACTGGAGTAATTAAATTCCTGTAATGCTTGTTTATTCACGGTATAGGATATTTCCACCACAGCCGCAATAGAGTAGCTAATAGATTCTCATTGCCAGATGATTTATGGAAGACAAACAAAGAAAAAAGATCATTGCGCAATGTAACTAAAAAGAAAAGTCCACAAGCAAAATAGCACAGTGATGAACTCACCTGTGCCCAGTTAGGTTAGGGCATGCAGATAAGCAGATCTCAGTTAGCCGCTACGGTCGAGGCTTGTCAAACAAGCCGCTGCTATTTGATACAGTGTGTTAACACAACAGACCACGTCCTAGGCTCCTCCCACGCGTTGCGTCACTGACACATGACTTTCTCAAGGATAGGTACTGAATGGTTGGTGTCAAGATGGATGAGTAAATTGGTGCATCTGTAGATAGTTGTGAATTGAGCATCTGGTGGTGTAAAATCTAAGCATATGATGGTCCCAGTTGCCTCATCAGGTGTGGGTGAACAGCAAGGCCTGGACAGGGTTATAAAACCCCCTGCACACGCATGCCCAGCATCACACACCTGATCAAGACCACCAGCCATTCTCAGCCTAGGTTCAGTGGAACTGTAGTGTTCCTCCAGAGGTTGTTAGTGGCTGCCTGAGCTGTGGTTGATCGACTGTTTATTCAATGGTGCCTGCATAGTTCCAGAGCCAACATCTCTTGGCAGAACCAACAGTAGGACATCACTGATCTTTGTAGCTGTCTGTGAGATTGGCATACTGACCACCAAGGGAGAAATCTTCTTTTTTGCCATCAACATAAGGGGCGTTGTCCCTCCCTGACCTCCATTGAATTGGTTTTAACAGGAGTTCCCTAAAACCCCAAAATTACTTCAAAGGTTCCCCAGGGGTAAAAAGGTTATGATAGGCTTCCATACACAAATAGCAGAATAGATTCCCTAGAGGTAAAGGAATGTAAAGCAGCCATTGATGGATCAAAATTCAGCCTGTTAAGCAGGGACCGGCCACATTTCGATCCATCTATAGGTGGGCAGACTGGTTGTACAGAAGTCAAATCTCTTGATAAGTTTCTGTACAACCAGCCTGTTTTTTTTGTTTTTGTTTTTTTTCACTCAATCAGTGCCGCCAGCTATAGCTGGCAACACCTATCATTGTATTGTGATGGTAGGGAACTCTCCCCATTGTCAATACAATAGATGTGCAGGAGGGATTCCCCCATCAACACAGTCAAATCATTTTCTTTTCATTTAACTCAACGGTTGAACAAAAAAAAAAAAAACGCATCATCTATAGCCTGCCTAAGTATTGGGGTTCCTTGAGCTGTGGTTGATTGACCTCCCATTTAATGGTGCCTGCATTTTTCCAGAGTCAACACCTCTTGGCAGAGCTATCTATATAACTTTATTGACGTTTGTAACTGCCTATAAAGGTGGCATTCTGACTACCACTCTAATGCCCCGTACACACGGTCGGATTTTCCGACGGAATATGTGCGATCGGAGCGTGTTGTCGGAAATTCCGATCGTGTGTGGGCTCCATTGGACATTTTCCATCGGATTCTCCGACACACAAAGTTTGAGAGCAGGCTATAAAATTTTCACATTTCACAATTTAACAAAATCCGATCGCGTCAATTCCGACCGTGTGTGGACAATTCCGACGGACAAAATGCCACGCATGCTCAGAAGAAATTCCGAGACGGAACAGCTCGGTCTGGTAAAATTAGCGTTCGGAATGGATATAGCACTTTCGTCAGGCTGCAATGTTTAAGATTGTTTAATGCAGCGCACTCTCTTCTTCTTTATAATGTGAGAAGAATGAAGTAGTTTTGCTGCTCATATTCACACAGAGTTCTTACAAACTTCTTTCTTTATTATTTATCATGATTTCATCAATATATTTTGATTTGTCACATCTGTCAAAAAATATATATGTTTGTTTTTTTGGGTTTGTATTTTTTTTCAAGCCTGATCGTGTTTTATTTTTATTTATTTATTTTTTTTTTTACTTGAGAATATTTTTGGGTGTGTTTTGTGTGTCAAGTTACCACAACACCATAATTATCTTGTATTATTTAATCTCAAGGAGATTGTTTGGTGTTGGTGTCCCTTGTTAATTTCACATTGTATTTTTGAAATGTACCTGCCTCCTCACAAACAAACTGTCCTTTTTGAATGAAAACACACATAGGCGAGTATAATTGAAACAAAAAATCCTTTATTAAGGGATCAGAACCAAACAAAGAGGGAGGCAATACTGGATAAACATCATAAATTGGCAAAGCCTTTGGCCCCCAGGGCAGACATCAATTATTTTACAGCAAAATTGGTGGCCTGAGGAGTCCATATATAAGGGAGTGCAGTCTGGTCCAGAAGTCCAAGAGATCCTGAACAGCAGCAGATGACATGTATGTTCCCAGGCTGTGGTCATACAAGAGCCTGCATCTTTTGTCAGACCAGACTGAACCCAGGCCATCACTCTCTGGTCTTCCTTCCACGCTTCCTTCCCGGTTGTGGTTCTGGTGTTGGAGGTGTGGCAGGAGGAGGAGTAGGACATGGAGGAGGAGGGGGAGGACCTGGAGGAGGAGGAGGAGGACCATGGGTGAGCTGACAAATGTGGGTTTCACGTGTGAGTTGGCCCCTCAACCCCATATTTAGAGCTTCCAAAATTAAAAACTCACATAAGAGGCGTTGGCCCTCCTCCATCTGCATCATTTTGCATGTTGTTAGGTCAGAAAAATCCTCTTCCACACTGTGGGGTGTTCTGAGGGCCTCAGTAGCCTTCCAAACTAGGCCTATTGCAGCCTCCTCCAGGTTACTCCTCTTCCTGCCACTTTGTCTTTGAAGGCGGAGGGGACGGACCTGGGTATTGGGCAGCCTGCTTGGCCCGGCCACCTCCTGGCTGAGACTTTCCTGTGTATGAAAAAGGGACATGGTTTTAGTTTTTGGTTCATCAATCACAATCATAAATTAGTATTCCAAACTAACATCTATTTAACATCATTAATTGGACAACCAGAAATATTTAGAAAAATGCTATACCTGGCTCAAGCTGGGCTCCTCCACATGTTGCTGCCTGGAAGGCCCAGGTTGGGCGTCAGAAGCCTCAGCTGGGGGGAAGGAAGCGTGGAAGGAAGACTGGAGAGTGATGACCTGGGTTCAGTCTGGCCTGCCAGAAAATGCAGCCTGTCATAGTACTACAGCCTGGGGACATAAATGTCATCTGCTGATCTCAGGGAATCCTGGACCTTCTTGCGCTCCCTTAGATAAGTGCTCCTCAGGCCACCAATTAGAATCTTCAAATAAGTGATGTCTGCCGTGGAGATCACTGGCTTCACAAATTGCAGCAATTTATCCAGCGCTGCCTTCCTCTTTGTTTGGTTCTTATAATCAGGGTGGTTTACCTGCCACAGACAGTGCAGCTCCCTGAACATATCTATGAAGATTAGCATAAAGTCCTGATCATTGACTATATCCATTTTCTCTGCAAGACAAACCCTAATGTCAGGCTAAAGTCTCCTAATCTTGTCACAATACAGGCCTCAATCTAGAAGCAGTATAGGCCCAATGTTAAATCTTACCTTCGCAATCACGATCGGCGCCTCCGTTACTCCTTCCTCCGCTCACAGATCGTACGTACTATGCACGCGTATTACGCTTTATATACACTGTGCATGCGTGAAACTCTGCCCGCCCCTGACGTTCTTTCTAGTCTATTCCCCGCCCCTTCTCGTTCGGCGTAGTGGGGAAGAGCACATGGCGGAGACAGAGCAGGTGTCTGATAATTACACCAACAAGGAGGAGGAAAGCTCGGAGCCAGAAACGTCCCGATCCCAGAAGAGACGATTTAAGGCCTCAAGTATGTCCTTTGGGGAGATGTTAGAGATGGTTGACATAATGAAGAGGGCAGACTATGACAGGAAGTATGGACCTTACCCCAACCCCAATGTCAGAAAGGCCAAGATCATGGTGAAAGTAGTCAAAAGTCTGCAGAAGAATTTCGGGGTACGAAATCAGCTCAGGATCAGCTCAGGAAGCGGTGGTCGGACCTCAAATTAAGGGAGCACGATCAGTATAGAAGGATCAGGAGAGTGCTGCAAAAAAGTAAGTAGTTGTGCTGTGTTCTTGTTCTTTATGTTTATTACGTTCGTGCTGCTCCATGTGCTTTTCTTTACTGTTGTACAGTTTAAAATGGCAACTTTCATGTTCATGGGCACATTGTTCGTTCGTATGAAACATTGTTCGTTCGGCATAGAAAACCCCATTGTTTTGGCCATATGCATTTGAATACCTTTTTTCTGGCCTACTTCTCTTCAAATAATTTTGTTGTGTAGATGGGTTGATGATGAAATGCAAACTAGATTCTGTGTAAGGAGAGGACACTCAGCAGCTGTTTACACATCTGGACGCTGGAGCACTAGTGTGGGACACAAGAACACCCTTTTTATTAAGGGGTCCCACACAGGTGCTCCAGTGTATACTATAGGGGTGTCTCCATCTGTGAAGCTTGTACAAAACAGGTAAGTATTCAAGCTTGACAAAGGAAAAAAAATATTTCTTCATCTTGGAACTCTGCCAAAACAGACAATTGTACCCCACTTCCAAGCAACGTTTCATGTTCCTATTTCTGCCATCAAATATCTGTGTGCTAAGTATACCTATTTTTTTTACATAGGGGAGAAAAGACTCAGAGGACACCCCTCATCCGAGGAGACCACAGACCCCCGACCTCTGGAAGAAGTGGAAATCCACCAAAGCCAAGCAGAGCAGGAGGAGGAAGATGTGGTGGAAATTGTCACCACAACAGGTGAGTGTCGGCGGCCACAGTCTCAGGTAAGAGATGGATGCCGGCATATTTCTAATACATGTTTTTTTTTTCATTTATTTTTGTAGGTGATTGTGATGTTGTAGATGAAGGTCATTTCACCAGTGAGAGTGCCCAGATCCTGATCGGGGAGATCATGGGGTGTAATAGGGACTTGGAAAACATCCAGAAAAACATCAATGAGGTTAAAAACAAAATGAAGAACATCATTGATGTTTTAGGGAGAGTTTAAAAGACCTCCAAATCCCTGACTTTTTTGTGATATTTGTAATTAAAGAATTTGTTACATTTTTTGACATTTTATAGAAAAGCCAAATTTTGAAGATGCACACAGTGTGTCAACATGTGCTCTCTGCCATCATGGGAGATCAATGTAGGCGTTTTGGGGGTGCAACCCCTTCCTCAATAATAAAGTAGCAGTGAGGATGGGGTTGCACCCCCAAAACACGTCCATTGATCCCCCATGATGGCAGCTAGCACATGTTGACATTCTGCAATTTGTGTGCATCTTCAAAATTGGGCTTTTCCAGGGATGCCTTCACCCCATCTGAACGCAATATCAAACACAGTTTCTAAATACTCATGTCTGATATTGTCTTCAATTTCTACAAAAGTTGAACTTTGTAAGTTCCAGATTTGTGTATTTCTTGTTTGTTTGAAACATGCCTGTTTTACCTTAAATGGACATTTCTACATTTATTAATGTGACACAAAAAAACATGTTGGTTTGTTTTAAAAACCTTTTATAAATGCACATGTGATTGTGCTGGTATTAAAAAGATTGATACTCAAGAATGTGTGGATTATTGTTTCAATGCTCCTAAAATTTTGTGGTGGTAAAATTGCGGTTTTCAGTGACCATGGGGGTTATTTCCTAAGGGCAAATCCACTTTGCACTACAAGTGCAGTTTCAGTGCAAACTCAAGTGCACTTGTAGTGCAAAGTGGATTTTCCTTTAGTAAATAAAACCCAACAGTGCTTTTTTTATGTTACACAATCACGCCATTTTCAGGACTCCCCACATTTCTGTCAGGGTCAGCTAAAAGAAACACAAGCAGTAAATGTCACCAAAGATTTTAGTAGTTAACATTCTTTTTTAATTTGAAAAATGTATCATACATTGTCTGGCATATTGATGACCCCCCTACCCGCAAAGTATTCAAGGTAGCTAAGACGGACCTTGCGGGCACTCAGGGGGGGGCAAGCCAGGACGGCCAGCCTCAAGCGCCATCAGGGTTGTTTCAGTTCCAGGAATTCCGGCCTCAGGCCCAACTGAGGCAGCATAGTTGGCAGAATTTTGCTTTAGAAAGTTGTGGAGAACACAGCACACCAGGATGATATGATTCAGTTTATACTCCAACATGTGTATGGGTGTAAGAAATAGGCAGAACCGGCTGGCCATGATTCCAAATGTGTTCTCCACCACTCTTCTGGCTCTGGCCAGCCAGTAATTAAAAACCCTCTGGTCTGGGGTGAAGGTCCTCATAGGGAATGGCCGCATAAGATGGTCCCCCAGCGCAAACGCTTCATCCACAATGAAGACAAATGGGAGTCCTTCCACATTGTCTTCTCGAGGTGGCAAGTCCAAGCTGCCATTCTGGAGACGCCTGTAGAACTCCGTCTAGGCGATGACTCCACCATCGGACATCCGGCCATTCTTCCCCACGTCCACATACAGGAACTTATAAGTAGCCGACACCACCGCCAACATCACAATACTATTGAACCCCTTGTAGTTGTAATAGTATGACCCAGAGTTGGGTGGTGGGACGATGTGGACGTGTTTCCCATCAATTGCCCCTCCGCAGTTAGGAAAGTCCCACCGCTGGGCAAAGTGGGAGGCCACCGTCTGCCATTCCTGTGGCGTGGAAGGAAACTGTGGAGTCAAACAAGAAAAGAAAATTAATAATTTTGCACATAAACATGGAAAGCAGATTAGACACAAACATTCTTGGCCAACATCAGTATAACATTTATTTTAGGGAGTATTTAAAGACAAAGGTATAAGGTCCACCTATCAGATTCCCCCCCCCCCTCTCATGTACCATTCGCTAAATTTTATGGGGGGATATGTTTGGGACAGGTAACCCTCTCCACTTCATTGAGAGATGAATGCCTAAATAATGTGTATTACTTTGGCCAGCCCCTCCTTACTTTACACTATTGGCGTGTATGTATGAAGGACAAAAATAAAATACCTAAAATTCCAGCATGCATGAGGACAAAGGGGACATTCACAGCATATTGCAATCATGGTAATTAGGGAATGAGGAAAGAAATACAATACATTAGCAAACATTCTATACAATAAAATGTGATATTAAAGGAAAAATCTTACCTTAATATACTCCTTCTGCAGGACATGGATGATGGCAGAACAGGTCTCTGGGATAATGATCCCCAGAGCCTGGGGGGAGATGCCTGTCGAGAACTTGAGGTCCTGCAGACTTCTCCCTGTTGCGAAGTACCACAGGGTAGCGACGAGCCTCTGCTCCGGAGTGATGGCTTGCCTCATGCAGGTATCCTGCCTGCTGATATAGGGGGTCAGTAAAGCCAACAAACAGTGAAATACGTCATCCGGAGAAAGTTCCTGAAATCGTCAGGATTATTCTCACGGATCTCACGGAGCAAAGGCATGTGACAGAACTGGTCACGCTGGAGCAACCAATTCTTGGTCCATGAACTCCTCCCCACCCTGCTCATGGACTGGACTTGTGTGAAGGTCAGGACCCCAACACCAAGCCCACGCACAGCACGAACTCTACGATGAGTACGCATACGCAACATGGCTAGAAAACGGTCGGCTGGTCAGAACGAAGTAACAGAACGCACTGAAGAACAGCAAGGCCTGTGAAGAGTGACCTGAAAAACAGTAACGAACGAACAAGAACACAATGACAGAGTCACGCGTAACTCGCTGCACGCACTGAAGACCAGATACAAACCCACAAGCACAAACTGAACAGCAGAAAACGATCTGAAAACCACAAGTCTGAAAAAGCGCGAATCGTCTCTCACCAAACTTTTACTAACACGAGATTAGCAAAAGGAGCCCAAAGGGTGCCGCGCTTGGTTCTGAACTGCCCTTTTATAGTCTTGTCGTACATGGTGTACATGACCGCGTTCTTGGCGATCGGAAATTCCGACAAGTTGTGCGACCGTGTGTATGCAAAACAAGTTTGAGCCAACGTCGGTCTGAAAAAATCCATGGATTTTGTTGTTGGAATGTCCAATCAATGTCCGATCGTGTGTACAGGGCATAAGAGAGCAATCATCTCAACCACTTGCCAACTGCTAAATGATGGTTACAGTGCAGCCAGTTATGGTAGGGCATCATATGAAATCCTCCAGTGATTGCGCCCCCTGTGACAGGTAGGCAGTGCACTCTTTGATTGCTGTGTCCTTAGGACACAACTGATCACAGATTGGTGTAAAGGGCCAATCACAACCACCTTTTACCATGTAATCAGCTGTGTCCAATCACAGCTGATCATGATGTAAACACAAGCTGGTTATTGGCATTCTGAGAGGAGAGCCTATAACCAGCAGTGTCCTGATTATCAGTGCAGTCCCAACAGTGCCCACCAGTACTGCATATCAGTGCCCACCAGTGCTGCCAATCAGTGCTGCCAATCAGTGCCCATCAGTGCCTCCTCATCAGTATCACCTATGAGTGCTGCCCATCAGTGCTGCCAAACAGTGCTGCCAATCAGTGCCATTCAGTGTCTCCTCATCAGTGTCACCTATCAGTGCCCATCAGTGCCAATCAGTGCCAACTATCAGTGACCATCAGTGCTGCCTATCAGTGCCCATCAGTGCCAACTATCAGTGACCATCAGTGCTGCCTATCAGTGCCCATCAGTGCCAACTATCAGTGACCATCAGTGCCAACTATCAGTGCCACCTATCAGTGCCCCTTATCAGTGCACATTAGTGCCACCTATCAGTGCTCATCAATGCCCACCAGTCCTGCCTATCATTGCCCATCAGTGCTTCTTCATCAGTGCCCATCAGTGCAACCTATCAGTGCCCATCAGTGCCACCTCATGAGTGCCCATCAGTGCAGCCTCATCAGTGCACATCAGTGGAGGAGAAAAATTACCTGTTTGCAAAATTTTAACAAACTATGAAAAACATTTTTTTCAAAATTTTCGGTCTTCTTTGGTTTATTTAGCAATGGAGAAAAAATGCAAAAAAAAAAAAAATCATATGGGTACAATTTTGCATGACTGCACAATTGTCATTCAAAAGTCATTAACCACTTGCCGCCCACGGGCGTCATATGACGTCCTGGGCTTTGAGCGGGTATATCTGAATGATGCCTGTAGTTACAGACATCATTCTGATATTGCTGGTTTCAGCCGGCGAATCTCTACACCATAGGAACGATCATAGCGGCCGTTCCGCCGCTTGATCGTTCCTATGGGAGGCGAGAGGAGACGTCCCCCCCCCTCCCGCCGCCCTCCGGTGCTTGTTCCGACTCACCGTTACGATCGGTGAGGCGGAGAGCGGATCCGCCGGCGCCGGATGTAGATCATAGAGATTTCAGGCGGACCAGATGGTCGCCGGAGTCTCTATGATCATCGGAGGCCGGGCGCGATGTTATGACGTCACGCCCGGCCTCTCCATTCAAAAAAACGGCGCCGCTTCGGCTGGGAAGCGGCGATCGTTTTATTTTTTTTTTTTATTTCAGGCTTCCCAGCCTAGTGGTGAGATGTGGGGTCTTATTGACCCCATATCTCACTATTAAGAGGACCTGTCATGTTATATTCCTATTACAAGGGATGTTTACATTCCTTTTAATAGGAATAAAAGTGATCAAAACATTTATTTTTTCAAAAAAGTGTAAAAAAAATATATATATATATATATAATTGTCAATAAAAAAAAAAAATTTTTTTAAGCGCCACTGTCCCCGTGTGCTCGCACGCAGAAGCGAACGCATACGTAAGTCCCACCCACATATGAAAACGGTGTTCAAACCATACATGTGAGGTATCGCCGCGAACGTTGGAGCGAGAGCAATAATTTTGTCACTAGACCTCCTCTGTAACTCAAAACATGTAACCAGTAAAAAAATTTCAAGCGTCGCCTATGGGGATTTTTAAGTACCGAACATTGGCGCCATTCTACGAGCGTGTGCAATTTTGAAGCGGGACATGTTAGGTATCTATTTACTCGGCGTAACTTCATCTTTCACAATATGCAAAAACATTGGGCTAACTTTACTGTTTTGTTTTTTTTTAAAACACAAAACTGTTTTTTTCCCCCAAAAAACGCGTTCGAAAAATTCCTGCGCAAATACCGTGTGAGATAAAAAGTTGTAACAACCGCCATTGTATTCTCTAGGGTTTTTGCTAAAAAAACATATATAATGTTTGGGGGTTCTATGTAATTTTCTAGCAAAAAAATTATGATTTTTACAGGAAGAGAGAAATGTCAAAATTGGCCCGGTATTGAGGTGGTTAAAAGGTGAAAAATGGCATGGGCAGGAAGATGGTAAAAGTGCCCCATAGGCAAGTGGTTAATGGCCACCAGTAAGACCTCCACTGGCCTCCAATTAATTAGTTTTAGTAGAGGTTTCTTTGAGACCACAAACTTCTTCAAGGATTTTTCTGGGGGTAAAAAAGATTGTGAAAGTCTGCTACACATAATTAGCAGGCTGGATTCCCCAGCAGGATTTGGAATGTAAATATAATGGAGACGATATTAGAATGGAACAAAGAAAACAGATTTGACAGGATAAGAAGTTGGAGATTGGAAGCACTAGTCTACTCCCACACTTGAAAACAAAATGTTACAAAATATTATTAATAATATTACTGCATAAGACACAAAGTAGCCAACACAGCAGCTGCAGCTTATAAAATGTATATGCCTATACACAAGTCTGCATCATAATTGCAACATGTTTAATAGAAAAATAGTTATCAAGGTATCTATTTAGTAGTTTATCAGAAGCAAGCAAGTGCAAAAACTCAACAGACATACAATCTACAGGCACTGTGGGAAAATAAAGAAATAATATCATTCACAAATTAACCAAAGTAACCAAAATGACAACTGCTGCAAGTAATACATAATGTATATGGAAGTAGATATAGATATAAAAGTCCAAAAAACAATCTTGATAGCAGGAACCATAATCTGGAATACATCCATATTCATATATATTTATATACATATGCATTCTACTCTATATACCAGAGAGAGAGAGAGAGGAAAAACAAAAGAAAGGGCTCTTAGTTAATTTAAGGTAGATTGTCCGAAGAGATGAATGAGCCATCCATCATACAGTACCAACCAATGTGCCATAACTGCGCATGGTCCCTCATGCACAAAACTTAGGTATTGTATCTTACCATGGTCCCCAAGACATAGATGATCCCAAAGCCTTGCCAAAAACACTCCAATAACTTTCTCTTCGCTTGCACCTAATAATTCTTCAATTCGGACACCAGGTAAAGTATAACCATCGCCATTCAATAACTAAAATAACTTTTTTTTTTGTCTCCAGTGGTATTTAACACAGCATATCCATGCTTTATTGCTCAACGGACACCCAATAACTGGAGATACTTCCTCATAAATATTGCTGGCTCACACCGTACAACCGTAAGTCAACCCTTGCTCCATGAAGGATGTTCCTACTTGTTGGATAAAGCCTCCAGGTGGCATTGTCCAGGCTCCAAGTTATGACATCAGGTGATGGGTCCAACAATTAAAACATGGACACCTCGTCATATAAAAAAAAAAATCTCAAAAGTAAAGACTCAGTGAAGGTCTCATTATGTGATGTAAATACAACCAAAGCACCCGCTGTATGTGAGCCAAGAAGCAAGATCCAAAGAGTCGGACAATGTTTGTCTTAAAGCAGTGACTAACCCTTGACTGACGCCGGATGAGTCACTACTGTTGAGTCAGTGAACTCAACCTGCTTCTGTTAAACTGAGAGCTGCTAAGGCCCAAAATTGGTCATTAATCATTTCCCCTTACCCAAAATCCTATGCATCATTTTAAAAAATATATATTTTTATAATTACCCTTTTATCCTGATGTCTTTGATCTGGTCATGTGACACACAGGGTTCTCTTCCTCTTCTGGTTTCCTCCTGCAGTGACCATCTTCTGCAGCATTCTCCTGTGAGTTCAAATTTGCCTATGCCGCATACACACGGTTAGATTTTCCGACAGGAAATGTTGGATGTGAGCTTGTTGGCTGAAAGTCCAACCGTGTGTATGCTCCATCGAACATTTGTTGTCGGACTTTCCGCCAACTAATGTTGGCTAGCAGGTTCTCAAATTTTCCGCCAACAAAACTTTTTTCTCAGAATTTCTAATCGTGTGTACACAAGTCCATTGCACAAAAGTTCACGCATGCTTGGAATCAAGTACGAGCCGGAAGCGCTCGGTCTTGTAAAACTAGCGTTCGTAATGGAGATATCACATGACTATTGAACTTCCTTTTTATCGGCTCGTCGTACGTGTTGTACGTCACCACGTTCCCACGTTCATAATTGTTGGCCAACATTTGTGTGACAGTGTGTATGCAAAACTAGTTGGAGCCAACAATCTTCGAAACAAAAATCCACGGTTTTGTTGACGGAAAGTCCGATCGTGTGTACGCGGCATTAAAGCAGTTCTGAAAAGGCTGAAGGTTTTTTACCTTCATAAATTCTATGCATGGCGGTAAAAAAACCTTCTGTGTGCTGCTCCCGCCTCATCCAGTGTTGTCGCAAGAGCCTCAGCTGTCCCGGGACTCCCTCTCCTCATTGGCTGAGACAACAGCGGGAGCTATTGACTTCCACTGCTGTCAATCACAGCCAGTGAGCCAATGAGGAGAGAGCAGGGCTGAGTTGCGGCTTTATGTGTCTTATGGAGGCAAGCACCAGTGTCCCAACAGCAAGCCACTTGCTATTGGGGGTGTGACGGGAGTTACATTGGGTGGGGGGGCTTGTGGAACCCAGCTTACCTTGGAGAGCTCTGGAAACTCTGTGTCAAGCTCCCTCGGCCTCTCCTATGTGTACATCACCCTGTGTCCATTAGGTGCACAGGGTGACTGAGAACCCCAGTCTGATCTGTGCTAGTCGGACTCGCTGTACAGCCAAACTGGAATATTGTATATATTGTGTGTTGTCTCATGCTGTTGTGGACTCGTTGCTGGGATCGTTTGGGGTGTGGTTGTATCCCATTGTTCTATTGTGTCTGTCTGCCTTGGGAGAAAAGTATATTATGGGATGTATGTCTATGTGGAAGGGGGGAGGGTATTCCTCCAGCAGCCCCTCCCTGCTAAGACTGTTTACTGATGAGAAGTTTGAATACACCTGACCTGTGTCTATTGTTATTGGACAGTTTATCCCGCCCTGAATGCAAAGGGAGGGGGAGGGGTTGTCCCTGAGTGTTACCTCTCTGTACATGTATTGAATAAACAGTTTGATGTTTTTAACCCTACACTGAATTACGGCTAATGACTGGGTGCTCTGTGGGATCTTGGATAGTGCTGGACAAAGGAAGCACTTATGGCAGACATAGTCCTGTTGAGTACGGGGGTCCGTCACAGGGGGCACTGGTCAAGGGGGAGGAGCCAGGAGTGCCATCGGGGGACCCAAGAAGAGGGGGATCAGGGCTTCTCTGTGCAAAACCACGGCACAGAGCAGGTAAGTATGATATGTTTGTTATTTTTCTTTTTTTTTCAAATAAGCTGAATTTTTAATACCACTTTAATAATTCACCCATAGCTCAGGTTGCCCATGACACCTTTGGCTTGCAAGAAGTGGGCTGGTCATCATGTAACCTGGATGAGGAGCCACATAGGAGAATATGTGTGGCAGCCCTGCAGCATGGGGGTGGTGGGATTGATTTACTATAGGAAAATACGCTGCTCAAGAGAAGCTGGCCTTTTGCAAGGGGATTTTTTTTTCCGGAGTCTAGTGAATGAGGTGAATTTCTGTTGACATCCATCATACCATCACGTGCAAGCAAAAATGCAGTTTCTTTTTTATTTTCCTTGCACGTGATTGGGTAATTTCTGCAAAGTGAAATTTCACTACAGTCACTACTAAGCTCTGGGGCAAATTCCCTTGCCAAATACAACTTCCCCTACAAAGTGAACAGCCTATTTTCAGTTAGTGAATCAACCCCTGGGTGCTGCTTGGTGTAAATTTTTTAATGTGAGGGGCCAAAAAAATAAAATAAAGCTGAACTCCAGAGAAAATTAATAATATAAAAAAATTACCCTTGTATTGGTGCTCCCCACATACTGCAAAGGTTATTTGCCCCTTAACAGCTTTGTCTGTCTTATCCATCACTCCTCTGGCCACCAGTACCCCCCATGTTCCAGTTTGTGGGTAGGCCTTCCTTCCTGGATGCCTGCAAGTGACTTAAAGACACCAATCCCAGGGAGAAGAGGAAGCCTGCAGGAGCAAGGGATAAGGAAAGTAAATCTGATCTTAAAGGTACCCTACACAAAAATAAGCAATTAACCTTTGTATTGCAATTTTAAATTGGAAATGCAAAAACAAAAATTTACCTGCGCTATAATTACTAGCTAGCTCCCAAGGATGTTGCTTCTCTATGACGAAATGCGTAGGTCAGTACTCCCAGCTGACATCATATCTGGTGATCTGAGGTGCACAGAGGCCATCTTGTATAAGATGCTTCTCTGTCTTTTAAGGCTATAGATGACTTTTATTTATTGTAAGTGAACTATCTATACTTTTATTCAAGTAAACTGTACTTTTCATTACGTGGAGCCTTCTTTTTCTTTCTGCTGTACGGTACCTGGAGGAACAATTTTGAGTCCTACTAAGGGGGCATGTTATAACATTGGAAAGCTGGATGGAGGCTATTTAGAGGAGCTGCACGGAACCAGGACCCAGTTTTCGAAGCACTGTATTGACAGAAGTGGTCAATACTATCTGGTGAGTGTGGTGTGATTCCTTTCTTCTCTCTTGAGCACCTTGGAACACAATCTCTGAAGCACATTATTCATCACCTGCTGTCCATATTGGTTGGAACTGGTACAGAGTGTCATATATATTTGTTCACTGACTTTTTTTTATCTTCATTTTTATTTAAGCTTTATTTTTATTTTTTGGGGTTTTTTATGTTTATTTAAGGATGTTCATTCACTAATACATGTGCATAGGCAGCATTGTTACCCATCAAAATTGTGGGGATTAGTTGTGTTAAACGGAAATGTTCTTTAGAACATACATTTTCACAAATCTTCCTGTTTCCCCTGAAAATGTTTTGTTGTACAAAACATGTCGGACGGGGCTCTTAGCCTGACATCATCATGTTAAGCGCATGTGCGCTGAGTTCCGAATCTTGATATCATGGACTATCATGGAGATTGATATTAGCAAGACTATTCTGAGAGCCATTTGGGTGGGTTTTAGCGCTAAGAGACCTCCATTGATGAGGGGTCAAACCACATGGTAAGAAGTACGATTATATGTTGGTGCCGATGATGGACCTTTCCATGCGGTGTATTGACATTATTTAAGGACAGTGGACTTGGACTGGGACTTGATTTATTTATTATTATTTTACAGTTAGGTCCATATAAATTTGGACACAGGCACAATTTTATTTTTATTTTTTTCAGGTATTTACCAAAACATATTTAAGCTATAGTTATATAATAAATTAGATATGGGCTGAAAGTGCACACTCTCAGGTTTATTTTGAGGTTGTGTACATCCAAAGCGGAGGAAGGGTTTAGGAATTACAGCTCTTAAGAATAGACATCCCCCTTTTTCAAGGGACCAAAAGTAATTGAACAATTGAATCAAAAGCTGTTGTGGGCTACTCCTTCCTTATTTCTTCATCAGTTAAGCATGTAAAAGGTCTGGAGTTGATTCTAAGTGTGGTATTTGCATTTGGAATCTATTGCTTTGAACCTACATCATGCTTTCAAAAGAGCTGTCCATGCAAGTGAAACAGGCCATTGTAAGGCTTCAAAAACAAAACATATCCATCAGAGAGATAGCAGCAACATTAAGAGTGGCCAAATCAACAGTTTGGTACATTCTGAGGAAAAAAGAACGCAAAGGTGAGTTCAGCAACAGTAGTGGATGATCACAGGATCCTCTCTATGGTAAAGAAAAACCTTTTCACAACATCCAGACAAGTAAAGGACACACTCCAGGAGATGGGCATATCATTGTCAAAGTCTACAATCAAGAGAAGACTTCGCGAGAGGAAATACAGAGGGTTCACCACAAGGTGCAAACCATTCATAAGCCTGAAGAATAGAAAAGCCAGATTAGAATTTGCCAAAAAACATCTAAAAAAAACAGACAAGTTCTGGAAATGCATTCTTTGGATGGATGACGGGAAGAAAAAAGTGTGGAGAAGGCTTGGAACAGCTCATGATCCAGAGCACACAATGTCATATCTATATTAGAGATATACTGTAAGTCCAGATTCAGCTAAATGCAGCCAAGTTGATTGGACGACGCTTCACAGTACAGATGGACAATGATCCAATTTCATTTTTATTTTATTTTTATTTTTTTATTCCAGCCTTCACCATAAGAAATAAAACAATTCCGTACAAAATTATTATTCCCATAAATAAAATTGGATGGGGATTGTAAAAGCATAAAGGCGCAAGAAAAATGGTGAACACCAAGAAGATTTGCACAAAGAAAAAAAAACACTAGACATTGAGCAGCTCGGGGAAGAGTTGGGTGGAAAAGTGAAGCTCCATGGTCCCCCAGGAGCAGGGCCCCTTCACAGTTGTGACCTTTGTAACCCCTGTTCCTACCCAATCTCTCATATTCTAGCATTGTGCCAGTAAAACAGTTTTTTTTTTTACTATTTCCTCTCTGTTCTGAATAGCTATTGCACAACTTTGTGCTACACTGGAGCCATGTAATTATAGTAACAAATAATATCCCGGGAATCATGTTTCCTGACATCTGAGCATACATTATATTCATATAATTTATTTATTTATTTTTATTGTATATTTGTGGAAAGCACCTATAAATTTCCCCCTCGGTTGTGTAATGGTTTTACAGGTTTGTTCAGCTTTGGATCGTGATTTCATAAATCTAATATACCAATTCATTCACATCTGGATGGGAGTGGTTGGCTGGGATGGCTACAATAAAAGAGAAGATAGCACCATTTTTTATTCTTATTTTATTCAGATTTTAGGTTTGTAGGTTATTAAACTAATTTTTTTATATCAGGGGTCGTCAACCTACGGCTCGCGGCCCGCCGCCGCAAAATTTCTGGGCTATCAGTGCATGTGATGAATTCATGTGCACCCCTTTAACCCCTTAATGCCGACCGTACACAAATATGCGGCGTTGGCTTGAAGGGGTTGTACCAGAGTGATGCCTGCAGCTGCACGCATCACCCCAGTATCGTTTTTTAGAGCTGGCGGTTGGCTTTCTTGGGATAACAACCTAAGCGGCTAAGAAGCTGCTCAGCTGCTATCCTAAGCAGCGGGGGGGGACGCCCCCCCTCCCGCTGCCTTCCGCGGCTCGCTCAGGCTCTCCCATCCCACCGGAAGGCCTAAGCCACCAGTTGGCACGTCCATCAGCTGGCTGGAGACCCGAACAAAGCCAGAATTGCCATGACATCACTTCCGGTTTACAGAAGGCCTAAAGGAGCCAAATTTTAAAAAAATGTCAGTATTCAAAACAGCCAAACTTGGCGTTTTGAATGCTTTTAATTGCAAAGGAGCATTTGGGGTATTATAGACCATAGATCCCTCTATAAAGAGGACCTGTCACTGCCTATTACTGTCACAAGGGATGTTTACATTCCTTCTGACAGCAATAAAAGTGATCAGAATTTTTTTTCAAAGGGATAAAAATAAAAAAGTGTATAAATAAATACTTTTAATAAATAAGAAAAAAAAAGTAAAATGCACCATCCCTCCATGCTTACACAGCTGGGGGGGGGGGGGCTGTGTAATATGCGGGGGGGGGCTGTGTAATATGCGGGGGGGCTGTGTTATATGTAGGGGGCTGTGTAATATGCAGGGGGGCTGTGTAATATGCAAGGGGGCTGTGTAATGTAAATGGGTCCAGAGGTACGAGGGGCTGTGTAAAGTAAAGGGGTCCAGGGGTGTGTGGTGTGTGGCTGTGTAATGTAAAGGGTCCAAAGGTGTGTGGCTGTGTTATGTAAAGGGTTCCAAAGGTGTGTGGCTGTGTAGTGTAAAGGGGTTCAGAGGTGCAGGGGCTGTGTAATGTAAAGGGGTCCAGAGGTTCAGGGGGCTGTGTAATGTAAAGGGGTCCAGAGGTTCAGGGGACTGTGTAATGTAAAGGCGTTCAGAGGTACAGCGGGCTGTGTAATTTAAAGGGGTCCAGAGGTGCAGGGGGCTGTGTAATGTAAAGGGGTCCAAAGGTGCAGGGGCTGTGTAATGTAAAAGGGTCCAGAGTTGCAGGGGCTGTGTAATGTAAAAGGGTCCGGAGGTTCAGGGGCTGTGTAATGTAAAAGGGTCCAGAGTTGCGGGGGGGGGGGGTTTAATGCTATCTTCATCTATTAGCAGGTGAATCCGGCCCTCCATGCATTTACATACATTGAATCCGGCCCTTAAGTGGAAAAAGGTTGAAGACATCTGTTTTATATCATCTTAGTTATTTAAAAAATACATTTAATACAGTGTGCATCCGTGTGTGACCTTCCAACAATCCCTGCATTTCCTGCATCACCAAATAGGCAGAGTAAATGTCCTTTTAACACAAGCCAGGTATGGTCTCTCTTCTCTCCTCCCCATGTCAGCATGAGGAAAGGAAAGCCGATATCCGGCTTGTGTTTACATAATGTTCAGCTGTCATTGGACACAAGCTGATCACATGGTAAAGGGGAGCTGTGATTGGCCCTTTACCCCGATCTGTGATCAGCTGAGTCCAAAGGATGGCCATGGATGCCCTCCTGGCAAAATATGCCCAGGCAGGAAGGGGTTAAGGGCCAGAGAGGTAGATAGAGAGATAGATAGAGAGATAGATAGATAGATAGATAGATAGATAGATAGATAGATAGATAGATAGATAGATAGATAGATAGATAGATAGATAGATAGATAGACAGATAGAGATACAGAGACAGACAGACAGATACAGAGACAGAGACAGACAGATACAGATACAGAGACAGACAGATACAGAGACAGACAGACAGACAGATACAGATACAGATACAGATACAGATACAGATAGAGACAGACAGATACAGATAGACAGACAGACAGATACAGATAGACAGATACAGATAGAGACAGACAGACAGATACAGATAGACAGACAGACAGATACAGAGACAGACAGACAGATACAGATACAGACAGACAGATACAGATACAGAGACAGACAGATAGATACAGATACAGAGACAGACAGACAGATATAGATACAGATACAGATACAGAGACAGACAGACAGATACAGATACAGAGACAGACAGACAGATACAGAGACAGACAGACAGATATAGATACAGATACAGAGACAGACATACAGATACAGAGACAGACAGACAGATACAGATACAGAGACAGACAGACAGATACAGATACAGATACAGAGACAGTCAGACAGATACAGATACAGATACAGAGACAGACAGACAGATACAGATATAGACAGACAGACAGATACAGATACAGATAGAGACAGACAGACAGATACAGATAGACAGATACAGATAGAGACAGACAGACAGATACAGATAGACAGACAGACAGATAGACAGACAGACAGATACAGAGACAGACAGACAGATACAGGGACAGACAGACAGACAGACAGACAGATACAGATAGACAGATACAGAGACAGAGACAGAGACAAACATACAGATACAGATAGACAGATACAGAGACAGAGACAGACAGACAGATACAGATAGAGACAGCCAGCCAGACAGATACAGATAGATAGACAGATACAGAGACAGACAGACAGATACAGATACAGAGACAGAGAGAGACAGAGACAGACACAGAGACAGACAGACAGATACAGAGACAGACAGACAGATACAGATACAGAGACAGACAGACAGATACAGATACAGGTAGAGACAGACAGACAGATACAGATAGAGACAGACAGACAGATACAGATAGAGACAGGCAGACAGACAGATACAGATACAGATAGATACAGATAGAGACAGACAGACAGATACGGATACAGAGACAGACAGACAGATACAGATACAGATACAGACAGACAGATACAGAGACAGACAGACAGATACAGATACAGAGACAGACAGACAGATACAGAGACAGACAGACAGATACAGATACAGATAGGTACAGACAGACAGATACAGATAGACAGACAGACAGACAGATATAGATATAGATACAGATACAGACACAGAGACAGACATACAGATACAGAGACAGACAGAAAGATACAGATAGACAGACAGACAGACAGACAGACAGATATAGATACAGATACAGACAGACAGATACAGATAGACAGATACAGAGACTGGCAGATACAGAGACAGACAGACAGATACAGATACACAGACAGACAGATACAGATACAGATACAGAGACAGACAGAAAGATACAGATAGACAGACAGACAGACAGACAGACAGATATAGATACAGACACAGAGACAGACATACAGATACAGAGACTGACAGATACAGATACAGAGACAGACAGACAGATACAGATACACAGACAGACAGATACAGATACAGAGACAGACAGACAGATACAGATACAGAGACAGAGACAGACAGACAGATACAGATAGAGACAGACAGATACAGATAGACAGATACAGATAGAGACAGGCAGACAGACAGATACAGATACAGATACAGATAGAGACAGACAGACAGATACAGATAGACAGACAGACAGATACAGATACAGGTATAGATACAGAGACAGACAGACAGATACAGAGACAAACAGACAGACAGATACAGATACAGAGACAGACAGACAGATACATATACAGAGACAGACAGACAGATACAGAGACAGACAGACAGATACAGATACAGAGACAGACAGACAGACAGACAGATACAGACAGACAGACAGACAGACAGACAGATACAGATAGAGACAGACAGATACAGATAGACAGACAGACAGATACAGAGACAGACAGACAGATACAGAGACAGACAGACAGATACAGATACAGAGACAGACAGACATACAGATACAGAGACAGACAGACAGATACAGAGACAGACAGACAGATACATATACAGAGACAGACAGACAGATACAGATAGAGGTAGAGACTGACAGACAGATACAGATAGACAGACAGACAGATACAGATAGACAGATACAGATAGAGACAGGCAGACATACAGATACAGATACAGATAGAGACAGACAGACAGATACAGATAGAGACAGACAGACATATACAGATACAGGTACAGATACAGAAACAGACAGACAGATACAGAGACAGATACAGAGCCAGATACAGAGACAGACAGACAGATACAGATACAGAGACAGAGACAGAGACAGAGACAGAGACAGACAGACACAGATACAGAGCCAGATACAGAGACAGACAGACACAGATACAGAGCCAGATACAGAGACAGACAGACAGATACAGATACAGAGACAGACAGACAGATACAGAGACAGAGACAGACAGACACAGATACAGATACAGATACAGATACAGATACAGAGACAGACAGACACAGAGACAGACAGACAGATACAGAGACAGACAGACAGATACAGATTCAGAGACAGACAGACAGATATAGATACAGGTACAGATACAGAGACAGACAGACAGATACAGATACAGAGACAGACAGACAGATACAGAGACAGAGACAGACAGACACAGATACAGATACAGATACAGATACAGATACAGAGACAGACAGACACAGAGACAGAGAGACAGATACAGAGACAGACAGACAGATACAGATTCAGAGACAGACAGACAGATATAGATACAGGTACAGATACAGAGACAGACAGACAGATACAGAGCCAGATACAGAGACAGACAGACAGATACAGAGACAGACAGACAGATACAGAGACAGAGACAGACAGACACAGATACAGAGCCAGATACAGAGACAGACAGACACAGATACAGAGCCAGATACAGAGACAGACAGACAGATACAGAGACAGACAGACAGATACAGAGACAGAGACAGAGACAGACAGACACAGATACAGATACAGAGACAGACAGACACAGAGACAGAGACAGAGGCAGACAGACAGATACAGAGACAGACAGACAGATACAGATACAGATAGAGACAGACAGACAGATACAGATAGACAGATACAGATAGAGACAGGCAGACAGACAGATACAGATACAGATGCAGATAGAGACAGACAGACAGATACACAGATACAGATACAGGTATAGATACAGAGACAGACAGACAGATACAGAGACAAACAGACAGACAGATACAGATACAGAGACAGACAGACAGATACATATACAGAGACAGACAGACAGATACATATACAGAGACAGACAGACAGATACAGATACAGAGACAGACAGACAGATACAGAGACAGACAGACAGACAGACAGATACAGATAGAGACAGACAGATACAGATAGACAGACAGACAGATACAGAGACAGACAGACAGATACAGATACAGAGACAGACAGACAGACATACAGATACAGAGACAGCCAGACAGATACAGAGACAGACAGACAGATACATATACAGAGACAGACAGACAGATACAGATAGAGGTAGAGACTGACAGACAGATACAGATAGACAGACAGACAGATACAGATAGAGACAGGCAGACATACAGATACAGATACAGATAGAGACAGACAGATACAGATAGAGACAGACAGACATAAACAGATACAGGTACAGATACAGAAACAGACAGACAGATACAGATACAGAGACAGATACAGAGCCAGATACAGAGACAGACATACAGAGACAGACAGACAGATACAGAGACAGAGACAGACATACACAGATACAGAGCCAGATACAGAGACAGACAGACACAGATACAGAGCCAGATACAGAGACAGACAGACAGATACAGATACAGATACAGAGACAGACAGACAGATACAGAGACAGAGACAGACAGACACAGATACAGATACAGATACAGAGACAGACAGACAGACACAGAGACAGAGACAGACAGACAGATACAGATACAGAGACAGACAGACAGATACAGATTCAGAGACAGACAGACAGATACAGATACAGGTACAGATACAGAGACAGACAGACAGATACAGAGCCAGATACAGAGACAGACAGACAGATACAGATACAGAGACAGACAGACAGATACAGAGACAGAGGCAGAGACAGACAGACACAGATACAGAGCCAGATACAGACAGACACAGATACAGAGCCAGATACAGAGACAGACAGACAGATACAAATACAGAGACAGACAGACAGATACAGAGACAGAGACAGACAGACACAGATACAGATACAGAGACAGACAGACACAGAGACAGAGACAGACGACAGACAGACAGAGACAGAGGCAGAGACAGACAGACAGATACAGATTCAGAGACAGAGACAGAGACAGACAGACAGACAGAGACAGAGAGGTAGACCTGGTGAAGGTGAGAATACACTGTATACAGGGCCGTTTTTAGTATTGATTGGACACAGGGCAAACATTTTCTTGCCCCCCCCCCCCCCCCATGCAATTTCCCTCTCCACCTGCTCTGAGCCTACAATAGATAGCAGCTAGACTCAAAATCAATTTACTGAATCAGATCAGGCAGCGACTGTGATCGGTTGCCAGAGGTTACAGTGTATCATTACCACTCACTGACTGGCTGCTAGAGGTTACAGCACACATTATGGCTCACTTATTATTTGTTAGAGGTTACAGCACATGACTTCTGCTTGTTGATTGGTTGCTAGAGATTACTGTACATCAATACTGCTCACTGGTTAGTAGAGGTTACTAGACATCCTTACCACTCACTAATTGGTTGCTAGAGATTACTGCACATTATTACTGCTTACTGATTGGTTGCTAGAGGTTAGCTGGAGGGAGAAAAGTGGTGATACATCGCGGTTCGTATGGACTCTTGCACATGGATTGACATAGAGAAGTTGAACCCATCGAATAAAGTTGTGTCCAAAACCAAGTCTGGACAGGGATTCCAATAAAAATGACCCCTAACAGTGTCAAATGCCTTCTTGATATCTAAGGCTAGCACCAGTCCACTCTGATGTGCGGCCCCAAAAATATGAAGATACAGCCTTCTAATATTGTCAAATGTGCTCTTGCCTGGCATAAAGCCTGATTGGTCAGGACGCACAACAGATAGAATAAACTTATGTAGCGCTGGTAGATTTTTTAATCTACCGCTGATAGGTAAATCTTGTGGGTTACTTGTTAGAGGAAGTTAGATTTGCCTCTGTTCCAGCTTGGCTGAGTTGCATGTAGTTACACACTGTGCCGGCGGGTGTCGTTGTTACCATGGGCTGGTGTTGCAAAAGCAACGTGTTGAAGCGTATGAGTGCTCCTCTGTCCCGGAGACAACTCGTTGGAGGTGGTCTTCCGAGTTGCATTCTGGGAGAGGGTATTTATGGGACAGACGCCATGTTTAGGGGTTTGTTTTCAGCCACCTGCTGGCCCTCCTGGCCGACAGGTATGCGTTAAGAGTACCACCTCGTGGTCCTCCGTTCCGAAAGGGCCCACGTCGGTGCGGCGTGTGGGTGGGCCCAGAAGCCTGTCTGGGGCCTACCACAGCAGCAGAGGAACGGTCCTGAGCTGTCTGTCCTGAGTGAAGAAGCTGGACAACCGAGGAGATCCCAGGGGAGGACCCGTCATGGAAGGATCATGCAGAGTGCTGGTCTGGAGAGGGGCCTGGTGACTCGGTTGGAGGATGTATCCTGAAGTAATCTTACTGCATAGTACTGCCGGGTTGGCTTAAAGGTTCAAGTACTGTGTCTGACATTCATTGCAAACCAATACATCCTGTGGCAGAGGATCGTACAGGTTTTATTCCAAACAAGTCTGTGGCAGAGACTTTTGTTCGTGCTGTGTACTGGCTGCTAGGCAAGTGAGAGAGGCCTATCCAGGCGGGCAAAGATTGAGTGACACAAGGGGAGTGCATTCAACCACAAGTGTTCAATTCCAGAGAATGTTCTAAAGAATACTAAGGAAAGGTATTTGAGCTTCCCTGCAACTTTCCTTCTGCCTCTTTCCTGCTACTTCCTTTATTATTTGTTCATTAAAGCATTGGAAAATCTGCTCAAGTGTTGGTGTCTACATTGTCCTGAGGTAAACTCAATGGGACCCTAGACCCGGTGCCGGTGAAACAGAGGTATCGAGAGTGAAGGTAACAGCCCGCTTTAAACCAGCAGCTCCACCGTGAGTTAGTGCTACACTTATATAACCTAAGCAAGAGCAATTTAGCCAGAACTTTAATGTCAGGAGTGATATGGGGCGATAAGGGCCACACAGCAACTTATCTTTGCCAGGCTTTGGGAGCATTACTATAAGTGCCTCTGACATAGAAAGTGGGAGTCTACCCTCCTTCATCGCACCAGTGTACAATTTAAAGAAATAAGGGGCCAGAAGGTCAACATGTACCATTCGGCAGGGAGACCATCCAAGCCTGGAGTTTTATTAGCTGAAAGGGAATACTAAGCCATTTAATAGTGTAATACTAGTAGTGTATAGTATAGTATAGTATAGTAGTGTCTGGCAAATCTAAGCGGGACAAGTAGGCCAACAGTTTCCCATTCTTGCCACTGTGCTCATGGAGCCAGGCAGCTAGATGAAGTTGTTGTTTACGGGTTATACTGTATGCAATTAAAGGGCCCTATGGGCCGCTACCAGAGCGCTGTGAGAGGTAGGGGATGGACACTTGACATATTCAGAGCGGGCAGAGTCCAACTCCGTCTCCAATGACTGTAAACGGGCTCGAATGGATGCACGATGGGAGGCAATGTGACTAATATAAGAGCCACGGGCAACCGCCTTAAAAGCGTCCCAGACGTTAGTTACTGAGGTTGAATCTGCGTTGTGCACCCAATAATCAACCTGGTCCCGCCACACTCTCTCGATAATCTCCTCTGAAGTGGCCCATAAGGGGCTTAGCCTCCAGACCCTAAAGGCAGGTCTATGTCCCCGTGCCAATTCTAGTTTCATAGCAAATGGTCCCATAAAGTCTGAGGTAGATAAGAAACAGTCTGTACCCAAGGTAGTACATCAGAAGAAGCTAAGGCATAGTCAATCCGGGACATGGTTCGATATGTCATGGATTGACAGGAATATTCCCTAATATGAGGGAACATCCGGTGCCAAATATCCACATATCCATAGGCCGCACACCAGTTAGCTAACGTTTTACTGTCATTTGACGGGGGGTTTCAACATGTCCAGTTTGGGGTCCATCACTGCATTAAAATCCCCTAACAGGAGGGTAGGGCAGTGAGGGAAGTGGCTAAGTGTACAGACACTTCCAGAAGGGTTGCATTCACCAGCACAGGCGGGGCATACAGCCCAACTATAATAAGCGGAGTGGCATGTACAGTAACATGGAGAATCACATATTTGCCCTGTGGGTCAGAAATAACTTGAAGTGAAACAAATGGAAGACCCTTGCGGATCAATACTGACACTTTGTGGGCAAAATTAGAATATGTAGAATGCACTGCCCATGCCACCCAGTACTTCTTAAGAGCCATTATCTTAGAGCCCATCAGATGCGTCTCCTGAAGACATAAAACATGCCGTTGATGTGCCTTGAGATAATCAAAAAGTTTTGAACATTTGAATTTGGAATTCAAACCGCGTATGTCCCATGACAGAAACACATTAACCATAAGGAAAACCAAAATAGTAACCATAGGATCAGGGGCGTTGCTAGGTCTACAAAGGATCTGGGGCTAGAGCCCATAGCAGTGTAGTAAATAAAGTCATACGCTTGGGCAGGCATACACATGTATATACAATAATATACGTGTGTGTATATATCCCCAGAGAGCCCCCCTTACATCAGGGTCCCCAGAGAGCCCCCCTTACATCAGGGTCCCCAGAGAGCCTCTCTCCCCCTTGCATCAGGGTCCCCAGAGAGCCCCCCAATTACATTAGGGTCCCCAGAGAGCCCCCCCCCTTGAATCAGAGTCCCCAGAGAGCCTCCCCCTTGCATCAGGGTCTCCAGAGATCCTCCCCTCCCCTTGGGGACCCCTGCAGAGGCTCGGGGCTATGGGCCCCAGATTCGGGGCTATAGCCCCAAAAGCCACCCCCTAGCGACGCCACTGCATAGGATTATACCCTAGCATTTAACCACATCCATATTAGGGTGGAGCCAATGTCTAAGCTTTGCCAGTAGAGAAAGCCTGAAATCATGCATAACATTCGCACACAATCATTCAAACACAGATTCACCCAACAGAAAATAAAAAGAAAGAAATTGAAAAAACCTACACACAGATTTAGGGAAAAAAAATTCCAAACCCCCTGCCCTACTCAAAAAACATAGAGCAGGCTTCATCCCAAAATGATCTTCTATGGCAGTAACTGTGACCACAGTCATACGATGAACTTAGAGTAGAAACGGTAACAAAAATTAGCCAACATTAGCTGAGTAGGGGAACACCTCCCAACAAATAAGTAACCGTAGACCAGATTCGTAGTGCCCAATAAGTAGGTTAAGGTAACCTACATTGCGGTATCAGCAACTCACGAACCTCCATTTGAAACAGTGAAGAACCCCCAAACAATGAAAAACCCAAAATATTGCGAATGGAGAAAATCAGGTGTGTGGAGGTGAAGCGAAGGACCCCAAGGTACCTTGAACAGAGTCCAGCCAGGAAAGGACACTCTCGGGTGTAGTAAAGAAATGTGCTTGCCCTTGGTGGGTCACCCGCAATCTTGCAGGGAACAGCATGGCGTACGGTAAGGCATGATCACGTAACTTCTGTTTGGCAACCCGGAATTGAGCCCGAAGCTTCCTGACATTGGTGGAGTAATCCGAGAATAAGGAGACTGCGGCATTGTTGATGCACATGCAATCTTTAACCCTGGCTGCACGCAGGGTCACATCCCTATCACGATAGTTCAGTAAGCGAATTACCATTGAGCAAGGGAGGTTACCCGGGGGGGGGAGAGGTCTACCGGGACACTGTGAGCCCGTTCAATAACAAAGCATGTAGAGAAGCAGTTCCTGCCAAGGTCCTGTATCAACCAGCTCTCCAAGAAGGCTGTTTTTTCTTCGTCATTACTAGTAAAAAAAAAAATGTTTATCTGTTGCCATAATTTTTCCCCATCTTTTTTTTTTTTCTTTTTGTTTTGCAGTTGTCTCCCCCCCCCTTTTTTTTTTTGTTGTTTTTGTTATGTAAGTTTGTATAATGTATTTGCAAATTGACTGATGGTATGATTATGCCATTAATGTATGCATATTTGTCTATTTGTATAATAATTTTCTAATAAAATTAAGATTGAGATTAAAAAAAAAATAATTTATAATAAAAGAATAAAAATGCCTAAACCTATCCCCTATTTTGTAGACACTATAACTTTTGGGCAAACCAATCAATATACGCTTATTGCGATTTTTTTTTACCAAACATAAGTAGAAGAATACATATCAGCCTAAACTGATGAAGACATTTTTTATTTTTTTTTTTGGATATTTATTATGGCAAAAAGTAAAAAATATTGTTTTTTTTTTTTGTTTATAGCGCAAAAAAATTAAAAACCGCAGATGTGATCAAATACCACCAAAAGGGGGGGCGTGTCCGGACTATGGAGGAGTGAGGACGTGTGCCTTCTCAGCTCCGCTCCACCGCAGCACATTACCAGCTCCACAGCGGAGGTAACACCCGCACCCGCAGCAAATTATGTCCCTGAGACACCGGGCATCCTCCCAGCCACAACGGACTGACCGATCGCGGCAATCCCAGCTGGATTCTTTTTACACTGGGCAGACCGGGAGAGGCCGCGAGCCTTCCAAGATGGCGCCGACCGGGAAGACACAGCGTGCTAGCAAGGCCGCAAAGACCTCCGCAGGCCAGTCACAGCAACTAGATGACTCCCCCGCTCCATCTCCAGGGTCGGTGAGTGACTCAGCCCCCCTGATCTTCCCAGGCTCCCCCACTTCCCAAGACGGTGACTCCACTGACCTGGACCCCCTGGCAGATGCAGACATCAGGCGCCACATTATGTCCCTACCCACAAAAGCTGATCTTGAACGCTTTGCCGACAGAGTGGAAAAAGCTTTTAAGGAAGATATTGCTCAGCTCAAAGCTGATACAAATCACTTGGGAGGCAGACTTGACACTCTGGAACAGAAATGAGGACGCTCTCCCTGTCATTTCTAAACTACAAGACAAGTGTAACATACAGGGCCAACAGATTGAGGCCCTGCTATGTCAGCTGGACGACACTGAGAACCGCAGCAGACGGGCAAATATCAGGATAAGAGGCCTACCTGAAGCTACTGGGCCCAGGGACATAATCCCCACCCTAGAAGGAGTCTTTAAGGAAATATTAGGACTGCCTGCCACTGCTACAGTCGAAATAGACCGTGCACACAGGGCCCTGAAGCCCCCCTCCCAAGATGCGAACAATCCAAGAGATATCATATGTAAACTACATAAGTATACGCTTAAAGACCGCATCATGCAAAAAATGAGGGGGAAACCCTATTTTGATTTTGATGGTGCACACCTGGCCTTTTATCAGGACATCTCGAGGCGCACTCTTATGCAACGTAGAGCACTTCGCCCTCTCCTAACAGCTATCCAAGACACAGGCCTGGTGTATCGTTGGGGATTCCCCTTCAGCCTTCAAGTCACTAAAGATGGTAGAACCATAACTCTTCGCAACAAAGATGACCTCCCGCACTTTTTGACCTCCTAATGCCGCGTACACATGGTCGGACTTTTCGTCTACAAAAGTCCAACGGACGCTGACGGACTAAAGCTGGCTGGTAATCCGATCGTGTGTGGGCTTCTCCGGACTTTCAACGTACTTTTTTAGCCTCAAATCCGACGTACTTTAGATTTGAAACATGCTTCAAATCTTTACGTCGTAACTATGACGGACCCCGAAATCCGCTCGTCTGTGTGCTAGTCTGACGGACAAAAACCCACGCTAGGGCAGCTATTGGCTACTGGCTATGAACTTCCTTATTTTAGTCCGGTGTACGTCATCACGTACGAATCCGTCAGACTTTTGTGTGGTCGTGTGTAGGCAAGTCCGTTCGTTAGAAAGTATGCCGCAAGTCCGCCGCAAGTCCGCCGAAAGTCTGCCGGAAGTCTGTCGGACAGGCTGTCTGACTTTTGTAGACGAAAAGTCCGACCGTGTGTACGCGGCATTAGACCTGGATCCGGTGGACTTTCCTGACTGGAGATGTTCCTCAGAACCGGGAAACGACAAATTACCTACCCACCAACCGTGGCAACCAGCCAGAAATCAGAATCGCAGGAGGAATCGCAGGCGACATCTTTCTGAATCCTCGCTGGAAATGTCCCTACCCGGACACTAGCAACATCCCTTTCTGGGGCAAACGAACTGCTACTGGAAATTTTTTTTCTTTTTTCTTTTTTCTCGTTTTAAATATACCCAAGTGGTTTTCTTTTATACATATTGCACTTAGATTATTCCCTTAACATTAGCCGTAAGGCTGCTTGATGGTTTGCACATTTTTAAGTTCCCCGAAGCACCATCATTCTCTCCATGTCTAACCGCACCATATCAGACGCGGTGGACGGAGACGGAGGACCTCCTGCCCTCTCTTATAGACGGCACACTAACCCCCTAGTAGGCCGCCCTGCTTTTTTTGGGCACTAATCCCCTTTGGGATAAGGGGTCGTGGCCTGGAGTCCCTCCCCTCTCTAGGGGGGGGCTCCTCGACACGACCCTTAGTAGTTGTTTTACATGCGTGGATGTTAACATCCATACTGTTTTGATGGTTACGACCATGTTTTCATGTTCTTCTTCTTACACATGTTTTGTTTTCTCTCCCTCCTCCTCTCGTCTCTTTCCTACCCCCCCCCTTCATTGCAGGTTGCTCCACCTTGCTGTCTGTGACGGACCCCCCGCAAATTGCGCACATTGAACACCCACGTTCCATCCCATGGCTTCCCTATGGGTAAGTATATATAATGTACGGGGACTTTGTTCCCCACACAAACGTAGTAAGCTCTGGGGGGAGTTAAAACGCCTAAAAACCCAAGTGGTTTTCCTCCAAGAAACCCACTTTATGCCAAAGTCACTTCCCAAATTGCCTACTCACCTTTTTAACCAATGGTTTATCAGCACATCCCCAACCCCTAAATCTAAAGGGACAGCTATCGCCATACACAAGTCATGCCCTTTTCAGCCGGCTGAACACGATACAGACCCCTTGGGGTCCTAAAGGGCCACATTGCTGGCCAAAAATATACATTCGCCACTATTTACGCTCCGAACGCAAATCAACTTACCTTCATAGACACTACACTAGATCGCTTGGCTGAATTCAGAGAAGGCTTCCTAATCCTAGGCGGTGATTTTAACGTTAGCCCTGACCCAATGCTAGACACCTCACATGCAAGACCCTCCCACTCCTACGCATTTTTGAAGCACTTCCGCAGGACTATCCAGTCCCACTTGCTCACCGACAGTTGGCGAGCGCTTAGGCCATCAGACCGCGACTTCAGCTATTACTCCACAGTACATAACATATACACAAGGATTGACCACATTTATGTGGATCGAAATATCCTTGAACTTTTACAGTCTGCAGACATTGGTTCCATTTCCATTTCCGACCACGCCCCAGTGTCGATGGCCTTTTCTTTGCCATCAGGCGCACGGGGAGTTCGGACCTGGAGACTTAATGAGAACTTACTGGACGATGCGGTGGCGGTAGCTGAGGTCGCGGACACCTTAACTCATTATTTTGCAGAAAACCCTATAGGCGAGCTGAGCGAGGGGACGGTCTGGGAGGCTCACAAGGCTGTGGTTCGGGGGGCTCTGATTTCCCAGGGTAGTAGGCTTAAAAAGATACGACAGGCAGACTTTTTAAGAGTTCTCACCGAACTCCAAAAAGCAGAACTCAGGCACAAAGCTAACGGACGCCCTGAAGAACTAGAAAAGCTGACAGAACTACGCGAACTGTTCTTACGCCTGCTCGATCGCCAAACACGCAAACAATTCCGATTCATGGCACACAGGTACTATGAACACGGAAACAAATGCGGCCGCATGTTAGCCCGGGCCCTTCGGAAACGTCAAGCCCAGACATACATACATAAACTACATAGCGCCTCGGGTACACCGATTCTGCACCCATCTAAAATTGCTGCTGAATTTCGAGCTTACTACGCTAAATTGTACAACATAGACTCTGACCCCTCCCCTGAATCACAAGACACTAGACAAAACGCGATCCGAGACTATCTGACTGCAGCCAAACTCCCGACACTTACAGAAGAGCAATCCTCAGACTTAGACGCCCCGATTACCCTAAACGAGCTTCGGGCCACGGTGAATTCCTTGCCCAACGGAAAGAGTCCTGGACCTGACGGGTTCTCTAAGGCATACTATAAAGCCTTCCTGACCCACCTAGAGACACCTATGTGCAAATATTTTAATTCTATTGCTGAAGGAGGAACCATTCCATCAGAGGCACTTCTGGCACACATCACTGTAATCCCGAAAGAGGGCAAGGATCCCACCGTACCCCCGAGCTATAGGCCAATATCGCTCCTTAACCTAGATATAAAAATTTTAGAGAAAACACTAGCGAACAGACTTAAATACCTTATACCCGACATTATCCACCCAGACCAAACGGGATTCATAACAGGTAGAGAAGCCAGGGACAACTCTATCAGAGCGGTACATCTTACTCACTGGGCCCGTGCCCGCCCCGAGCCACAGCCTTACCTCATACTGTCAACAGACGCTGAAAAAGCGTTCGACCGCGTTGACTGGTCCTACCTGACGGAGGTGCTTCGATCACTGCGGATGGGTCCGAGAATGCTGTCCTCTATATTAGCACTATACTCGACGCCTTGAGCACAAGTCAAGGTAAATGGAACCCTCTCGGCTCGCTTCCCCATCAGAAATGGCACGAGACAGGGGTGTCCCCTATCACCTCTCTTGTTCGCCTTAGTGCTGGAGCCTCTGCTCTGCACAATACGCGCTAACCCCGACATCAGGGGTCTCACGGTTGGTAGCACGGAGCATAAACTCTCGGCATATGCTGATGATGTCCTGTTCCATGTTTCAAACCCCCTGATCTCTCTGCCCAACCTGATGAGGGAACTGAAGCTTTTGGGTTTCTTTCAAATTTTAAAATTAATTTTTCAAAGTCAGAAATACTCCCTATTTGCATGTCATCCCAATTAACAATGAGCCTCAAATCAGCCTTTCCTTTCACCTGGGCCACGTCAGCTATTCGATACCTCGGTATACAACTCACAGATAATTTTAACAACCTATATACCGCAAATTACCTCCCACTGGGATAAGATTAACCCGCTGCTAAAATTGGCTCCCTCGGTGTCCCCACTGGCCCCACTGGGAGGTTTCCTTTTGTTCCCTCCGGGAGAACAGATGGGTTTCTTTGAATTGTGGATAGAGGGTGGGGACGCCAGTTGTGGCAAACTTATGAAAGACGGCAAACTCCTGGGCTATGAATATCTGCCTACAGGCAAACAGGGCACCCCAATGAACTTCTGGAAATACAGACAACTACACCACTTCTTTCAATTACAAGGTCATAAGATTAGAGACCCTTCTTCTCTCACCCACCTTGAAAAACTCTTTATAGCAGAAGAACCTACACCACACTTGGTCTCGGTACTTTATAAACTACTAGGTTCCTCATTCCCTAACACTATACCCGCCTTTATCAGACGTTGGGAAAAAGACCTGGACATTGTATTTACAAAGACAGACTTAACTCACTTGTATCAGCTTACTCATTCATCCTCAATAGAGTCCAAGACCCAGGAAACGAATTTTAAGCTGCTATCCCGCTGGTACAGAGTACCTGCGGACCTGGCCCGCTTCTACCCTTCCACATCTGAGCTGTGCTGGAGAGGATGTGGACAAAAAGGTACATTGAAACACATATGGTGGGACTGCCCTCAAATTAAATCCTTCTGGGAAGATATACGTGACCAAATCAAAATAGTGACAGAGATAGAAATCCCCTTCCTCCCGACCCACTTTCTCCTGCAGGTCCCCCCGATCTCACTACGAAAATACAAAAAAAGTGTGCTGCCGCACTTATTAAATGCGGCTAGGCGCCTGATCCCAATTTATTGGAAAAAACATACGACCCCCACACGTGCTGAGTGGATCGGAAAGGTTAGTGAGATCCGGGAGGTCGAGGATTGGGTGGCGACCAATAAAGGCCGCAAAGACCGATTCCATGCAATCTGGATGTCATGGACTGAATACACCTCTGACTCCACCGCGGTGTCGTCTAGTCTAGACGCTGCACTGCTGGAGCTGGCAGACCCTACTCTTAGAGTACTTAGGCTAACAAAAACTCAACCCTGTAGGCAAGACCCCAAAACCTGACCTACCCGAGGAATAACGAATCCAGCTCCGAGGGGTCCGTCGCAGAGGCAGAGGAAGCTCACCAGTACTTGCAGGTAACCTGACCCATCCCCTCTCCCTTTCCCCCCCTTCCCCCCCTTCCCTCCCCTATTCCCTCTTCTCACTCTTACCGTACCCCCCCACCTCTCTCTCTTTTTCTTTTCTTCTCCTTTTTTGTTACTCCCTTTATTTGTGTGTCTCTCTATTTATTATTGTTATTTTGGTATAATATTAGGGAAACTCATGCGAAACAGCTAAGTATGGGCTGTTCAATATAGAAACGGAACCCGCTGGGGGAGATCTCTGGATTTCCAAGAGCCAGATAAATTTCACATGAATAAACCACCGTTGCGTGGTCGCGGGGGCCCGCGTGGGAGCGGGAGGTGGATTGATGGAGGCTTTTGAGCCCCCCCTTCCTGCCCCGGGCGTGGGCCACCGGGCTATGTACCCCGCACATTCCAGAGACTCCCCAAACTCAAACACACCCTCGCGAGCCCTTAGGCTGGCCCCGCTCCACTTGCATACTTCATGAAAACATGGGGCTTCCAGAGCTTCCGATTACTCACCTGGCGGGTCCCTCAGAGTTATCCCTAGAAGAGCACTTTATATTAGGTTAATAGTAATGTATGTGTTTGTTCAACCCACATATTGCATAGTGTTACTGAATGACCCTGCGAGGCCATTGTTTACAAGACTTGCACTGTTGGACTTGTCATGTAATGTCTTGTTCTAAAAAATAAAAACTTATTACACAAAAAAATACCACCAAAAGAAAGCTCTATTTGTGGGGGGAAAAGAAAGATTGCACATCGCACGACTGCGCAATTGTCAGTTAAAGCGACGCAGCGAAATGGCCTGGTCATTAAGGGGGGTAAATCCTTTCGGTCCTTAAGTGGTTAAAAAATGTAAATGTAAAAAAAAAAAAAAAAATGCTGTTTGTTAATAATTGCTGCTATTAATATCTCAGGGTCAGCCCTTGAACCTTCCCGTGAAATGTGTTGTTGTTAATGTGCCGTGGCCAGACGGTGTGAAGTCACGGCTCTCAGCCCCGAGGATCCCGCCATGGATCGTTTAGCGCTCCTCGCATTTCGCGTACAGGGGCTAGATCAGCATGGCTGGCATCCATCCCATAATTATACTGACATTTTATCCTGTGTGACGTGTTTGGAATGACATCTTCTGCGGTCTCATATACCATAACCTCGCTCAATCCATCATCAACCAAAGTATAGTTTAAGCAGGTCATTTTAGTTTTCTTAGGTAAATCTTTTTTTTTTTTTTTTTTACTCTTTTTATTTATTTATTTATTTTTAATTTTTTTGTGAATCTGCTTTTTTTTGTTTTAGTTTTTTTGTTTTTTTAGCTGTAGATCCTGCCATTACCAGGACTTCCTGTTGCAGGCTGACCACACTAAGCTTGCAATCGTCAGCCTGCATGTGCTCACCTTTAGTTGCCCTTGGGCTGTCTATCAGATCAATCAAATAGGGAGCCCAACGGCAAACTTAAACGGTAACTCACACTTTTATGGGGAAAAAAAAAATAGCATCACATATACAATTGTGACACAAGTCACCTTTCCTTTTCTGTAAAACGCAATGCTATATGGCAGCCTGGAGGTATTCTGTACACAGGTCCCCCCCCCCCCCCCAGAAATGTAATTTCCTGTTTGTGTGGTTGCCTCACTGATTTTCCCAGAAGTCTGCACTAAGATACAAGTCAGATTTTGGGCATCCCCTGCAACTGAAATGTCATTTTTGGTGAGATACTCCCAAATGGAAAGCACTTCCAAAGGGATGCAGACCCTGACACTTTTCTTGTTAGAACCATGCAAGTGCGGCAGCTGATTGACTAATACAAAGTCACTCCCATTCACTTTGCACATGGACACAAAAAAACAAACAGCTAATAAAAAACGTGATGTCCGCCGGCGAACCACGATCGCGATGAGGAGAGGCAGAATGGGGAACTGCCTATGTAAAGAAGGCATTTCACTGTTCTGCCTAGTGACATGAAAAGGAACTATTGCTCCGAGTGATCGGGAACAGCTATCTCTGTCATGTTTCAGTAAGCCCATCCCCCCTACAGTTAGAACACGCTGGGGGAACACAGTTAACCCCTTGATCGCCCCCTAGTGTTAACCCCTTCCCTGTCAGTGTCATTTTTTACATTGATCAGTGGATTTTTATAGCACTGATCAATGTATTAATGTCACTGCTCCCCAAAACGCATAATTTTGGGTCAGATTTGTCCGCCGCAATGTCACAGTCCCGCTAAAAATCACAGATCGGCGCCATAACCAGTAAAAACAATAAAAATAAATAAAAGCCATAGTCTTTTAGACGTAATAATTTTAGCGCAAACCAATCAATATACGCCTATTGCGATTTTTTTTTTACCAAAAATTTGTAGAAGAATATATATCGGCCTAAACTGATGAATAAATTCATTTTTTTTTCTATATTTTTTTGGATATGTATTATAGTAGAAAGTAAAAAAAATATATATTTTTTTTTCAAAATTGTCGCTCTTTTTTTGTTTATAGCGCAAAAAATAAAAACCGCAGAGGTGATCAAATAGCACCAAAAGAAAGCTCTATTTGTGGGTAAAAAAGCACATCAATTTTGTTTGGGTACAACATCGCACGACCGCGCAATTGTCAGTTAAAGCGACGCAGTGCCGTATCGCAAAAAATATGCCTGGTTATTAAGGGGGTAAAACCTTCCGGGGCTGAAGTGGTTAATGAAACCCACTGTGATGATGAGAACAAAATGTCAAAAACTTACTAAGAATCTGAAGACAAATCTAGTCATTGTGGAGACAAAATATGAAGATTATTGTGTCTGTAAATAAAGAGCAAAGCTATAAAATGTGAGAAACTAAATACAATAAAATAACCTATCAGGGAGGAAATGTCTTCCAGTTCTGATCTTCATTAAACATTCAGTTTGGCTCAGGATGCAATTTTTCAGAGCCAATCTCATAATGATCGCGGTCTGGCAGTGGTTAGTGAGGAATGTTCCCGCTGTAAGCAAGATCTACAGAACCCGGAACAACAGAGTCTTGCTGTTGTACATGATGGAGTACTGGAGCACTAGTTATAAAACAAGCTTGGGGAGATTGCCGCAATTTCCATGACCCAGTTTACTCCTGGTACATAATCAATCATATGAATTAAATACAATTTGGTAAGAATGATGGGATCTCCTCATAATTGGGACATCAGGAGTACAGACCCAGTAACTCAGCACAGGGATGATGAAAGCCCCTCATAATGGACACAGCAGGTGTACAGACCTGGAAACTCAGCACAGGGATGGTGGGAACCCCTCATAATGGGCACATCAGGTGTACAGAGCTGGGAACTCAGCACAGGGATGGTGGGAACCCCTCATAATGGGAACATCAGGTGTACAGACCGAGGAACTCAGCACAGGGATGGTGGGAAACTGCCATTCCGCTCCTTGACAGCGAGGTGTGAGGTTGCTGGTTCCTTTGCTCCTGTGCTTCCAGAGACCAGGGGCTAGAGTTGCTCCTCTGCCCCAGGAGTGATGCAGGATCCTGGGGAGGACCGTGGTGGAGGCCCCCTAGATAGGCCTCAGCCTGTGGAAGACACTGGGCCTGGCCCAAGGAAAGATGAGTCCCTGTCTGCCTTTAGACGGAGGGTTGTTGAAACACTGAAGCGGATTGAGAAGGAAGAGGAGAAGTTGGTAGCTTTGAAAAATGAATTTAAAAAGAAAAAACAGATTTGTGCCAAAGTGTTCAGCAAGAAAAGACCGGCTCTGAGGCTTGAGTTGAAAGACCTGGAACAAGCTCTGCAGAAGCAGAAAGAACTGGTGAGTTCTCTGAAGGAGAATAGTGGAGCATTTAAAGAAAAATATAAAAATGAAGAAAGATTCAGCCAAATGAGAAGAGGAGCCGCTTCTTGCAAGGAGGGGGAGGAGACCAGTGAGGAGATGCAGGTACAGACAGCAGAGTGAGAAAGTGGGCCCGGAGGATGAGCCCAGCTCTTCAACACCTTAGACATCTGCTGAGTCCTCAATGGTGGAGGCCTCTGTCCCCCTCCCTCCCCAGCAATGTGGAACATCAGAGCAGGAGGTTGAAGGTTCTGGCATGCTGGATTTTATCAATAAGCTTCAATCACCTCCGAATGTGGCTTCCCAGGATTATGAGGAGAAGATGGACACCGTTCCTAGCCCTATGGAAGAAAGACCCGTGGAGAGAGCAGGTGCAGGTACAGTGTGTGTGCAGGATGATGGTGTGAACTTTAATGACAATGTGCTTGCTGAGGGTTGTAGTGCTGCAGGCAGTCAGCCCAGACCCATAGACAATACACAGCATGCAATAACATCTGCTAATAACTGTCAGCTTTAGTCTGCAGAGAGGTCCATGGACAATACAGAGACTTTGCCTGGACCAGGCACAGGGGCTGTTCCTGTGAATGGTGGAGGAGATGCTGGGTGCAGTAGTGCTACAACTCTCCTGGAGTCTGCAGCAGCCATGACTGTGATTGATCCCAGGATTGAAGCTGAGTGTTCAGAGCAGGGGGAGGGTCCTGCCTCTGCTAATCAGAAGACTGCTATTCCAGCTGATTCAGACTCTCTGCCAGCAGGTTTGAATGTGTCTAAGGACAAGACTGCAAATGCTGCTGGTGTAAGAAAAACGTATGCTGGTGTTGCTGCTACAGGATCTGGGAGGGGGGAGCAAGCAGGGAAGGAGCATGAAAATGGTTTATCTTCCTCCCTGTTTAAAAGGAGGAATGTCGTCCAGTTAAAATGGGAAGGCGGTGGAATCCCCCCACATAGGAGGGCAGTGGAGGATAAAATCCTGCAGATGGGGTTTACACCCACAGATATCTTCGCCCGGATCAGTCCGGCAGGTTCCTATGAGTATGATTTGTCCTTTATCCGTCCGGAGTTTTTGGACATATTTTGGGAGAAGTATGAACACGTGTGTAGGGGCCTGCCGGACTGGAAAGGGCTCATCCCCAAGCTTGTTTCACGCCAGCCCCTCATTAAAATGGTGACAATTCTTGTCCGTAATGAGTCCATACCGCAAGGGGATTTAACTGTTTGGTTGAGGAGGTTTGGAGACGTCCTGAGCCCCCTAAAAAAGATCGGGGAATATGGACAATCGGGGAATATGGACGGGGGGATGGTCTGTGCAGCTAAAATTAAAGGTCGATGACAATGTCGTCCAGCATCTGCCATCCTCAGCTTTCCTGGGGAGGGACAGGCTGGCCATCTTCTATCCAAGCCAGCCAAAGCTCTGCAATAAGTGTGGTGATAAAGGGCATATTGCATCCTCCTGTCCAGTGATGAAGTGCTCTCTGTGTCATGGTATAGGACATCTGGCAAAGGACTGTAATATCATCAGGTGCAATCTGTGCAATGCGGTGGGACATCCTTACAGTCAGTGTCCTGAGGCAATGCACAACAAGCCTGAGCTCATGAGAGAGTTCTTCCGCCTGGACATGGAGGATGCTCAGAGCTCAGCAGCTGGGGTGCCTGTGAGTCCATCTGAGTCTGTGCCAATACCTAATGTGTCTCCCCAGTCTGTGGTGCCCAAGTCTGTGCCAATACCTAATGTGTCTGTGTCTCCCCAGTCTGTGCGTTTACCTAGTGTGCCAGTGTCTTCTGTAGGTAAGGTATCAGTTGCCGAAAATGTGTCCAATCCTCATGTGTCTTCTAAAATTGCAGAGGCAGCAAGAGGTGCTGATGCAGGTGCATCAGGTGTGGTGCCAATCCCCCTCCCCCGACGCTGCAGGGTTTCTATTGAGGATCGTGGGGTGCAGAGGAGTGAGGAAAATGGTGGAGAGACTGGCCTGGTGGTAGATAAGGAGAGGGGGAGTGGGGGGGAGGAGGGTGAAGGGGAGGATAGGTGTGGGGAGGCTGTTGAGTCTGGTTTGTCTAAGGATGATATGGAGTGATTGGAGGATAGGAGGAGGAGGGGCAAAAGAAGGAAAAAAACGGGTTTAGTTACCTTCAATCCTAAAGTTTTGTCTTTGGAAAATAAGTTTAAGGTCCTGTCTGATGATGATGATGAGTGGGACTCGTTCAGTTCAGCATCCTCTATGGAGGATGAGTGCCATGGTGCAACGAAGCGTGCTGGTTCTCCAGGAAGAGGGAGTAGTCAGGCTGCCTCAACTATCCTAATGGCAGTTCCCACTCCGTTAAAAGTGGCAACCATTAATGTTGCCAGCTTAAGATCAGTAAGTGCTCGTCATATGGCCTTATTTTTGCTCAGCGAATTTGATGCTGACATTTTGTTTTTGCAAGAAACCCATCTGAGTAGTCTGGCCGATATACATCTGGCAAAGAAGGAGTGGAGACGTGGTCCCTCATTTTGGTCTCTTGCGGCCGAGCCTTACAGCGGAGTTGCAGTCCTTTTTTTCTGGTATGGTAACGTGCAGGCGGGTAATTGAGGTAGAGATAGGGAGATGCATGGTCTTAGACATCTCTGTGAAGGGGCAGGACTTGCGCCTGATTAACATCTATGGTCCCCAGATGAAGTGGGACAGGAACTGCCTCTTTAGAAAGATTAAGCCTTTTCTTTTTACGGCCCAGCAGGTTAACTTTGGAGGTGATTTCAACACCATTACTAGGTCTAAAGACAGGAGAGGTCTCAGAGATAAGCTGGGCTATGACACCCTTTTTCTTAATACGATAGTTAGGGAAGCAGGTCTGGTAGATGCGCACATTAAGCGCTGCCCAGACAGCACGGGGCTCACTTTTCAGTGAGGTAATAGTCCGAGTAGGATAGATAGGTTTTTTTTTAAAGGGAGACTCCGCTTTTTCGGCACCTGTGTGTCGGGCAATAGAGTTTTCTGATCACTGTATTCTATCTGTGACTCTGAATGCCCCAGACATGCCACCTAGGGGGAGGGGTATCTGGAGATTGAATTCGGCCCTCCTGGAAGATAATCTTTTGAGGATTTTTTTCAAGCACAGGTAACGATCCTAGACTTTTGCAACAGCAAGTCAGAATGGTGGGAGCTTGTTAAACCTCGGACTATTGGGCTTTTCAAGGCCATAGGAAGAAAGAAGCAGCAAGATAAGTATATCACCTACCAGCATTTGCGGAGGAAACTTGACCGCCTTGGAGGAGATTCTGGGGCGATCTCTGAGGTGAAGCTCCTCCTTAGGAGACATCAATATGACCGGCACACCTCTTTGGTTCAGGAGAGGGATTCGCCTGACCCTTACCAGAACTGTAAACAGAGTGTAGCAGTTAAGACGGTCAATGGCCTGAGGGACAGTACGGGCTCTCTGACGAAGTCTAGGTCAGGGATCCTGGAGGTTGTCAGGTCATACTATGCCGATCTCCCCCCTGGAGGAAGGAACCTTGATCGGACAAGGATGTTGGGTTTTTTGGACTCTACACCAGGGCTGGAAAGTAATGTTCCTTTTATGAATTTGACAGATGAAATCACTGCAGATGAGGTAACCCAGGCTGTTGATAAACTAGCCATCAAGAAAACGCCAGGGCCAAATGGTTTGACAGACGAATTTTATAAATGTTTTACGACGATCCTGGCTCCCTACCTTGCGGAGGTGTTTAATGGCTGTTTGAATGAGGGTTCTCTCCCTCCCTCCATGAGGCAATCTGCAGTGATCCTTCTGTCAAAGGGTAAAGATCCTTCGATGATTGGGAATTGGCGCCCCATTAGCCTTCTTAATGTCTATAGAAAGATACTGGCAAAGATTTTCTTCTGGCGATTATCACTAGTTGCAGGCAGTTTGTTATCCCGCCACCAGCACTGTTCGGTCCAAGGTAGAAGCACTCTCTCAGCGGTGTTAGCTGTCTGGGAGGCCTTGGAGCGTTGTAGGGCTGCTGGTTGGGGTAAATTTTTGCTGACATTGGATCAAGCTAAGGCCTTTGATCGGGTTAATCATGAGTACTTGTGGCTCCTTCTTGACAAATATGGCCTGGAGGGGAGTTTCATTGATTGGCTCAAGATTTTGTACAAAGGGGCTGAAAGCTTTCCTCTGGTTAATGGTTGGGTCGGGCAGCCCTTTGCGGTCAGCTCGGGTATGCGTCAGGGGTGTCCATTGAGTCCTCTGCTATATGTGTTTGCAATCGACCCCTTCATTAGAATGCTAGAGAGTGGACTTTTGTGTGGGGTACCTTTGGGCATCGCTGGTGAGCCTCCTTTGAAGGTTGTGGCCTATGCTGATGATGTTTCTGTTTTTATCTCTGGGACTGGGGAGGCGCAGAGGAGGTGGTCTCGGTGATAGGGCAGTATGCAGAGGCATCAGGTTCAAAGGTCAACCAGGACAAGTGTGAAGCTTTCTGAATGGGCATGGAAGGTGAGAGCTTTGTTCTCCCGCATGACTTCCCGGAGCCCCAACAAAAAATTTGAGTTCTAGGCATTGAATTCGGCCCAGGTGACTATGGTCATGCAAATTGGGTGAACAGGCTGGAGAATGCCGATGCCAAGGTGACAAGCTGGAAAGGTTGGCAGCTTTCCTTGAGGGAAAAGGTTGATCTGATCAAGACTTACCTGATTCCGATTTTTCTGTATGTCAGTTTTGTTTGCATTTTGCCAGTTTCTCTCTATACCAGGATCTATAGTTGTTTCTTCCAGCTGTTATGGGGGAACAGAATAAACCTTGTCAAAAGGAATGTGACTTACCTTCCTAGGCGGGAGGGTGGTGTAGGGATGGTCAACCCTGTAGTCTTTTTCTCTCTGATGTTTGTGAAGTACAATCTTGGTAACATGTTGGCAGAGAGACCGCCTGGGTGGGTTGGTATTTTTCAGTCCTGGTTTAGGCCCTTTCTGCGAGACTGGGAGAATGTTGGGCCAGTGAAAAGCCTGAGGGTCAAGCATGAACAGCTCCCGGCTTATGTTGCCCCGTGTTTAAAAATGCTTTGGCAGTGGCAAGTAACAGCAGGAGAAGTCAGATCTCTTCCAAGGATACTTCTTGAGAAGCAGATCATGAGCTCTGCTTTTTTCGAGCCACTGGCCTTGAGGGATTGCCCAAGCCTGGTTTTGGGGGTGGGTTTACGATTGATTAATTTGGAGAGAATCCCATTGAAGTTTAGGGATCAGGCTTGGCTTGCCTTCCATGGAAAACTATATGTGAAGGGCAACTTGAAGTTTCTTTCCATGAGTAATCGGGGCTGCCCGAGAGTGGAGTGTGGAGGAGTGGTGGAGTCCATGGATCACTTTCTACTTCAATGCCCTTTTAATATAGAGGTGTACAAGAGGGTTGGGAGGGCTCTGAATATACCCTTCCTCCCCCATATTAGTTATGCAGAGTGGGTGTATGGGGCATTCCAGACTCGTCAGGATTATGATTTGGAAGCACTTTTTTTAGTTAGTCTAGTAGTCCGTTATTTCACGTGGAGTGCACGGTGTCAGGTATCCTTACGGAGTAAAATCCTCCCTGTCGAAGTGGTGGTGCAGGACATTCTGGGTGAGGTTGGGAAGATTCGGGGTCTTGAGAAAGGCAGGTGGCAGCAGAAGGCCTGGATAAGGGCGTGGAGGAATATCAGGACTCTGTAGCTGCTGCCTGTTGATCTCGGGGTGTGCGGCTTTTCTTTGTATTCTTGATTCACTCCCCTAGATTTTCAAGATCAAATATATTTTTGATAAAACGCTACATGCATGGTGACGGTGATGTTCCTTAGTCAGGCTCTCCCGTAGGAATTGTGTTGTGCGCAATTTGGTTTGCACCATTTATTATGTTCTTGTTTTTTGTATAATCATATTCAATTATTTTGTAAATATGTTTTATTTATTTATTTATTTATTGTATATAAGTTGTTGTTTGTAAGATTTTTTCAATAAACAAAATTAACCCCTCATAATGGGCACATCAGGTGTACAGACCTGGGAACTCAGCACAGGGATGGTGGGAACCCCTCATAATGGTCACAGCAGGTGTACAGACCCGGGAACTCAGCACAGGGATGGTGGGAACCCCTCATAATGGGCACAGCAGGTGTACAGACCAGGGGAATGCAAACTGGTGTGCATAGGTCAGAAAGATCTGTCAGTAATAGAGTAAAAGGAACTAAGCCACCCAAGCAAGGTGCAAAAGAAAAGACTGTGGAGTGGTAAAGAGTAAGTTTCATCAACGTGATACCTACAACGGCGAACCCCACCGGCGGATACACAAGGTGATGTGTTACCAGCTGGCACCCCCCTTAACCTACAACATGACATTGGCAGTTATCCCCACTTATACTGGAGTACTCCTATTTACACTAATGCCGCGTACACACGGTCGGACTTTCTATCCTACTTGGTCCGGCACACTTTCTGACGGACTTTGTCCGCCAGGTGCGCCGGACTTTAAAACGGACGGACTTGCCCACACACGACCGGACTTTGCGGCGGGCTAAGTCCGCCCGTCTTTCCGACGGACTTTCGCCGGAGTTCCGGCGGACTTTCAGAATGAATGGACTTGCCCACACACGGACAAGTCCGTTCATTTTGAACGTGACTCAGGTGCGACGGGACTAGAAAAGGATGTCAATCTTGCCGCTTTTATCGGTGAGATTGACACCTTGCGAGCCCCGTCGCGGGTCATACCAGGCCCTAAGGTCTGGTATGGATTATAAGGGGAACCCCCCTGTGCCGAAAAAACAGCATGGGGTCCCCCCTAAAATCCATACCAGACCCCGATCCGAGCACGCAGCCCAGCCGGTCAGGAAAGGGGGTGGGGACGAGCGAGCGCCCCCCCCCCCTCCTGAACGGTACCAGGCCGCATGCCCTCAACATGGGGGGTGGGTGCTTTGGGGGAGGGGGGCGCCCTGCGGGCCCCCCCCCCCACCCCAAAGCACCTTGTCCCCATGTTGATGAGGACAAGGGCCTCTTCCCGACAACCCTGGCCGTTGGTTGTCGGGGTCTGCGGGCGGGGGGCTTATCGGAATCCGGGAGCCCCCTATAATAAGAGGGCCCCCAGATCCCGGCCCCCCACCCTATGTGAATGAGTATGGGGTACATGGTACCCCTACTCATTCACCCAGGGAAAAAGTGTAAATAATAAAACACTACACAGGTTTTTAAAATATTTTATTAAACAGGGGGGGGGGAATCTTCCTCCGGCTTCGGGGGTCTTCTTCCGGCTTCGGGGGTCCCTCCGGTTCATCTTCTCCCGGCGTCCGGTTGGTTCTTCTCCGCTCTCTTCTCCCGGTGTTCCAGTTCTTCGGCCGGCTCCTCCGCTGTCTTCAGGTAGCTCTCTTGCCAGCGGAGGTCCGGACTTCTGGGCTTCTTGGCTTCTGGGCTTCTGGGCTCGGGTCGGGGGCTGGTATGGATTTTAGGGGGGACCCCATGCCGTTTTTTCGGCGTAGGGGGGTTCCCCTTATAATCCATACCAGACCTAAGGGCCTGGTATGCCCCGTGCTCGCCGCAATAAGAAAATTTGTTTTTCCTATTGCAGCGAGCGCGAGATGCAATACCCTGCCCTTGCGTCGTATCTGGTCCGTTGGACCAGCATACACACGAGCGGGCTTTCCGTCGGACCAGCACACAGATGAGCGGACTTTCCGCCCGAAACTGAGTTCCACGGAAAGATTTAAGACATGTTTTAAATCTAGGTCCGGCGGGCTTTTGGGAAAAAGTCCGCCGGAAAAGTCCGCTGGCGCCTACACACGGGCGGATTGTCCGGCACACTCTGGTCTGCCAGACCAAGTATGCCGGAAAGTCCGACCGTGTGTACGTGGCATTAGAGCTACCCTTTGGGTCTACTTTCCTGTGGACATTGTGTACTTTTTGGACCAAACTATCTATACCGGAGTTGTAGGTATCACATTGATGGAACTTACTCTTTACCACTCCACAGTCCTTTCCTTTGCACCTTGCTTGGGTGGCCGGGTTCCTTTTACTCCATTACTGGCAGATCTTTCTGACCTATGCACACCAGTTTGTTTCTACCACTCTATAAACTTGTTCCTCACCTTGGTCCTGTCACAATCTTACTTATTACCCAGGTAGACACAATCATATACTTTATATCATATTACTAGTTATTACCTCTTATGTTTATATTATTTTACATACCCAATTTTACCACTCTCTATAGATGGGATATATCTATGTGACTCACACAACTCTCTTTACCCATGGGGATCTCGTCCCTGGATTGCCTTTCCTTAGTGGTTATTCCATTGATGCTGTGGGTTTTTCTGCCGCAGCTCCCACGGCTGATGATCTTCCTGCCTGACCCTCAATTCCCTATGCTCATGCCCAGACCCATAATCTGAATTGTAAGTACGAGTGTGAGAACCATTCCTTTATAGTCATAAAAATTTTTATACAATTACCCAATTCAATATCTATCTCTAATATTTTATAGACATCTCCCCTGCATCTGCTCCTGAAGAGTGGCGCTACAGCCACGAAACGCGTCGAGCTATTAGATGCTAGTCTCTGCTAATCACTTTACAAATGTTACCATGAATATGTTTCATTGGATCTTACCAATTCATATTATGTTTTATTGTGGAGATATGCGGCGATTTAGTCTTGTGGTTTTATTATGCTGTTATTGTGTTATTATGCTATCATGTTACTATGGATTATATAATGGAATAAAGTTTCCCATTTTATTATGATGGTTACCATCTTACCATGTTTTGATATATGGTCCTAATTGATGGTTTACTTACCACAGACATTACTATAGTACAATGCTGTGATACCTCCCTGGCTGCTTGTTTCATACAAAACCCAGAGTAGTTCAGCTTATTACTAATGCTGACTGATTATACTTACAACAGCAAGAAAAGATGTTTTTTGTTTTTTTTTCTAATGGAAATAACCTATATTTTTACTGAATGGTCCCGGATTTCTCTTGAATTGTCCCTTGATTGCGCAATCATAAAATCATCATTTTTTTTTACTGCATTCTATCAGTGTTGCAATAAAACCTCAAATGTGCTTCTCTGTTCAGAGAATAAAAGATACATTGGGGAATAAGCATGCAAACACAGGCTGTGGTTAATTATGTATCAATGTAATAAGAAACAAATGCTACAACCACCTAAAAGTTGCAGCATCCCAGAACTGTTCTCACAATTTTACTGTTTTGTTTAAAGCAATATTAAACCCAAAAGTAACCATTTATTATATTGCAGCTTACAAATTCTTAGATGTGATGGCTGCATTTGTTTTCTTTTTTAGGCTTTCTCTCTTCTGTTTTCATCTGTAAGTCTGTTATATGCCAAAAAAAAAAATCTCTCTTGCAGATGTATCAGTTACAGCAGTGTTTCTCAACCTTTTTCCAGTCGGGGCACCATTAAAAAGTATTTTCAGTCTTGAGGCACCCCAGTCCAAGGCTTAGTTCACGTTACTGTGTGTCATGGAACATGTGCAAAATTGCACTCGTTCCTGACACACAGACAAATGCTCTGCTCTTTAGGGGTGCTATTAAATCTTAATGGTACCTTACACATTGGAAAATGTGGGGTGCTTTTGGTGCAGTGCAATTTAAAAAAAAAAAAAGGTTGGGGATTTCCTTCCCTGAATTTTTGTGGTTAGGGAAGCCCATTGAAATGAATGGGCTGCACTACACGCAGCACGCAGCAACACAGATGTGAACCAAGGGCTTGTTCACATGTCGGGTTGGAGGGGTGGTAAAAGCACATGGTTAAGCTGTTTTTACCACCCCCAAATTCTTCCCCTTTAGCTGCAGAGACAACAGCTGGGGGTGTACACATGTTGTGGCTGCAGCTGGAGGTATACCCAGGGTGAATGGGGCTGAACTGCAACTACCCTGCAACTGTGTACATTGCACGGTTGCGGTATAGTGATGCTGCATTAAAACAGGTGGTGAGGAGGCAACATAATGCCTCTTTACCGCCTGTCAAATGCCTCTGAAAAGCGATCTGTGCATAGGTTGCTTTTCAGAGGAGAAGCAGTCCTTGCTGCTATCACAAACAAGACCTACAAAAGCAGTTCTGATGGTACAGGAATGGGGGGGGGTGTCAGGATTAAAAGTAACATACGCACACACACACATATACAGACACATACACGTGCAAACACGCATACAGACACTTGTACATACGCACATGCAGACACGTGCACAAACACATGCAGACACGTGCACACACACATGCAGACACATGTACAAACACACATACAGACACATGTACAAACACACATACAGACACACACACATACATACAGACACACACAGACACACATACAGACAGACACTCACGTGCACACACACACACATACAGACACATTCACATACATACAGACACACACATACAGACAGACACTCACATGCACACACACACACATACAGACACATGCGCACACACACACACATGAACAAACACACATACAGACGAACACACACACATACAGACAGACACTCACATGCACACACACATACAGACACATGCACACACACACACACACACATGTACAAACACACACATACAGACAGACACTCACATGCTCACGCACATAAAGACACATGCACACACACACATACAGACACATGCACACATACACACACACGTACAAACACACACATCAGACAGACACTCACATGCTCACGCACATAAAGACACATGCACACACACATACAGACACATGCACACATACACACACACATGTACAAACACACACATGCACAAACACATGCTCACGCACATAAAGACACATGCACACACACATACAGACACATGCACACATACATGCACATGCACACACACACACATGTACAAACACACACATGTACAAACACACTTACAGACACATGTACACACATGCACGCACACACACACACAGACACATGTAAAAAAGCCCTTTTAAAACGAATCTAGCTTCTAGCACAGTACCTTCCTCATTCAGCCAGGTACTGCACTGTAGGGGGAAGCAGAGAGCAGAGCACACTCCCCTGCTCTTTACTCTCACTTTGCTGAGTTTGACGGAGCTTCTCACAGTGCCGATGTTCAGTTTGGCAGGGGATTGAGAGATCGGGCTCATCTGACAGCCCTTCTCTCCCCTGATCCCGCGGCACACCTGAGAACCTCTGACGGCACACCAGTGTGCCGTGGCACACTGGTTGAGAAAGGCTGAGTTACAGAGATGAGACCCCACTAGGAGCCCCCCCCCCAGGTGGACGTCATATGATGTCCTGGACGTTGAGTGAAGATATCTGGATGATGGCTGCAGCTACAGGCATAGGTCTGTGGTACAGGGTGTGCCAGGTGTGCCTGGGCACACCCTAATCACCCTGTGTGGCATAGATCCCCCCCTGTTTAAAGCCCTGATATTTCACCAAGGTCCCCTAACAGGGCTTCTAAAAAATGTGTAAAAAAAAAAAATTGTAAAAAATAATAAAAAATAAAATAATAGCAATACAAACTACTGACACCATCCACTACCCTACTGACACCGTCTATTGCTCTACAGACACCGTCCTCTTTTCTACAGACACCGCCCACTGCCCTACTGACACTGTCCTCTGCCCTACTGACACCGTCCACTGCTCTACTGACACTGTCCACTGCTCTACAGACACCGTCCACTGCTCTACTGACACCATCCACTGCCCTACTGACACCGTCCATTGCTCTACTTACACCGTCCTCTGCCCTACTGACACCGTCCACTACTCTACTGACACCGTCCACTGCTCTACTGACACCGTCCACTGTCTTACTGACACTGTCCGCTGCTCTAATGACGCCGTCCACTGTCCTACTGACACCGTCCACTGCTCTACTGACACCGTCCACTGCCCTACTGACACCGTCCACTGCTCTACTGACACCGTCCACTGCTCTACTCACACCGTCTACTGCTCTACTGACACCGTCCACTGCCCTACTGACACCGTCCTCTGCTCTACTGACACCGTCCACTGCCCTACTGACACCGTCCACTGCTCTACTGACACCGTCCACTGCTCTACTGATACTGTCCACTGATCTACTGACACCGTCCACTGCTCTTCTGACACCATCCACTGCTCTACTGACACCGTCCTCTGCTCTACTGACACCATCCACTGCTCTACTGACACCATCCACTGCTCTACTGACACCATCCACTGCCCTACTGACACCATCCACTGCCTTACTGACACCATCCACTGCCCTACTGACACCATCCACTGCTCTACTGTCACCATCCACTGCTCTACAGACACCGTCCACTGCTCTACTGTCACCATCCACTGCTCTACTGACACCATCCACTGCTCTACAGACACTGTCCACTGCTGTACTGGCACCGTCCACTGCCCTACTGACACTGTCCACTGCTCTACTGACACCGTCCACTGCTCTACAGACACCATCCACTGCCCTACTGACACCGTTCACTGCTCTACTGACACCATCCACTGCTCTACTGACACCGTCCACTGCCCTACTGACACCGTCCTCTGCTCTACTGACACCGTCCACTGCCCTACTAACACCGTCCACTGCCCTACTGACACTGTCCACTGCTCTACTGATACCTTCCACTGCTCTACTGACACCGTCCACTGCTCTACTGACACCATCCACTGCTCTACTGACACGTCCACTGCTCTACTGACACCATCCCCTGCTCTACTGACACCGTCCACTGCTCTACTGACACTGTCCACTGCTCTACTGACACCATCCACTGCCCTACTGACACCGTCCTCTGCTCTACTGACACCGTCCACTGCCCTACTGACACCGTCCACTGCCCTACTGACACCGTCCACTGCTCTACTGACACCGTCCACTGCTCTACTGACACCGTCCACTGCCCTACTGACACTGTCCTCTGCTCTATTGACATCGTCCACTGCCCTACTGACACCGTCCACTGCTCTACTGACACCGTCCACTGCTCTACTGATACCGTCCACTGCTCTACTGACACCGTCCACTGCCCTACTGACACTGCCCTCTGCTCTACTGACACTGTCCACTGCCCTACTGACACCATCCACTGCTCTACTGACACCGTCCACTGCCCTACTGACACCACCCTCTGCTCTACTGACACCACCCTCTGCTCTACTGACACTGTCCACTGCTCTACTGACACCGTCCTCTGCACCAACTGTCACCGTCCACTGCTCTACTGACACCGTCCACTGCCCTACTGACACTGTTTCTAATAGACCCCAAATCTCTCCATAAAGAGGACCTGTCATGTCTTATTCCTATTACAAGGAACGTTTATATTCTTTGTAATAGGAATAAAAGTGATAAAAATAAATAAATAAAAAATAAAATAAAAGGGAAATTAGATCTGTCATGTCATCTGGCAGAACAGTGAATCGTCTTGTTTACTAGACATGTGCGGTTTGTTTCGCTCCGAATTAATATTCAAACACATTTTTCGTTATTCGGGTATATCCGAAATTTTACCGAATGCTCCAAATAACGAAACAAAATTTGTCAGAATTTTGGAAATTCTCCAGTTGAGCTCTAACTGTAAACATTTCTGAAATCAAAAACCGTGTGTGTTATTAGAGTACCATTTGGAAATATTGCTGTTTTTGTTAAGCCAAAAGGTGATTTAAAGAGTCATTGTAATCATTTGATGAAGATTTTTCTTTTGTTTGTTCACTTTGCTGCATTCAAATAAAAAAACAATATAACATTTTAGTTTCCACCGATTCGAAAATTTTTCGAATTGAAAAAAATATGTAAATTCAAAGAAAATTCAAAAATTCCGAAAACAAATTGAACGAATCAACCAAATCTAACTAAAGAAATAACTAGATTAACTAATCAAAAAACGAAATGGAACTAAATAAATTTTTTTGTCATGCACATGTCTATTGTTTACATAGGCAGTCCCCCGTTCTGCTTCTGTACAACGCGATCGCGGGTTCGCCGGCGGACATCGAGTCCGCTCGGCCTGCGGGCACTGCTCTACACACAGGTCCATTCTCCTCCCTTCCTTGTTGCTGACCCATAAAGCGACGCGTGTTACGTCACTTCCGGCTCCGCCTTTTGATGAAACCCAGGAAAGAATGTCATGCAATGGGATCTGTACAGCATTACATTCAATGGAGCTCAGAGGAGAAATGCAGGGTCTTTTAGATCCTGGATGTCTCATTACCAATTAACCACTTACCAACCGCCGCACGCCGATATACGTGGGCACAATGGCAGCAGTGGGCAAATGGGCGTACCTGTACGTCCCTTTTAATTGTTGGGGCTAGCGGGCGCACACACTTCCGCCACATACAGTGTGACCGTGCTCACGGGTCCCGCGGATGTACGCCGGTGTCCTGCGGTCATGTCACGGAGCCGCAGAACGGGGAAGTGCCTATGTAAACAAGGTATTTCCCCATTCTGCCTAGTGACATGACAGAGATCACTGCTCCCTGTCATCGGGAGCAGTGATCGCTGTTGTGTCAGTGGTAGCCCATCCCCCCCACAGTTAGAATCACTCCCTAGGACACACCTAACCCCTTGATTGCCCCTTGTGTTTAACCCCTTCCCTGCCAGTGTCATTTACACAGTAATCAGTGCATTTTTATAGCACTGATCGCTGTATAAATGCCAATGGTCCCAAAATAGTGTCAAAAGTGTCCGATGTGTCCGCCATAATGTCGCAGTCATGATAAAAATTGCAGATCGCCTCCATTACTAATGAAAAAAAAATAAATAATAAAAATGCCAAAAATCTATCCCCTATTTTGTAGACGCTATATATTTTGCAAAAAACAATCAATATAGTTACATAGTTACATTGTTACATAGTAGGTGAGGTTGAAAAAAGACATCAAGTCCAACCTATGTGTGTGATTATATGTCAGTATTACATTGTATATCTCTGTATGTTGCAGTCATTCAGGTGCTTATCTAATAGTTTCTTGAAGCTATCAATGCTCCCCGCTGAGACCACTGCCTGTGGAAGGGAATTCCACATCCTTGCCGCTCTTACAGTAAAGAACCCTCTACGTACTTCAAAGTTAAACCTCTTTTCTTCTAATTTTAATGAGTGACCACAAGTCTTGTCAAATTCTCTTCTGTGAAAAAGTTTTATCCCTATTGTAGGGTCACCAGTACAGTATTTGTATATTGAAATCATATCCGCTCTCAAGCGTCTCTTCTCCAGAGAGAATAAGTTCAGTGCTCGCAACCTTTCCTCATAACTAAGATCCTCCAGACCCTTTATTAGTTTTGTTGCCTTTCTTTGTACTCGCTCCATTTCCAGTACATCCTTCCTAAGGACTGGTGCCCAGAACTGGACAGCATACTCCAGGTGCGGCCGGACCAGAGTCTTGTAGAACGGGAGAATTATCGTTTTATCTCTGGAGTTGATCCCCTTTTTAATGCCAATATTCTGTTTGCTTTGTTAGCAGCAGCTTGGCATTGCATACCATCTACTGGGACCCCCAGGTCCTTTTCCATCCTAGATTCCCCCAGAGGTTCTCCCCCCAGTGTATAGATTGCATTCATATTTTTGCCACCCAAATGCATTATTTTACATTTTTCTACATTGAACCTCATTTGCCATGTAGTTGCCCACCCCATTAATTTGTTCAGGTCTTTTTGCAAGGTTTCCACGTCCTGCAGAGAAGTTATTGCCCTGCTTAGCTTAGTATTGTCTGCAAATACAGAGATTGAACTGTTTATCCCATCCTCCAGGTCTAATATTCCAGGTATAATATTGCAAGAATACATATCGGCCCATACTGAGGAAAAAAAATGTTTTTTTTATATATTATTGGGGGATATTTATTATAGCAAAATGTAAAAAATAATGCATTTTTTTCCAGAATTGTCGCTCTTTTTTTGTTTATAGAGCAAAAAATAAAAACCGCAGAGGTGATCAAATACCACCAATAGAAAGCTCTATTTGTGGGGAAAAAAGGACGTCAATTTTGTTTTGGTGTAACGTTGCACAACTGCCAGTTAAAGCGATGCAGTGCCGAATCACAAAAAAGTGCTCTGGTCAGGAAGGTAAAATCTTCCGAGGCTGAAGCGGTTAACTATGGCCTATTTTTCAGACCCAGTGTTTACAAGTTAAAATCATTTTTTTTCTGCTAGAAAATTACTTAGAACCCCCAACATTATATAATTTTTTTTCTAACACCCTAGAGAGCGGTCGTTGCAATACTTTCTGTCACACCGTATTTGCGCAGCGGTCTTGTTTTTTGGGGGAAAAAATACACTTTATTAAATTAAAAAATAAGATAACAGTAAAGTTAGCCCAATTTTTTTGTATATATTGTGAAAGATATGTTTCGCTTTAAAATTGCGCCCGCTTGTGGAGTGGCGACAAACTTTTACCCTTAAAAATCTGCACAGGCGATGTTTAAAAATGTCTACAGGGTACCAGTTTTGAGTAACAGAGGAAGTCTAAGCATAGAATTATTGCTCTTGCTCTAACGATCCCGGCGATACCTCACATGTGTGGTTTGAACACCGTTTACTCACATATGTGTTCACTTCTGCACGCGAGCTCGGCGGGACGGGGGGACGGGGCGCTTTATTTTACTTTTTTATTTTTTATTTTGACACTGTCCTTTTTAAAAAAAAAATGTTTGGGTCACAGGGCTTTAACCACTTGCCGACTGGCCACAGTACATATCTATTGTTGCGAAACGATGTACCTGTACGTTATTTTATGCAATAGCCAGCGGGGGCGCGCACGTGTGCTGATTGGCCAGATGGGGAGCCAATCAGCATGTCCAGCGGAACGCAATGTCCGCCGGCCACCTGCAATCGCTCCCCAGAGAGACAGAACGGTGATCTGCCGATGTAAACAAGGCAGATTGCCGTTCTGACAGGGGAGGACACAGAGATATAAGCAGGAAGACGGATCTCCCTGTTCATCCAGTGAGTCCACCACCCTCCCCCCACCACACACGTACACAGTTAGAAAGCACCTCCTAGGGACACAGTTAACCCCCTTTCTGCCCAGGCCATTTTTCAGCTTTCAGCGCTGTCGCACTTTGAATGACAATTACGCGGTCATACAACACTGTACCCAAATGAATTTTTCTTATCTTTTTCTTCACACAAATAGAGCTTTCTTTTGGTGGTATTTAATCACTGCTGGGTTTTTTATTTTTTACTAAAAAAAAGACCATAAATTTTGAAAGAAAATGTTTTGTTTTTGTTCTGTAATGTTTCTGTCAGTAGAGTTTGTAACTAAGTAATTTTTCTCCTTCACCAATATGCGCTGATGAGGTGGCACTGATAGGCAGAACTGGTGGGCATTGATGAGGCGCCACCTATGTGCACTGATGAGGCGGCACCTATGTGCACTGATTAGGTAGCACTAATACGCCACACTTATGGGCACTGATATGTGGCACTGATGAGCACTGATAGGCGGCACTGATGGGCACTGATGGGCACTAATAGGCGGCACTGGTGGGCACTGATAGGTGGCACTGGTGGGCACTGATAGGTGGCATGGATAGGAGGTACTGGTGGGCCCTGATGGGCATTGATGGATGGCACTGATGGGCGACACTGATGGGCATTGATTGACAGCAGTGATGGGCATTGCTGGGTGCCACTAATGGGCATTGAAGGGCAGCACTGCTAGGCGACACTGATAGCCAGCACTGTCTGGCATCACTAATGGTTACTGATTGATGGCACTTGTGGGCAGTGGTGGGCAACGATTGCTGCCACTGGTGGGCACTGATTCCTGGCACTGGTGGCCAATGGTGGGCACTGATTGGTGACACTGTTGGCACTATATTGTAATCAGGACACTGATGATCAGTGCCCTGATTTTATGTATAGATGCCCCCTGCAAGGAGATGCCGCTAATCGGCGCTGATTACTGGCATCTCCGTGTTTACATGTGACCGGCTGTGATTGGACACAACCGATCACATGGTTAAAGACTAGACATGTGCGCCGTCAATAAATTTGTTTCGTTTTGTTCCGTTCCGTTTCGTATTAGCCGTTAATTCCTATTTCGGAATTCGTGTCCGAAATTCAATTTGGATTAGTGCAGAAAACGAATTTTCGTTAGGTTCGTTAACTTTTTGTAACAATTAGGAACGTTCGTTATGATGAATTTAAAAAGCAAAAAATACCTTTCTCAATATGGCAGTCTTCGACTCATTATGCTCATTATGAGGGGCTCCCACCATCCCTATGCTGTGCTGACTTCCTCCCAGGGTTTGTACCCCTGCTGTGCTCATTATGAGGGGCTCCCACCATCCCTGTGCTGTGCTGACTTCCCGGGTTTTTAACTTCATCATAACGAATAATCGTAATTATTATGACAATAATAAAACCATATTAACGAACATTCTTATTTTGTCCGATTCTGAATCTCCCATCGACTACCGGTACCAGTCTCCCACTCCCATATTAAAAAAGGTCATTTTCCCAACCCTCACTCAGCAGCAGGAAAAAAACCTCTGATTGGTCAACAAAACACCAGTCACGTTTCCAACGGAATTTGGATCTGAAATTCGTCAATGAAATTTCGTATTTCGTATACAATTCAGAAGCATAGAAATTCGTATTTCTGAAGCTTCCGAATGTACGAATTTTCAGAAATTCGTACGAATTTTTCAATTCGTATGAAACGAACCGCACATGTCTATGAAAGACCGGCGGACGCGGCTCTTTACAGAGATCAGGATCGCGCCGTGCCCTAGCAACACGGCGCAAGAGCGGCCGTTCTGGGACGCCGGCATGTGACAGCGTCCCAGAACGAGAGCCGCACCTCCCCGCCATCACTTGACGGTGGACAGGCGGCAACTAGTTAAGCGTGTGTGCAAAAAAAATGCAGGCAACGGTTTTGGCAGTGAAAGAGTTAAAGTCCCAATAGTTTTTGTTTGACGGGAACTTGAACACTGAAAGGTGTGGTTCCTGGAAGAAGGATATTTAATAATTTCACTCCTCTACTTCTCTACTTCTCCTTTTTGTTGGTGAAATGTTTTTTGTTGTGACCCGATACATTTTCTATGGTTTTTTTTTTCTCGCTACAAACTAAACAAGAATAATGTACTGCTTTGGCACTGACTCCTCGGTACATGTCACAATCCCAGCTAATGCATTATCATTAAAGAGAACATTGAGTCGGCTTTTGAACCACTCATTTGTCTGAAACCAGACTCCGTTCCCTGACATAATGTTAAAAAGGTCTTTCTAATAATAAAAAAAACATGGCAGTTCTTAACGTTTTCCTAATAATTCACAAGGGAACATTAAGTCGTGTGTACATTTGATCACAGATGACTTACATTACAGGAGACCTAAAGGACAAATGAGGACCCTTTCATGACCAAAGGTGAATGAAGCCTAGATGCCAAGGCCAAGTATCTGCAGACAAGACAGGAGTCAACGTGTTTTTGACACTTTTGTTTTATTTTAATTTTTTTTTAAACAACGGGCAAAAAAAAAATGTGCATTGAAATATAATCCTCAATAACCACAAAGGATATAAATCCACTTTTTCTGCACCAAATGCCTTTGAAAACCCCAAAATTGCCTTGTAAAAGTAGCAGTAAAACCACTACTGTGCTGCACAGAGCCTTGGCACAGAGCAGAGCCATGGGAGGCCCCACCCACTACAGGCAGAAAATTACAGGAGGAGGGGCGGAGACAAGACCGGTCACCCTGCACAAGGAGGGAGAGCAGCAGTGACCGGTCTTATTTACAGGAAGCTCCCGCACAAAGCAAATGTTCCATTATTATTACTATTAATATTACTTAGGTCTGGAAGAAATGCACAAAGTAGACATGTGCAATTTGTTCCGTTCCAAATTCGTTTATTTTTTTTTTGGATGAAATTCGACAAATTCGAATTATCAAAAACCTGTTTAACGAAAATTCGGGAAATTAAAAAAATCTGAAATAATAATGAAATAATAATAATAAATATTACTAGATACAAGGAGGTTTTATAGGTTTTTTAAAGTGCGAGAAAGGTACAGTGATCTCACAGAGTAATATAAAAAATATTTTATTTAAACACAGATAAAAAATTATTTAAAAATAATTATGGCAAGTACATAGAGCACAATTTTAATATGGATACAGCACCTTAGATGGAGTTCCCAACACGTTTCGTCCACATCCTGAGCCTCCTCAGGGGATGCTGTGCATTTGAGGTACAAGCCTTTCTGGTCTCATTGAGTATTTTTATGCTACAATCAAGAAACAGAAACCGTCACGGAAGCCAAGAACTACAGTTGACCATAGAGGGCATTCAAGGACCAGAAAACAAAGTTTTGCGGTAGAGCTCAATAAATAAGTACCCTGCTGTGGAAAATCTATGTCCCTGTTTATTGAGCTCTACTGCAAAACTTTGTTTTCTGGTCCTTGTATGCCCTCTATGGTCACCTGTAGTTCTTGGTTTCCGTGATGGTTGCAGATATCCCAAACTTTTTCCTGATTGTAGCATAAAAATACTTCATGAGACCTGGAAGGCTTGTACCTCAAATAGACCGCAACCCCTGAGGAAGCCCAAGATGTGGGTGAAACATTTTGGGAATTCCATCTAAAGTGCTGTATCCATATTAAAATTGTGCTCTATGTACTTGGCATAATTGTGCATATTGAGGTCAGGATACTGAGATGGCCACTCCAGAACCTTCTCTTTAATCTTCTGTAGCCAATGACAGGTCGACTTGGCCTTGTGTTTTGGATCATTGTCATGTTGGAATGTCCAAGTACATCCCATGCGCAGCTTCTTGGCTGATGAATGCAAATGTTCCTCCAGTATTTTTTGATAACATACTGCATTCATCTTGCCATCAATTTTAACCAAATTTCCTGTGCCTTTGTAGCTCACACATCCCCAAAAAAACAACGAACCACCTCCATGTTTCACAGTAGGAATGGTGTACCTTTCATCATAGGCCTTGGCGAGGCCTGTTCTGAGTAGAACCTGTCCTGTTAAACCACTGTATGGTCTTGGCCACCATGCTGCAGCTCAGTTTCAGGGTCTTGGCAATCTTCTTATAGCCTAGGCCAGTGATGGCGAACCTTGGCACCCCAGATGTTTTGGAACTACATTTCCCATGATGCTCATGCACTCTGTAGTTGAGCATCATGAGAAAAGTAGTTCCAAAACATCTGGTGTGCCAAGTTTCGCCATCACTGGCCTAGGCCATCTTTATGTTGAGCAACAATTTTTTTTTTCAGAACCCTAGAGAGTTCTTTGCCATGAGGTGCCATGTTGAACTTCCAGTGACCAGTATGAGAGAGTGAGAGCGATAACACCAAATTCAACACACCTGCTCCCCATTCACACCTGAGACCTTGTAACACTAACGAGTCACATGACACCGCGGAGGGAAAATGGCTAGTTGGGCCCAATTTGGACATTTTCACTTAGGGGTGTACTCACTTTTGTTGCCAGCGGTTTAGACATGAATGCCTGTGTGTTGAGTTATTTTGAGGGGACAGCAAATTTACACTGTTATACAAGCTGTACACTCACTACTTTACATTGTAGCAAAGTGTCATTTCTTCAGTGTTGTCACATGAAAAGGTATAATAAAATATTTACCAAAATGTGAGGGGTGTACTCACTTTTGTGAGACAATATATAACAATCGGCGATACAGTCGCCGGTGAATCGCGCATGCACGAGATCAAGAGGTGCATGCTGGTTACCCAGCATGCACTTCTCCAAAGCTTATCCAGGAGATATTGATTGGGCTTCACATGCCCACATCATGATGGCAACGGCCACAACAGGAGGGAGAAAATTGTAAGTAATAAATGCATATTTTAGAAAGCTCCATAATTTAGCAGGTATAATCGTTCTTCAATTAAAAAATGAATAATGCTTTTTTGGATCAATAAAAAAAAAAATATATATATATATATATTTGGCTGAAACTCCGCTTTAAAAACGATTTTTTCAATTTTTTTGTAGTCCTGATCACAAAAATGCAAAACATATATATACAGTGCGTGTTATCATGTAAATTAAATGACTGAAATATTATAGAGGATTGATTTGTATTGTATTTTTTTTCCCTCCTCAATATGTTTATTTGGTTTTCAAATAACATACAATGTAATTGTAACATCGCGGACGCAGCTGCCTTGATAAAATGTTAAACAAGGTTTGACAATACAAATGATAACGTAATAATAACTGTGGTTACAATAGTCTCTTGCGGATAATACAGAAGTTCTAGAAATACAGAAAGTACATGGCACTAACAACTCTTACATCAGAGTAAGGTGTCTGTTCCAGTGCAAGGCAAAAAGTTGGTGCTACGAGAAAGTGTAAGGCAAGCATGAAGCTCTGGTATCCTATGGTGGATGCCAGAGGGGCCACCGTTTCCATACAAGGTCAAAGGAGCAGAAGGACTTTTGTTGAAGAGCTATAGATTTTTCCCATAGAAAATGTTGGTGGGTAGTAGTTATTACTTCGGATGGGTTGGGGGTCAGGTCTTGTTTCCAGTGTCTGGTAACGTTGAGTTTGGCGGATAGAAGAATATTGGCTACTGGACCACGATCAATACCAGGAATTTTTGTCTATACCTAGATTAAGCAGGGCCAGTGCAGGATTGGCCAGGATTAGGATGCCAGTTATTATTGATATTATTTGAAACTTTTTCCACCAAAAGCTACGAATGTTTTTTGCAAGACCATAGGATATGCATGAAATTACCAGAGGTGCCACATTCATGCCAACATAGTGAAGAAGATGTGGTGCGCATGTTGGCCAATCTATATGTGGTGAGATACCAACCTGAGGGAGACTTTTAAAGCTAATTCCCAATGGTTCACACAGGGTGTGATTGAGTGTGAGTACCGGTCAGCTTGGGTGTCAGAAACCATGAAATTAGACCGAGACAGAAGTACAGTTAAATCACACTTGTTTGAAAATAATAGAAAATAGAACAAAGATAGTTTTAACAGGAATGCAGGAGACAGTCTCGGTGATGTTGACCAAGGTGAAGGCAGAGACCCTCTGGACCGGACGCCTTAAGTAGGCAGGACTGACGAGCAGGATATCATCAACAGCTGAGTAACTGTGGAGAGATAGGAGCTGGCAATTAGTCTACAGCTGAGCGGCCAGCTCAGAGAAGGAAGGGCTGAGCGCAGCCCTGACACGGGGTCCATTGGTAATCAGAGAAGGAAGTTCGGAGATCTGATTCCCATTGGAGCATTGGCTTTGTTTTACTAAATTTAGTCTTCCCTTGTAAAATGTTGTAAAAGAGGGATGTTCCTTTGGTAGATTTAGCAGGGTTTGAAAAGTATTGCCATATTTTTGGATGTATGTTAATAGTAGGTGGTGGAAAAGGCAGTTAAACAATGGTAAATACTGTATAGTGTGAAGAAGATTGTGTGTGGGAGTACATATTTAGCAATAAGGGTCTCCGGGGAGCCTGGTTGATGTCCTAGAAGAAGAGCTTCCAGTGTATAAATACCAAATTGTTTCCAACTTTCCAGTGTGATGTCTGGAATGAGATGTTCTAGTGTTGCAAGAGGTGCTTTTTTTGACCGGCTAATTTGTGGGTTGATAGGGGGAATTAACGATCGTTCTCCAAGTTTGAAAGGACGCTCTAGTGGTAGGTAGGCATGCAAATAAATCTAATGCTTTCCATGTGTCAGCATAAAGAAAGGAGCAGAGGTTAGAAGTTTTGTTGACCCCATTTTCTACATCTAACAATAATGGTTCTGCAGAAGCATTGAACCAATGTTTCAGGTGGTCTAGGTCAATGTTTCTCAACTCCAGTCCTAAAGTACCCCCCAACAGGTCATGTTTTCATGATTTCCCTCAGATGAAACGACTGTGGTAATTACTAAAGGCAGTGAAACTGATAAAATCACCTGTGCAAAATAATGGTAAGCCTGAAAACTTGACCTGCTGGGGGTACTTGAGGACTGGAGTTGAGAAACATTGGTCTAGGTCAGTGATGGCGAACCTTGGCACCCCAGATGTTTTGGAACCACATTTCCCATGATGCTCATGCACTCTGTAGTGTAGTTGAACATCACGGGATATGTAGTTCCAAAACATCTGGGGTGCCAGGGTTCACCATCACTGGTCTAGGTGAACTACTGTGAAATAGTCTTGTAAGTCTATCATACCCATTCCTCCTACTGTTCTATGTTTTGTCAGGTATACATGGGAGCATCAAGACCTCTTCTATTTCCAGATAGAGCTTCTCAATAGAGATTTAAGGTTTTTCATACATGACGATTTTAAAGGGATATGGCGGAACCAAAATATATACAGGATTTGTGGAAGAATCTGCATTTTTTATAAGCTGCTACTCTGCCCACCCATGACATCTCTACTTGTGCCAGCTTCTTCAATTCTTACTCAGTTTTGGATATTAAAGGCTTGTGGTTAGCTTCTGCTAGGGAAGCATAGGAGGGGGTGACTATTATAAATTTGTATTGTATTTTCATATACAGCCAGCAGGTGGAGCGCGTGGTTCTGTTTCACATGTTTTTCTGGGTTTTATTACCTGCTTTGTTGAAAAGAAAGTCCCAGTGTCACCAGGACAAGAAATGAAAAGAATAGGTGTCATTGGGACAGGCAATCACTAACATGAGACCTAGCTATTTTAGCTATTTTTACCATTTTTTGTATTCCTGGTTGCAAAAAAATTGCAAACATATAAATATATTATTATTATTATACAGGATTTATATAGCGCCAACAGTTTGCGCAGCGCTTTACAACATGAGGGCAGACAGTACACTTACAATACAAATCAATACAGGAGGGATCAGAGGGCCCTGCTCGTTAGCGCTTACAATCTAGAATATATTTTATCATGTAAATTAAATTACTGAAATATTTTATAGGATTGATTTGTATTGTATTTTCATATACAGCCAGCAGGTGGAGCTCATGGTTCTGTTTCACATGGTTTTCTAGCTTTTATTATCTGCTTTGTTGAAAAAAAAGAGGTCCCAGTGTCACCAGAACAAGAAATTAAGAAAGTAGGAGTCACTGGGACACTGACACAAAATCTTATCGAGATAGCTATTTTTACAATTTTGTGTTGCTCCGATTACAAAAAAATAAAAATGAAATTATATATATATATATATATATATATAACTGACATGAAACCTAATAAAGATTTTAGGTATTTTTACAATTTTTTTTGTATTTCTGTTTTTTAATCATGTAAATTAAATTAATAAAATATTGTATAGGATGGGGTTGTATTGTATGTCCATGTACAGCCAGCAGGTGGAGCTCACGTCTCTTTTTCACATGGTTTTTCTAGGTTTTATCTACTTTGTTGAAAAAAAAAGTAACAGTGTCACTAGGACAAGAAATGAAGAGAATAGATTGTAAGCTCTTCTGAGCAGGGCCCTCTTAATCCTCTTCTATCTTATTGTATTATAACTATATTGTCTCCCTTTTTTATTGTAAAGCGCTGCGTAAACTGTTGGCGCTATATAAATCCTGTATAATAATAATAGGTGTCACTGGACAGGCAATCACTGACACAAAACGCAATAGAGATTCTAGCTATTTTTACAATTGTTTGTGGTCCTGATTGCAAAAAAATACACATATATATATATATATATATATATATATATATATATATATATATATATATATATGTGTATATATATTTTTATCATGTAAATGAAATTACTGAAATATTGCATAGGATTCATTTGTATTGTATTTTCATATACAGCCAGCAGGTGGAGCTTGTGGTTCTGTTTCACATGTTTTTCTGGGTTTTATTATCTGCTGTGTTGAAAAAAAAAGTCCCAGTGTCATCAGGATAAGAAATAAAGAGAATATGTGTCATTGGGACAGGTATTCACTGACATGACACCTAATAAAGATTTTAGGTATTTTTACAATTTTTTTGTAGTCCTGATCGCAAAAAAAAAAAATAGAATTTTTTTTTTTTTTTAACCATGTAAATTAAATTAATGAAATATTGTATAGGATGGGTTTGTATTGTATGTTCATGCACAGCCAGAAGGTAAAGCTCACGTCTCTTTTTCACATGTTTTTCTAGGCTTTATTCGTTACGGTACTTTGTTGAAAAAAAAAAAACGTCACGTGACGTCACGCGTAGGGACGAGACAGGCTGCACACACAAACAGAGGCATACGAGCTCGCCGCTCGTCGGATTGATACCGCTGTTTTTTAACTTTTATGTGAGTACCTATATTTTTTTAATAAAGAGAATACCATTTACCAAACGGGATTACACTATTGGCTTTTCTTTTGCCGATTATCCCCTATATGTACAACCCCCCCGCACCATACCTGAGGGAACCCCATCCTAGGATCCAGGACAGTGAGGGACGTGTTGGAGCCTATAGGTGGACGCCTTAACAGCTATCCTGATACATGCCTTTGCCCTATTACCTTAAGGTAAGGGGCCATTACCTATCCGAGTGGTTTTGCACACGAAGAAAACACTTGATGTGGTTCACTTCAGCACTTTAATTGCAACGTGTGCATGCTAGGACGTTGCTGTCACAATTTTTTAAACTGACTTTTCTATGCATTTTTGTATGTTTTTTTTCCCTTTGTCATTTCTCATTCTCATATTTTTCATTCAATTATTTACTTATTTTTGATGTCATTTTGCACATATGCACTATATGAATAAGAGTAAGTTATTACTCCTTCAGTCTTATGGTTGCACATTGCACCTTTTTGTTTGCACCGTACACTTTGCTGGTCTAATTGCAGATGCACGTTGTTTACATTCACTATGCACTTTATTTATGCTTAACCCATGTCAGCTATTGGTGCTGAGGTAGTCCCAGTATCACGCTTACGCATTTAAAATTATGCAAATTTTGTTTTAGGGGATTTAAAGTGATTATTTATTTAGAATTTACTTATGTCACCTCTTCACCAGTCATCTAAGTAATTGAATATTTATTTTGGGTTATATGTACAATTTTTTTTCCTCTCACGAATTTTCACTTTATTTGTGATACACGTATTTATTATTCAATATTTTATATATTTTTTATCCCATTTCAATTGTTTTCATACTAAGGATCAGCGCAGCACTACTCACTTATATACATAACTACCTGCCTAGAGTTTGCATGTTCTTCATGTGCCTGCGTGGGTTTCCTCCGGGTACTCCGGTTTCTCCCACATTACAAAGACATGCTGGTAGGTTAGTTTGCTCTTGTGTAAATTGGTCCTAGTATGTGAATGTATGAATGTGAGTTAGCTCCTTGAGAGCAGGGACTGATGTGAATGTGTATATGTGTAAAAGCTCTGCGTAAATTGACAGCGCTATACAAGTACCTAAAATTAAAAAAAATAAATAGAGATTATAGCTAGGTTTACAATTTTTTGTGCTCCTGACAATATACAAAAATATATATATTTTTTATTATGTAAATAAAAATGAATGAAATATTGTATAGCAGGGATATGCAATTAGCGGACCACTACAAGTCCCATCATGCCTCTGGGTGTCATGCTTGTGGCTGTCAGAGTCTTGCTATGCCTCATGGGACTTGTGTTCTGCAACAGCTGGAGGTCCGCTAATTGCATATCCCTGTTGTATAGGATTGTTTTATATTGTATTTTCATGTACAGCCAGCAGGTGGAGCTCATGGCTCTGTTTCACATGTTTTTCTGGGTGTTATTTTCTGCTTTGTTGGGGAAAAAAAAAAAGGGTTGATTTACTAAATCTGGAGAGTGGATAATCTGGTGCAGCTCGGCAACCAGCTTTCAGCTTTTTTTTTGCCAAAGCTTCAGTGAACAAACTGAAGTTATAAGATGATCAGCTACCATGCACAGCTGCAGCAGATTTTGAGAGCTCCAGTTTTCGCAAATCTCCCCCAGAATCACAGAGTTTCACACCCCTAGATACTGGCTGACAATGGCAGTGCCAACACTGTGAGTAGCTTCAGTTGCACGGGACAGGGGCAGGCTCTGCTTCTAATATGTTTTAAGCACCGGGTGCCAATTGTGCTAACTGGTGAAGTGAATTTCAGCTTGTCTGCAAAACTTGGCTTGTAATGAACTGGCTGGATTAGCTCAGAACTCCGAATCAATTTGTTCATCTCTGATATAGATGAATAAAATCCTGGTGTTCTTCTGAAGTCCGGGAACTGATAAAATAAACGTTATACTTTTAGTAAATCACATGATTACATTTGGAGTTATTTATTGAGATAGTGTAAAGTACAGGGATTCCAGGCAGACCACTAAATCCTCAGTGAAGCCTCAAAGCTCCGGAAATGTTCCTTTTTTGTTCCCCCCTCTGCAGCCAACACCGGTCAGTCAGCAGCTGACCCCGGTCCCAAGTGAGTGAGCACGGGTCTCAGAACTTTGCTACAGAGAATTCCAGAGAAAGTTCATAATGACATGGGTGGGGGGGGGGGACGAAGATGTCTTTTTTTGGGACATTTCCAAGAAATTTTTAGTAAGTAAAAAAGAAACCACAAAATGATGAAGTTCACTTTGTGGAGGGAAGTAAACTTTTCCTGGAATCAATAGAATGAACCGAAGGACGCTGTTTGATGTTGGTGAACAATTAAATATTCCTATTGTATTTCTTTCTATTGTATTAAAGCTGGTTTATTCTGCTTCTGTATTACCTTTCCTAGTCCCCCCCCCCCCCCATTCATTAACACACTGCACTCTACTTCTTATATGAGCCGGGACTGCAAAATACTTTAAAAAAAATGTTCAGGTAGGGGTGTAGTATTATTAGTTTTCAGTGTTATTCATTGAGCAAGTTTGGTGAGTGCTTGTGCCATTTCCACCTGAGGATTGGAGTACTGACTGGGGTTGAGGTGTAGGTTGCGAAGAAGAATCCTCACATGTTTGACGAACTGGCAGGCACTCAAGGGTTTGGTCGGAAAAGGTAGTAGGGGACTAGAGTTTGACTGTTCCGGTAGGAGTGACAGTAGGCGGTCGAGTATGGTTCCGGACACCAGACATTGTTTGTTTTATAGAGGTGAATGTCTACCCTGGAGCCTGATTGCTGGGTTTCAGATACTGCGAGGTGTAGGATGAAATGATCTTGGTAGCAAGCCAGGTGACGTCTACGCAAAACTTGGCTGGTGGGGTTGCTGTGAGTAAACTCGCTAGACCGCAAGAACCCGTAGTAAGCTAGGTAGATGGCTGGTTGTATGACCAGGCTGGGGAGAAGGCCAAATGGCGAACTAACAAGGATAGTAGACATGTCCTGGAAGATGGCATTTGTTATGAGCAGACGTTTGGCCTTGCTCATGGATTGTCGTTTTGGATGCCGCATAAGATGGCACGGATCGTATGGGATGCGACTAAAGATGATTTAGGGGGATCTGGTAAGGCCAGAAGGTGCTGGACACCGGCTAAGTATATTTAGGGGTATCTCTGGAGGCCATGGTCCTGTAACCAATGGTGGCCAAAAATTGCAGCGAAGCCTGTGGAGGCTGCAGCATCTGTCACTACCTGGGGTGATGGGGCGATATTGGCGGTATAAACATTGATATACTGTTCCATGTAGTACGGAACCCCTTCCGACATTGATAGGTCCGCTACTGCCGCGGTGTCTAAATAAGGATCTGATCGGGGTCCTGTGTCTGGGAGCATTAGACCAGGAGGCGTGACACAATGACAGGTATTGCAGAGTTGAGCATTCTCAAGAGAGACTGAAGTTGCTTCTTAGTACACCCCCGTGTATGGGTGAAGTCTTGGAGAACTGACCTGATGGGGGTCAACTTGTCAAGGGGGAGGCTGGCCTGCATGGAGTTGTTAGTAGGAAAGAGGTTAATGTAGACCTCTAGTCCAGATTGTTGAGTTTCGGAGACCGCAAGCTGAAGGACGTAATTGGTTTTAAAAGCGAGTCAGGTGGTGTCTATAGAGTACCTGGCTGCCGGTGCCACTAAATATGAATTCGCTAGGCCGTAGAAAACCGTAAAGGGCCAGGTAGCTGGCCGCTTGGATTACTAGACTGGGGAACGTGCAGAGATTTTGACATGTTCCTTAAGACGGCAGTTGTGATGGGCAAGCGTTTGCCGTTGGCTATGGGCTGATGCTTATGGATGCCACATAGAAGAGATCTTACTGTATGGGCCGTAAACACTGACGGCTCTCCGGGATCCTGTAAGGATAGGAAATGCTGGACGCTGGCTAGGTATAGCCCGATAGTGTTACGAGAGGAAGCCAGCTGATACGATACGATACCTGGTGTGATACGATACGATACCTGGTGCTGGACGGAAGCTGAACTCAACTGTCCCAAGGGAGAAATGACAGACAGGAAATGGTGAGTGGCTCATATGAAAATGCCACTGGAGACAAGTGGCCAATTAAGTGCCGCTGAAAATGATGTGTGGCTGTTTGTGTGTCACTGGGAACATGCTTGCAATAATTGCAAGAAGTTATGCTAAGTTGCGTGCCTGCAACGATTGCAAGAGTTGTGCTTAAATGTGTGCTTGCAATGATTGCAAGGGGGTTTATGTCACTGGAGATGTGTTTGTAGTGACTATGAGAAGTTCGTATTACTGCATGTGCTTGCGAAGACTGCAAGAGTTGTGCTTGAATGTGTGTTTGCAACGATTGCAAGGAGTTATGTTTGGATGCGTGCTTGCAACAATTGCAAGAAGTTTGTGCTTGGATATGTGCTTGCAATGATTGCAGGGAGTTATGCTTGGATGCGTGCTTGCAACGATTGCAGGGAGATATGCTTGGATGCGTGCTTGCAACGATTGCAGGGAGATATGCTTGGATGCGTGCTTGCAACGATTGCAGGGAGATATGCTTGGATGCGTGCTTGCAACGATTGCAAGAAGTTTGTGCTTGGATATGTGCTTGCAACGATTGCAGGGAGTTATGCTTTGATGCGTGCTTGCAACGATTGCAGGGAGTTATACTTGGATATGCAACGATTGCAGGGAGTTATGCTTGGATGCGTGCTTGCAACGATTGCAGGGAGATATGCTTGGATGCGTGCTTGCAACGATTGCAGGGAGATATGCTTGGATGCGTGCTTGCAACGATTGCAAGAAGTTTGTGCTTGGATATGTGCTTGCAACGATTGCAGGGAGATATGCTTTGATGCGTGCTTGCAACGATTGCAGGGAGTTATACTTGGATATGCAACGATTGCAAGAAGTTTGTGCTTGGATATGTGCTTGCAACGATTGCAGGGAGTTCTGCTTGCAATGATTGTAAGAAGTTGTGATTGGGTGTGTATGAAATGAATCCTATACGAATCGGTTGTATGAAATTAATCTGATATGAACCGGTTGTAGAGTGTATGAAATTAATCCGATATAAATCGGACTGTGGGCAGTATGAAATGGATCCGATACGAATCGCTGTGCTGCCGACGTGACTGGTTTCGAATCGAGCTATAGCGTGTATGAAATGAAACTGACACAAATCTTTTGTAAATTGTATGTAATGAATTGGTTGTAAAGTGTATGAAATGACACCAACATGAATCGTATTGTCCGACTTTAAGGGGAAGTAGCAGTGAGGCGAAGGTTTTAACGAATGAAATCGAGATCATGACTGAACTTCGAAGGAAGATGGGGTGTGTTTTTTCTTTTTTTTTTGTATCGTAGAGGCGTCAGAGGTCGAACTTCCGTGGAGCGGTGTTTTTTTTTTATTATTATTATTATTATTATTATTTTTTTTTTTTTAAATAGAAAATGCACAAAGGATTCGATATGAAGTGACTGCCGGACCCGGGGGAATGACAGGCAACATGAGAACTATACCTGTAATGCCCCGTACACACGGTCGGACTTTGTTCGGACATTCCGACAACAAAATCCTAGGATTTTTTCCGACGGATGTTGGCTCAAACTTGTCTTGCATACACACGGTCACACAAAGTTGTCGGAAAATCCGATCGTTCTGAACGCGGTGACGTAAAACACGTACGTCGGGACTATAAACGGGGCAGTGGCCAATAGCTTTCATCTCTTTATTTATTCTGAGCCTGCGTGGCACTTTGTCCATCGGATTTGGGTACACACGATCGGAAATTCCGACAACGGATTTTGTTGTCGGAAAATTTTATATCCTGCTCTCAAACTTTGTGTGTCGGAAAATCCGATGGAAAATGTCCGATGGAGCCCACACACGGTCGGAATTTCCGACAACACGCTCCAATCGGACATTTTCCATCGGAAAATCCGACCGTGTGTACGGGGCATAAGGCTGAAATGATGGGTGCGAATGGATGCGTTGTTGGTTTGAGTGGATTTGACTCACGCAACAAGTGTGTGAAATGAAATGAGTGAAATGTTTTGTCGTGATATAGGCACGAATCGGTATGCTGCAACTGCGACAAACAACGAGTCGGACTGTGGAGCACAGAATGAAATGAGGCCAAGACACCTGGGGCGCGCCGGGATGAATTGGTGCATTGCGGATGCTACTGGTTTCGAATCGGGGTGCGTGAAATGATGAAATGAATGAAATGATTTGTCATGACAGAGGCACGAATCGGTGACTGCCAACGAGCCAGACTCTAGAGCATGTACTGAAATGAGGCCGAAAAAACAACTGGGGCACACCGGAACGAATCGGCGCATCACGGATGCCACTGGATTTGAATCGGAGCGCGGTAGGTGACAGTGAAATGATTGAAATGATTTAGCCATGACAGAGGCACGAATCAGTGTGCCGCGAATTGCGACTGACAACGACCTGTCTGTGGAGCATGGTACAGAGACGAAAAAACAATTGAAACATGCCTGAACGAAGCGGTGTGATACTGATGCTACTGGATTCGAATTGGAGTGAGGTACGTAAAATGAAGATAAAAAAAAATTAAATATATATATACTGCTCAAAAAAATTAAAGGAACACTTTTTAATTAAGTCAATGAAACTCCTGGGATATTGATCTGGTCAGGTAAGTACCCTGTTTCCCTGAAAATAAGACCTAGCGTGATTGTCGGTGATGGCTGCAATATAAGCCCTAGTTAAAGTCCTTGTAGGTCTTATTTTCAGGGTAGGGCTTATTTTTGGGGAAACAGGGTAGGCCTTTTTTTGGGGGGTAGGGCTTATATTGCAGCCATCACTGACAATCACACTAGGTCTTATTTTCGGGGAAACAGGGTAGCAGAGGGGGTTGTTAATCAGTTTCAGCTGCTTTGGTGTTAATGAAATTAACAACAGGTGCACTCGATGGGCAACAAATGAGACGAACTCCAAAAACAAGAATATGACAATGACTGCTGATCACAAAAGTAAACACGAGCCGGTTATCGGCTTTTCTTTGCTCACACTAACAGCCTAAGGAGAGAAAATAAAATGCCAATAATAGGCTTGTGTTAAAGGGATATCAGCACTGACAATCAGGGCACTGTTTATCAGTGTCCTGATTATCGGTGCAGTCCCAACTGTGCCCACCAGTGCTGCCAATCAGTGCCTCCTCATCAGTGTCACCAATCAGTGCCCCCTATCAGTTCTCTTCAGTGCCATCTATCAGTGCTCATCAGTGCTGCCTATCAGAGCAACCTCATCAGTGCCACCTATCAGTGCCACCTACCTCATCAACACACATCAGTGAAGGAGAAAAATTACCCGTTTGGAAAATGTTAGAACAAACTATGACAAATGTTGTTTTTCTTTTCAGAATTTTCGGTCTTTTTTCATTTATTTAGCAAAAAATAAAAACCCCAGTGGTGATTAAATACCACCAAAAGAAATCTCTATTTGTGTGAAAAAAATGATAAAAATTTCATTTGGGTACAGTGTTGCATGACCGCAAAATTGTCATTCAAGGTGTGACAGCGCTGAAAGCTGGAAATTGGCCTGGGCAGGAAGGGGGTAAAGTGCCCAGTAGGCAAGTGGTTAACTGAAACAGAAACAGCTGTGTGGGAGGCTTAGAACTGGGTAAGGAACAGCCAAAGTCTTCTACTAAGGTGATGTTGTGGAAGATGGTTTCATAGGTCATACACCATGGCAAGACAGAGCACAGCAACAAGAAACAAGGTAATCATATGAATAAGATATGCCCATTAATAAACTCCAAGGGGCAGAGCGAAGCATGTTGTGGACGTGGCCTGGTTGGAGCCCAGGCTTAGGTTGCCACACACCATTACTAGTGGGTCTGCTTCGATGTGTAGCTACAGGGATATATACTTCAGCACATATTGACGTCAGGAGCCAGGACGAGCTCCTTCCCGGGCCGGCACTCATAGTGATGGACATAGGCCTAGTACCCCTTCAAAGCCTGAGCGGCTCACATACAAGTTTCTTTGGTTCACAGCAAGATACAAGGTAGTTATATTGCATAAGCAAGGTCTCTCCCAAGCAAATATTTCAAAGCAGACTAGGGTTTCAAGAAGTGTTCAGGTGTTCAGGTTTTATTGAAGAAGAACAAAGAAGCGGGCAATGTTAGGGGAAGTAGACGCAGTGGTTGGCCAAGGAAACAATCCAGCAGATGAAAGACACATCATTCTTACTTCTCTTCTACATCGGAAGATGTCCGGCAGTGCCATCAGCACAGAACTGGTGAAAACCATAGGGACCCAGGTACACCTATCTACTGTCTGAAGAAGTCTGGCCAGAAGTGGTCTTCATGGAAGAATTGCAGAATTGCGGCCAAAAAGCCATATCTCCAATGTGGAAAGAAGGCTCTGGACTGATGAGTCGCAATGTGAAATATTTGGCTGTAGCAAGAGGAAGTTTGTTGGGGGAAGGGCTAGTGAGCAGTACAATAATTGGTGTTTGCAGGCAATTGTGAAGCATGGTGGATGTTCCTTGCAAGTTTAGAGCTGTATTTCTGCAAATGGAGTTGGAGATTTGGTCAGGATCAATGGTGTCCCCAATGCTACAAAATACAGGCAGATACTTATCCATCATGCCATACCATCAGGGAGGCGTGTGATTGGCCCCCAAATGTATTTTGCAGCAGGGCAACGACCCCAAACACAGCCAATGTCATTAAAGTGGGGTTCCACCCATAAAAACAAAAATACCTGAAAAATTCTAAAAAAAAATCAAAAAAACATTTGGATATTTTTTTTTTTTTACTTACCTCTAAATGCCTGTTGCTAGGTGGTCCCTCGTAGTCTGCCTCTTCCTTTGCCTGGGCTGGTGACATCACTTCCCCCTCGGCACAGGAAGGGCTCCGCTCTGCTCCCTCCCTCCTGTCAATCATCTGGGACCCATTACAGGTCCCAGGTGATTGAGCGGCCAATCACGGCGCGCGGCGCTGCTCGCACATGCGCAGTGGGTGCCAGGCTGTGAAGCCACAGCCCGGCACCCACAGTTGAAATGCCGGCGCCGACAAGCGGAGGGGGGGCGAGCGGGGCTTCGATCCCCCGCATCGCTGGACTCAGGGACAGGTAAGTGTCCAATTAAAAGTCAGCAGCTGCAGTTTTTGTAGCTGCTTACTTTTAATTTTTTTTTTTTTAATGGACCCCCTGAGTGGAACTCCTCTTTAAGGACTATTTTTAGTGTAAAGAAGAACAAGGAGTCCTTGAAGTGAAGGTCTGGCCCCCCACAGAGCCCTGATCTCACCATCATGGAGTCTGTCTGGGGTTACAGGAAGAGACAGAAGGATATGAGGCAGCCGACATCCGCAGGAGATCTGTGATTAGTTCTCCAAGATGTTTGGAACAACCTACCTGCCGAGTTACTTCAACAACTGTGTGCAAGTCTACCTAAAAGATTTGATGCTGGTTTGAAGGCAAAGGGTGGTCACACCAAATATTGATTTGATTTGGATTTCTCCTCAGTTCATTTACTTTCCACTTTCCGGTGCCTCTCTGGACTCTACTGTCCTACCGGCAAGCCCAGAATAAAAGCCGGCAGTCTAACTTGCTTAACCACAATGCTTGTCGAGGATCAGAAGTTTCCCGATAAGCTCTATGGTATAGGAATTCGGAAATGACGAGCATTTGCGTCACTTCCAGTTTCCCCGGATGTAAACCGCCATTTTTACATTTGGAAAGTATGTAATTACCCCGATCTTGGTGTGATCAGATACTTCTGAGGGCAAAGGAGCGATCTGGGGTCTAATAGACCCCAGATCTCACCATAAAGAGTGCCTGTCACTGCCTATTGCTGTCACAAGGGATGCTTACATTCCTCGTAACAGCAATCAAAGTGATCAAAAAAAATAAAAATTTAAGAAACAATGCAAAATAAATTAAAAAAAATGTTAAGTATTTTTTCGGGTAAAATAAGTATTAAACACGTCACCATTTTTCTAGGTAAATGTACAGTTGTGCTCATAAGTTTACATACCCTTGCAGAATTTATCATTTCTTGGCCATTTTTCAGAGAATATGAATGATAACACAAAAAATTTTCTTTCACTCATGGATATTGTTTGGCTGAAGCCATTTATTATCGATCAAATGTGTTTACTCGTTTTAAATCATAATGGCAACAGAAACTACCCAACTGACCCTGATCAAAAGTTTACATACCCCAGTTCTTAATACCGTGTATTGCCCCCTTTAACATCAATGACAACTTGAAGTCTTTTGTGGTATTTGTGGATGAGGCTCCTTATCTTCTCAGATGGTAAAGCTGCCCATTCCTCTTGGCAAAAAGCCTCCAGTTCCTGTAAATTCTTGGACTGTCTTGCATGAACTGCACGTTTGAAATCTCCCCAGAGTGGCTCAATGGTATTGAGGTCAGGAGACTGAGATGGCCACTCCAGAACCTTAACTTTATTCTGCTGTAGCCAATGACAGGTCTACTTGGCCCTGTGTTTTGGATCATTGTCATGTTGGAATGTCCAAGTACGTCCCATGCACAGCTTCCCGGCTGATGAATGCAAATGTTCCTCCAGTATTTTTTGATAACATACTACATTCATCTTGCCAACAATTTAGACAAAATTTCCTGTGCCTTTGTAGCTCACACATCCACAAAACATAAGCGATCCACCTCCGTACCTTCCATCATAGGCCTTGTTGACTCCTCTCCAAATGTAGTGTTTATAATTGAGGCCAAAAAGCTCAATTTTGGTCTCTTCACTGTAAATGAATTTGTGCTAGAACGCTTGATGCTTGTCTCTGTGCTATTTGACGTTTTGTAAGCGGGATACTTTATGGCATTTGCGTAGTAATGGCTTTCTTCTGGCGACTCGACCATGCAGCCCATCTTCCTTCAAGTGCCTCCTTATTGTGCATCTTGAAACAGCCACACTACATGTTTTCAGTCCTGTATTTCACCTGAAGTTATTTGTAGGTTTTTCTTTGCATCCCAAACAATTTTCCTGGCAGTTGTGGCTGAAATTTTAGTTGGTCTACCTGACCGTGGTTTGGTTTCAACAGAACCCCTCATTTTCCACTTCTTGATAAGAGTTTGAACACTGTTGATTGGCATTCTCAATCCCCTTCCTGTTTTATACAGTTCTACTACCTTTTCCCGCAGATCCTTTGACAATTCTTTTGCTTTCCCCCTTTTGCCTTCCCCCTGGGACTCAGAACCCAGAATAGTCAGTGCAGCACTGGATGAAAGATGCAAGGGTCTGTCAGGAGTCCAGAAACCCATTGATATTTTTGGCCGGGTTCAGACTGGTACGACACAACAGTCGTACCACTTTGGATCCGACTTTGCCCTGCGACTTGAAGTCCGACATGCGTTCGATTTCAATGAACAGGGATCTGACTTTGATCTCTGACAATACCAGGCACTGTGTCTGGTATGAATCTTTAAGGGGAACTCCATGCCAAATTAAAAAAAAAAAACGGCATGGGTTCTCCCTCCAAGAGCATACCAGGCCCTTCGGTCTGGTATGGATTTTAAGGGGAACCCCCCACGTCGAAAAAACAGCATGGGAGCCCCCCCAAAATCCATACCAGACCCTTATCCGAGCACACAGCCCGGCAGGTCAGGAAAGGGGGTGGGGATGAGCAAGTGTCCCCCGCCTCCTGAATCGTACCAGGCCGCATGCCCTCAACATAAGAGGGGTGGGTGCTTTGGAGCAGGGGGGGCCCTGCGCCCCCCACCCCAGAGCACCTTGTCCCCATGTTGATGAGGACAAGGGCCTCTTCCCGACAACCTTGGTTGTCGGGGTCTGCGGGAAGGGGGCTTATCAGAATCTGGAAGCCCCCTTTAAAAAGGGGGCCCACAGATCCCAGGCCCCCACCCTATGTGAATGAGTATGGGGTACATTGTACCCCTACCCATTCACCTGAAAAAAAGTGTCAAAAATAAAACACAGCACACAAGGTGTTAAAGTAATTTATTAAGGCAGCTCCAGCGTCTCTTCCAATTTTTTCTCCCCTTTCCGGGTCTTCTCCGCTGATGTCTTCTAGCCCTCTCCAGTTCTTCTCCCCTCTCTGGGTCTTCTCCGCTCTCTCTCCGGTTCTTCTTCCTCTCTCCGGGTGCGCGGTGTGCCACGACTTATATTGGCATGGGGCGGGGTCACCGTGTGATGTAATCTGGAGGCCCGCCCCTTATGACGTCACTGCCCAGGGCATGATGGGCGGGGATGTCATAAGGTGAGTGTCTCTGCCCCATGCCAATATAAGTAGTGGCACACCGTGCACCCAGCATTAGAGCGGGAGAGAGCGTTAAGTCAACATCGGGAGAAGACAGTGGAGAAGACCCAGCAGAGTCAGAAGACAGCAGACAGAGGGAGAAGAACCGGAGAGGGCTAGAAGACATCAGAGGAGAGCAGAGAAGACCCAGAGAGGGGAGAAGAACCGGCAGAGGCAGAAGACATCAGTAGAGGAGGCAGAAAAGTCTGAGAGGGGAGAAGAGATTGGAAGAGACGTAGTGCACACCTCTCAGCCAGGACAAGAAGCCTCCATCTTCCATCGGGGACACGGAGGAGAACTTTCCCCTGATTGTGGATAATTGTGAGCAGGAGGAAGAGAAGCCGGGAGTTGGGAGAGGTTTCCCACTTCATGTCCAGTCACCGTGCTGGGAAGTGTTACAAGTTACCTGACCAGAGAAGACTCATCAGAGGAGCCAAGAGGGACCATCCGAGAGGACCTCAACCATAGAAGACTCATCAGAGGAGCCAAGAGGGACCATCTGAGAGGACCCCAACCATAGAAGACTCATCAGAGGAGCTCCACATCAACCTCCAGACCAGGACACCATCAGACAGGAACCTCAGCAGGGGATCCTGGAGGAGAGATTCACAATCTACCTAGCTGACACATTGCAGCAGCTACGTCTACGGACCCAAATTCAGAGATGCTTTAAATTACCAGCCTTGAGGTGAGAGTTCTGGGAGACCAGATATATATGGAATTTTAAAGGGCAACACCACAATTACCTTCCCATTTATCACATTTTTGGACTATCCACCAATTTATTGCACATATTTATTATTGGCACACTTTACCAGTAACTCTGGGAACACCTACCAGTAATTGAAATTGATGAATTTTATATGTAACAGCTATGTATTTATGAATATATTATTTGGTCACATTTGTATTGTGTATGCACTTAGGCACTTTTATGCAATATAGTAGTTTTGTGTCACAACCTGTACTACAGCAATTTACCTAGAGGAAATTTTTTTCCCAGGCTACTAGATCGCTGCGCGAAATCACATTTTTTCTTCTTGGAGGAGGAACCCATGCCGTTTTTTTTTTTATTTAATTTGGCATGGAGTTCCCCTTCAAGATCATCAGAGCACAAGTCGCATGCCAAAGTCGGATCAGTTAAGATCCGACTTCAGTGATATTCAATGGGCTGAAGTAGGATCAAAGTCGTAAAAGAAAAGTTTTTGTGTTATCATTCATATTCTGCCAGGGTATGTAAACTTATGAGCACAACTGCATTTCTAGGTGTTACTGACATCAAATTTTCACCACACGTCCGTAACAACCCATGCAATCCATACATACAAAGAAACCAAAACAAATACATTCAAAAATTAAGTTATGTGTAATAAAGTGGAAGGACACTGAAAGGGAAGAAAGGGAGGTGCAAAAAGACATGGAAAGCCAAGACACCAGCTGAAATCTATCAGTAATTAGAAAGCAATCCTGCCCCTTGTCAGTGCAAATTAATATCAGCTGGTTCCATTTCAGCTGATGGCCTATAAAAAGGTGTCTCATTACCAAGGTGTCACACAAGAAACATCTCATGATGAGTAAAAGCAAAGAGCTCTCTCAAGACCTTCACAACCTTATTGTTGCAAAACATACTGATGGCATTGGTTACAGAAGGATTTCTAAACTTCTGAATATTCCAGTGAGCACTGTTGGGGCCATAATCCGGAAGTGGAAAGGACATCATTTCACCATAAACCGGCTCACAAGATTTCTGACAGAGGAGTTAAAAGAATTATCAGAAGAGTTGTCCAAGACCCAAGGACCGCTTGTGATGAGCTTTAGAAAGACCTGGAATTAGCAGGTACAATTGTTTCAAGGAAAACAATAAGTAATGCACTCACCCGCCATGGCCTGTATGCACGCTCACCACGCAAGACTCCATTGCTGAAGAAAAAGCATGTTGAAGCTCGTTTAAAGTTTTGCTGCACAACATTTAGACAAGCCTGTGAAATACTGGGAGAATATAATCCGGTCAGTTGAGACCAAAATTGAACTCTTTGGATGCCATAATACACAGCATGTTTGGAAGTCAAATGGCACATCGCCCCAAAAACACCCCCATACCAACAGTGAAGTCTGGAGGTGGGAACATCATGGTGTGGGGCTGTTTTTCAGGGGTTGGGCTTGGCCCCTTACTTCCAGTGAAGGGAACTCTTATGGCATCAGCATACCAAGACATCTTGGACAATTTCATGCTCCCAACTTTGTGGGAACAGTTTGGGGATGGCCCCTTCCTGTTCCAACATGACTGCCCACCAGTGCACAAAGCAAGGTCCATGAAGACATGGATGAGCGAGTTTCGGGTGGAGGAACTTGACTGGCCTGCACAGAGTCCAGACCTCAACCCGATAGAACACCTTTGGGATTCAATGTTGGGATGGTCCACCCTTTGCAGCTATAACAGCTTCAACCTGGCCGTCCACAAGGTTTAGGAGTGTGTCTATGGGAATGTTTGACCATTCTTCCAGAAGCGCATTTGTGAGGTCAGGCACTGATGTTGGATGAGAAGGCCTGTCTCATAGTCTCCGCTCTATTTTATCCCAAAGGTGTTCTATCTGGTTGAGGTCAGGACTCTGCTCAGGTCAGTCAAGTTCCTCCAACCCCAAACTTGCTCATCCATGTCTTTATGGACCTTGCTTTGTGCACTGGTCCAAATCATTTGGTGGAGGGGGGATTATGGTGTGGGGGTTGTTTTTCAGGGGTTGGACTTGGCTCCTTAGTTCCAGTGAAGGCGTCAGCATACCAAGACATTTTGGACAATTTCATGCTCCCAACTTTGTGGGAACAGTTTGGGGACGACCCCTTCCTGTTCCAACATGACTGCACACCAGTGCACAAAGCAAGGTCCATAAAGACATGGATGAGTAAATTTGGGGTGGAGGAACTTGACTGGCCTCATCCCGATAGAACACCTTTGGGATGAATGGCCAAACATTCCCATAGACACACTCCTAAACCTTGTGGACGGCCTTCCCAGAAGAGTTGAAGCTGTTATAGCTGCAAAGGGTGGACCAACTCAATATTGAGCCCTACGGACTAAGACTGGGATGCCATTAAAGTTCATGTGCGTGTAAAGGCAGGCGTCACGATACTTTTGGTAATATAGTGTATATCAATTTATAAAACTAGATTCTTTTGAAGGAAGATAAATAATTGTTTCACTGGGAAGATAAGGATCGTGGAGCAGTTTTTAACACGCTCTAGTAAAGTGTTTGTAGTAGTAGTACGTGTTCTAATCCTCCATCCATGACGGGCAGTGGGCCAGGAGTCTGAGTGCCTGTCATTGTATTCATAACACTGATCATCAACCGGAAAGACACACACTTCACCCGCCAAGATTCCCCTTCTGTTTTTCCTTCGGAGAAGAAATGTCATGTAACAACTTGTCTCTAATCTGCCAGTAATAGAAGCTTTGCTTTACTACTTAAGTAGACGGCAATGGTTAAAGAATATGTAAACCCAACATTTCCTGTTCCTGATATGTGGCTGCTACTTGTATGGAGAAGTCTCCTGTTCTCTTTGTATTGCTTCCTTTGTGTGAAGCCCCTGGTGTTCCTGCCAGTCCCTCTGCTTCCCTATTAAAAACTGACCATGCTAAGCATGAGAGCACAGCCATGGTCAGTTCTCTAGCTATGCTGAGAAAATAGCCTGCTTTCCTCCAATGACGAGACTTCTACTGAAACCCCCCTCCCTGCAAACAGCCATTCACTGGGAAATTCAGTATGCTGCTGCTTCTCCTCCCCCAGCCCTTATGCAACTGAGAACCGAGGGAATGTGATCACAAAAGAAGGAAAAATTTAAAAAAAGTATTTATATTGTTAGCAATTATATATTAATATAGATGATAAAATATTGTAGATTTTTATTTACACATTTCCTGGCAACAAGTGTAATTACAGCAATTGTTTGCCATTTATTTTATCTGCTTTGCTGCAAAAAGCGTGTTGCTTACAGAGATCAATAGCTCAAGGGGAAATTTAAAGAAGAGGTTTAAGCTTCTGTGTTAAAAATGTATTGTCACCCTTTCATTTATTGATTTATTTTTAAATAAGGGGGGGCACCTTATCATTAAAAGGGGGTTTCAGGTTCCATAAAAGCCCAACCACCTTCAGACCCCCAAAAACACAGAGCCAGGGTCTCAGGCATGAGGCCCCTGTCCTCATCAACATGAGGACAAATTGCTTTGAAAGGAGGTCCCCATATGAAACTCCCCGCCCCTATTTTAAGGGAATGTGGCCTGGTATGGTTTGTAACCCCCCCCCTTTCCTGTCCAGCCAGGCTACATGCTCAATGAAGGGTCTGGTATAAATTTTGGGGGGGACGTTACGCATTTTTTTTTCATTCTTGCTGTAGGATGTACAGCAGCAAAAATCACATTTACAAAGAAAAAAAAAATTACAAAGTTTAACCACTTTTGACCTTCAGAAGATTTACCCCCCTTAATGATCAGGCCATTTTTTTGCGATACGACACTGCGTTACTTCAACTGGCAATTGCGCGGTCATGCGGTGTTGTACCCAAATAAAATTGATGTTCTTTTTCCCCACAAATAGATATTTCTTTTGGTGGTATTTTATCACCTCTGTGGTTTTTATTTTTTGTGCTACAAACAAAATAAGAGCGACATTTTGGAAAAACAATATTTTGCTATAAAACATATCCAATAAAAAAAAAAAAACATTTTAAAAATCGAATTTCTTCATCAATTTAGGCTGATATGTATATTGCTACATATTTTTGGTAAAAAAAATATCCCAATACGCAAATATTGCTTAGTTTACACAAAAGTTATAGTCTCTACAAACTATGGAAATTTGTGCCTGACCTCACAAATGCACTTCTGGAAGAATGGTCAAACATTCCCATAGACACACTCCTAAACCTTGTGGACGGCCTTCCCAGAAGAGTTGAAGCTGTTATAGCTGCAAAGTGTGGGCCAACTCAATATTGAACCCTACGGACTAAGACTGGGATGCCATTAACTACTTGGCATCCGCGCTATAGCCGAATGACGGCTACAGCGCGGACCTACATTTCCGGGAGGCCGTCATATGACGGCCTCCCCTGTGCACGCTCCATGCGCGCGCCCTGTAGGGCGCGCGCCGGGCGCGTTGTGATCACCGAGTCTCTGAGACTCGGCTGATCACTGATCTGTGTAAGGGGCCGGTCCCGGCCCCTTACCATGTGATCAGCTGTCAGCCAATGACAGCTGATCACATGATGTAAACAAAAGATCGGTAATCGTTTTTTTTTTTTACTCACGCTGACAGCGCGAGTAGAAAAAAAAGCCGATCACCGGATCGGATGTGAGGGACATCGGTCCCCAAGTGGAAGAGGCACATCTGCCTCATCAGTGCCCAATAGAAGTGCCACCTAATAGTGCCCACAGTGCCACCTAACAGTGCCCACAGTGCCACCTAACAGTGCCCACAGTGCCACCTAACAATGCCCACAAGTGACACCTATCAATGCCCACAAGTACCACCTATCAATGCCCACCTGTAATGCCAATCAGTGCCACCTGCCAGTGCTGCCCATCACTGCCACCCATCAGTGCCCATCACTGCCACCCATCAGTGCCCATCACTGCCGCCTATCAGTGCCCATCACTGCCGCCTCATCAGCATACATCAATGAAGGAGAAAAATTACCCGTTTAAAATTTTTTATAACAAAATATAAAAAAAAACTTTTTTTTAAAAAAAAATTCAGTTTTTTACATTTTTTTAATAAAAAGTAAAAACCGCAGAGGTGATCAAATACCACCAAAAGAAAGCTCTATTTGTGGGGAAAAAATGATAAAAATTTCATTTGGGTACAGTGTTGTATGACCGCGCAATTGTCATTCAAAGTGCGTCAGCGCCGAAAGCTGAAAATTGGTCTGGATAGGAGGGGGGTTTAAGTGCCCTGTAAGCAAGTGGTTAAAGTTCATGTGTGTGTAAAGGTGTCCCAATACTTTTGACATATATTATTATAGTGTATTTGGCTCCCCTTGTTTTCAAAGGGGTTCAGGTTCGGCATCTGAACCAGAGGCACAATTGTGACCCAGACCCATCCTTTAAGGGGCCCGTGCAGCTCCCTTGTACACCTGGATAGGAGGGGCGGTGGGGCGGCATATAGAGCAACCAATCCCCTTCATGTTCCTCCTGCAGCTGCTGAAATCCCACTTCTCCTCCTCTCCCTCCCACTGGCATTCAGTGGATGCAGAGGGGGGGGGGGGGGGGGGGATCGGTTACTATAAGATAAACGTGTTTACAAAGCCAATGTGTTTCGGGAGTTGAAGAGCACCTCCCTTCATCAGGACTTGAGATGAGAGGTCATATAGACTGGTCTGAAGGTCTGACCAAACTGTTATTGGCAGAGTCTGTTTGGGGCTGTATCAAGCAAGCAGCCTATAGTAGGAGAACTGGAGGAACCCCCAAGAGAAGCCTGGAGACTCAGCAGGAACATGGATCATCAGGAATCTCCAGGTGAGATCTGGAGAGTTCCCAGGTATGGCAATGAGATTAGCAAAACAGGAGAACAGAATGGAAAGTTGCAGGTAGTATAACCCTTTCACGCCTAAACCTATTTCTGACATTTGTTGCTTACAAGTTAAAATCAGTATTTTTTTTATAGAAAATTATGCAGAACCCTCCACAGACACACACATATATATATATATATTTTAGCAGAGACCCTAGAGAATAAAATGGTGATCGTTGCAAATTTTTAATGTCACACGGTATTTGCGCAGCGGTCTTTAAAACGCATTTTTTGGGGAAAAAAAAAGACACTTTCATGAATGAATGATGTTTAGGCAGAGTAAAAAGATACCTAACATGTCACGCTTTGAAATTGCGCACACTCGTGGAATGGTCGACAAACTATGGGACCTAAAAATCTCCATAGGCGACGCTTTAAAAGAAAAAATGGGTCTTTTGCTAGAATTATTGCTCTCACTCTGGCGATCGCGGCGATACCTCACATGTGTGATTTGAACAACGTTTACATTTGCGGGCGCGACTTGCATATGCGTTTTCTTTGTTGCGCGAGCATGCGGGGACGGGAGCGCATTAAAAACATTTTTTTTTTTTTTTTTGCTTTTTTTTTCACATTGTCCCTTTAAAAAAAAAATCCAATCACTTTTATAGCTGTCACAAGGAATGTAAACATCCCTTGTGACAGTAATAGGTGGTGACAGGTACTCTTTATGGAGGGATCCCAAATCCCTCCTTTGCACTTAAAAGCATTTAGATCGCCAAAATTGGTGATTCTGAGTACTGCCTTTTTTTATGTTTTTGTCATGACGTCGCATCCGGAATTTTACATCGGAGTCCGAATCTGGCTTTGCACGGCTCTCAGCCTATCCAGCGAACGTGCCGGATGGTGGCCCGGGTCTCCCGGTGGGACGGGAGGTCCAGGAAGAGCGGCGGAAGGTGGCGGGAGGGGGTGGGGGTGGGTATAGTCTCCTCCTGCTCCTTTAGGATAACAGCCGAGCGGCTTTTAGCCACATCGGTTGTTATCACTAGAGAGCCAACCGTCCGCTCTAAAAAACGGTGATGCCTGCAGCTGCATATCACCCCAGTATAACCTCTTTAAGCCATGAACGCAAACTTGCGTACAGTCGGCGTGAAGGGGATAAGATTCTGGTTTGGTCTTGACATCAGCCTCATGTAGAAAAGAGAAAATAGACGACGCAGTACAATCAGTTGCAGTTGTGCCGCAGTGCTCATGTGCTAACAAGTAGACATGTGCATTGCCGAAAAATGTGTTCGTTTTCATTTGTTTTTGTTTTGTTGTTTTTTGTTTTTTTTGTATTTTTCGGAAAATTTGAAAATTCGGCAATTCAAAAATTCGAAAATTCGTAAATTCAAAAACCTGAATTTTCGAATTTCCGGATTTGGCTGTTAGTGAACGTAACGAATACAAGTTTATCCGAAGTTACGAATTATGCGAAATAACGAATGCCGCGTCTAAACAAATGGAACTGAACAAATTAATAACAAATAATAAGAATAATAAAAGTTTTCATTATTATTATCATTTATTATTATTAACTTGCTTACTGGGCATTTAAACCCCCTTCCTGCAAAGACCAATTTTCAGCGCTGTCACTCTTCGGTCCTGCTACACTGTACCCAAATTAAATTTTTTCATTTGTTTTCACACAGATAGAGCTTTCTTTTTGTGGTATTTAATTGCTGCTGGGTTTTTAATTTTTTGCTAAATAAAAACCAAAAAATACTGAAAAATTTGAAAAAAAAAAACAGTTTCATAGTTTGTTATAAAATTTTGAAAAAAAGGTCATTTTTCTCCTTCATTGATGTTCGCTGATGAGGCTGCACTGATGGGCACTGATAGTTTGTGCTGATGGGCACTGATAGGTGGCACTGATAAGCACTGATGAGGGGGCATTGATAGGTGTCACTGAGAAGTGGCACTGATGGGCACTGATGGGTGGCACTGAAGGGCACTGATAGGTGGCACTGATGGGTACTGATGATCACTGATGGCTGGCACTGATGGGCACTGGTAGGCACTGGTAGGTGACACTGATCAGCAGCACTGATCTGTGGCACTGATTATGAGACACTGATTGGCATTGATTGGCAGCACTGGTGGGCATTGATGGGTGGCACTGTGGGCACTGGTAGGTGGCACTGTGGGCACTGTGGGCACTGATAGGTGGCACTGATAAGCACTGATGAGGGGGCACTGATAGGTGTCACTGAGAAGTGGCACTGATGGGCACTGATGGTTGGCACTGATGGGTGGCACTGAAGGGCACTGATAGGTGTCACTGAGAAGTGGCACTGATGGGCACTGATAGGTGGCACTGATGGGCACTGATGATCACTGATAAGTGGCACTGATGGGCACTGATGATCATTGATAGGTGGCACTGATGGGCACTGATGATCACTGATGGGTGGCACTGATGGGCACTGGTAGGCACTGGTAAGTGACACTGATAGGCAGCACCGATCTGTGGCACCGATTATGAGACACTGATTAGTATTGATTGGCAACACTGGTGTGCACTGGTAGGTGGCACTGTGGGCACTGGTAGGTGGCACTGGTGTGTACTTATAGGTGGCAGTGGCGTAGCGTGGGTTGTCAGCACCCGGGGCAAGGCAAGTAATTTGCGCCCCCCCCCCTAACCTGCGGACTTTTATCACTCCCCGAGTCCCTTCAAATACAATAGTACTGACCTACCTGATTCCTATACTGACCATTACACACTACACTGACCACTATACTATACTGTCCACTACACTAAGAACTACACTGACCACTACACTACACTGACCACTATACTGTCCACTACACTACACTGACCACTACACTGAGAACTACACTGTCCACTACACTATACAATACTGACCACTATACTACACTGACCACTATACTGTCCACTACACTACACTGACCACTATACTGACCACTACTCTGAGAACTACACTGACCACTACACTAACCACTATACTGTCCACTATACTATACTGACCATTACACTGAGAACTACACTACATTGACCACTATACTGTCTACTACACTACACTGACCACTATACTACACTGACCACTATACTACACTGACCACTATACTACACTGTCCACTACACTACACTGTCCACTACACTATACTGACCACAATACTACACTGACCACTACACTATACTGACCACTATACTACACTGACCACAATACTACACTGACCACAATACTACACTGACCACAATACTACACTGACCACTACACTGTACTGACCACTACACTGTACTGACCACTACACTATGCTGTCCACTACACTAAGAACTACACTGACCACTATACTGTCCACTACACTACACTGACCACTATACTGACCACTACACTGAGAACGACACTGTCCACTACACTATACAATACTGACCACTATACTGTCCACTACACTACACTGACCACTATACTGAGAACTACACTAACCACTATACTGTCCACTATACTATACTGACCACTACACTGAGAACTACACTACATTGACCACTATACTGTCTACTACACTACACTGACCACTATACTACACTGAACACTATACTACACTGTCCACTATACTACACTGTCCACTATACTACACTGTCCACTATACTACACTGTCCACTACACTACACTGTCCACTACACTATACTGACCACAATACTACACTGTCCACTACACTGTACTGACCACTACACTACACTGACCACAATACTACACTGTCCACTACACTGTACTGACCACTACACTACACTGTCCACTACACTATACTGACCACAATACTACACTGACCACTACACTGTACTGACCACTACACTACACTGTCCACTACACTATACTGACCACAATACTACACTGACCACTACACTGACCACAATACTACACTGTCCACTACACTGTACTGACCACTACACTACACTGCCCACTACACTACACTGCCCACTACACTACACTGACCACTACACTACACTGACCACTACACTGTCCACTACACTATACTGACCACTACACTATACTGACCACTATACTATACTGTCCACTACACTACACTGTCCACTACACTGTACTGACCACAATACTACACTGTCCACTACACTACACTGACCACTATACTACACTGACCACAATACTACACTGTCCACAATACTACACTGACCACAATACTACACTGTCCACTACACTATACTGACCACTATACTACACTGACCACAATACTACACTGACCACTACACTGTACTGACCACTACACTGTACTGACCACAATACTACCCTGTCCACACCACTATACTGACCACTACACTATACTACACTGTCCACTATACTATACTATACTATACTGACCACTACACTGAGAACTACACTACATTGACCACTATACTGTCTACTACACTACACTGACCACTATACTACACTGTCCACTATACTACACTGTCCACTATACTACACTGACCACTACACTGACCACTACACTACACTGTCCACTACACTACACTGTCCACTACACTACACTGTCCACTACACTATACTGACCACTATACTACACTGACCACTATACTACACTGACCACTACACTACACTGACCACTACACTACACTGACCACTATACTACACTGACCACTACACTACACTGTCCACTACACTACACTGTCCACTACACTACACTGTCCACTACACTATACTGACCACAATACTACACTGACCACAATACTACACTGTCCACTACACTACACTGACCACTATACTACACTGACCACTATACTACACTGTCCACTATACTACACTGTCCACTACACTACACTGACCACTACACTACACTGACCACTACACTACACTGACCACTACACTGTCCACTACACTACACTATACTGACCACTATACTGACCACTACACTACACTGACCACTATACTACACTGTCCACTATACTACACTGTCCACTACACTGTACTGACCACTACACTACACTGTCCACTACACTATACTGACCACAATACTACACTGTCCACTACACTACACTGACCACTATACTACACTGACCACAATACTACACTGTCCACTACACTACACTGTCCACTACACTATACTGTCCACTACACTATACTGACCACTACACTACACTGACCACAATGTCCACTACACTACACTGTCCACTACACTACACTGTCCACTACACTACACTGTCCACTACACTACACTGTCCACTACACTATACTGACCACAATACTACACTGTCCACTACACTACACTGTCCACTACACTATACTGTCCACTACACTATACTGACCACTACACTACACTGACCACAATGTCCACTACACTACACTGTCCACTACACTACACTGTCCACTACACTACACTGTCCACTACACTACACTGTCCACTACACTATACTGACCACTATACTACACTGACCACTATACTACACTGACCACTACACTACACTGTCCACTACACTACACTGTCCACTACACTATACTGTCCACTACACTATACTGACCACTACACTACACTGACCACTATACTACACTGTCCACTACACTATACTGACCACAATACTACACTGACCACAATACTACACTGTCCACTACACTGTACTGACCACTACACTACACTGTCCACTACACTATACTGACCACAATACTACACTGACCACTACACTGTACTGACCACTACACTACACTGTCCACTACACTATACTGACCACAATACTACACTGACCACTACACTGTACTGACCACTACACTGACCACAATACTACACTGTCCACTACACTACACTGACCACTATACTACACTGACCACTATACTACACTGTCCACTACACTACACTGACCACTACACTACACTGACCACTACACTGTCCACTACACTACACTATACTGACCACTATACTGACCACTACACTACACTGTCCACTACACTACACTGACCACTATACTACACTGTCCACTATACTACACTGTCCACTACACTGTACTGACCACTACACTACACTGTCCACTACACTATACTGACCACAATACTACACTGTCCACTACACTACACTGACCACTATACTACACTGACCACAATACTACACTGACCACTACACTACACTGTCCACTACACTATACTGTCCACTACACTATACTGACCACTACACTACACTGACCACAATGTCCACTACACTACACTGTCCACTACACTACACTGTCCACTACACTATACTGACCACTATACTACACTGACCACAATACTACACTGACCACTACACTGTACTGACCACTACACTGTACTGACCACAATACTACACTGTCCACACCACTATACTGACCACTACACTATACTACACTGTCCACTACACTATACACTATACTGTCCTGCCTAGTCTTCCTATACTGACACTACATATACGGCGCCTGTCTCTTCTCCCCCCTCCGTGTTTATCTATTTCTTACCTTATTGTGTTGCATCGGTCTGGAGGATGAGAAGACATCTGCCCCGGCGCTCACACTCTCGTCTTCCCTGCGCTCCGGCCGCCATATTCATTTTTCCCGGCGCACTGTGATTGGGCGAATGGGGGTCATGTGCGGAGGCGGGACTTCAGGAGCGACTGTGATCGCGGATAGGCCAGCCCCACGCCGCACATGACCCCCATGCGCCCAATCACAGGGCGCAAAACACTAGACATGGCGGCGGAGCGCGGGGGACACAGGAAAAGAAATTAGGAGGAGGCAGCCAGTAGTGACACTACTGGCACGAAATTGCGCCCCCCTAAATTTCGCGCCCGGGGCCACGGCACCCCCCGCACCCCCCACGCTACGCCACTGATAGGTGGCACTGGTATATGGCACAGTGGGCACTGGCAGCTGACACTGGTGGGCACAGAAAATGCACCTGCGGCTTTCTGAGTGAGGGATCAATGTCCCTCTGACAGAAGCCGGTGATCAGCTTTTTTTTTTCCCCCCTTATGCTGACAGCGTGAGAAAAAAAAAATACCGATTACCGATCTTCTGTTTACATCACGTGATCAGCCGTCATTGGCTGACAGCTAAGCACATGGTAAGGGGCCGGGATCCACCCCTTACACCAATCTGTGATCAGCCGAGTCTCATAGACTTGGTGATTGCAGAGCGCGCCTCGCACGACCCGCAGGGATGTGCAGACAGCGCTTGCTCAGGAGGACGCCCTCCCAGCAATTAAATGCAGCCATCTTTTTGGCTACAGCGCGGGGCGGCAACTAGTTAATTCATTCCGTTCCATTTGTTTAGATGCGGCATTCGTTATTTCGGATAATTCGTAACTTCGGATAAATTCGTATTCGTTAGGTTCACTAACAGCCAAATTTGAAAAGAAATTCCAATACCTATAATTTAATAGTTAGTAATAGTTAAGTTATTGTTAGTTACTTATTATTTCTTATTTTTGGGTTTTCAAATTTTCTGATTTTTGTTCTTTTTTTCGGATTTCCAAATTTTCTAATTACTCATGTCTACTAACAAGGGGCACATTGATAGAAGGGGGGAGCCAGGGCACGGACAAAGGGGTGGGCAGGAGGGGCAGCTGCCTTGGGGACTGTGTGTGGTATCATGTGAGGGGGGGGGGCTCCACAAGGAGATTGGCGGGGGAGGGGATTCGTGTTGGGAGGAGGAATTTGGGGGGCAGAAAGTGAAAAGGATTGTTCTAGGAGGTGAAATTTGGGGTGTGTGTGCTAGGAGTGGTGGCTAAGGGGTGTTTGTGTTGGGGGGGGGTGGAGCAAGAAGATTTTTTGCTAGGAGGGGGGATGTGGGTGATAGGATAGAGGGGGTAGGGGAATTGAGCTAAGAGGGGAAATGTCTTGTGGGGTGGGGGTTGTGTTAGGAGGAGGGATGAGGGGGAATTTTTGCTGGGAGGTGGGATGTGTTGGGGGGGGGGGGATGTGTACTCAGAGGGGGGAAATTAGAGGGGTAGAAGATTATTTTTTTTGGGGGGGGGGGTTGTACTGGGAGGAGGGGGAATTTATGCTTGGGGGTAAGCATGCAAATTAATGCTCACTTCTTTTTTTTTGGGGGGGGGGGGGGTTTACTGACATATAATGCTCATACATCTGGGGGGGCAGTTTGGCATGTTCGCCTTGGGCTCTAGGTGTCCTTGTCCCTGCACTGGAGAGAGCAGAGGGACAGAGACACTGTCCAATCACAGGCTAAGGAAGGGACAAGACATGGAAGTGTTGCTGACAAAAATCCCATCTCCAGTCCTGCCGAATAGGACTGTGCTTTTTGGCAGAGCTGTGCAAATCTCATGACTGGATGGACAGAATTAATACCTCCATTGGCAGGTAAAACCTCTCCTGTCTATGGATTTTATCTGTGTATTTAGCTGTTTGTCCGGAGTACTACTTTATCGCTTTCCAGATAAGTGCACCACATATATATATATACACTGTATGTGATTACATGTTTCTCCTTTGTGTCATTTGTTGACCATACGGGGGAAGGAACCACAAAACCACGGCAGATGGCACTGACATACGCCATAGAGGCGTCACCATGGGAAATAGAAATACTGGTGAAATTAGAGAAAAGAGGAAAATAGAATATAGATTTCCCTGTAATATCTCCACACAGATACAGAGTTCTGATTAACAGCCCCGAGACTCAGAGTCCATATACTGTATAATAAGAACAGATACTGAGAATTACACCCGGCATACAGGACAAGGGAAGTAGTACTGTGCAGAGGGTGTGGCTGCTTGTGGAGCAGCTGAAGTCTGTGTGGTGCTGAGCTCCTCTGATGTCTGGTACAAGCCCAGGGTTGGGCTCCCCTGGGCGGGGATCTCTCTCAGGAGAGTCCCAGGCTTTCCGGCCTACACAAGGACTGTCAGGTGAAGCTGTGGTTGGTGGTGAAGCCGGAGGACGGAGCTCTGGGAATGGGAAGCAATCTGCAGAGACTGTAAGTAGACGTGGAAATGGTTGTATGAAAAGTACCGATAATACTGATAAGAGGAAGTCTGGTGATGTTATTCAGCAAAAGAGTTCTCAGTCCAGCCAGCCATTGCAGGCCCAGCAAGCCCAGCACAGTGCAGCTCAGTCTGTTCAGAGACATGTTATCATAGCTCAGCACAGTCCAAACACTGGAAGTACAACTCAAAGAACCCCTCAGAGTGGGGCTCATTCAGTCCAGCAACATGCTAATACCACCCAGTACAGTCCAAGTTCTGGAAATGTGATCCAATCCAGCCAGCCATTGCAGGCCCAGCAAGCCCAGCACAGTGCAGCTCAGTCTACTCAGAGACATGTTATTGCTCAGCACAATCCAAACTCTGGAAGTGCAACTCAATCCAGCCAGTCATTACAATCAATGCAAACCCCTCAGAGTGGGGCTCATTCAGTTCAGCAACTTACTAACACCACCCAGTACAGTCCAGTTTCTGGAAGCGTGATCCAATCCAGCCATCCATTACAACCACAGCAAGCTCAGCAGAGTGCAGCTCATAGAGCTCAGAGTGGAGCAGAGACATCGGTTTCTCCCAGTACTCCTCGCAAATACACCAGAACTTCCTTAGAACAAAAAACCATTAAAGAGAACTTACAACAGTGTGTAATGGTGGGCAGCAGCCAGGGACGTTCATCGCGCTCTAAGCTGCAGCAGAATAAAGAGGAGGGTGGTAATAATTTTCCACAATCTGCCCCAGTGAAACCATCTACACCCAGGAGAGACCCTCAGACCAGCACTGGTAATGGGAAGGTGGATCAGGATTTCAAGCGTCCTGCAGCCGCGAAGCAGAAAGTGTTAAAGTCTGAACCTGCGCTGCACCTGGCTGACAAGATTCCTTTCCTGGTAAAAAGAATGGAGTCCCTGAGGAAAGCCAAGACTAAAATCCAGAAGCAGATTGACTCTGTTTATCGTCTTAAAGCTGCCAACCCCAAGAAGGAATTTTTATATGACAGCAAACTGAACTCCCTGGGCATTGAACTGGCCGGTGTGTCAAAGGACATTGATGCTGTTCTGGAAGAACTGGGACCAGTGGCGGAGGTGTACTACAATCGTGATCGATTTGAGGCGGGATTGAGTGGAAGGATTGAGTCTTTTACAGAGTCAGACTCTGGGGAACCAGTCCAACGCACGCAGCCACCACATGTGTCTCCTGAAGGGAAGACTGTGCAACCTCTGGAGGACAGTGAGGTTGGAGCAGATCCTCCTGCTGGACTTCCAGCTCTGGAGGGTGGTGGGAACTTCAGTATAACCCAGCAGACATTTACAGTACAGGAGACTCAGAGGAGTGACATGGTGGACTCCCAGCACATGGATTGTGAGAACAGTGCTGCTGCCACTAGTACTCCTGGTGGAAGCCATGCTGGGGGGACTGGTGTTCATGGGGGGAGTAACACTGGGGTAACTAGTAATGATGATATGAGGTGCAGTGATGATGTCACTAATATTGATGTGGTGAATGTTTCTGATGTTATCAATGCTGGTATATCTGAATGGGGTCATCAGCAGTCTGAGGGCTCTGAGAATGTAGCGATGGAGGAGTCAGTTCAGAATAACCCTCAGGATTTCCCCCCTTTGGTGGATCCACCACCTGCTCCACAAGGGAATGCTGGTCCATCTGGTCATGTCCCTCCTCGGAATGCCTGGAGCCGTGGGGCCCCTTCTTTTTCCACCAGTAACAATTATACTGGTCAGGCCTTTAAGAGAAGGAATGTGGTGAGATTGAAGCATAGGGGTTCCAGAGAGGAGCTCCCTGATAGGAGGTTTGTAGTAAGGGAGTTGCTGTGTCATCAGATGGGGTTTGCTCCTGCAGACATACTGGCAGTCATCAATCTCCCTGACAGACAAGGTTATGATGTCAGCTTTAAGCTCATGTCTGACTTAGACAGGTTCTGGGCCAGTTTCAGTGGTTTGCGGGACAAAGAGGGTTGGAGGAATTTCATCTTTATTCCCATCTCCAAACCTGACACAGCAAATGTTACCATCATGTTCTGGAATGAGTCTGTGCCCCCTCAGGATGTTGTCATCTGGCTTAGAAGACATTGTGAAATGGTTTCTGAGTTGACAAAAACTAAAGACAGTGATGGGATCTGGACGGGTGGCTGGAGGGTTCTTGTCAAGTTGAGGCAAAGTAACAATGTTACCCATCACCTGCCAAACTCTTTTTTCATTGGGCGGGAGAGAGGAGTTTGCTTCTATGCAGGTCAGCCCAGGTTATGTTATAAATGTGGTAAATCTGGCCATGTGGCGAATGTTTGTACGATCCTGAAGTGTAATCTTTGTGGGGAGGTTGGCCACATCAGTTCTACCTGTGAGAAGGTTAAGTGCAATCTATGTGGTGGGCTTGGCCATTTCCATAGGGATTGCCCGGAGGCCTTCCATAATAAGGATGGGGAATCTGCAGACAATGAATTGTTGGCTGCAGCAGAACAACTAGAGGAGGAAGCTTTAATGAATGGGGCTGTATTGACTAGGGAGGAGGTGGTCCCGGAGGTCCAGGAGACTACTCCCGGGCGGACGGACAGTGTTCAGCAGGCTGAGGAGCAGCCGGTCCCACACTCCTCTTCTGTTCCAGTTCCTGTCTCTGTGAAGATCAGTGGTCAGAAGAGGAGGAATAAAAAAGATAAGTCTACCCGTAAACCCGAAAGTGACTGGATATTAGTGCAGAAGTCATCTAAAAAAGTGAAAGGGGCACCAGAAGTGGGTACGGCACTTTCCACCAATAGGTATGAAGCGTTGTCAGATTCGGATGTGGGCTCCTATTCTCTGGAGGCCCAGGAACTGGAGCAGGAATTAAAAAGAGTGGAAAAGGAGTATGCGACTGGCTCAGAGGATGACCCGCCCACTAAGAGGCGTCCGCCCCCTGATCCTGGATCCGCAGAATCTGATATGGAAACTGGTAGTCAGCAGAGTGACTCCGATTCTGACTTATAATGGGGGTCTTATTTTTTCTCCTCTTTGCTGTGATGGCTAGTTTTTCTCTAAACATTGTCTCCAGCAATGTGAACAGCATTAAAAACAGGAGGACAAGGCATGCCGTTTTTGAACACCTCAGGTACCTGGATGCTGATGTCTATTTTTTACAAGAGACACACCTAACATCTGTTGGACTTATGCGGGAGGCAGAGAGGGAGTGGCACACAGGACCCTCATTTTGGTCTTTGGCTGTGGAGTCTTATGCAGGTGTTGCCATCCTTTTCAATACTAAGGATGTGACAGTGCATAGACTCACTGAGGTGTCAATGGGAAGATGTCTTATATTGGAGGTAACAATTCACGGCAGGAGACTCCGATTAATTAACATATATGGGCCTCAAACAATAGCAGGAAGAATTGGGTTATTTAATGATGTGAAATCATATCTTTTTACATCAGTCCCTGTGGTTATGGTAGGAGACTTTAATGTCACTAGGACATCAAGTGACCGTTCTTCTGGTAGGGTGGTGGGTAGTGACTCCAAAGTTCTTAATCGTATTATTTTGCAAACCGGTTTAAGTGATATTTTTGCACAAAATGGCAGGAAGCCAGGCTTCACCTTCTTTCGCGGTAATATCAAAAGCAGACTAGATATGGCACTGGTAAGTCCTACAGAATTGGTGACCAATATGAGTGAGAAGCTGGTACCTTACTCAGATCATGTGGCCCTTTACTTTTGTCTGGGAACCTGTAAGCATCCTGATATGGGCAGGGGGCTATGGAGGCTAAACTCTAATCTCTTAGAAGATGTATCTGTCCAGCAACAAGTACAGAACCTCTTGCAACACCATGCTGAGAGACTAGACTTCTATGACTGTACGGCGGATTGGTGGGAGGATGTTAAAAAGGACATCTCTTCTCTCTTGAGGAAGTTGTCTGCTAAAATGGGGAAAAGTAGATATAGCCATTATCTCAGGCTGAGGAAAGAGCTGGAGTTGCTTTATTCTGGCGGGTTGGAGGCAGGGAGGAAGATTGATCAAGTAAAATCTGAGCTAAGTCAATATCAATATAGCAGATACAACTCCCTGGTATTTGAACGGGATTATGGATCCCCAGGGACACCTGATCCCTTTGAAAATTGTAGGGACAAGGTGACTAGGAAGTTAATGATGGGCCTGAAGGATTCCCAGGGGATTTTGCAGGAGTCTCAGGAGGGTATTCTGGGAGTGGTAAGATCATACTATGCTGACTTATTTCGGGAGAAGGGTTTGGATAAGAAGAAGATGGCACAGTTCTTGGAGGCAGTTCCAGGTCCTGTTGTTGATCATTTGGATTTTTCTCCTTTGACAGCAGACATAACGGTGGAGGAAGTTAGGGAGGCTATTGATACATTACGTCAAAAGAAGGCACCAGGACCTGATGGCATTACAGCTGAATTTTATAAGAAATTTAAAGAGCTCCTGGCTCCGATTCTGGTGGATGTGTTTAAAAGTTGTTTGGAGAAATGCCTGATGCCTCCATCCATGAGAGTATCATCCTTAGTTCTGCTGTTCAAGGGTAGAGAACCTAATGACATCAAGAACTGGAGGCCTATAGCCCTTTTAAATGTAGACCGGAAGATTCTGGCAAAAATATTATTTTCTAGGTTGAAGTGTTTTTCTCCAGCACTATTGACAGACTGTCAGTATGGCACGGTAAAAGGGCGGAATATTTATGGTGCTCTCATTTCCTTGAGGGAAGCTTTTGAGAGGTGTAAGGTTCTTAGGCATGGGAAGTATATGGTGAGTTTAGACCAAGCTAAAGCTTTTGACAGGGTTGACCATGGGTATCTGTGGGCGACTTTGTTAAAGTATGGTATCCCAAGGTTATTTGTTGATTGGCTGAGAACTTTATACTGGAAAGCTGAGAGTTTTCCACTTATCAATGGGTGGCAGGGCGGTACTTTTAGGGTTGAGGCTGGGGTGAGGCAGGGTTGCCCCTTGAGTCCCCTCTTATATGTTTTTGCCATTGATCCTTTTTTGAGATCACTGCAGGAGTGTGATTTTCGGGGGGTACCTGTGCCCCATGCCTCGGCCCTATCCGTATTCGCTTATGCGGATGATGTCACTGTAGTGGTGTCCACCTCCCATGAGGCCCAGTTGCTAGCAGCTTCCATTGGAACTTACTCTGAGGCCTCTGGGTCTGTTGTCAACTTTGAGAAGAGTGAAGCTCTCTGGACACTGCAGGGTGATCCAGATTTTGATCTGCCCCAGTTTGCAAAAGCTTCAAGTTGTCTTAAGATCTTAGGGGTTAAGTTTGGAAGGGAAGATAATGCCAGGCTAAATTGGGAGGAGAAATTGGATGCTGGAAATGCAAGGGTTCAGCGATGGAAGAATTGCAAGTTGACCTACAGAGAAAGGGTCAAAATGTTGAAGACGTACTTAATTCCTATCTTTCTATACGTCTCTATGGTTTTTCCGTTGCCAGAATCTTTCTCTGCAAGGCTCTTCAGTCTGTTTTTTCAGCTCTTCTGGGGTAATAGACTGAATCCAATAAAAAGAGGGGTTACTTACCTGCTGAACAAAGAGGGTGGGTTGAATATGATAAATCCTAAGGTGTTTTTTGATTCTCTGTTTCTTAAAGTTAATTTTGGGTGTTTGGACTCCGATGTTGGCCCTCCGTGGGTAAACAGTGTTAGGGCCTGGATATTGCCTCGTGCAGAGTCCTGGATGCGGGGCGGTTCTCTCAAGAGGAAGAGATGTACTCAGGGTTATCTCCCACCATATCTGGACTCAGCTCTGAAGTCTATGAGGAGGTGGGGGATTGAGAAATCCTACCTTGAAAAAAGTCCAAGGAAATTGTTATACCAGAGGATCTGTAGGACCTTTTTCTGTTCTCCACTTGTACTCAAAGACTGCACTACAGCTGTTATGGAGGAAAGCTTAAAGTTGTTGAATAGCCCCAGATTACCCTCAAAGTTTCATGACATTGCCTGGCTGTCTCCCCATGGGAAGATGTATGTGAGGGGGAACATGAAAGGTCTGGCCGCATCTGAAAGGATCTGCCCTTTGGGCTGTAATCAGGAGGAGTCCATGGAGCATTTCTTGGTGGATTGTTGGGGAAGCCGTGAAGTCTGGAAGGAAGTAGCTGCTGGAGTTGGGATCCAAAGGTTGGAAAACCTAAGTTGCTCAGACAGGCTTTATGGTGTTCCCCCAACAATACACGGTGTAGATAGAGGGACAATGTATATCATCATTACCGTAGTCAAGTACTATCAATGGCATGCAAGGACTAAAGTTGCCATGCATAATGAACAGTTTATCTCTAGTAAAATTGCAGGTTTAGTGTTATCCGAGTTACGATGGATTAAGGGTTTGGAAATTAGGAAATGCTGGAGAAGTATAGATTTATGGAAAGGAGTCTTATTGTGACATTTATTCCTATTCATGCCCTTTTTTTTTAACTGCTAAGTTTTTGACCTAAACAACATGTCAGTAATTGTTGTATTTATGTTATTGTCAGTTAGTCTGTTATTATGTATCTTGTTTGTTTTTACAAATAAAAATCTCCATACATACAGAATAAGAATAGATACTGAGAATTACACCCGACATACAGGACAAGAGAAGTAGTACTGTGCAGAGGGTGTGGCTGCTTGTGGAGCAGCTGAAGTCTGTGTGGTGCTGAGCTCCTCTGATGTCTGGTACAAGCCCAGGGTTGGGCTCCCCTGGGCGGGGATCTCCATCAGGAGAGTCCCAGGCTTTCCGGCCTACACAAGGACTGTCAGGTGAAGCTGTGGTTGGTGATGAAGCCGGAGGACAGAGCTCTGGGAATGGGAAGACACTTGCAGAGACTGTAAGTAGACGTGGAAATGTTTGTATGAAAAGTACCGATAATACTGATAAGAGGAAGTCTGGTGATGTTATTCAGCAAAAGAGTTCTTAGTCCAGCCAGTCATTGCAGGCCCAGCAAGCCCAGCACAGTGCAGTTCAGTCTGTTCAGAGACATGTTATTATCGCTCAGCACAGTCCAAACTCTGGAAGTGCAACTCAATCCAGCCAGTCATTACAGCCAATGCAAACCCCGCAGAGTGGGGCTCATTCAGTCCAGGAACATACTAATACCACCCAGTACAGTCCAAGTTCTGGAAGCGTGATCCAATCCAGTCAGCCATTACAACCACAGCAAGCTCAGCAGAGTGCAGCTCATAGAGCTCAGAGTGGAGTAGAGACATCGGTTTCTCCCAGTACTCCTCGCAAATACACCAGAACTTCCTTAGAACAGAAAACCATTAAAGAGAACTTACAACAGTGTGTAATGGTGGGCAGCAGCCAGGTAGGTTCATCACACTCTAAGCTGCAGCAGAATAAAGAGGAGGGGGGTAATAATTCTCCACAATCTGCCCCAGTGAAACCATCTACACCCAGCAGAGACCCTCAGACCAGTACTGGTAATGGGAAGGTGGACAAGAATTTCAAGCGTCCTGCAGCCGCGAAGCAGAAAGTGTTAAAGTCTGAACCTGTGCTGCACCTGGCTGACAAGATTCCTTTCCTGGTAAAAAGAATGGAGTCCCAGAGAAAAGCCAAGGCTAGAATCCAGAAGCAGATTGATTCTGTATATAGACTAAAAGCTGCCAACCCCAAGAAGGAAATTTTATATGACAGCAAACTGAACTCCCTGGGCATTGAACTGGCCGGTGTGTCAAAGGACATTGATGCTGTTCTGGAAGAACTGGGACCAGTGGCGGAGGTGTACCGCAATCGTGATCGATTTGAGGTGGGATTGAGTGGAAGGATTGAGTCTTCTACAGAGTCAGACTCTGGGGATCCGGTCCAAAGCACGCAGCCACCACATGTGCCTCCTGAAGGGAAGACTGTGCAGCCTCTGGAGGACAGTGAGGTTGGAGCAGATCCTCCTGCTGGACTTCCAGCTCTGGAGGGTGGTGGAAACATCAGTATAACCCAGCAGACATTCACAGTACAGGAGACTCAGAGGAGTGACATGGTGGACTCCCAGCACATGGATTGTGAGAACAGTGCTGCTGCCACTAGTACTCCTGGTGGGAGCCATGCTGGGGGGACTGGTGTTCATGGTGGGAGCCATGCTGGGGTGACTGGTGTTCATGGTGCGATTAACACTGAGGTAACTAGTAATGATGCTGCTAGTAATGATGATATGAGGTGCAGTGATGATGTCACTAATATTGATGTGGTGAATAATTCTGATGTTATCAATGCTGGTATATCTGAATGGGGTCATAAGCAGTCTGAGGGCTCTGAGAATGTAGCGATGGAGGAGTCAGTTCAGAATAACTCTCAGGATTTTCCCCCCCTTTGGTGGATCTACCACCTGCTCCACAAGGGAATGCTGGTCCATCTGGTCATGTCCCTCCTCGGAATGCCTGGAGCCGTGGGGCCCCTTCTTTTTCCACCAGTAACAATTATGCTGGTCAGGCATTTAAGAGAAGGAATGTGGTCAGATTGAAGCATAGGGGTTCCAGAGAGGAGCTCCCTGATAGGAGGTTTGTAGTAAGGGAGTTGCTGTGTCATCAGATGGGGTTTGTGCCTTCAGACATACTGGAAGTCATCAATCTGCCTGACAGACAAGGTTATGATGTCAGCTTTAAGCTCATGCCTGACTTAGACAGGTTCTGGGCCAGTTTCAGTGGTTTGCGGGGCAAAGAGGGTTGGAGGAATTTCATCGTTATTCCCATCTCCAAACCTGACACAGCAAATGTTACCATCATGTTCTGGAATGAGTCTGTGCCCCCCCAGGATGTCGTCATCTGGCTTAGAAGACATTGTGAAATGGTTTCTGAGTTGACAAAAACTAAAGACAGTGATGGGATCTGGACGGGTGGTTGGAGGGTTCTTGTTAAGTTGAGGCAAAGTAACAATGTTACCCTTCACCTGCCAAACTCCTTTTTCATTGGGCGGGAGAGAGGAGTTTGCTTCTATGCAGGTCAGCCCAGGTTATGTTTTAAATGTGGTAAATCTGGCCATGTGGCGAATGTTTGTACGATCCTGAAGTGTAATCTTTGTGGGGAGGTTGGCCACATCAGTTCTACCTGTGAGAAGGTTAAGTGCAATCTATGTGGTGGGCTTGGCCATTTCCATAGGGATTGCCCGGAGGCCTTCCATAATAAGCATGGGGAATCTGCAGACAATGAATTGTTGGCTGCAGCAGAACAACTAGAGGAGGAAGCCTTAATGAATGGGGCTGTATTGACTAGGGAGGAGGTGGTCCCGGTGGTCCAGGAGACTACCCCCGGGTGGGCGGACAGTGTTCAGCAGGCTGAGGAGCAGCCGGCCCCACACTTCTCTTCTGTTCCAGTTCCTGTCTCTGTGAAGATCACTGGTCAGAAGAGGAGGAATAAAAAAAAAGATAAGTCTACCCGTAAACCCGAAAGTGACTGGACATTAGTGCAGAAGCCAGCTAAAAAAAGTGAAAGGGGCATTAGAAGTGGGTACGGCTGACTCCTATTCTCTGGAGGCCCAGGAACTGGAGCAGGAATTAAAAAGAGAGGAAAAAGAGTATGTGATTGGCTCAGAAGATGACCCACTAAAAGGCGTCCGCCCCCTGATCCTGTATCCGCAGAATCTGATATGGAAACTGGTAGTGGTCAGATTGACTCCAATTCTGACTTATAATGAAATGTTGGAGAAGTATAGACTTATGGAAAGGAGTCTTATTGTCACATGACATTCAATTCCTATTAATGACCTTTTAAACTGCTACATTTTTGACCTAAAGAACATGTCAGTAATTGTTGTATTTATGTTATTTTCAGTCAGTTTTTTATTATGTATCTTGTTTGTTTTTTACAAATAAAAATCTCCATACATACAGAATAAGAACAGATACCGAGAATTACACCCGACATACAGGACAAGAGAAGTAGTACTGTGCAGAGTCCATACATACAGAATAAGAACAGATACTGAGAATCACACCCGGCATACAGGACAAGAGAAGTGGTACTGTGCAGAGTCTACAGATATGTTATTAGATTAGACCAGGGGTCCTCAAACTACGGCCCGCGGGCCACATGCGGCCCGCCGAGGACATTTATCTGGCCCAATCCACCCAGGGCCGGATTCCTGACAATCCAGGCTCGGGCCGGGGCCAGGTCGGCTCGGCTTCGGCAGGGAGCATATCCGCTCCGCTCAAGCCGCCTCCCCCACCCCAGTAATGGAGGGCTCCGTGTGCCGCGCTGCATGCTGGGAAGTGTAGTTCCCAGCACAGTCCCGCACGGAGACAGGAGGCGCGAAGAGTGACAGCGTGAGCGGAGGCTTCAAGCAACAGCCTACTAACAAGTGAGGACCCCACTGTCCCCCTGTCCCCCTGTCCACCCCACTGTCCCCCTGTCCACCCCTCTGTCCCCCTGTCCACCCCTCTGTCCACCCCTCTGTCCCCCTGTCCACCCCTCTGTCCACCCCTCTGTCCCCCTGTCCACCCCACTGTCCCCCTGTCCACTCCACTGTCCCCCTGTCCACCCCTCTGTCCCCTCTGTCCCCCTGTCCACCCCTCTGTCCCCCTGTCCACCCCACTGTCCCCCTGTCCACCCCACTGTCCCCCTCTCTGTCCCCCTGTCCACCCCACTGTCCCCCCCTCTGTCCCCCTGTCCACCCCTCTGTCCCCCTGTCCACCCCTCTGTCCCCCAGTCCACCCCTCTGTCCCCCTGTCCATCCCACTGTCCCTCTGTCCCCCTGTCCACCCCTCTGTCCCCCTGTCCACCCCTCTGTCCCCCTGTCCACCCCTCTGTCCCTCTGTCCCCCTGTCCATCCCTCTGTCCCCCTGTCCATCCCTCTGTCCATCCCTCTGTCCCCCTGTCCACCCCTCTGTCCCCCTGTCCACCCCTCTGTCCCCCTGTCCACCCCTCTGTCCCCCTGTCCACCCCTCTGTCCCCCTGTCCACCCCTCTGTCCCTCTGTCCACCCCTCTGTCCACCCCACTGTCCCCCTGTCCCTCCCTCTGTCCACACCACTGTCCCCCTGTCCACCCCCTCTGTCCACCCCTCTGTCCCCCTGTCCACCCCACTGTCCCCATGTCCACCCCTCTGTCCACCCCTCTGTCCCCCTGTCCACCCAACTGCCCCTCTGTCCCCCTGTCCACCCCAATGTCCCCCTGTCCCCCCTCTGTCCCCCCCTCTGTCCCACTGTCCCCCCCTCTGTCCCCCTGTCCACCCCACTGTCCCCCTGTCCACCCCACTGTCCACCCCACTGTCCCCCCTCTGTCCCCCTGTCCATCCCTCTGTCCCCCTGTCCATCCCACTGTCCCCCTGTCCATCCCACTGTCCCCCTGTCCATCACACTGTCCCCCTGTCCATCCCTCTGTCCCCATGTCCATCCCTCTGTCCCCCTGTCCACCCCACTGCCCCCCCTCTGTCCCTGTCCATCCCTCTGTCCCCCTGTCCATCCCTCTGTCCCCCTGTCCACTCCACTGTCCCCCCCCTCTGTCCACCCCACTGTCCCCCTGTCCCCCTGTCCATCCCTCTGTCCCCCTGTCCACCCCTCTGTCCCCCTGTCCACCCCTCTGTCCATCCCTCTGTCCCCCTGTCCATCCCCTATATATATTATTATTTATTATTGATTCTTTTATTCTTTTGCACTACAAAAAAGATGTGTGCATAGGAATTTAGGAATTAATTCATATTTTTTTTAAACTATAGTACGGCCCCCCAACAGTCTGAGGGACCATGAACTGGCCCCCTGTCTAAAAAGTTTGAGGACCCCTGGATTAGACCATGCTAATGTGGAAGCAGAAATGTCAACTATGCAACGTTTCTTTTGAAATGATACAATAACTTTACTGTATGTAGCCAAACAGAAGTTTCCATCAATCAATAATAGAAAAGTAGGAAGTAAAAAGTGACATTTACAGCTCTTACCTGTGTAATAAAAACAAATAGTGAGACTTTCATGTTATGTTACGTTTGTTATGTTATCTTTGTTATGTTATGTTTGTTATGTTAAGGGCAAAAGATCTGAAATGTAACCACCTTCCACAGATTAGTATCCATTTCTAAGGTTGCAAAGTCATAAAATGTACAGCGGAATGTCCGAGGATCCCCGAGCATTTATTAAAGTGAAACTAAAACAAGAACAAACAAAAGACATAAAAAAAAAAGGTAAAATATTTCTGGTTTAAAAATTAATAATAAATAAATTAAATAATAAAAAAATCCTAAGAAAATATATATATATATATATATATATATATATATATATATATATATATATATATATATATATATATATATATATATATATATATATATATATATACAGTGGCTTGCGAAAGTATTCGGCCCCCTTGAACTTTTCAACCTTTTGCCACATTTCAGGCTTCAAATATAAAGATATAAAATTTTTATTTTTTTGTGAAGAATCACCAACAAGTGGGACACAATTGTGAAGTGGAACGAAATCTTTTGGATTTTTGAAACTTTTTTAACTAATAAAAAAATGAAAAGTGGGGCGTGCAAAATTATTCGGCCCCCTTGCGTTAATACTTTGTAGAGCCACCTTTTGCTGCGATTACAGCTGCAAGTCGCTTGGGATATGTCTCTATCAGTTTTGCACATCGAGAGACTGAAATTCTTGCCCATTCTTCCATGCAAAACAGCTCGAGCTCAGTGAGGTTGGATGGAGAGCGTTTGTGAACAGCAGTTTTCAGCTCTTTCCACAGATTCTCGATTGGATTCAGGTCTGGACTTTGACTTGGCCATTCTAACACCTGGATACGTTTATTTGTGAACCATTCCTTTGTAGATTTTGCTGTATGTTTGGGATCATTGTCTTGTTGGAAGATAAATCTCCGTCCCAGTTTCAGGTCTTTTGCAGACTCCAACAGGTTTTCATCCAGAATGGTCCTGTATTTGGCTGCATCCATCTTCCCCTCAATTTCAACCATCTTCCCTGTCCCTACTGAAGAAAAGCAGGCCCAAACCATGATGCTGCCACCACCATGTTTTACAGTGTGGATGGTGTGTTGAGTGTGATGAGCGGTGTTGCTTTTACGCCAAACATATCGTTTTGCATTGTGGCCAAAAAGTTTGATTTTGGTTTCATCGGACCAGAGCACCTTCTTCCACATGTTTGGTGTGTCTCCCAGGTGGCTTGTGGCAAACTTTAGACGAGACTTTTTATGGATATCTTTGAGAAATGGCTTTCTTCTTGCCACTCTTCCATAAAGGCCAGATTTGTGCAGTATACGACTGATTGTTGTCCTATGGACAGACTCTCCCACCTCAGCTGTAGTTCTCTGCAGTTCATCCAGAGTGATCATGGGCCTCTTGGCTGCATCTCTGATCAGTCTTCTCCTTGTCTAAGCTGAAAGTTTAGAGAGACAGCCAGGTCTTGGTAGATTTGCAGCGGTCTGATACTCCTTCCATTTCAAAATGATCGCTTGCACAGTGCTCCTTGGGATGTTTAAAGCTTGGGAAATCTTTTTGTATCCAAATTCGGCTTTAAACTTCTCCACAACAGTATTACGGACCTGCCTGGTGTGTTCCCTGGTCTTCATGATTCTCTCTGCGCTTTCAACAGAACCCTGAGACTATCACAGAGCAGGTGCATTTATACAGAGACTTGATTACACACAGGTGGATTCTATTTATCACCATCAGTCATTTAGGACAACATTGGATCATTCAGAGATCCTCGCTGAACTTCTGGAGTGAGTTTGCTGCACTGAAAGTAAAGGGGCCGAATAATTTTGCACGCACCACTTTTCAGTTTTTTAATTGCTAAAAAAGTTTAAAATATCCAATAGATTTCGTTCCACTTCACAATTGTGTCCCACTTGTTGGTGATTCTTCACAAAAAATTTAAATTTTATATCTTTATGTTTGAAGCCTGAAATGTGGCAAAAGGTTGAAAAGTTCAAGGGGGCCGAATACTTTCGCAAGCCACTGTATATATATATATAAAATGCATCATATGCAACTCAAAGCTTGCCCCAACAGATTAAGTATAATGTGCTATAAAGATCACATTGTTACATTGTATTTCCCAATGAGGTGTCTGAACATTGTTCCGGAGCTTAAGAGCTTTGCTTCAGGCTCGACTCAAACCTTTGCATGTTCGGGACTCATACAAAATTGCACACTTTCCCGACACACACAGGAACACGCTGCCCTTTAGCAGACGCACAGAGGTGCAAATAATTGTTAATAGCATGTGTCCACGTATCAGTTAACATGCACATTTTCATGTGCGCCAAATACTATGGTGCCGCATCACCATGCAGTTCGGCACAACGCATTCCTGGAAAAGGGACTTCTTTTCTATGGCTTGCTCTCAAGGACTTACCCTATCCTTGTGAGCAAGCCAGAAGTGGTGATGCACATCAAAAGGTTTGGGTTGGAGACATCACTGTATGCAGTCAATTCAATGATTATTGAAAAACTGCAAAAAGTGCTGATTGGAGTGCAGCTGATATTTTTTCCTATATTCATGAAGAGTGGAGATGGACTGTGATGGTCGGCACCCAGGTTGTCCATGTGCAGGAGAGGCCGGTTCTGAGCGCAACTATAGATCTGTGTAATTAATCCTCATAGCTGAGCTCCTCCATCCACCAGAGCTAAGCTCCTCCACCCTTAATAGCTGATCTCCTCCACCCCCCCAGAGCAGAGGTCCTCCATCCCCCCACAGCAGAGGTCCTCCATCCCCCCACAGCAGAGGTCCTCCATCCCCCCACAGCAGAGGTCCTCCATCCCCCACAGCAGAGGTCCTCCATCCCCCACAGCAGAGGTCCTCCATCCCCCACAGCAGAGGTCCTCCATCCCCCACAGCAGAGGTCCTCCATCCCCCACAGCAGAGGTCCTCCATCCCCCACAGCAAAGGTCCTCCATCCCCCACAGCAAAGGTCCTCCATCCCCCACAGCAAAGGTCCTCCATCCCCCACCCCCCATAGCAGAGGTCTTCCATCCCTCTTAGCTGAGGTCCTCCTATAGCTGAGCTCCTCCATCCATCACAACTGCGCACTTCCATCCCCCATAGCAGACCTCCCCTGTTCCACATAGATGAGCGCCTTCATTCCCCATAGCGGAGGTTCTCTGTCCCTCATAGCTGAGCTCTTCCATCTACCATAATGGCGTACCTCCACCTCCCATAGCAGAGGTCCTCCATCCCCCATAGTGGGGGTTCTCCATCCCCAATAGCAGGGGTTCTCCATCCCCATAGCTGAGCTCTTCCATCCCCATAGCTGAATTTCTCCATCCCCCAAAGGTGAGCTCTTCCATCACTCTTAGCTGAGCTCCACCACCCCCCATAGCAGAGGTTCTCCATCCCCCATAGCTGAGCCCCTCCATCCCCATAACTGAGGCCCCCGATCCCCCATATTCATTTTGTTGACCTTCAATTAAACTCTAATTCAACAACATCTTTCCTGAAGACTGGTGACCAAAACTGAACTGAATATTCAAGATGAGGCTGAACCAATATTTTGTAAAAGGGTAGAATGATTGTTTTTCCTCTGGAATGTATGTCCTTTTTACTGCATGAGAGTAGTCTGCTGGCTTTCTTAGAAGTGGCTTGGCATTGCATTCTATTGCTTAGTCTGTGATCTAGAAGCACCCCCAGATCTTTTTTCACCACCAATTATCCTAGGGGAGAACCTACCCAAGTGCATAACTTTATATTTCTCAAAATTGCGCAGGAATCTCTTATAATAAAGACCGGTCCCTGCTATTCTCTCTCCTTATGCAGGGTGACTTGTCTTGTCTCTGCAACCTCCTGTAGTTTTCTGTAGTGGGTGGAGCCTGCTAGGCTTCTCCCACAGCTCTACTCTCTGCACAAGCTATGCACAACACAGTGATGATGTCAATTCTACTTAAGGTAATATCTGTGTTTGCAAAGGCAAACCACACAAGGTAGATTTATATCCTTTGTGACAATAAAGGAATGTTTTCCTGCCCGGAGTTCTGCTTTAACCACTTGCCAACCAATGTCGTACCCATACGTCGCTGGACTTCAAGTGGTTATACTAGGATGATATGCAGCTGCATGCATCACCTGGGTACCGTTTTTTAGAGTCAACAGTCGGCTCTCTTGTAAAAGCAATCCTAGTGGCTAACTAGCCGCTGGATTGCTTTTACAAGTCGCTGGAGGGGACGTCCCCCCTCCACCACCTTGTGCGGCTTTCTCGGGTTCTCCCACCCCACCAGCAGACCCGAGTGACCAGCCAGCACTTCCACCAGCTGATCTGCTCTCGGCTATGGCCAAGGCCATCTTAAGAGCATCATGGGCCCCTGGGAAAAGTAATGCACTGAGACCCCCCCTACCAGCCTGTCCCAATTTATGCACCTACTCTCAAGAATTAAAGTATAAATCGTTGACAGAATTAAACATATGTTTATTAGTATTTTCAATCAAATCGATTTTAGACAATAGGAAAACATGACATAAATCAAAGACTAATCAACACAAACGGCACAGTATGGGGAGGGGGGCAAAAGAGCACAGTACAGAGGGAATCAGGTGGGCACAATATAGGAATCAAGAGGGCACAGTACAGCTTCTGGGATGCTGCTCAAGACACAGCCATCCTGGGACAGCTTAGTAAAAAACGTGACTATCCCGGCACATCCGGAACAGTTGGAAAGTAGGGATGAGCCGAACACCCCTCCTGTTCGGTTCGCACCAGAACTTGCAAACAGGCAAAAAATTTGTTTGAACACGCGAACACCGTTGAAGTCTATGGGACACGAACATGAATAATCAAAAGTGCTAATTTTAAAGGCTTATATGCAAGTTATTGTCATAAAAAGTGTTTGGGGACCCGGGTCCTGCCCCAGGGGACATGAATCAATGCAAAAAAAAGGGACATGGATCAATGCAAAAAAAAGTTTTAAAAACTGCCATTTTTTCGGGAGCAGTGATTTTAATAATGCTTGGTGTGAAACAATACAAGTGTAATATTCCTTTAAATTTCGTACCTGGGGGGTGTCTATAGTATGCCTGTAAAGGGGCGCATGTTTCCCGTGTTTAGAACAGTCTGACAGCAAAATGACATTTCAAAGGAAAAAAAGTCATTTAAACTATTAAAACTATTAATGAATTGCCAGTCCGACAATACACATAAAAGTTCATTGATAAAAACGGCATGGGAATTCCCCACAGGGGAACCCCGAACCAAAATTTAAAAAAAAAAAGACGTGGGGTCCCCCTCAGGCCCCTCAGGTCTGGTATGGATATTAAGGGGAACCCCACGCCAAAATTTAAAAAAAAATGGCGTGGGGTCCCCACAAAATCTATAGACATAGATTTTAAGAGGAACCCCATGCCAATTTTTTTTTTAAAAATGGCGTGGGGTCCCCCCAAAAATCCATACCAGACCCTTATCCGAGCACGCAACCTGGCAGGCCGCAGGAAAAGAGGGGGGGGACGAGAGAGCGCCCCCCCTCCTGAACCGTAACAGGCCACATGCCCTCAACATTGGGAGGGTGCTTTGGGGTAGCCCCCCAAAACACCTTGTCCCCATGTTGATGGGGACAAGGGCCTCAACCCCACAACCCTTGCCCGGTGGTTGTGGGGGGTCTGCGGGCGGGGGGGCTTATCGGAATAGCCGCGAGTAGTTTTAAATGACTTTTTTTCCTTTTGAAATGTCATTGTGCTGTCAGACTGTTCTAAACACGGGAAACAGGCATACTATAGACACCCCCCAGGTACGAAATTTAAAGGAATATTACACTTTTATTGTTTCACTTTAAGCATTATTAAAATCACTACTCCCGAAAAAACGGTCCTTTTTAAAACCTTTTTTTGCATTGATCCTTGTCCCCTGGGGCAGGACCCAGGTCCCCAAACACTTTTTATGACAATACCATGCGTATAAGCCTTTAAAATTAGCACTTTTGATTTCTCCCATAGACTTTTAAAGGGTGTTCCGCGGCATTCGAATTTGCCGCGAACACCCCAAATTGTTCGCTGTTCGGCGAACTGGCGAACAGCCGATGTTCGAGTCAAACATGAGTTCGACTCGAACTCGAAGCTCATCACTATTGGCAAGTATGATGTAGCATGATAATCATAATAATGATTATGATGGGACCCCCATGTACCACGGGCCCCTGGGCAATGCCCAGGGGTGCCCATGCATTAAGTCAGCCCTGGCTATGGTAAACCGGAAGCGATTACCTCACTTCAGGTTTACCCAGATGTCAATGGCGCCATATTGGTGTGATTAATTAGTATTTTTAATAAAATCGATTTTAAACAATAGGAAAACATGACATAAATCAAAGACTAATCAACACAAACGGCACAGTATGGCGATGGGGCAAAAGAGCACAGTACAGGGGGAATCAGGTGGGCACAATACAGGGATCAAGAGGGCATAGTACAGTGTCTGGGACGCTGCCCGAGACACAGCCATCCTGAGACAGCTTAGTAAAAAACTTGGCTATCCCGGCAAATCCAGGACACTTGGCAAGTATGATGTAGCATGATAATCATAATAATGATTATTATGGGACCCCCATGCACCTGGGGCCCCTGGGCAATGCCCAGGGGTGCCCATGCATTAAGACAACCCTGGCTATGGTAACCGATGACCTCAATTCCGGTTTACCCAGATGTCAATGGCGCCATGTTGCTATGATCAAATGCCTTTAGGGGCAAAGGAGGGATTTGGGGTCTTACAGACTCCAGATCCCTCCATAAAGAGTACCTGTCACTGCTTATTGCTGTCACAAAGGATGTTTAGTGACAGCAATAAAAGTGATATAAAAAAGAAAAAATGAAAGCAACACTGCAAAAAAAAATGATAATAATTATAGCGTCCCCGTACTTGTGCGCAAAGGCGAATGCACGCGTCAGTCCCGCACCCACTTATGTGAAGTATCACCGTGAATGTCAAATCATTCTACAATTCTAGCACCAGACCTCCTCTGTAGATATAAAATGGTAACCTGTAAAGGCTTCTAAAGCGTCACCTATGGATAATAACATTGTTGTCGTTTGGTGCCATTGCACGGGCGTGCACAACTTTAAAGCGTGACATGTTTGGTATCTATTTACTCAGCGTAACTTCATCTTTTATAATTTACTAAAAAATGAGGTTATGTATTGTGTTTTTAGCATTACAATTCAAAAAAACAATAATACCAGCCCTAGACCTCCTATGTAACTATCAATTGGTAACCTGTAAAAAATGTTAAAGTGTCGCCTATGGAGATTTTTTTTTTAAGTATCAGTTTGTCACCATTCCACGAGCATGCGCAATTTTAAACCATAACATGATAGGTATCCATTTACTGGCCATAACATCGTCTTTTACACTTTAGAAAAAAATTAGGTTATGTATTGTTTTTTTTGGGGTTTTTTTGCATTAAAATTCAAAAAAGTGTATTTTTACAAAAGAAGGGCATTTAGAAAAACTGTTGCGCAAATACCGTGTGACATAAAAAAATAGCAAAACCCACTAATGTATTGTTTATGGCCTCTGCTTTAAAAAATAAATTTATAATGTTTGGGGGCTCTAAGTAATTTTCTAGCAAAAAAAAAAATAGTTTCTTGCATGTAAGCAAAAAATGCCAGAAAAGTGTGCCCTTTGTACCACGACAGCCCTATTTTAGGGCTGAGTGGTTGTTGTATTGCTAGTTCTCGTGTACCCATGGAATACAGAAGTGTTTGCTTTCCCTTCTATTGCATGTGCACATCTGGTTTCTGTAAAAATTCCCTGTAACATATGGGGATTTTTGTCAGCTGTTTGCACAGACGGAGGCTGCAGCGGTTACCGGGGGTGGAGTAGTAAGACCTCGGTTGCACCCGATTAAATCAGTAGGTGTTCTCTTTGTATAAATCAATAAGAAGCAAAGAGCAACTCTCTGCACAGAAGAAAATCATTAGATTGCCAATACTGTCTAGGCAACTCTTGCAGCAGCACTTGCTAAAACGCATGCGCATAATGCATAGCAACGCACCTACTCCATGCACAGTACATAGCAACGCACCTACTCCATGTACAGTGCATAGCAACACACCTACTCCATGCACAGTGTATAGCAACGCACCTACTCCATGCATAGTGCATAGCAACCCCCCCTCCTCCATGCACAGTGCATAGCAACGCACCTACTCCATGCACAGTGTATTGCAACGCACCTACTCCATGCACAGTACATAGCAACACACCTACTCCATGCACAGTACATAGCAACGCACCTACTCCATGCACAGTGCATAGCAACGCACCTACTCCATGCACAGTGTATAGCAACGCACCTACTCCATGCACAGTGTATAGCAACGCACCTACTCCATACACAGTGTATAGCAACACACCTACTCCATGCACAGTACATAGCAATGCACCTACTTCATGCACAGTACATATCAACGCACCTTCTCCATGCACAGTGCAAAGCAAGAAACCTACTCCATGCACAGTATATAGCAACGCACCTACTCCATGCACAGTGTATAGCAACGCACCTACTCCGTGCACAGTGTATAGCAAGGCACCTACTCCATGCACAGTGTATAGCAACGCACCTACTCCATGCACAGTGTATAGCAACGCACCTACTCCATGCACAGTGTATAGCAACGCACCCACTCTGTGTACAGTGTATAGCAATGCACCCACTCCGTGCACAGTGTATAGCAATGCACCCACTCCGTGCACAGTGTATAGCAATGCACCTACTTCATGCACAGTATATAGCAAGGCACCTACTCCATGCACAGTGTATAGCAACGCACCTACTCCATGCACAGTGCATAGCAATGCACCTAATCCATGCACAGTGTATAGCAACGCACCTACTCCATGCACAGTGCATAGCAACGCACCTACTCCATGCACAGTGCATAGCAACGCACCTACTCCATGCACAGTGTATAGCAACGCACCTACTCCATGCACAGTGTATAGCAACGCACCTACTCCATGCACAGTGTATAGCAACGCACCTACTCCATGCACAGTGTATAGCAATGCACCTACTCCATGCACAGTGTATAGTAATGCACCTACTCCATGCACAGTGTATAGCAACGCACCCACTCCGTGTACAGTGTATAGAAATGCACCTACTTCATGCACAGTATATAGCAAGGCACCTACTCCATGCACAGTGTATAGCAATGCACCTACTTCATGCACAGTACATATCAACGCACCTACTCCATGCACAGTGCATAGCAAGGAACCTACTCCATGCACAGTGTATAGCAACGCACCTACTCCATGCACAGTATAGAGCAGAATACCTACTCCATATTCCTTCTACATATTTTTGGTAAAAAAATTTGCAATAAGCGTATATTGATTGGTTTGCGCAAAAGTTATAGAGTCTACAAAATAGGGGATAGATTTATGGCATTTTTATTATTTTTTTTTTTTTACTAGTAATGGCGGCGATCTGCGATTTTTATCGTGACTGCGACATTGTGGCGGACAGATCTGACACTTTTGACACTATTTTGGGACCATTCATATTTATACAGCGATCAGTGCTATAAAAATGCACTGATTACTGTATAAATGTCACTGGCAGGGAAGGGGTTAACACTAGGTGGCGATCAAGGGGTTAACTGTGTTACCTAGGGAGTGATTCTAACTGTAGGGGGAGGGGACTCACAAGGGGAGGAGGCCGATTGGTGTTCCTCTGTACTGGGGAACACACCATCGGTCTCCTCTCCCCTGACAGGACGTGGATCTGTGTGTTTACACACACAGATCCACGGTCCTGCTCGGTTAGCGGGCAATCGCGGGTGCCCGGCGGACATCACGGCCGCCGGGCACGCGCATCGGCTCCTACGGGCGTCATTTGACGATAGCTGGGATAGGAAGTGGTTAAAAAAAAAATTGGCGCAGGGTTCCCCTTAATATCCATACCAGACCCAAAGGGCCTGGTAATGGACTGAGGGGGGATCCCATGTTCTTTTTTTCAATGAGTTGTATCTATATTGCCGAGACCCGACAATTCATTATAGCTGCGAGCAGTTTTAAATGACAATTTTTCCTTTAGAAACGTCATTTTGCTGTGGTATTGTTCTAAACATGGGAAAAATGCGCCACTTTACATGCAAACTAAGGACACCCCCCAACGCACGATATTTAAAGGAATAATTTTAAAGCAATAATTTTTATTGTTTCTCTTTAAGCATTAAAAAAAAATCACTGCTCCCGAAAAAACGGCCGTTTAAAAAAAATTTTTTTTTGCATTGATACATGTCCCCTGGGGCAGGACACAGGTCCCCAAACACTTTTTATGACAATAACTTGCATATAAGCCTTTAAAATGAACACTTTTGATTTTTCATGTTAGTGTCCCATAGACTTTAACCGGTGTTTCGGTGGCTTTCGAATTTGCCGCGAACGCCGCATAATGTTCGGTGTATGCCGAACGTCCGAACAACCAGAGTTCGGCCCGAAATGATGCTCTGGCCAAACCGTTCGCCCATCCCTAATTTTTTGCACTACTAAAAGACTGAACTAATAATCGATATAGATGGATGGTGCCGCGCTAATCCTATTGTGTAGACTTCTAATTGTTAAAATGTATAAAACTAAATGTGTGGAAATGGCCTGAAAGACCAGTGATGTATTTTACCAGGTGATATAACCCACTATACACGCTGAAGTAAATAGAAATAAATAAAATATGTGGGTGTGAGCAAAAATTAGCAACCTAAAAACGCTTATATTAAAATATCAATCGTAGCTGACCATAAGTTGACTATTTCAGTAAGTGACAAGAAACAATTTTATAATAAGGTGGTGTAGATTAAACTATATAATTATCAATCACAAATCAGCAAAGTGCATTGTGCAAACACTGTGCAACCTAGATAGCTAAATCATATGATGGCTTAAAGTGTTAAACAGCAGGCATTCCATAAAGTGCAAGTGTGCAGACAAACGTAAAAATATATATATAAATAATAACTCCAAACTAAGTAATAATGAGATAAAAGTGAATGTCCCAAAAAATTGGATGAAAAGAGGAAAAAATCACACAAAAAAAAAAAACAAAAAAAAAAACGTCCTTATTCATAGAAAAAATCTGTGACAATATGGTGCTGGCATGCGCATGTAGCAGTTAAAGTGCCTGGTGACTCAAAGTCTCATGCAGCTTCGTGTGCAAACACTCCAGTGGGTAGTGGCCCCTTACCTCAAAGTAATGGGGCAACAGCATATGACCAAACTGGTTCTTTATCTTTTCCACCTAGCGGCTCCTACGTATTCCTCACCGTTCTGGGGTAGGATTCCCTCAGATATGATGCAGGGAGGTGTTTATAGACAAGGATAAAAGGAACCCAATAGTGTAACTACGTTTAAAAATTACTGATTTATTAAGCAAAGGCAGCAGGTACTCACATTTGACAGTAAATGGTACAGTGTTTGTATCCGACTAGCGGCGAGCTCGTAGCTTTCTTTCAGTGTGTCCAGCCTATCCTGTCCCTACGCGTGACGTCACACCACACGTGACTTCTTCAGGGGACTTCTTCCCCTGAAGAAGTCACGTGTGGTGTGACGTCACGCGTAGGGACAGGATAGGCTGGACACACTGAAAGAAAGCTACGAGCTCGCCGCTAGTCGGATACAAACACTGTACCATTTACTGTCAAATGTGAGTACCTGCTGCCTTTGCTTAATAAATCAGTAATTTTTAAACGTAGTTACACTATTGGGTTCCTTTTATCCTTGTCTATAAACACCTCCCTGCATCATATCTGAGGGAATCCTACCCCAGGACGGTGAGGAATACGTAGGAGCCGCTAGGTGGAAAAGATAAAGAACCAGTTTGGTCATATGCTGTTGCCCCATTACTTTGAGGTAAGGGGCCACTACCCACTGGAGTGTTTGCACACGAAGCTGCATGAGACTTTGAGTCACCAGGCACTTTAACTGCTACATGCGCATGCCAGCACCATATTGTCACAGATTTTTTCTATGAATAAGGACGTTTTTTTTTTTTTGTTTGTTTTTTTTGTTTTTTTTTTTGTGTGATTTTTTCCTCTTTTCATCCAATTTTTTGGGACATTCACTTTTATCTCATTATTACTTAGTTTGGAGTTATTATTTATATATATATTTTTACGTTTGTCTGCACACTTGCACTTTATGGAATGCCTGCTGTTTAACACTTTAAGCCATCATATGATTTAGCTATCTAGGTTGCACAGTGTTTGCACAATGCACTTTGCTGATTTGTGATTGATAATTATATAGTTTAATCTACACCACCTTATTATAATATTGTTTCTTGTCACTTACTGAAATAGTCAACTTATGGTCAGCTACGATTGATATTTTAATATAAGCGTTTTTAGGTTGCTAATTTTTGCTCACACCCACATATTTTATTTATTTCTATTTACTTCAGCGTGTATAGTGGGTTATATCACCTGGTAAAATACATCACTGGTCTTTCAGGCCATTTCCACACATTTAGTTTTATACATTTTAACAATTAGAAGTCTACACAATAGGATTAGCGCGGCACCATCCATCCATATGATATCCATTTAGGTCAAGTGATACCTTAATAGGTGCATGCAGCTGTTCCACCTTTAGCCATCACCATATTCGATAGCGCAGGAATATCTTTATTGAATAATAATCGATATATATATATATATATATATATATATATATATATATATATATATATATATATATATTATACATTTCTCACCGAAAAAATTATTTTCAACAGAATATGTTAATGCACTTATTTTTGTTTACTAATAATTTGGATACAGTTAACTCATGCTGTGCTTTATGATATAGCTGTTGAGATGGACTGTTTAGGATAAAATTTGGTTATAATTGCTGACTGAATGAGAACACTTATTATTGCATTAAGCACATTCACTTTCACATTGCAATCTGATACAACAGTTTACAATCAGCACTATTATTAGGGCTTTATCTGTATAAACTCGCCTTAAACACAGGGTGAGAACACCCCGTTAGGATATCTATTTTATTTTGAGTTTGGCACTCAGTACTTATTCTTTAACCGCTTGCCGACCAGCGCACGACGATAGACGTCAGCACAATGGCACAGCTGCGCGAATGGGCGTACAGGTACGTCCCCTTTAAGAAGCGGCATTGCGGACTCAATGTCACGGAGGGGAAGAACAGGGAGATACCTATGTAAACAAGACATTTCCCTATTCTGCCTAGTGACAAGGCAGGGATCTACTGCTCCCTGTCATCGGGAGCAGTGATCTCTGCCATATTGTAGTGAGCCCATCCCCCCCCCACAGTTAGAATCACTCCCTAGGACACACTTAACCCCTTGATCGCCCCTAGTGTTTAGCGCCTTCCCTGCCCGTGTCATTTACGCAGTAATCAGTTCATTTTTATAGCACTGATCGCTGTATAAATGACAATGGTCCCAAAATAGTGTCAAAATAGTCCAATGTGTCCGCCATAATGTCGCAGGCAGATCGCTGCCATTACTAATAAAAAAATAATAATAATAAAAATGCCATAAATCTATCCCCTATTTTGCAGACGCTATAACTTTAAACCCCCCCCAAAAAAATATTCAGATTCTGGTCCCTTAAAGCAGATTACACAGCACAGTGCTTGTGCTGCGTAATCTGCCCCCCCCCCCCCTCTAAACTGTAAAAAAAACCTGAACCTGCCACTTCCTGTATGCCCTCTCTCTATACTGACCACGGTAACCAGGGCTGCTCAGCCCTGACCACCGTGGTCAGAGTACGTCCCTCCGTCATACGTATCTGTCCTCTCTGCTCTCCTCTCTCCCCCCCTCACCCCCTCCTTCCTTCCTGTCAGCTGTGTCTCTGTCTCTGCCCCCCCCCCCGCCACTACGATATTATTATAAATAAAAACCCTACAATGGTCACTGTAAGCCCCTCTATTAGAGCCTGGCATACCACACTATGCAAGACCTTTGTAAAAATGAGCGTTCTAAACCTCTTTAGAGCTGTCTTCAAGCCGTTCACGTGAGTCGCGGACGTTTTTAAGGCTCAGAGACATTGGTTCTGTGGGAGGTCACGTGATCTCCCCGGCTGACGTCAGAGGCAGATCATGTCCCCTCCTGCAGAAGCAATGTCTCGGAGCTGTAAAGCGGCCGCGAGTCACAGGACCAAGCTGAAGACAGCTCTAAAGAGGTATTTAGAACGCTCGTTTTTACAGAGGACTTTGAGTTAACAAACACTTTAAAGTGGTTGTAAACCCTAAAAAAAAAATCCTAAAGAAAAAAAAAAAACCTGCAAGACAAAGGCATAATGAGCTAGTATGCATAGGATACCCAGGGGCTATACTTCCGGGTATCGCAGCTCACTCACTGTGATTGGCCAGAGCCGCGATGACATCACTCCTGCGCATGTGCACGGGAGCCGCCGGTAACAGCACAGTCTAACTGAAGCAACGGCCCGATCGCATGTGCCGCTGACGTCAGCACATTCAAATAGAAGGATGGCTCCTAAACCGTGCAGGTTTAGAAGATATCCAGTGTAGCTACAGGTAAGCCTAATTATTAAAGGGTTTACAACCACTTTAAAGCTGAATTTCTGAATTAACAAGTATTGTCTAAATCTGTGATCTGCAAACTGTGGCCCGGGGGCCAGATGTGGCCCTTTCCTTGCCTTTAACCGGCCCCTTGGCACCAACAGTGGGGCACCATTCCTTCCACTGACACCAATGAATGGGCGATATTCCTTCCCATAATATCAATGATTGGCACTATTCCACCTCCTAATACAAGAGACTATTTCTCAGACTGACACCAACAATGGAGCACCATTCCTTCCACTGACACCCATGATGGGGCTTTAGTCCTTCCCTCAATATCAACAATTGGCACTATTCTTCCCACTAATACCAATGATGAAGCAATATATACCCCCATTGACACCAAAGCATTTTCTACTCACATTGGCCACACTCCGGGCCCCCAGAAAGTCTGAAGGACAGCAAACTGGCCCTTTGTTTAGAACAGGGGTCTCAAACTGGTGGCCCTCCAGCTGTTGCAAAACTACAAGTCCCATCATGCCTCTGCCTGTGGGAGTCATGCTTGTAACTGTCAGCCTTGCAATGCATCATGGGACTTGTAGTTTTGCAACAGCTGGAGGGCCACCAGTTTGAGACCCCTGGTTTAGAAAGTTTGAAGACCCCTGGTCTAAATCTATTCATCCATTCTATTACTTTCAGCTGGAAGAGACAGAAAGGACACGAAGGACAGAGGAAGACGTCACTGGAACTTACCTCTGTGCGGGAACAGCCTTGGAAAATGCACGTTCCTTGGTGTCCCCCCCCCATTTATCATTTCTTAGAAAAGGTTCTCCATATTTACTAGAAATTGCGTGCTGCCTTCTACAGAACCCTTCATAGGTGACCTTCTGTTCTCCGGGACTGCTGAGGATAACCTTCTAGAAAGTCCCTGAGATTCTTCTCTGCAATCACTCTCAATGTTTGTAGACAGAAAGTCCCAGCCAGGCAAACACACATCTTCATGCCGGTGGAAAGTGTACTCGTCTACACCATGGGCCTGATGCACAAAAACAGAAGTGGTCAACTTGATTGATATAGAGGGACTCGTGTTTGACCCCTGACATCACCAAAGGGCCACAATAATATTTTACTACAGGAGATAATCAGAGACTACAGACATGATACAGGAGATGGGCAGAGACTGCAGACATAATACAAGAGATGGTCAGAGACTGCAGACATATTACAGGAGATGGTCAGAGACTGCAAACATGATACAGGAGATGGTCGGAGTCTGCAGACATACTACAGGAGATGTCAGAGATTGCAGACATGCTACAGGAGATGGTCAGAGACTGCAGACATACTACAAGAGATGGTCAGAGACTGCAGACATATTACAGGAGATGGTCAGAGACTGCAGACATACTATAGGAGATGGTCAGAGACAGAAGACATACTACAGGAGATGGTCAGAGACTGCAGACATACTACAGGAGATGGTCAGGGACTGCAGACATAGTACAGGAGATGGTCAGAGACTGCAGACATACTACAGGAGATGGTGAGAGACTGCAGACATAATACAAGAGATGGTCAGAGACTGCAGACATACTGCAGGAGATGGTCAGAGACTGCAGACATACTACAGGAGATGGTGAGAGACTGCAGACATAATACAAGAGATGGTCAGAGACTGCAGACATACTGCAGGAGATGGTCAGAGGCTGCAGACATAGTACAGGAGATGGTCAGATACTGCAGACATAGTACAGGAGATGGTCAGATACTGCAGACATAGTACAGGAGATGGTCAGATACTGCAGACATAGTACAGGAGATGGTCAGAGACTGCAGACATAGTACAGGAGATTGTCAGAGACTGCAAACATAGTACAGGAGATGGTCAGATACTGCAGACATAGTACAGGAGATGATCAGAGACTGCAGACATAATACAGGAGATGGTCAGAGACTGCAGACATAGCACAGGAGATGGTCAGAGACTGCTGACATACTACAGGAGATGATCAGAGACTGCAGACATATTACAGGAGATGATCAGAGACTGCAGACATAGTACAGGAGATGGTCAGAGACTGCAGACATAATACAGGAGATGATCAGAGACTGCAGACATAGTACAGGAGATGATCAGAGACTGCAGACATAGTACAGGAGATGGTCAGAGACTGCAGACATAGTACAGGAGATGATCAGAGACTGCAGACATAGTACAGGAGATGGTCAGAGACTGCAGACACAGCACAGGAGATGGTCAGAGACTGCAGACATAGCACAGGAGATGGTCAGATACTGCAGACATAGTACAGGAGATGGTCAGAGACTGCAGACATAGTACAGGAGATTGTCAGAGACTGCAAACATAGTACAGGAGATGGTCAGATACTGCAGACATAGTACAGGAGATGATCAGAGACTGCAGACATAGTACAGGAGATGGTCAGAGACTGCAGACATAGCACAGGAGATGGTCAGAGACTGCAGACATAGCACAGGAGATGGTCAGAGACTGCAGACATACTGGTCATGTAAGTGGATGTACAACTCTGTATCTTCAACTACCAAGTCTTGAAAAAGACCCTGGTTGAAACTTGTAGTCATTTTTATAGTGACTCTATTCCTTGTACATCCCTCAGCTGCTGTAGATCACCAGTTAATTGCCTGAAAAATGAATACTCTGGAATAAGATTGCATATATTATTACTAAAAGAACAAACAAAAAAAAGACATATCTCATTGTGTGTTTCACATAGACACAATGAAAGGGTAGCCAATCGGTGTCTGCTGCATTGCAGAGGGCTGTCATCTTAACATCTTTCAGGCATCTAGAGTCTCTTTTTTTTTTTTTCTTCGGCATTCCTTCAGACCATTTGGTTTTGATAAACATTTTGCAGATCTGTTATGGCGTATGTGTTTTGTTATATTGTGTTTTTAATTCATCCTTTAAAATGTATTTTTGTTACTTTTTCTTTACATTGTTAGGCCTCTTTAATGCACAGGCTATTAAGCTGTTTGCCCTCCCCACTTGCCACCCAAGCCAATTCTGACATTTCTCTCCTACATGTAAAAAATCATAATTTTTTTGCTAGAAAATGACATAGAACCCCCAAACATTATATATGTTTTTTTTAGAAAAGACCCTAGAGAATACATTGGCAGTCGTTGCAGCTTTTTATCTCGCACGGTATTTGCGCAGCAATTTTTCGAACGCGTTTTTTTTGGGGGGGGGGGGAACAGTTTTGTGCTTAAAAAAAAAACAAAACAGTAAATTTAGCCCAATGCTTTTGCATATTGTGAAAGATGAAGTTACTCCGAGTAAATAGATATCTAACATGTCACACTTTAAATAGCACACGCTCGTAGAATGGCGCCAAAGCTGGTACTTAAAAATCCCCATAGGCGACACTTGAAAAATTTTTTTATCGGTTACATGTTTTGAGTCACAGAGGAGGTCTAGGGACAAAATTATTGCTCTCGCTCCAATGTTTGCGTCGATACCTCACATGTATGGTTTGAACAACGTTTTCATATGTGGGCAGGACTTACGTATACTTTTGCTTCTGCGTGCGAGCACACGGACAGGGGCGCTTTAAAAAAAAAAAAATAATTGTTAATTATACTTTTTTTTTTTTTAGTTTGACACTTTTTTGAAAAAAATAAATTTTGATCCCTTTTATTCCTATTACAAGGAATGTAAACATCCCTTTTAATAGGAATATGACATGACAGGTCCTCTTTATAGTGAGATATGGGGGTCAATAAGACCCCACATCTCACCTCTAGGCTGGGAAGCCTGTAATTTAAAAAAATAATAATAAACCATTCAGGCTTCTCAGCCGAGGCGGCTCCGTTCTTTTTTAAAGCTGAGGCCGGGCATGACGTCATAACATCGCGCTCACGATCATAGAGACTACGGCGACCATCTGGTCCACCAGAAATCTCTATGGTCAACATCCAGGGCCGGCGGATCCAGCCTCCGACTCACCGATCGTAGTGGTGAGTCGGTAGAAGCACCGGAGGGTGGCGGGAGGGGGGGGATATCTCCTCTTGCCTCCCGTAAGAACGATCAACCGGCGGAACAGCCGCTACGATCATTCTTATGGTGTAGGGAATTGCCGGCTGAAAATGGCAATATCTGAATGACGTCTGTAGCTACAGGCATCATTCAGATATCCCCGCTCATATTCCATTACGTCATATGACAGTGGGCGGGCGGCAACATGTTAAAGTGAACACTAAAATTATTCTCCAAAAATATTCCATACACATCCACTACTTAATGGCCCTGTCATCTATTTTTTTATTTTTTGCTGTGTAAATACAAGCTGCTGCTGTCAAAAAAGGACGGACTGACACAGTGTTTATAAACATTGATCAGAAGAGATAGACAGATACAAAGTAACATCATTTATAAACATTGATCAGACAGGAGATAGAGAGATACAAAGTAACATTGTTTATAAACATTGATCAGACAGGAGATAGAGAGATACAAAATAACATTGTTTATAAACATTGATCAGACGGGAGATATAGAGATACAATAACATTATTTATAAACATCGATCAGACAGGAAATAGAGAGATGCAAAGTAACATTGTTTATAAACATTGATCAGACGGGAGATAGAAAGATACAAAGTAACATTGTTTACAAACATTGATCAGACCGGAGACAGAGAGATAACAGCTCTACTCTGGCCTTAGGCTAGCCATACACTGTTCAATTTTCGACCGGTTCAGCAGGAACCAGCCAAAATACGAACCTTTAGTGGGCAGGCTGATTGTACTCAGTTGATCGATCAACTTGGGTACAATCAGCCTGTCTGATCTGCTTACGATTATCACAAGCAGCGGCTATAGGGAACGAAAATCCACCACATCCCTTAGTGAAAGCAGTGCACTGTGTACACAAAAACACTGGCTAGGCACACATCTAACCCTTTGGTCACCCTAGATGTTTAACCGCGACCCCGCCAGTGTCATTAATACAGTGACAGTGCATATTTTTAGCACTGATCACTGTAATAATGTCACTGGCCCCCAAAAAAGTGTCAAAAGTGTCAGTTTGGGGTTGATTTACTAAATACGGTGCAAAAATCAGCTTCCGATTTTTTTTAATTTTTTTTTTTTATGAAAGATTTATTGAACAAGTTGATGAGATGGAGATGGAAGCTGATTGGCTACCATGCACAGCTGCACCAGATTTTGCACTCTTCAGTTTTAGTAAATCAATCCCAATGTTTTAGATTTGTCCGCCGCAATATCGCAGTCCCGCTTTAAGTCACTGATCGCCGCCATTACTAGTATAAAAAAATTAAAAACTTTAAAAAAATTCCAATATGTATCCCATAGTTTGTAGAAGCTATAACTTCTGGACAAACCAATCAATATACGCTTATTGGGATTTTTTTTTTTTTTTTTTATCAAAGAAATGTAGCAGAATCCATATTGGCTTAAGTTTATCGAGAAATTCGTTTTTTTTTTTTTACATAGTTTTATTGGATGTGTTTTATAGCAGTAGGTATAAAATATTTGTTTTTGTCTTTTTCAAAACTGTGGTTTTTCATTTTTTTTGTTTGTAGCGCAAAAAAATAAAAACCGCAGAGGTGATCAGATACCACCAAAAGAAAGCTCTATTTGTGGGGAAAAAAGGACATCCATTTCTTTTGTGCACATTGACGCACGACCGCGCAATTGTCAGTTAAAGTAGCGCAGTGCTGTATTGCAAAAAATGGCCTGGTCATGAAGGGGGGGTAAATCTTTTCCGGAGGGCAAGTGGTTAACTGTGGTGGATGGAGGGCCAGAACTTGGCCGGGATATGCATGGGAAAGTCATGCATGTATATTTATGCTTAGAGGGCGTTGAGCTTTATCTTGCAGGCAATCATTGATTTCCCACACATGTGAGTTCTTAGGATTCCCGTGTTTGTGTTCATACAATGCTGACTGTGCAAACAGGGAAAATTCCCCTTTTCAGACTGAGATATGAATGAAAGGAAACTAGGACAGGACAACCTCTGGTGCCTCCTGGGCGAGCCGTGTTACATCTGTACTGCACATCTAGGGTGATCAAGTTGTTAAATGTCTAACAATGTGTACTGTGTGTAATATATCCATCATCAATCACAACATCTGCCGCGACAGCAGACCCGAAAAAAAAAAAAAAAAGGAAGAGCCCCGCACTCGGCGAAGGCTACCGCCATCTGACTGTCACGTACCTGGTTGGAGGCCAAAGTGCTGAGAGGGCTTCCCTTGCGGCTGAGTACAGGGCACCCCTGAAGGTGGTGACAGGGCTTGCTATGCCCAAAGAAGCAAGGGTTGCCAGCTGCGACAGGCTGAATGATGCGGTGATGTCTGCTGGATGGCGGCTGGACGAGCAGGATGCACTGCTGGGCAGGAGTCCCTCAGACGTTCCAGATGAGACTTGGCAGAAGAGAGAGCCGGAAGCAGGGTCAGGAGCCAGGCTAGTAGTCATACACGGAATATCAGCCATGGGGTAAAGCAGCAAGCAGGGTCAGGAGAAAGCCGGGGTCAAACACCGGTAGTGGGAAAAGGAGGTGATCTATGTAGCCGCACATCCCTGTGGTCCTATGGTCAGTATGAGAGTGGCAACCTCAGTCTGGACTCCAGACAGGCCATGTTCCAACGCGTTTCACTCCACACTGCCCCGGAGCTTAACCACTTCAATGCAGGGCATTTTAATCCTCTTCCTGTCCAGGCCAATTGCGCAGTCATGCAACACTGTACCCAAATGAGATTTTTTATCATTTTTTTCCCCCTCAAATAGAGCTTTCTTTTGGTGGCATTTGATCACCTCCTGCGGTTTTTATTTTTTGCGCTATAAACAAAAAAAGACCGTCAATTTTGAAAAAAACAATATTTTTTACTTTTTGCTATAATAAATATCCCAAGTTTATTTTTTAAAAAACACATTTTTTTCCTCAGTTTAGGCTGATATTCTTCCACATATTTTTTTAAAAAAATTGTAATAAGTGTATATTGATTGGTTTGCACAAAAGTTATAGCGTTTACAAAATAGGGGATAGATTTATGGCATTTATATTAATTATTTGTTTTACTAGTAATGGCGGTGATCTGCGATCTTTTTATTGTAACTGCGACATCGGACACTTTTGACACTATTTTGGGACCAGTGACACTTATACAGCGATCAGTGCAATAAATATGCACTGATTACTGTACAAATGTCACTGGCAGGGTAGGGGTTAACACTAGGGGGCGATCAAGGGGTTAAATGTGTTACCTAGGGAGTGATTCTAACTTAAGGGGAGGGGACTGACTAAGGGAGGAGACCGATCAGTGTTCCTATATACTAGGAACACACGATCTGTCTCCTCTCCCCTGACAGGAGGATCCACGTTCCTGTTCTGTCACCAGCACTGGCGGACATGAATGGATGATTCATTGAAAGGTGGTGTGGGGAGGCAAGGAAGTCTGGGACTACATCTAGAAGGAAGTTCACTCCCGCACCATAAAAGTGGGGCATGTTGAGGCACATGTGCCCCTAGTCCCAGACTTTGAGAACTTCAACAAAGTGACAGATGAAATTGCCAAAGTGAATGCAGTTGTGCCAATTGATCCTGTCTTGCTGAACTTGGCCAACTGGGCCCACAAGCAATCTGGACATTTGGGGCAGAAAGCAATCTATGAATGGGCACAGCAGAGAGGATTGCCTATATCCATGGACATGATAAAGACTGTAATAGGGAACTGTACAGTGTGTAGAGAAGTACGACAATGGCCATTGCAAAAGTACGGGTCAATTAAGAGGGGTGAGAGGCCTACAGAGATCTGGCAGATTGACTTCATCGGTCCCCTGCCCCAGGGAAACAGTGGACTGAGATATTGTTGCACTGCAGTGGACACCTATTCAGGACTTATGCTTGTTCATCCTTGCAAACGTGCAGATCAAGCCGCAATGCTTCAACTGCTGCAGAGACTTGTCGTTGTTTATGGTTGCCCCAAATAAGTCCAAAGTGATAACGGCTCACACTTCACCGGATCAACAGTAAAACAGTGGGCCAAAGATTCTGGAGTGTACTGGTTGTGTCACATCCCTTGCCATCCACAGGCAGCTGGTTTGATTGAAAGATACAACGGGCTGTTGAAGGACCAGATACGCAAACTTACACCTACACATACACTAAGGGGGTGGGATCGGGTCCTCACACAGGCAGTCATGTTGTTAAATTCTAGGCCAATAACCCAAAGCACACCATATGAGAGGATGGTAGGGACTGGGGCACATATTCCACAGCTGGAGTGTAGAATTCAGTATTTATGAAAGGTTCCTGAAAGAACAGGGCTTAACAGATACCATGTTACTGCTTCCCATGACATAGAAACCAAAAGTGACGTATCTGAAGCTGAAGCCTATCTAGGAATGAGAGGGAATGTGGCAGAAAGGTTAGAAGTTATATTTGCATTGGCAGATGATCTTCAATACAGTGGCTTGAACTCTGACTGGTTAGTGGATACTTCTCAGCAAGAGTGGAAAGTGAGGCTACATAATATCAAACCTTCCAAAATAAACAGCAGTGATCTTGTGGGAAATATTAGTATATTTCCTCTCCTCCCTATTGATGCTTTGGGAGGGTCAGAAGTGGATACAGGCAGGTGGCAAAGTGTTGGTCAGATATCCAGGCAAGAAGCTAGTTAGAGGAGAGATTGTAGCTGAAGGGCCAGGGTCTACTGTTTATGTATTATTAGAAGGAACAGATAATCCGCTTTGTTTTCCACTCTACAGGCTGTCTCCGATTTGACCCATAGGAACAACAGAGAAAAGTGGTTACACGATGGACAGAATGATCGAAGACCGCAAGAGCTGTGGAGAGCAAGGCCTTTGATGTATTACAAGCCTGGACTAGTTTATAAAAAACTTTAGAATGGACTTTATAATGAACCTTTAGCCAAAGACTGAAATACCTTCTCAATGACAGAAATATGTGAGGGGTTGCATTCACGGAAAATTAATGTTTAGAATGAGTTTTCTTAGTAATGAAGTGATTTTCTGTATGGAGTCTGATAGGAAAAAAATAAAGGGCGGAATGTGTTGCGTTTATTATAATATGATTTTTTTTTTTATATTAATCAGACATAACATTATATGGGACAATATTACAATAGTAGTTGGTCATATAAATCAGATTACTGTCAGATTACTTGGCTTGAGTAGATATTTCTTAAACAAATGCTGTTGGATGCAATGGGAACATTGATACCATTGTTGTATTCAAATGACAGTTTGAATAGGCTATTGTCTCTATAGCTACAGTAAGGCTCCATGCACACTGGAGCTCATAAACAAACGTTTTTTGGAGTTTGGGCGTTTATTTCTAACAGCCCATAAACTCCGCTATATGTTTTCCTATGTGTCCATGCACACATTGACGTTTTTAATCTTTTATCAGCATTGGAGTTTATGGGCTGTTCTCTGAACGCCATAAAATCTCGTTCAAAGTGCCGTTTTTCTGACCACAAAAAACGCTAAAAAACGCTGGTAAACACACGCTAATTAGTGTTCGGCGTTCTATTTTTTCAATGCATTGTGGGAGTTTGGGAATGCATTGTGGGATTTTTGGAGTGTTCTCTGTGTAGTTTTATTAAAAATGCCCATAAACGCGCATAAATGCTGTTAGAGGCGCATTTTTCAACCGGCATTTTCTGCCAGCAATCTGGCGTCCAGAAAAAGCTTTTTTGAGCTTCAGTGTGCATGGAGCCTAAACAGGTAAGAGAGGGTCTCTCAAACTGAAAGAAGACTGTTAGTCGGTTGTTATGTAAAACAAGTTTGTAACCATGGTAAACAAAACCCCAAATAAAAGGAGCAGTAGAGACTGATAGTGCAGCCCACTCAACATGGATTAACACCGAAGGACACTCGAATCTGTAATCAGCGAACAAGAAGGTGCCTGATCTCCTGGAGCAACAGAGATTATGAACACAGTAACTGGAGCTAAGAAACTTTTAGGTGTATTTCTACTGTTACAGATCATAGGCTGTTTAATTTGCTAGGCATTTTGCTTGTTATAGATATCTGTCAGTCTTGTATTGTATTCCTAATATTGTAATAGTTTTGTATGTACAGCATCTTGTATAGTAAAAGCACATTTACACACTGCAGAAGCCTCAGCTTCCTTGCTTATACCACAAAGTAAACTTGCTAGATAGACGCAAGTAAAACAAATTGTCAGTTAAAGTAACGCCGTGCCGTATCACAAAAAATGACCTGGTCATGAAGGGGGGTAAAACCTCCTTCCAGGGTCGAAGTGGTTAAAGTGTATTTCTTCCAAAAAAAAATGTGTTTTATAAACTGCTGCGCAAATACAGTTCACCATACACCTCCAAGACGACCACTGCCTTGCTAAGTAAGCTGAGGATAAAGGTGATGGACTGGCCAAGCATGTCTCCAGACCTAAACCCTATTGAGCATCTGTGGGGCATCCTCAAATGGAAGGTAGAGGAGCGCAAGGTCTCTAACATCCACCAGCTCCGTGAAGTCGTCATGGAGGAGTGGAAGAGGACCCCAGTGACAACCTGTGAAGCTCTGGTGAACTCCATGCCCAAGAGGGTTAAGGCAGTGGTGGAAAATAATGGTGGCCACACAAAATATTGACACTTTGGGCCCAATTTGGACATTTTCACTTAGGGGTGTACTCACTTTTGTTGCCAGCAGTTTAGACATTAATGGCTGTGTGTTGAGTTATTTTGAGGGGGCAGCAAATTTACACTGTTATACAAGCTGTACACTCACTACTTTACATTGTAGCAAAGTGTCATTTCTTCAGTGTTGTCACATGAAAAGATAGAATAAAATATTTACAAAAATGTGAGGGACGTACTGACTTATGTGAGATGTGTGTGTGTGTATATATATATATATATATATATATATATATATATAATGTTTGGGGGTTCTAAGAAATTTTCTAGAAAAAAAATAACATTTTTTACTTGTAAACAAAAAATGCCAGAAAAGGTTTGGGTTTTATTGCCATGGCTTAAAACAGATGCTGGGAGAAGGAATATTGCACATTCATTGACACTCAGAGGGTTAAGTCACAAACAACCCTTCTAGAAAACCCCTGTTGTTTCGTCTAATTGGACAATAAACATATTTTACGGTCCTCCAACTATTCCAAGAAGCCCAGACTGGGGCACAGTGCACGAACCTGAAACTCTATACCGCCCGTTACATGAGAGCGCCACTTAAAGTGACCCAACTCATCGGTTGTCCACCGCAGTCCAGAGCCCCAGTTCTGCATGGAAGAGTTTACCGACCACCACTGAGATGGTTACCACTATGACATGCTGGGTTTCGGCTCCTCCAATATCATCTTAACAAGGGGACAATCTGCAACCAATTTGCAGGGCGGCCTCATTATTTCACCTGGGAAATTTATCGAAGGATCCCGTGACACGCAGGATTCATCATCCAGGAAAGTCCTCAGATTACAAGTCATCAGACTCACTGATTAAGTCCGGTCTCACCACTTTAATAATGATTTATAGATAAGCAATCAGCATTGTCTACACCCTCATTACAAATTTGACTGATTGGTTTATGCCTTGCTTTATGGAAAATACCTGCAAAAGAACTCCAGGTAGATATAAAGGTTTCAAATGATTGGCCCTCTCATCATTAACCACTTGAAGACCGGGCTTTTTCTGGCATTTTTGTTTACATGTAGCAATCTTTTTTTTTTTTTTGCTAGAAAATTACATTAGAACCCCCAAACATTATATATTTTTAAAGCAAAGGCCCTCCAGAATAAATTGGTGGGTTTTGCAGTTGTTTTATGTCACACTGTATTTGCGCAGCAGTTTTTCAAACGCAAGTTTTGGGAAAAAAATACACTTTTTTTCTTTAATTTTAATACAACAAAGCACAATACAAAACCCAATTTTTTTTTTGTACAATATAAAAGATGATATAACGCTGAGTAAATAGATACCAAACATGTCACGCTTTAAAATTGCGCCGCCCGCGCAACAGCGACAAACAGCGTACATTTTACTATCCGTAGGCTTTCAAAGCCTTTACAGGTCACCACTTTAGATTTACAGAGAAGGTCTGGTGCTAGAATTACTGCCCATGATCTGACGTTCGCACATCCTCACATGTGTGGGACGATCGCTGTTTGCTTGAGTGCAGGACCAACGTGTGCATTCACTTTTGCACACTAGCCCTTAAATCACATTTTTTTTTAATTGTTTATTTATTTATTTTTACACTGTTGCTTTCATTTTTGAAAAATTTTTTATCACTTTTATTGCTGTCACAAGAAATATAAACATCCCTTGTGACAACAATAGGTCCTCTTTATGGAGGGATCTGGGGTCAATGCGGGCACTTCAATATTTTTTTTATTTATTAATTTTTTTCTTTTTTTATACTGTTGCTTTAATTTTTTTTTTTTTTTGATCACTTTTATTACTGTCACAAGGAATGTAAACATCCCTTGTGCCAGCAATAGGCATGTGACAGGGGTATTCATGAGGATAATGTTGTAATGTATTGTAATGTGTCCCCATGGTGCAATTTTTGCCATAAATGATAGTTTATGTTGTTTCTTATATGTCACAAACCAGAGCTCATCTTTTAAATCTAGCGTATAGATTTTGAATTGACTATTTTGATCTAATAACATTTTATCACAACTATTTCACTACAATTGCTTTGCTGCCTGAAAACCCCTTGGGGAAACTGTTCCATTTTTTTAGTCATGTGACAGACAGATCATCTTTATGGAGGGATCTGGGGTCAATGGGGGCACTTACATTTTTTTTTTTATTATACATTTTTTTCTTTTTTTACACTGTTGCTCTAATTTCCCTTGTGATAGCAATATTCTCTTGACAGCTACTCTTTATGGAGACATCTGGGGTCAATAAGACCCTCCTCCTCTGTATTTTTGAATGCATGTCATTATTTGAAAATGGCGCCAAAAACAAATCCGGGTAAACCGGAAGTGATGCCATCCCCTGCATCCCCCTCTGCCGCTGCTTATAATAGCAATTAAGCAGCTAGTTAGCCACTCCGGTTGCTATTACAAGAGACCGCCTACCAGCTCTAAAAAACAGGTCTGGGGTCACCCCGGTACAACCACTTGAGGTCAAAATGACATACTAGGTACAGGGCCGTCTTTAACACAGGGCAAAAGGGGCAGCTGCCCCAAGCCCAGTCATTTTTGTGGAGCCCAGGGCAGCTTGCCCTTGAGCCCGCGCTGCCCGCAAATAGTTGATAAGTGGATTTGGGAGGGCCCAAAAAGAAATGTTTGCCCAGGGTCTAACCGAAAATGAAAGATGGCCCTGACTAGGTACAGTACGTTATTTTGCGATTAATTTTGTGATTAATTAATCATTAAACGTATTTTATTAAATGCAAGCAGTACAAGTATTTGAATGGTATTAGCCTATTAGGCTGGGACCTGCTGATTAGACTGGAACCTGCTGATCGGCTGTGTCAACACACAGAGCTCTGTGCAAAGGGAACAATCTCTGTGTTTCTGGTCCCTGCAAATGAATGAGAAACTAAGAGATAAGTAAGTAAAAGCAGCACATAATGCACACAATACATATAATTAGGAACCCATTTAACCCCTTGAAAACCCCTAGATGTTAACCTCTTTCCTGTCAGTGACATTAGTACAGTGACAGTGTATAATATTATCACTGATCACTGTATTAGTGTCACTGGTTATGTCAGTGACAGAAAGACCCGGTTCACATTGGTGCCACAATCATTAACTACTTTTAAACTTTAAGTCGCGCATATTTGAATGGTTATCATTGGAAAACATGGGGAATGACTTGTCATGCAACTTTGATGTCCAAAGTTGCACGACGAGTCGCACAAGTGTGAACGGAGCCTTAGTCAGTTCCCCTTCAGTGTCAGTTAGTGTAATATTGATCACCGCATCACAGTCCCATTATAGGTAGCTGATCACCACCATTAGTAGTATAATAATAAATAATAAATATATATCCCATAGGTTGGAGGTGCTATAACTTTCAAGCAAACCAATCAATATATACTTATTGTTTTTTTTTATCATTTTTTATCTTTTTTTTATGACGAAATGTGATTTTTTTACATTTTTTAATTGAATATGTTTGATAGCAGAAAGTAGTTTATAGCGCAAAAAAAAAAAATGTATTAAAGCCGGTCAGCACACTCAAAATCTATGCTTCAGTTTTAAGTGGATGCCTGTGGGATAGGAAACATAGAAACATAGAAGAGTGATGGAGGAAAAACATCCAAGTGCTCCATCAATTCTGTCCTATATTTATTTATTTTATTTTATTTCATTTACTTATTTGTTTTATTATTATTTATTTAATTTATTTATGTATTTGGATTTTTGAACTTTTTTTTGTCTAAGTATAAATTTATGTTTTTCCCGTTTTATTCCTTCGCTTGTGCTCCCTGAACTATTCTGAGTTGGCAGCTCATTTTATCCATTTTTTTTTCTTCTATTTAGGGGTTATGAGGACTGCGGCGGAAAGAGTGAGACTCCACTGCAGAGGTGACAGAGGCAGAAAATAAAGTGGAGGGATCTTGCACTTCATTTTCCTGCTCCCGCAGTTGGCTCTTTGGCACACATTCTTCTGCACTCTGAGTTTTAGCCCTGAGAAATTGGCATTGAGAGAAGGTTCGCAGCCGGTCTGTGTTTCCTGATAATGTCATAACATGTAAGGGAATCCAATACCTGGACATTCTTTAAAGGGACCCTGTCATCAATGTCTAAATGCTAATAAAAAAAAAGGCCGCTGTGAGGAAGGATGTAAATGTCAACGTATCCCACCAGCTTCACTGCCGAAATCATGAAGAGTTACCAATCATCCGAGAAAAAACTGACACTTCTATAAGTATCAATCTGTATATTCTCACATTGTCCAGGGAACTCAGCACAGGGATGGTGGGAACCCCTCATAATGGGCACAGCAGTTGTAACGACCCGGGGACTCAGCACAGGGATGGAGGGAACCCCTCATAATGGACACAGCAGGTGTTATGACCTGGGAACTCAACACATGGATGGTGGGAAACTGCCATTCTGCTCCTTGACAGTGAGGTTTGAGGTTGCTGGTACCTTAGCTCCTGTGCTTCCAGAGACCAGGGGCTAGAGTTACTTCTGTGCCCCAGGAGGGATGCAGGATCCTGGGGAGGACCCTGGCGGGGGCCCCCTGGTTAGGCCTCAGCCTGTGAAAGACACTGGGCCTGGCCCAAGGAGAGATGAGTCTCTGTCTGCCTTTAGACGGAGGATTGTTGAAACACTGAAGCGGATTGAGAAAGAAGAGGAGAAATTGGTAGCTTTGAAAGCTGAATTTAAGAAGAAAAAAATGGTTTGTGCCAAAGTGTTCAGCAAGAAGAGACCGGCTCTAAGGCCTGAGTTGAAAGACTTGGATCAAACTGTGCGGAAGCAGAAAGAACTGGAGGAGAATAGTGGAGCATTTAAAGAGAAATATAGGAACGAGGAACGGTTCAGCCAAATGAGGAGAGGAGCCGCTTCCTGCATGGAGAGTGACGCAATCAGTGAGGAGATGCAGGTGCCGACAGAGTCAGCAGAGAGTGAGAAAGTGGGCCCGGAGGATGAGCCCAGCTCTTCAACATTTCAGGCATCTGCTAAGCCCTCAATGGCGGAGGTCTCTATCCCCCTCCCTCTGCAGCAGCAATATGGAACATCAGAGCAGGAGGTTGAGGGAGGTACTGGCATGCTGGAGTTTATCACTGAGTTGAAATCCCCTTGGGTAAGGCTTCCCCGGATGATGATGAGGAGAAGAACACCGTTCCTAGCCCTGTGGAAGAGAGACCTGTGGAGAGAGCAAGATCTACCATTAAGTCTGCAACAACTGGGAGGAAGTCTCATCCCACTGTCACCCATGACATTGTAACAGTAACAACACAGCAAGCAGATACAGTGTGTGTGCAAGACGGTGGTGTGAACTTTAATGACAATGGGCTTGCTGAGGGTTGTAGTGCTACAGGCAGTCAGCCCAGACCCATAGACAGTGTACAGCATGCAATACAATCTGATTTACCTGCTGAAAACAAAGCTTCAGATTTAAAAGAAATTGGTGAGAGTGTTGGGAATAACTGTCAGCTTTAGTCTGCAGAGAGGAGCTCCATGGACAATACAGTGACTTTGCCTGGACCAGACACAGTGGCTATACCACAAGGGGATTTATTTGTATGGTTGAGGAGGTATGGAGACGTCCTGAGCCCCCTAAAGAAGATTTTGGATGATTGGGGGAATATGGATGAGGGGGTGGTCTGTGCAGTTAAAATTAAAAGTCATTGACAATGTTGTCCAGCATCTGCCATCCTCAGCTTTCCTGGGGAGGGACAGGCTGACTATCTTCTACCTGGGCCAGCCAAAGCTCTGCAACAAGTGTGGAGATAAAGGGCATCTTGCATCCTCCTGTGCCTTCTCCCCTTGTGCTCGTAGGCTCTCGTAGAAGCGTCATTTACGGGCGACTCTGACGTCACTTCCGGGTTGCAGTTCGACGAGGAGGTTGTGCGGTGGCCTCGCTTCTCCGGGTTCTTGGCTTCTTCGTATCTGGCAGCATTTTTTCCGGAGGGTCTGGCACGCCAGGGGCGCAGGTAAGGGGAGTTACATCTTCCCTCCGTGGTCATCTCTCGGCTGGTTATTGCAGGGCTGGTCGGGTTTGATACGGTGTGGTCTGGTTGGTGACATCGGCGGCAGGACAGCTCGGGGTTCAGTGTTACATTCGGGGTTGCACGGAAGGGGACTGTGTGGGTTGAGGGGCCATGTTGGGTTGTTGCGTTTCTGTCAGGGTGGCATATGACCCTTACCGAGGGCACAGGAGCAGGCTGGAGGAGCTAGCTCCATGACACCTTACATCCCTGCAGGAGGAGAGGTCTCTAGGTATGCATGGTCACATACAATCCTCGCCGGCCGCAATACTCTATGTCACGTCAAGGTTATTTCTGTTTTGGAAAAAAAGAAAACCCTCACGTTCCTGTCATTTTTCTGAGTAGTCTTTTTTTATGTTTGTTTCTTTTCTTTAGTTGGTTTTGTTCTACATATCCACAGGAGGCATGGGGTTGCATTCCTTGCAGTTTTATTTTTCCTGTTCATTTCAGGTAGGTATTTGTTTTCCTTACGCCGGTTTTCGGGGGTGGTTTTATTTTTATTTCAGATCTGATGCTTCAGGTTGTTACGCATTGTTGCTGAGTAGTTGTGTGTATTGTTTCCTTCTGTAGTGGTAGTTTTCTACATTGCAGCGGGGTTCTCAGGATTCTGTTTGGTGCTTCCCAGGCAGTTCAGGTATGTATTTCAGGTTTTATACTCTAGGTTTGACACATTTTTCATGCATATAGGTCGACTACATCCTTCCACTGCTGGTTACCCATCACGTCTATGGGTTTTCAACAGATTGAGGTTTCGTTTTTAATTGGCTTGTTTCAGTGGCATGTCTCCTCATCTGTTCTCTCGCAGCCTATCGTTTCTCATGCTATTTACGTTTTTCCATGTAATTTACGTTTTCTTATGCAATTTATGTTTTCTCATGCAATTTACGTTTCTCATGCAATTTACGTTTTCTCATACAATTTATGTTTTCTCATGCAAGTTACGTTTTCTCATGCATTTTGCGTTTTTCATGCAATTACGTTTTCTCATGCGATTTACGTTTTCTCATGCGATTTACGATTTCTCACGCGATTACGTTTCTCAAGCGATTTACGTTTCTCGTGCAATTTACATTTCCCCTGCAATTTACGTTTCTCGTGCAATTTACGTTCCTCGTGCAAATTACGTTTCTCATGCAATTTACATTTTCTCATACAATTTACGTTTTCTCATGCAAGTTACATTTTCTCATGCATTTTGCGTTTTTCATGCAATTACGTTTTCTCATGCGATTTACGTTTTCTCACGCAATTAAGTTTCTCATGCGATTTACGTTTCTCGTGCAATTTACTTTTCTCATGCAATTTACATTTCTCGTGTAATTTACGTTCTCATGCAGTTTACGTTTTTTCATGCAGTTTGTATTGTTCATGTGGCCTTTCTCTCTCATACAGCCACGTTCTCATGCTGCTTACGTTTCTCACATAAACTCACGTGTTTAGGTTACTCACGCTCTCATATAGCTTTCGTTCCTCACGCAGCTCGCTTTTCTCGGACAGCTCACATTTTTTACGCAAGTCATGTTTTTCTCCCGGTGTTGCTGGGAACCGTTTATGTGTTTTTCTCTTGTTTGTGTTCTCACAGTTATTTTTATGGTTCCATGGGTTTTGTGTCACATCTTCACGATTAGTTTGGCGTCTCCACTGCAGTTACTTGTCACGTTTTTCAGGTTCACGCGGATTGACTTGGTCATTTCTAATTGGCTTGTGTGGTGGCAAGTTTCCTCATCCACACCTCATTTTTCTTCTTTGATTTACATGTTACCAATTCCATCGGTTGCCTGACACGTTTTCAAGCTTCGAGGCCTGAGTTTACGTTTTTAACTTGCCTGTTACACCTCAGGTAGCTCGGCCTGGTTGTTTCACAAGCTGGCATATTCTATCCCGTTTCTTACGTTTTGTCTTTAGGGAGGGGTGGCCGGTTGGACGCAGGTAAGTCATGGGGTCGGTTGGTATGTTCTTGGTTATGTCATGTCACAAGCAGCGGATATTGGGGACTTCGCTTCCACCCCGCCTTCTTCGGCTAGGAGGTCCGAGCATGGTAGCTCACCCTCTCTCAGAACCTGGACTTTTTCCGAGACTAATGGCAGAATTGCAGTGCAGGGGGATTTCATAGCCGGCGTCGGCCTGGAAAGCCCAGCTTTTTAGGTTACTGTTCCCTCGTGCGTCAGATGCAAGTGCAGAGCAAGTTACCCTACGGACTGGTGCTTCTTCCCTGTCTCAAATCCACACTACCCTAAGTTCCCTGGCCACGCCCTGCCAAGAGTTGTGTAATAGGGTGGAGGTGTTGGGGAGTCAGCCGAATTCAGCTCCTGGAGTGGCTGTCGGCCCTGTGGCATTAGCGGATTCCGGGACCCCATCGGTACCTGTGCCTGTACCGGTAGGCCCAGGTAATATCTGGTGTGCTCCCCCCATTACCCCAGGACATTTTATCCCAGGTAACATTAAGAAGGACATCCTGGAAGGCAAAGATGTTAACCTGACATCCCTGTTAATTGCTGCCCATGACGTTGCAGATAACAGATCCTACGCTTGCTGGGAGGTTTCAGTGGTGGTGAAGACCAGGGATCACAGGCTTAGTCACAAGTTGTCCATCCCTGAGTTTGTCCTGGCTTTTAGTCTCTACAGAGACATTATTTGCTCTGTGAGTCCGCTTAGAAGGGAAGAGTTGGACCTGTATCTATATTTGGTGGTCGAGTTAGACCAAAAGTATGGCTGGTCCAACTTTTATTGGAGCAAAATAGATACCGAACTGTTTTGCCGGCATTTCGCCGGGCTCAGATCTCCAGTGTCATCTACGCACACAGCGTATTGGTGCCCCAATTCCAATTTTTGTTCTTTTCCTATACTATCCATAGATTGACTCCGAGTACAAGTGGAAGGCTGACTGCAGGTCAGCCTGTTTTTGTAGGTGGAGTCAGGCCACATAAAGCTTGCCAATGGCATCCCTAGGGGGGGACAGAGGGGGGCCTGACCCCCCCCCCCAACATTATGCTGTGCCCCACCATGTGCCCCCCCAATAAAAAAAAGTACAAAAATGAAAAAAGGCAATGTCTAAGAGGGAGAGCGTTCCCAGTCAGCTTCTGCGGGTGATTCCTCCCCCCTCCCTCCGCTCGCTGACACTGCATATTGTGCTCACACAACCATGATCTGCTCCTTCCCCTGCATCCTCAGGAAAGGAGAACCAGCCTGTAAATTCCAAGAGATGCCAGACCAGTGCTGTCAATAGCAGGGGCAGGACAGCAAGAGGAGGCCGGGGAACCCCACAGTGGCAGAGCACCAGGGCCTGGTGGCAAGACAACCTTTGCAACCCTGAAAGTTCTCCCACTGCTTTGCACCCTTATATTTTCTTGGTATGCTGGTGACATATATCTCCTGTTTTCTGCCACCCTGCTGGGGGCCCAATACAGTAGGAAGGGAGCTCACTGCAGAACATGTGAAAGGGCCCTTGTGGGATCGTAGTAAAGGGCCCAAGGATATTATATGTGTATATATAGATATATATATCTATAGATATATATAATTGCATTTTATAGTTGCCCCCCTACTTTTGTCCCTGTCCCCCCATGTGCCCCCCTAAATATGAAAGCTGGAGACACCACTGAAGCCTGCCCTCCTTTGCCTCCTTCCCTTGTGGTCATAGGCTCTCGTATCCCACCCACCCATTCCCTTTTTCTTTCCCTTTTTCTTTTCCTTTTACTTTTCATTTTCATTCTTTTCATTTCATTTCATTCTTGGGTATGCCCCCTTTTAGGCATACTGACCACGTGACCCCGGCACACCTCAGGTCAATGTTCTCTGTTATCTTTTTGTTCTTTCCTATACTATCCACTGATTGACTCTGAGTACAAAGGGGCTGAAAGCTTTCCTCTGGTTAATGGTTGGGTCAGGCAGCCGTTTGTGGTCGGCTCGGGTGTGCGTCAGGGGTGTCCATTGTGTCCTCTGCTATATGTGTTTGCAATTGACCCCTTCATTATAAGGCTAGAGAGTGAATCATTGTGTGGGGTATCTTTGGGCATCGCTGTGAGGCTCCTTTGAAGGTTGTGGCCTATGCTGATGATGTTTCTGTTTTTGTCTCTGGGACTGGGGAGGCGCAGGAGGTGGTCTTAGTGATAAAGCAGTATACAGAGGCATCAAGTTCAAAGGTCAACCAGGACAAGTGTGAAGCTTTCTGGATGGGTGTGGAAGGTGAGAGCTTTGTTCTCCCGGATGACTTCCGGGAGCCCCAACAAAAACATTAGAGTTCTAGGCATTGAATTTGGCCCAGGTGACTATGGTCATGCAAATTGGGTGAACAGGCTGGAGAATGCCAATGCCAAGGTGGCAAGCTGGAAAGGTTGGCGGCTTTCCTTGAGGGAAAAGGTTGATCTGATCAAGACTTACCTGATTTTTCTGTATGTCAGTTTTGTTTGTGTTTTGACAGTTTCTCTCTATACCAGGGTCTATAGTTCTTTCTTCCAGCTGTTATGGGGGAGCAAAATAAACCTTGTCAAAAGGAATGTGACTTACCTTCCTAGGTGGGAGGGTGATCTAGGGATGATCAACCCTATAGTCTTTTTCTCTCCGATGTTTCTGAAGTACAATCTTGGTAACATGTTGGCAGAGACCCCCTGGGTGGGTTGGTATTTTCCAGTCCTGGTTTAGGCCCTTACTGCGAGACTGGGAAAATGGGGGGCCAGTGAAAAGCCTGAGGGTCAAGCATGATAAGCTCCTGGCCATAGGTGTGCGCAGCCTATTGCATTAGGGTGTGCACCCCAAATGTATTAAAACATGGACAGTGTTAGTAGAGCAGTAGACTTGTCAGTAGGGCAGAGGTTGGTTTCAGTAGGGCAGTGGATGGTGTCAGTAGGTATTTGCTTTAATTTTTTTATTATTTAAAACATTTTTTTAGGAGCTCTGTTATGGGGTTTTGGGGAATCTGCGCCACACGGGGTGATTAGGGTGTGCCCAGGCACATCCGGCACACCCCCTGTGCACGCCTATGCTCCTGGCTTATGTTGCTACGTGTTTGAAAATGCTTCGGCAGTGGCAAGTAACAGCAGGAGAAGTCAGATCTCTTCCAAGGAAACTTCATGAGAAGCGGATCAGGAGCTCTGCTTTTTGCGAGCCACTGGCCTTGAGGGATTGCCCAAGCCTGGTTTTGGGGGTGGGTTTGCGATTGATTAATTTGGAGAGAATCCCAATGAAGTTTAGGGGTCAGGCTTGGCTTGCCTTTCATGGAAAACTATATGTGAAGGGCAACTTGAAGTTTCTTTCCATGAGTGATCGGGGCTGCCCGAGAGTGGAGTGTGGAGGAGTGGTGGAGTACATGGATCACTTTCTACTTCAATGCCCTTTTAATATAGAGGTGTACAAGAGGGTGGGGAGGGCTCTGAGTATACCCTTCCTCCCCCATATGAGTTATGCAGAGTGGGTGTATGGGGCATTCCAGACTCGTCGGGATTATGATTTGGAAACACTTTTTTTAGTTAGTCTGGTAGTCCGTATTTTCACGTGGAGTGCACGGTGTCAGGTATCCTTTCGGAGTAAAATCCTCCCTGTCGAAGTGGTGATGCAGGACATTCTGGGTGAGGTTGGGATTCAGGGTCTTGAGAAAGACAGGTAGCAGCAGGAGGCCTGGATAAGGGCGTGGAGGAATATCAGGACTCTGTAGCTGCTGCCTGTTGATCTCGGGGTGCGTGGCTTTTCTTTGTGTCCTTGTTTCACTCCCCTAGATTTTCAGATCAAATATCTTTTTGATAAAAGGCTACATGCATGGTGACGGTGATGTTCCTTAGTCTGGCTCTCCCGTAGGGATTGTGTTGTGTGCAATTTGGTTTGTACCATTTATTATGTTCTTGTTTTGTATTATCATATTCAATTATTTTGTAAATATGTTTTATTTATTTATTATGGTTTTATTGTATATAAGTTGTTGTTTGTAAGATTTTTCAATAAACAAAATTAACCCCTCATAATGGGCACAGCAGGTGTACAGACCGGGGAACTCAGCACATGGATGGTGGGAACCCCTCATAATGAACATAGCAGGTGTACAGACTGGGGAACTCAGCCCAGGGATGGTGGGAACCCCTCATAAGGAACATAGCAGGTGTACAGACCAGGGAACTCAGCACTGGGATGGTGGGAACCCCTCATAATGGGCACAGCAGTTATGCAAAGCCAGGAAATACACTCTCATTATTAGTTTTAGTTAGACTGACCCTTTCAGATGTAAGCAATAGTCCTATTTTCTGTTAAAATACCAAAAAACTTTTGACCCAGATACGTCAGCCATGTGGATGACTAGTTCTCAGTGTTCGCCCAGAAAGGTGAAATGAGTTCTGGTTGGATGGAATCGAGAATATTTAGAGAAGATATAGAGAATGGCTGCAGAAACTAAGAGGCTTGAATAGAAAATATATATTCCATTGTCACATTCAGCTGATTCAATAGAGGAGGGTGCGCTGGAAACTCCCCGCTTATCAGTGAATTTTCTGAGAAGATCCCTTCCTGCTGTTCTCAGGCAAGAGTGAAACTTTGACCACAGAGGAAAGAAAACACCACACACGGCTAGAACCACCAAGGCAAACAGAGCGGCACCACTGAAAAGAGGACCTAACAAATGATTTTATTCTTTTATGCAATCCATAGAGTAAAAATCTGAAAAAAATGCACTTTGTTCATACTTTGATCAGTGTTAGTGTTAGAAAAACAGAAATAACAACAAAAAATCATCAGGATCATAATAGTTCAGGGGAGAAGGGGAAGAAGGCCTTAATTAGGGCTGATTAGGGTACACTAAGGGTTACTATGGAGTTATAATTGCAAGAAAAAAAAATGTCTTTTTGTCAGGTTGCTTTAACCAACATCCCGTGAAGATGGACGTTTCCTCCCCTTGATCTGCACTTGAATGAAAAAACTGAGAAAATACAAAAGTAACAATGCTACTTTGTATCTCCCATCTCAACAATGTTTATAAACACTGTGTCAGGCTGTCTGCCTTTGAACAGCTGTTGGAAGAGCTGCAGTATTTACACAGTAACTCACAGCTATCATATTGACAACCAAGAAATGCCATCAAGTGTGCGGCAGCAGGACAGGTTATACTTCGATGAAGGTCTATAATTTATAGTGCAGAGATCAGGTGTATGTAATGTACATGGTGCAGGGGTGAGGTGTATGTAATATAAGGAGTGCAGGAGTCAGGTGTATGTAATGTATATACAGTAGTAGAGGGGTGGTCAGTATTACATTTTATATCCCTGTATGTTATGGTTTTTCAGGTGCTTATCCAATAGTTTTTTTAAACTATCAATGCCCCCCGCTGAGACCACCGCCTGTGGAAGGGAATTCCACATCCTTTCTGCTCTTACAGTAAAGAACCCTCTACGTAGTTGAAGGTTAAACCTCTTATCTTCCAATCTTAATGAGTGGCCCTTTTTAATGCATGCCAGTATTCTGTTTAGCAGAAGCTAGTTAGCAGCAGCTTGCATGCCATTGCTGAGCCCATCATCTACTAGGACCCCCAGGTCCTTTTCCATCCTAGATTCCCCCAGAGGTTCTCCCCCCAGTGTATAGATTGCATTCATATTTTTGCCACCCAAATGCATTATTTTACATTTTTCTACATTAAACCTCATTTGCCATGTAGTTGCCCACCCCATTAATTTGTTCAGATCTTTTTGCAAGGTTTCCACATCCTGCGGAGAAGTTATTGCCCTGCTTAGCTTAGTATCGTCCGCAAATACAGAGATTGAACTGTTTATCCCATCCTCCAGGTCGTTTATGAACAAATTAAACAGGATTGGTCCCAGAACAGAACCCTGGGGAACCCCACTACCCACCCCTGACCATTCTGAGTACTCCCCATTTATCACCACCCTCTGAAATCGCCCTTGTAGCCAGTTTTCAATCCATGTACTCACCCCATGGTCCATGCCAACGGACCTTTTTTTGTACAGTAAATGTTTATGGGGAACTGTGTCAAATGCTTTTGCAAAATCCAGATACACCACGTCTACGGGCCTTCCTTTATCTAGATGGCAACTCACCTCCTCATAGAAGGTTAATAGATTGGTTTGGCAAGAACGATTCTTCATGAATCCATGCTGATTACTGCTAATGATATCATTCTTATTACTAAAATCTTGTATATAGTCCCTTATCAACCCCTCCAAGAGCTTGCATACTATTGATGTTAGGCTAACTGGTCTGTAATTCCCAGGGATGTATTTTGGGCCCTTTTTAAATGTTGGTGCTATATTGGCTTTTCTCCAATCAGCTGGTACCATTCCAGTCAGTAGATTGTCAGTAAAAATTAGGAACAACGGTCTGGCAATTACTTGACTAAGTTCCCTAAGTGCAGGCCATCTGGTCCAGGTGATTTATTAACGTTAAGTTTACCAAGTCTAATTTAAATTCTGTCCTCTGTTAACCATGGAGGTGCTTCCTGTGTTGTGTCATGAGGATAAACACTGCAGTTTTGGTTACTGAAGCCCCCCGATTCCCTTGTGAAGACTGAGAAGAAGAATACATTCAATACCTTCTCCATCTCCCCATCCTTTGTAACCAGATGTCCTTCCTCATTCTTTATGGGGCCAATATGGTCTGTCCTCCCTTTTTTTACTGTTTACATACTTAAAGAATTTCTTTGGATTTCTTTTGCTCTCCTCCGCTATGTGTCTTGCGTGTTCTATCTTAGCTGTCCTTATTGCACCCTTACATTTCTTGTTGCATTCCTTATAAAGTCTGAATGCTGAGGATGATCCCTCAACCTTGTATTTTTTTAAGGACTTCTCCTTTGCTTTTATATGCATTTTTACATTGGAGTTAAGCCATCCAGGACTTTTGTTCGCTCTTTTAAATTTATTACCCAATGGGATACATTGGCTAATGCCCTTATTTAATATGCTCTTAAAGCAAACCCATCTCTCCTCCGTGTTCTTTGTTCCTAAGATTTTATCCCAATTCATGCCTTCTAGTAAGGTTCGTAGTTTAGGGAAGTTGGCTCTTTTGAAATTCAGTGGCTTTGTGTTCCCCTTATGTTTCCTATTTCTGTGATTTATACTGAAGCCAATTGACCTGTGATTGCTGTTTTCCTAAATTGCTCCGTATTTCCACATCCGTGATCCGGTCTGTATTGTTCAGTTTGTTTGCGCCCCGTCCCCCTCAAAAAAAATTTAAGCACCAGTCGCCACTGATGTGTGTGTGGAAATTTTAATAATAATAATTATTATTGTTGTTGTTGTTATTATTATTATTATTATTATTATTTAAACACATTATTATATTATTATAAATTATTGTTGTTGATAATAATTATTATTAGTATTATATAAACACATTATTATTATTATTATTATTATTATTATTATTATATAATATAAACACATCTGGCAGTGGTTATTCCCTCAGAAAGGAATTTTATTGATTTTAAAATCACCCAGATATTGGGTACAATAAAAGAAGTTTGTAATTACTTCTGAACGTGACAAAAACACAGAGACCGCACATTAAACCAACTATAAAAAGCAGATAAACAAAGTAAAAGGGATTAACTGCTCAGAATCACAAGATTTAATTGCTCATAAACCAAATATCTAATGCTTTATGGACATGACCTGAAGTCAATGTAGCGAAAAAAAAAGTTCAACAAGATGTTACAAAAGATCTAAACCCAATCGCAAAAATCTTTACCCGCTTCAATACCGGGCACTTTCACCCCCTTCCTGCCCAGGCCAATTTTTAGCTTTCAGTGCTGTCGTACTTTCAATGATAATTGCGCGGTCACGCAACACTGTACCCATATGACATTTTTATCATTTTTTTGCGACAAATAGAGCTTTATTTTGGTGGTATTTAATCACCACTGGGGGTTTTATTTTTTGCTAAACAAAAAAAAAAAATACCCCCCAATTTTTTGTTTTTGTTTCTTTTAAAAAAAGTTGTAAATAAGTAATTTTTCTTCTTTATTGATGGGCACGGATGAGGCGGCACTGATGGGTATTGATGAGGCTGTATTGATGGGCACTCATGAGGTGGCACTAATATGCAGCACTAATGGGCACGGATAGACAGTTCTAAAAAGGGGCACAGCCTTTATGGGCACTGACAGGTGGCATTGATGGGCACTGATAGGTGGTACTGATGTGCACTGATAGGTGGCACTGATGGGCACTGAAAGGCAGCACTGATGGGCACTGATAGGTGGTTCTAAAAGGGGGGACAAATGGGCAGCCTTTATGGGCACTGATAGGTGGCAATGATGGACACTGATAGACAGCACTGATGAGGAAGCACTGACAGGCGTCACTGGTGGGCATCACTGATGGGCCTGCACTCATAATCATTGCACTGATTATTAGCTTGGTCGATGATGTCACAGGGGGGTGGGGGGGTCACCCGATATTATCGTGTGACTCCGCCTCATAGTTGTTTAAGAAATGTCAGATGGCGGAGCAGGGGTGGGAACCTTCGACGAGGCATAAGGTTTTTCTTTAGTCCGTTGGTGCGGCAGGCGTCGTGATTGACAATGGAACCAGGTGACATCTTTTTTTATTTTTTATTAAAGGACTTGTCAAAAATGTGTTGTGTCTTCACTCACATTTAACACTTTTTTGGTGAATGGGTAGGGGTACTCATTAAAGCGTTTGTTAACCCCCCCCCCCAAAAAAAAAATGGATTCTGCTCCTTTAAAGCATGTTATATGACACAGTGCTTGTCCTGTGTCATTTGGCCCCCTGTAACACCTAAAAAACCTGGCTGATCTTGCCAGTTTCTCCCCACCCCTCTGTAAACTGACCACGGTGTATAATGACTGCTGAGCCCTGACACCGTGGTCAGTTTACATGCCTCCATCATCAGCAGCCTGCTATCTGCTCTCCTCTCTGCTCCTGTGTCCTCCTCCCCCCTCCCCCCTCTGTCTGTGTGTGAGCCGCCCCTCTCCCCTCCTGCTGCTCTGATAACACTAACCTGTATACACCATCAGCTCTGCCACCTATTGCAGTGTCCCCCTCTGTGAATGATTTATAAATATAAATGCTGTAAATACCTAATTTAAGAGCTGAGATTGCGATCAAATGACCAGCTAGTGCTCTCCTCCTCTCCTCCTCCCCTCCAGACTAAAATCAGCAGAGGAGTCTCAGCCCCGCCCACTGCATCTCTCAGAGAAGGAAAGGAGAAAGCAGGCCAGTCATGTGATCGCAATCTTGGCAGTGAAATTAGGTATTTGCAGCATTTATTTTTTATAAATCACACACAGAGGGGGATACTACAATAGGAGGCAGTGCTGATGGTGCATACAGGTTAGAGTGGCTTAACAACTACTTTAACATAGGGGGAGGGCAGCATCTGGGGGCTCCCTTTTTAAGACCCCCACAACCACTGGCCAAGGTTGTGGGGAGGAGGCCCTTGTCCCCATACACACGGGAACAAGGTGCTTGGGGGTGGGGGGGAGAACCCCCCTATGCTGGCCCGGTATGGGGAAGGCTCTCGCTCACGCCCCTTTTCCTGGCCTGCTGAGCTGCAGGCTCTGATAAGGGCCTGGTATGGATTTTGGAGGGGACCGCACGCCTGCTTTTTTTTCCAGAGTTTTTCCTTGCCGGCATTCTTTGGTTTACACTTCAGTTGTCAGTGAGGAAGCCCGCTGACAGCTGATGAGTCAAGAATTGTTAAGGATGCAGCGACCGGCTTCCTGGCCCGCTCCTTAACAACCAGCTAATCTTCACACAGAAGTCTAATCGGTCAATCATTTTTCGACCAATCTGAATTAGAATCGTTCCGAACATTAGAAATCCGTTAGAGATTTCTCTAACTGCCACCCAATATTCCAACTAATATGTGATGAATATATATTACCATACACCACGTGAAAAAATACAAATAATTCCTACAATATGTAATCACTTGAAAAATATATAAAAAAATATAAAAATATATAAAAACTGAAAATAAAATAGTATATGAAACCTAAAAATAAAAATAAAATAATATAATAAATAACTAAAGTCCAAAGTGAAATCAAAAAAATTCAAAAATAGTCCACAAAAACAGTGATGATAATGTGTGACAAGAAAACACCACTCCAAGAAGAACTTGCAGGTGTCCTCAAAATCGTTCTGCTGTGATCCGCAAATTTCACCACACCTCAGTGACGTGATTCCACTCCCTTCTGAAATTCAAACTCACTAGCTATTAAGGCCTTCCACTCTCGTGTTTGGCCGAACAGAGCCTCAACCCACTCTCATGGGGGTTAGCATGCGTTCCAGATCTCCACTGCTACACACTGGCTTTCCTCCTCATAATCGTCAATTCATATATGAGATAAAAGAAATGCTCCAATAGTGTAGTATCGTTAAAAAGATCAATTTATTCACACTAAAACTGCGTCAAATGAACTCACATAAAAAAAAAAACTGGTAGGCAAAACAAGTCACTGGAGTAATAACAGTGGAGTTTTTTTATATATATAATTTTTATATATTTTTTATATATATTATTTTGGCGCATTGAGCGCTTTATATTAAGATATTGGGACATTATTAAATACACTTAATAGCACTGTAAGATTGGAATATGTTTGATTACTGGTATTTTTCACATTTAGTCAATTATCACTTATTATTTGTTATACGTGCACAAATTTTTTTTTTTTTTTGTTGGCGCTATATAATATTTGTAGTATTTATGTAATTCTTTTGTGGACACTAGGAGGTAATGTTATATTTAATCCATTTAGTTTGAGTAAAATTATATATGTTGATGTATTATTTTATATTTTTGTCACAAGGTATTAATATAAGTCATAAAGCACTTTAAGAGAGATTGTGCTCCATGTTATAGAAGGTGAACATGGATGGTGACCTTTTTTTTGCTACTTTTAGAATGTGATCTAAATGTATTCACCTTGTATTAGTCATGTTCTATGGGGAGAAATTGCATATATCTCGGTCACGGGGACACAGGAAGGGTGTAGATGCAGAGTAATCTGAGCCCATTCAATTTGCATAAAGTAGTGATTGCCTTGCCAGAAAGCCAAACCCATGAATAAGTGCTGGTCACGAAACATGTCGGGGCGTAGCTGTCTGGCAATCTAACACTTAGATTAGAGGAAATAGTGACGGGTGACGGAGCGGGGATCGGCCGAGGGACGGGTCGCTGCAGGCGGGTGAGACGCACTCCAGCTTCCATACTCCCTGGGTCCGCCGTGGCCGTGTGTTGTGGTTTCGCTTTATATCCTGTTCAGTGTGCCGTGCTGTTTTCCATACTACTGTGAAGTGTGTTTTGCCTACCAGTTTTTATTTGAATGTGAGTTCATTTGACGCAGTTTTAGTGTGAATAAATTGATCTTTTTAACGATACTACACTATTGGAGCATTTCTTTTATCTCATATATGAATTCACGATTATGAGGAGGAAAGCCAGTGTGTAGCAGTGGAGATCTGGAACGCATGCTAACCCCCATGAGAGTGGGTTGGGGCTCTGTTCGGCCAAACACGAGAGTGGGAGGCCTTAATAGCTGGTGAGTTTGAATTTCGGAAGGGAGTGGAATCAGGTCACTGAGGGGTGGTGAAATTTGCAGATCACAGCAGAACGATTTTGAGGACACCTGCACTTTCTTCTTGGAGTGGTGTTTTCTTGTCACACATTATCATCACTGTTTTTGTGGACTATTTTTGAATTATTTTGATTTCACTTTGGACTTTATTTATTTATTATATTATTTTATTTTTAGTTTTAGTTTTCATATACTATTTTATTTTCAGTTTTTATATTTTTTATATATTTTTCAAGTGATTATGTATTGTAGGAATTATTTGTATTTTTTCACATGGTGTATGGTAATATATATTCATCACATATTAGTTGGAATATTGGGGGGCATTTATTTTGTTGTACACACGGGAGTGTTCTATTCATTTAGATCACTAATACTATTTGTGTTATAAGAGTGAGTGCTAAGTTATGATGCATCACCTTTGAGATTCAGCAAATCTCTAACTCACCCCAAGGTACTAAGAACGGTGGGGTTTCAAGCTATTATTTTTTTTTTTTCCATCATTGTTATAGTTAGCGCCGCTATCCATCTGCACCATTGGAGGGTGGATTCTGTTTATATATGATTTGATATTTAAGTGGCAGCTCTATTTTGTGCTCTCTATTTCATCTAGCGCGGAGGTGGTAGTGCAGGTTTAGGCAGATTCTCCTGGTTACCTTTCAGTTTACACTATTTCATTTATACTTGGACCAAAACGCATTGCACAGCTCTACTTTAGCCCGCTGTCAGCTGAGTCACAGGAGGTCAGAACTAAGCGCAACCAAAGAGCTTTGGCCAGGGCCGCTGATAGAAATCATGGGCCCCCCCTACAGCCTACCTGATGGGGCCCTCTTCAGCCCCACGCTCAACCCCACCCCTGGCCCCACCCCAGACTCCGCCTATCTTTCTTCCGCCTGTTATAAATTTGATTATTCAAAATGAATATTTATGTATATGTGCAGGGGTGGGTGGCACTGCCTGTCACCTGGATATTGACCTCCATTGATAAATTACAATTGAAAGTGCACATGCTTAAAAAACACTGTGTGGTATATATTGGGATTAAGTACAGTGATACCTTGGATTACATCCCCTTGGTGAGGATGGGCGGAGGTGCGTTTGGCTACCGGTTCCTGGGTCATCGCCTGCTTCGTAACGCTTCAAGCCCGTGGGGTGTCCTCGTATGAATCTGTTGGTCAATCTGTTGGCAATCCCATTTCCCAGGAGATCATTATGATTTATTGTTTCTAGGAAATTTGCGAACAATTCCACTGTGCCATCCCATAGGATAATCAAGTCATCTATATACCTCCATAGGATCCATAGGATAATCAAGTCATCTATATACCTCCATAGGAGCCATAGGATAATCAAGTCATCTATATACCTCCATAGGATCCATAGGATAATCAAGTCATCTATATACCTCCATAGGAGCCATAGGATAATCAAGTCATCTATATACCTCCATAGGAGCCATAGGATAATCAAGTCATCTATATACCTCCAGTATAACTTAATCTGGGGTATTCTTTTCCCATAGATGTGTCTTTCCTCCCATAACCATGTGAGGAGAGACTCACATGGATGTGGCCTTTATTACCAGCTTTAATACCCAATACCAATCTATAGAACGTATCATTAAGAAGTACTGGCCCATCCTGAAAGAGGATAGGGTGTTATCCAAGATCCTGCCAAAAAAGCCAAGATTTGTGTACAGGAGGGCAACGGCCCTGAGGAACCACCTAGTCCATGTCTATGACCCCCCTAAAACCGTCAAACTTTTTCAGATATGAAGGAGTACTTCATACATCCACTAGGGGTATGACCATTTACCTATAGGATTGGATGCAGGATACCATCCACCTAAATTAGCTGGATGAACCACTCCAAATTCCCCCTGGGATATATTCATACACGTGCGCCGGCACATGAGTCCCACCACCTAATTATGGAGGGCGGACCCTGCACAACCATCTAGTACTTAAGACGTGAGGTGTACCAAGATGGCACTGCCTCAGGCGACATCCTATGACAAAACGCGTAAAGCGGAGCCTAGTACGCACCCACGTCACTTCTGGTTTGCAGAGGTCAGATCGGTGGAGCGCACGCTGAACAGGAACTCTTTTGTACTGTATTTTTGGAAACTTCTTTCTAGCCACGGGCTTTGCTGGATTTTATCTTATTTTATACAATAAATTTGGAAACATTTTACGGAACTTCACTATGAGTGCCCGTCTCTTCCATTCATACGAGGACACCCCACGGGCTTGAAGCGGTACGAAGCAGGCGGAGACCCAGGAACCGGTAGCCACAGGCACCTCTGCCCATCCTCACCAGGAGCATAATCGTTGGACACCCTTCGGTCGGATCAAACAGGGAGGAAGACCGGGACTTTCAGATCAGCGGCGGCCTAGGTTGCCATGGAATGGCTTGGTGTGTGGGGGGGAATGGAAAGACTCCTTCCGCTCCTCCCACCACCACCCAGCATATGCAGGAACATCTACCAGCAGCTGGTCCTGCATGTCACAGCCAGCTCTTCTTGTGCCCTATGGCCAGTCCGGGCCCCACCTAGGCTAGCAGGAGCGGACGAGTGGGGGTGTAAATTAGAAAGAGTTTTTTTTTTTCTCTGAACTGTGTGAAGCTACACAGGCACCTCCCCTGCTGGCCGGGCCCGGTACAACAGGGCCGGTTGTACTGGATTATCAGCGGCCCTGGCTTTGGCCATACTTCTCTTTTAATGTTATTGCAATTGGAAAGTCAGACACTCATTGGTTAGTTACTCTTGTTAGACCAGATACTATGTTAGTAGTTATCATATGAATGCTTGAAGGCTCTAAGCCACGCGGTTCTATCTAGACATCTGCGGTTCATTTCGTTCCAAATTTTTGTTTTTTGAAAATTCGGATGTATCCGAATTTCCAAATTACAATAGTACCAAATTTAAATGAATCCGAAATAACGAAAAAAAAAATTAGAATTTCTGTTTTACTCGATTATTTTCTATTCTTTTAATTTCTGTTCTATTCTTTTCTATTATGTTCTATTTTCTCCTATTCTGTTTTATTCTCTTTGGAAATTGGAAAACTTTTCAAATGCAAAAACGATTTGAAATTGATTCAAAAACGTATCCGAATTTCCGAATTACAATAGTACCGAGTTTAAATGAATCCGAAATAACGAAAAAAAAAATTTTAGCATGAAATTCTAATTTGAAACGTTTTCGAATCGTTTTCAAATACTTTTTAAAATCAAATTATTTTCGAATTTCCAAAGAGGATAAAATGGAATAGAAAATAAAGGAATAGAATAGAAAAAAATTATAGAATAGAAAATAATATAACAGAAAATAGAAGAAAAGGATATATAATATATTTTTTTCTATTCTATTCCATTATATTCTCTTCTTTTATTCTCTATCCTATTTTGTTCTATTTTACTCAATTCTATTCTATTCTTTTATTTTCTGTTGAAAAAAAAATTCGGACGAAATTCGAATTTGATTCGTTTTCGAATCGTTTTCAAATACTTTTTAAAATCGAATCGTTTTCGAATTCAAATCATTTTCAAATTTCCAAAGAGGATAAAATAGAGTAGAAAATAAAGGAATAGAATAGAAAAAAAAGAATAGAATAGAAAAGAATATAACAGAAAATAAAAGAATAGAATATAATATCTGTTTTCTATTCTATTCCATTATAGTCTCTTCTTTTATTTTCTATCCTATTTTGTTCTGTTTTACTCGATTCTATTCTATTATTTTATTTTATGTTGAAAAAAAAAATTCGGACGAAATTCGAATTCGAATCATTTTCGAATCGTTTTCAAATATTTTTTTAAATCAAATAGTTTTCGAATTCGAATCCTTTTCAAATTTCCAAAGAGGATAAAATAGGATAGAAAATAAAGGAATAGAATAGAAAAAAAAATAAAATAGAAAAGAATATAACTATTCTATTCCATTCTATTCTCTTCTTTAATTCTCTATCCTGTTTTGTTCTGTACTCAATTCTATTCTATTCTTTTATTTTCTGTTATATTCTTTTCTATTCTATTTTATTCTCTTTGGAAATTGGAAAACTTTTCGAATTCAAAAACGATTCAAATTTAATTCGAAAACGTATCCAAATTTCCAAATGACAATAGTACCCAATTTAAACGAATCCGAAATAACGAAAAAAAAAAATTTGGACGAAATTCTGATTCGAAACGTTTTCGAATCGTTTTCAAATACTTTTTAAAATCAAATCGTTTTCTAATTCAAATCATTTTCGAATATCCAAAGAGGATATTCTTTTCTATTCTATTACATTTATTTCTATTCTATTTTATTCTCTTTGGAAATTGGAAAACATTTCGAATTCGAAAACGATGCAAAATTGATTTGAAAACGTATAAGAATTTCCAAATTACAATAGTACCGAATTTGAACAAATCTGAAATAACAAAAAAAAAAAAATTTGGATGAAATTCGAATTTGTATCGTTTTCAAATAGTTTTTAAATACTTTTTAAAATCGATCGTTTTCCAATTCAAATCATTTTCGAATTTCCAAAGAGGATTAAACAGAATAGAAAATAAAGGAATAGAAGAGAAAAAAAATAATAGAAGAGAAAAGAATATAACAGAAAATAAAAGAATAGAATATAATATATTTTTTCTATGCTATTCTGTTCTATTCTCTTTTTTTATTTTCTTTCCTATTTTGTTCTGTTTTTCTTGATTTTATTCTATTCTTTTATTTTCTTTTATATTCTTTTCTATTCTATGTACTGTTTTCTATTCTATTTTATTTTCTTTTATTCTTTACAAATTGGAAAACCTTTCGAATTTGAAAACGATTTGAATTTGAAAACGATTCAAAATTGATTCAAAAACGTATCCGAATTTCCAAACTACAATAGCACCGAATTTAAACAAATCCGAAATAACAAAAATCCAGACCAAATTCGAATTTGAATCGTTTTCGAATACTTTTTAAAATCGAATTGTTTTCGAATTCAAATCAATTCAAAGAGGATAAAATAGAATAGAAAATAAAGGAATAGTATAGAAAAGAAATCCATGCTCCTACTCCAGCGATGTAATCCAATTCTCGATCTCCAGCAATGGATGATCTCCAGCCACTCCAGGGAGGAAGACGCACAGGATCCTGCCTCCACCGGAGGCACCCGGCCAATGACGCGGCGCTAGCTTGACAGCTCTTATGTAGCTGAGGGCGGGGCCACGCACCACGGGAAAACACGGGAAACATGCGCTACTTTACGTTTGGTTGGACTTGATGGACTTGTGTCTTTTTTCAACCTCACCTACTATGTAACTATATGTAACTATGTAAGAATATAACAGGAAGTAGAAGAATAGAATATAATATTTTTTTTCCTATTCTATTCCATTCTTTTATTCTCTATCTTATTTTGTTCTGTTTTACTCGACTATACTCTATTCTTTTATTTTCCATGATATTCTTTTTTTATTCTGTTCATTTTTTTTATTCTATTTTATTCTCTTTGGAAATTCTAAAACTCTTGGCATCGATCCGAATTCTAAAAATTCAAATCGATTTGAATTTGAAAATTCTATTTGACTAGAATACAAATAAACGAAACAAATTCCGAAAAACTAATTACCGTATATACTCGAGTATAAGTCGAGTTTTTCAGCACATGTTTTTATGCTGAAAGTGCCCCCCTCAACTTATACTCGAGTCAAGCACTTTTCTGCAGCAAAAAATGTCATTTTGTGAACCGATTTTGGGGCCCTTTATCTCAGGGTCACTTGGTTCTAGGAACCCCATATTTGGTGTGCAAACCCATTGGAACTGGTACCATAACATATCCAAAGATGAAGTTCCTAGCACCAAGTGGCCCCGAGATACGGGGCCCCAAAGCCGGTTCGGAAAATGTCATTCTCTGCTGCAGAAAAGTGCTTGACATTTTCTGAACCGATTTTTGGGGCCCTATATCTCGGGGCCACTTAGTGCTAGAAACCCCAGCTTTGGATATTTTATGGTGCTAGTTCCACTGGGTTTTCACACCAAATTTGGGGTTCTTAGCACTAAGTGGCCCCAAGATACAGGGCCCCAAATTCGGTTCAGAAAATGTCAAGCACTTTTCTGCAGCAGAGAATGACATTTTCCGAACCGGCTTTGGGGCCCCGTATCTCGGGGCCACTTGGTGCTAGAAACTCCATCTTTGGATATGTTATGGTACCAGTTCCAATGGGTTTGCACACCAAATATGGGATTCCTAGAACCAAGTGACCCTGAGATAAGGCTGCAGCTAGGGGGCATCTAGGAACCCTTAACTACTGAGTTTGAAGTTCAGGGGACCTATGGCTGCAAATGGGCACATTGAGGCTGCAAATGGGCATTGTTGACCCTCTTTTCCACTTACAGTAGCTGTGCATTTCTCACCCTCGTCTTATACTCGGGTCAATAAGTTTTTCCCAGCTTTTTTTGATAAATTAGGGCCTCGACTTATACTCGGAACGACTTATACTCGAGTATATACAGTAAACAGATTTATCTAAATTAATTTATGTAAATGATGAATTGAAACGAAACAAAACAATAAATTTTTTTCCATTCTGCACATGTCTAGTTCTATCTCGCTTACAATGTCGTGACGTTTCCGTTTCTCTCTGTGAAGATTATGGGGGGGGAAAGATTTACTATAACTGGAGCGCTCAGACTCTGGTGCAGCTGTGCTTGGCGGCCAATCAGCTTCTCACTTCAGCTTCTTCAAATTAAGCTTTGGCAATAAAACCTGGAAGTGGATTCGTTTCTGATCTGATCTGGAGCTGCGCTGGATTTTGCACCCTCCAGTTTTAGTAAATCCCCCCCCCCCATATCTCTTTTACTTTGTTCCCCTCGCTGGCAAACGACTCCTGAGTCAAAAATTGCATCATTTTGTACAAACATTTTATAAAAAAAAAAAAAGAAAAAGTCAGACACAGATTCTTGTTCGCTGAGCTTCCTGAACATTCACTACTCTATTAATACATTGATCTTGCTGAGGTTGTTGCACAACTTAACCCAAAACGTGACATCTCATTGTAAAATAGTGTAATACTACGGAAGGGGAGGGGGGGGGGTTGGGTTCTGCTTTGTTTGAACATCTGTGGTTGTATGAAGATAAAAGTCTGTATTGGAGAGCCATCTATCTGCGGACTGTGGACTCGGAGTTTGGAGATCTATCATGGATGATTATTATGACCTTCCTACATCTTGGAGGTCACACATGCCTTCTGCTGAGCTTTATTCTCCCCTCAGACGGAGGGCTACACTGGTGTCGAGTGACCACAATTTTAATGCAGTTCTGAGAAAGTTTTCCACACTTTGCGTGATCCATTAAGTGCACTTCTATTCAATACTTTATACTTTACAGTTCATATAAATTAGAAATGTGCACTGACCGAAAATGTGTTCATTTTCGTTCATTTTTTTTGCTTTATTTCAAATTTCCGAATTCTGAATTTTCGAACTTCGAATTTTCCGAATTTCCAAAGTTTCGAATTTCCATATTACCGAATTTCCCGAATTTCCAAATTTCCCAAATTTTCATATTTTCGAATTTCCCTATTTCCCAAATTTTCATATTTTCGAAATTTCCATATTTCCCAAATTTTCAGATTTTCGAATTTCCCGAATTTCCCGAATTTTCAGATTTCTGAATTTCGAATTTTTTAATTCCAAATTTCCAAATTTTCGAATTCCGAATTTCCGAATTTTTGAATTCCAAATTTCCAAATTTTCGAATTTCCAAATTACCGAATTTCCCAATTTCCCAAATTTTCAGATTTTCGAATTTCCAAATTTCCCAAATTTTCAGATTTTCGAATTTCCCGAATTTTCAGATTTCCGAATTTTTGAATTTTTTAATTCCAAATTTACAAATTTTCGAATTGCGAATTTTTGAATTCCAGATTTCCTAATTTTCGTAATTCTGAAAAAAAAAAGAAAGAAAATCAGTAAAATTTGAAATAATAACTAACTAATAATAAGTAACTAATAAATTATAGGTATTAGAATTTTCTTTCAAATTTGGCTGTTTGTGAATGTAACGAATACAAATTTATGAATTACTAGGTGGTGTGAGGGTAGTCCGATGCCAATCTGTGCTGGCTATCAGTCCTGCCTATCAGTGCTGCCCATCAATGCCCATCACTGCTGTCCATCAATGCCCATCAGTGTTGCCCATCAGTGCCACCCATCAATGCCCATCAGTGCCCATCAGTACCGCCTATAAGTGCCCACCAGTGCCACCTATCAGTGCCCATCAGTGCCACCTAACAGTGTCATTCAGTGCCACCTATCAGTGCTCATCAGTGCCACCTATCAGTGCCCATAAGTGCAGCATATTAGTGCCTCCTCATCAGTGCCATCTAATCAGTGCCCATTAGTGCCACCTCATCAGTGCCCATCAGTTCAGCCTATCAGTGCCCATCAGTGAAGGAGAAAAATTACTTAATTACAAAATTTACTGACAGAAACTAAGCAAAAAACTTTTTTTTTTCATATTTTTTTGGTCTTTTTTTTTTTTAGTAAAAAAAAAAAACCCAGAAGTGATTAATTACCACCAAAACAAAGCTCAATTTGTGTGAAGAAAATGATAAAAATGTCATCTGGGTACAGTGTAGCATGACAGCGCAATTGTCATTCAAAGTGCGACAGCGCTGAAAGCTGAAAAATGGCCTGGGCAGGAGGGGGGGGGGGGTGTAAGTGCCCGGTAGGCAAAGTGGTTAAAGTCCCCATTTCTCTCTAGGCGGCCAGGATGTCCGCCGGCCACCCGCGATCGCTCCACAGAGAGACAGAACGGGGATCTGTCAATGTAAACAAACAGATCCCCGTTCTGTCAGGAGCGTTCAGTGAGATCGTCTGTTCCTAGAGATCAGGATCAGCGATCAGTCTCCTCCCCTAGTCAGTCCCCTCCCCCCACAGTTAGAATCACCCCCTAGGGAACACACTTAACCCCTTGATCGCCCCTTAGTGTTAATCTCTTCCCTGCCAGTGTAATTTATACAGTAATCAGTGCATTTTTATAGCACTGATCGCTGTATAAATGTCAATGGTCCCAAAAATGTGTCAAAAGTGCCTGATTTGTCCACCGCAATGTCGCAGTCCCAATAAAAATCGCTGATCGCCGCCATTACTAGTAAAAAAAAAAAATAATAAAAATGCCATAAAAATATCCCCTATTTTGTAGACGCTATAACTTTTGCGCAAACCAATCAATATACACTTATTGGGATTTTTTTTTTTACCAAAAATATGTAGAAGAATACATATCGGCCTAAACTGAGGAAGAAATTTGTTTTTTACATTTTTTGGGGATATTTATTATAGCAAAAAGTAAAAAAATAATGTTTTTCTTTTCAAAATTGTTGCTCTTTTTTTGTTCATAACGCAAAAAATAAAAACGGCAGAGATGACCAAATACCACCAAAAGAAAGTTCTATTTGTGGGGAAAAAAGGACATCAATTTTGTTTGGGTGCAGCGTCACACGACCGCGCAATTGTCAGTTAAATCGACGCAGTGCCGTGTTGCAAAAAATGGCCCGGTCATGAAGTGGGAAAATCCTTCCGGTCCTTAAGTGGTTAACATAGCGAGCTCTGCTTTATGTATTATTTTGTAACTGATCGGCCTTTCTTGCTTGTAATTGCCAACTTGCATCTCAATTCCTTTCTCCGGTGTAAAGAGGGGGCTGTGAAGGGGACTGGGATACAAGGAGGGGGGCCTGTGAAGGGGACTGGGATACAAGGAGGGGGGCCTGTGAAGGGGACTGGGATACAAGGAGGGGGGCTGTGAAGGGGACTGGGATACAAGGAGAGGGGCCATGAAGGGGACTGGGATACAAGGAGGGGGGCTGTGAAGGGGACTGGGATACAAGGAGGGGGGCTGTGAAGGGGACTGGGATACAAGGAGGGGGGCTGTGAAGGGGACTGGGATACAAGAGGGGGGCTGTGAAGGGGACTGGGATACAAGGAGGGGGGCTGTGAAGGGGACTGGGATACAAGGAGGGGGGCTGTGAAGGGGACTGGGATACAAGGAGGGGGGCTGTGAAGGGGACTGGGATACAAGGAGAGGGGGCTGTGAAGGGGACTGGGATACAAGGAGAGGGGGCTGTGAAGGGGACTGGGATACAAGGAGAGGGGCTGTGAAGGGGACTGGGATACAAGGAGAGGGGCTGTGAAGGGGACTGGGATACAAGGAGGGGGGCTGTGAAGGGGACTGGGATACAAGGAGGGGGCTGTGAAGGGGACTGGGATACAAGGAGAGGGGGCTGTGAAGGGGACTGGGATACAAGGAGAGGGGGCTGTGAAGGGGACTGGGATACAAGGAGGGGGGCTGTGAAGGGGACTGGGATACAAGGAGGGGGGCTGTGAAGGGGACTGGGATACAAGGAGGGGGGCTGTAAAGGGGACTGGGATACAAGGAGAGGGGGCTGTGAAGGGGACTGGGATACAAGGAGAGGGGCTGTGAAGGGGACTGGGATACAAGGAGGGGGGCTGTGAAGGGGACTGGGATACAAGGAGGGGGCTGTGAAGGGGACTGGGATACAAGGAGAGGGGGCTGTGAAGGGGACTGGGATACAAGGAGAGGGGGCTGTGAAGGGGACTGGGATACAAGGAGGGGGGCTGTGAAGGGGACTGGGATACAAGGAGGGGGGCTGTGAAGGGGACTGGGATACAAGGAGGGGGGCTGTAAAGGGGACTGGGATACAAGGAGGGGGGCTGTGAAGGGGACTGGGATACAAGGAGGGGGGCTGTGAAGGGGACTGGGATACAAGGAGGGGGCTGTGAAGGGGACTGGGATACAAGGAGAGGGGGCTGTGAAGGGGACTGGGATACAAGGAGAGGGGGCTGTGAAGGGGACTGGGATGCAAGCAAGGGGAGGCTGTAAAGATGACTGGGGTGGTGCAAGGAAGGGGGTCCATGAAGGGTACTGGGATGTAAGTAAAAAGGGTCTGTAAAGGGGACTGTGGTGCATGAAAAGGGGGCTGTGAATGGGACTGGGATGCAAGTAAAAAGGGTCTGCAAAGGGGACTGGGGTGCAAAAAAGGGGGGGCTGTGAATGGGACTGGGATGCAAATAACAAGGGTCTGTAAAGGGGACTGGGGTGCAAGGAAGGGGGGCTGTGAAAGGGACTGGGATGCAAGTAAAAAGGGTCTGTAAAGTGGACTGGGCTGCAAGGAAGGAGGGCTTTGAATGGGGACTGGGAACCAAGGAGGAGGGCTATGAAGGGAACTGAGGTGCAAGTATGGGGAGGGGGCTGCAAAGGGGACTGAGGTGCAAGTAAGCGGGGCTGTGAATGGGGACTGGGATGCAAGGAAGGGGGGGTGATGTAAAGGGTGGAGGTTTCTGATGTAAGGTGGGGTTGCTGTGATATGAAAGGGGACAGAGGGCATTTAAGTAAACGAGGTGCTGTGATGTAAAATGGGGGTACTTGGATGCAAAGGGGGGTTGTGATGTAAAGCAGGCACTGTAATGTGAAAGGAGCTGCTGTGGTGTAAAGGGAGGGTTGTGATGTAAAGGGGGGGCACTGTAATGTAAAAGGGGCCACTGTGGTGTAAAGGGGGGGCTTTGATGTAAATGGGGGCACTGTAATGTGAAAGGGGCTGCTGTGATGTAAAGGGGGGGGGGGGGGCTGTGATGTAAAGGGAAGGACTGATGATGCTGATGTAAAAGGGGAAACTTTAATATTAGGGGGGGGTGGGCTGTGGTGTGACGAAACCAAGTCATTGCACTGGCCGGACCTCCGTGAATTTTAATTCAATACCCCTGGCCTATATGAATAGCTACAGACTGAATGGATTGTTTTTGTAGAACAGTTTGTAGTAGTGGCCGTGCCTGATCGACCTTCCAATCATATTTTTTTCCCGGGGGGGGGGAAATAAATTCAAGCGGTTGTATACCCGCACATGTGAAAAGAAAAGAAAACCCTGTAAGGCAAAGGCATAAGGTGCTAGTATTCACCGCATACTAGCTCATACTAGCTCATAATCCACGCTGAGGGAGCTGACAATCTTCCGGGTTCGCGGCTCCGGCGCTGTGAGTGGCCGGAGCCGTGATGACGTCTTCTTTCTGGCGAGATCCGGCAGCGTCTGCTTGCAAAGTGATTATCGCCTAAACCATACAGGAGATTAGGAGATATTAAGTTATCTAGAGATAAGCCTTATTTTAGGCTTACCTGTAGGTAAAAATGTAAAATAAAGGTATACAGCCACTTTAATTGGCAACGTGGTTATATAAAAAGTCTCTCCATGTATGGCCACCATAGGGAAGATTGCACAGGGATTGTACTATGAGTGGCCTTGCAGTATAAGGGATTGGACTGGATCCTATCACAGGGGGTATCTTCGGTCCTACCAGAACCGATACTCAGCAGAGGCTCTGATCCAGGGAGACTAGCTGGATGGATGGTGAGTGACATTCTCCTTGAATCCTCCAAGAGCACGAAGGAAGACGAGTCACAATAACAAATCTGCATTAGTAAAAACAAAAAAAAATTAAATTAAAAAAAAAAACAAATAAGTGGCCGGGGGGGATTTCTGTAGCTGTGCTTTTCTCCTTCCTCCTGATAGTAAATGCAGGGGGGAGGGGAGGGGGATTTTTGGCAAGGCTCCCCTATAGAGTGGGAGGGGGAAGAAATGAAAATGAAACTTCTCCCAGGTTAATAAATAGGGAAACTCAGAGACAGGAGGAGATCAGAGCGGGCTGAGTGAGGCTGAGTGATACACAGAGTGGGGTAGTCACTTATCACAGCTGTGTTACATCGCGACCGCATCCTCCACCACCAACCATCATGGATACCCTGAGCTACAAGATCTTCATCATCCTCATCGTCGGGGTCATACTCAACATCTGCCAGGGTAAGGACTGCAACCTGAGCATGTTTTATATAAAATATAAGGCAATTATACCATGATGTACTGTGTACTGCAATATAACATTAAACAACTTATTGTAGCATAATATAGCAAAGAATAATAGATTATACTAGAATACAATGTAATATAATATATCAGCATACAATGTAATGTAATAAAATGTAATAATAAAAAAAATAACATATTCTTATATTATAACATATAAATAATATAACATAATGCTACTTTTGAAAATGTCTTATCACTGCTGTATCGATATCAACAAAATAATAATAATAATAATAATAATAATAATAATAAAAAAAGTGAAACTTATTTACATACTGAATATAATAATGATAATAGTAATAATTATACTTCTGAAAATTTCTGATCACTAACTGCAGTAACGATATCAACAAAATATATATATTTATATATATATTAAAAAAAGATATAGCATAACTATATATATATATATTATTGATAATAGTAATAAAAGTTATACTTCTGAAAATTTCTGATCACTAACTGCAGTAAAGATATCAAAAAAAAAAAAAAAAAAATATATATATATATATAAAATGATATAGCATAACTACATATATAGTATCGATTAATAGTAATAATAGTTATACTTCTGAAAATTTCTGATCACTAACTGCAGTAAAGATATCAACAAAATATATATATAAAAAAAAATGATATAGCATAACTACATATATATTATTGATAATAGTAATAATAGTTATACTTCTGAAAATGTCTGATCACTGTCTGCAGTAACGATATAAAAAAAAATTATATATATATATATATATATATATATATATATAAATAAATAAATGATATAGCATAACTATTATTACTATTATCAATAATATATATGTAGTTATACTTCTGAAAATGTCTGATCGTTAACTGCAGTAACGATATCAACAAAATAATAATAATTAAAAAATGATATAACATAACTATATACTGTATATTATAATGATAATTTAAAAAAAGTGAAACTTAATTACATACTGAATATAATAATGATAATAGTAATAATAATTATACTTCTGAAAATTTCTGATCACTAACTGCAGTAACGATATCAACAAAATAATAATAAAAAAGATATAACATAACTACATACTGTATATTACAATGATAACAGTAATAATAATTATACTTCTGAAAATTTCTAATTGCTGACTGCAGTAACGATATCAACAAAATAAAAATAATATGACATAACTTCATGTATTTTACAATAATAATAAAAATATTTCTGGTATCTGTGGTACTTCTGGGAGTATGGTGAGCGGGACTGTTGTGCTGGAGGGGAGGAGGGAGGATCAAGTGGTGGGTAATTTACCAAACCAGATTTCAGAGGTTCCTATGCAGCCAGTTAATATTCCTATGCAGCCAGTTAATGTGTCATCTGTCCCAGTTAGGAATTATGCTAAGGCTGTGTCAGGACAAAGTCATGCTGCTGGTGGTGGAAGGGAGCCAGTTGTGCGACTTTTACCCAAACGCACCTTCTCCCATTAAACACAGGAATGTGGTACAGCTCAGGTGGGAAGGAGGAGATATTCCACCTATCAGGAGGGTGGTTGTGGATAAGATCCTAGCCATGGGATTTAAGGCGGAGGATATTTATGCTCTCATCAGTCCGGCTGGTTCCTTTGAATATGATTTGCCATTTGTGTGTCCAGAACCACTGGATCTGTTTTGGGAATGGTTAGAGCATGTATATGGGGGCCAGCCGGACTGGAAGGGGCTTGTCCCCAAAGTTGTCTCGCGACAGCCCTTGATAAAAAATGTGACTATCCTGACAAGGAATGAGTCTATACCCCCCGAGGATTTATAGGTCTGGTTGAGGAGGTTTGGTGAAACGTTGTGTCCCCTAAAAAAGATTGTGGATGATAGAGGAATCTGGACGGGTGGGTAGTCAGTGTCAATGAGGTTGAGTGTGTGTGGGAATGTGGTCCAGCATTTGCCCTCCTCTGCCTTTATTGGTAAAGATAGGATTAAAGTCTTCTACCCTGATCAACCTAAGGTGTGCCATAAATGTGGAGTCAAGGGACATTTCTAGTCTAAATGTCAAGAACAGAAGTGTTCTTTGTGCCAGGAACTGGGGCATCTGCCAAGTGACTGTAACATCATTAAATGTAACCTATGTGATAAGGTTGGTCACCCTTATAGCCAGTGCCCTGAGTCTTTGCACAAAAAGCCAGAGTTGGTGGAAGAATTTTGGAATTTCTGGATAGAGAAGAGTCTGGGTTGGTGAAGGTTGTACCAGGGGATCCTAATGTCTCTGTCCCATCAGAATCTGTGTCTGTGCGGCCAGCTGTGGTGTCAGTGTCCCCCCACTCAGTGTCAGAAAGTGTGGTTGTTAAGTCTGTTTCTGCACCTATTGTTTCTCCTAGTGTAGTGAAGGTAGTGGAGGGTGCTGGACCAGTGTGTATGGTGGTGCCAACCCCTCCTCCTCGGCGTAGCAGAAGTGTGGCTGGAGATCGGTAGACACCGAGGGGTGAGGTGAGGGATGGATTGGATGATGGTGGAGGGGGGGGTGGGAAGGGAATGAGAGTGACTGGTGCAGAATGCAAGGTGAATGATGTGGAAGTCGAGGTGAATGATGTGGAAGTCGAGGTGAATGATGTGGGGGGAGAGGTTAATGGGGGGGTTTTGGAAGCACATCCTGATGGCGATTAAATCTCAAAATGTTTCTTAGCCTGGATTGTGTTTAAGTTGAGGTTCGGGGTTTGTAGTTGTCATTAAAATATGTTTCTTTCTATGTTATCTGGTCAGGAAACAGTTTTCTTTACTTGCTGATGTAAGCACGCTTGTTTTTGTTTAGTTGTTGTTTATTTTTGTGTAAATATGTTTTTATTAATAAGCTGTATGTTTGTATGATTTTTTTAATAATCAAAAATTTACACTCTAATATCCCCCCCCCCCACAGTCACACAGTATTTTATACATTTATATAGCTCTGACATATACCGCAGTGCTCTACAGAGAACACTGAGCAAGTCACATCAGTCTCTGTACCAGAGGAGCTTACACTCTAATGTCTCCCCATAGTCATACACTATTATTATTATACATTGATATAGCTCTGACATATACCGCAGTGCTGTACAGAGAACACTGAGCCAGTCACATCAAGCTCTGTACCAGAAGAGCTTACACTCTAATGTCCCCCACAGTCACACACTATTTTATACATTTATATAGCTCTGACATATACCGCAGTGCTGTACAGAGAACACTGAGCCGGACACATCAGTCTCTGTACCAGAAGAGCTTACAATCTAATTTATACATTCTTTTTTCTCTCCTAGTGTCCGCCGCTAGCAGAAACCCCTCTGATTGTTGTTTGGCAACAAATGATAAGAAGATCCCCTACAGAATCATCAGCACCTACAAGCATCAGGGCCTGTTCTCCGGCTGCAACATTCCTGCTATTGTGTAAGTATCTGAAAATGATAAAAGTCCATAACTAATAAGGGATTAGACCATTGGGGGTCAACTTTCATGATATGGGGGGGCCTCAACTGAAGCCACCAACATCACCGCAGGGCCACATATAAAATTCACCGAATATCATTATCAGAGACACACAATAGGATAAAGTCAATGACAATGGGCATACTACAGGAGATGATCAGAGACTGCAGACATAATACAGGAGATGATCAGAGACTGCAGACATAGTACAGGAGATGATCAGAGACTGCAGACATAGTACAGGAGATGATCAGAGACTGCAGACATACTACAGGAGATGATCAGAGACTGCAGACATAACACAGGAGATGATCAGAGACTGCAGACATAGTACAGGAGATGATCAGAGACTGCAAACATAGTACAGGAGATGATCAGAGACTGCAGACATAATACAGGAGATGGTCAGAGACTGCAGCAGAATACATTTTGGCCATTATTAAATTATTAAGAAATAATTTTTTTATTATTTTTTTTTATTGGATATGTTTTATAACACAAAGTAAAAAATATTGTTTATTTTTTTTCCCAATATGTTTTATTTTTTGTTTATATAATAAAAAAATAGAAAAATATATGATAAATAAATTCTAAAAATCGTATTTGGGTACAGTGATGCACGGCCACGCAATATTCAGTTAAAGTAGCAAAAAAAGGTCTGGTCATGAAGGGGGGTAAAACCTTCTGGAGGTCAAGTGGTTAAGAACCTCTTAAAGGGCCAAACAGAGCTTGCTGGAGGGATTAAAAAAAACGTTGACATGCTTGCACCAAAAAAAAACCTTATTTTGGTAGAACAGGAGCACTAAAAAAATAAAATGATCACTGTTTATATATATATATATATATTAACATAATTGTTTTAAAATTACACTGGTCTGGGACAAATTATATATGTATTTTTTATTTTTATTTTTTTATTTTATATTTTTGCTTTTAGATATACAGAAAAAAAAATGATTGTAAGAAAATAGAACCAAATGAAAGTTAAAAAAAAAAAAAAAACAACAAAAAACAAACATCTATTTCTGTAACTTTGTGATAACTGTCTGTCTTCTCTCCTCTACTGTAGATTCACAACACACAAGAACAGACACCTCTGTGCCTCCACAGATTCAGACTGGGTGAAGAAGTATATGCGCTGCCTAGACCAAAAAGCGGTGAGTAACACGGATTTAATATAGATAGAAAACTGATATTACGCTGATCAATAGTCGTTTATATAGCTCTGACATATACCGCAGCGCTGTACAGAGAACACTGAGCCAGTCACATCAGTCTCTGTGCCAGGGGAGCTTACACTCTAATGTCCCCCCCACAGTCACACACTATTATTATTATACATTTAAATTGATTTAAAGATTTTTTACAGGTTACCAGTTTAGAGTTACAGAGAAGCGCTAGAATTTTAGTTTTCGCTATAACATTTGCAGAGATACCCCACATGTGACTGCCGTTCAGAGAGCTTTAACAAAGCCTGTCTGAAGCCTTGTTTTGAAACAAGCGTAAACTAGCCGTTAATGTGTGTTGAAGCCAAAGCAAGTGTAAATGAGCCCTTTTTGATGTGTTTTTGATGCTTTAGTGGTGCTTTGATGGTGCTTCGGTGGTGTTTCGATGATGCTTCAGTGGTACTTCGGTGGTGCTTCAAGCCAGCTTTATCATAGACTTCTATTGAGGCTTTGAAGATGCTTTGAAGATGTTTTGAAGCACCACTAAACCAAGATGGGATATAATATTTGAAGCAAAGCCAAAGCAAAGCAAAAGAAAGGTGTAAACAGGACTGTAAGCTAACCATTTTATTTAGTAACAGGGGCATTGACTGGTGTTCAGAGAGCTTTAACAAAGCCTATCTGAAGCCTTGATTTGATGCTTCGGTGAAGCTTCAATGACACTTCGGTGAAGCTTCGGTGATGCTCTTTTGAAACTTTGTTGATGTCCTGTGTGTGTGTGTTTATATCTCATACCTGCAATTTCCTCAGAACAAAGCAAAGCCTCTCAAAAGCTGCAGGTGCTTCAAGCGAGCTCTACCATATACTTATACATAGACTTCTATGGAGGCTTTGAAGACACTTTAAAGCACCACTAAAGCGGCATGGGGTATAGTTTTTGAAGAGAAGGCGAAGCAAAGCAAACACAAGGTGTAAACAGGACTGTAAGCCAACCATTTTATAAGGGCTAATTTTTAATTTACACTTGCTTCAAAACAAGGCTTCGGACAGGCTTTGTTAAAGCTCTGTGAACACCAGTCAAAGCTCCTGTCACTAAATAAAATGGTTAGCTTAGTCCTGTTTACACCTTGTGTTTGCTTTGCTTTGCTTCAGCTTCGTTTAAAAAAATTATACCCCATGACGCTTTATTGGGGCTTCAAAGCGTCTTCAAAGCCTCCATAAAACTCTACGGGGAAAGCTCCCTTGAAGCTCGCTTGAAGCACCTGCAGCTTTTGAGAGGCTTTAATTCAGCTTTAACTGTGCTTTGTTCTGGAGAAATTGTAGGTATGAGATATCAACACACACAGACACACACAGGACATTTGCCAAGCTTCAACAAAGCTCCAACTGAAGCATCACTAAAGCTTCACTGAAGCCTCACCAAAGCTTCATCGAAGCACCACCGAAGCATCACTAAAACTTAATCGAAGCACCAGCGAAGCATCAAAACCACATCTTAAAAAGCGCGTTGAATCGGTAGGCGCTTCATTGTGTGTTGAAGCCGAAGCAAGTGTAAATGAGCTCTCAGTCTGGTTGAAAAAAGACCATCCAGTCCAACCAATAAAAGGAAAAAAAAAGAAAAAGAAAAAAAAATGCATGTTAACAACATTTGCATTTTGAAATCCTAACTATTGTTTTTTTTTTCTTTTCTAGAAAAAATGTTGAAGTGGCAAAGGCCTATCCGGTGGAAGATCCCATGGTGTCCGGGGTGGTGCCACCTTACTGCTTCTAGAGTCACCATGGCTGATACACTGAATTCTGATCTGTCCTTCTCTGCTATCACCGGGTGTGGGTTCTATCATTGATGTGTATCTGTCTCTATAGGTTGTTACATTGTAGGGAGTTTTCTACTCATAAAATGTTGCAATTTGATCAAATTTGTAACGTCTACCTGTCTGTAGCACAAGGGGAAGGTGTCCAAGAGGTGGACCTGGCTTGTATCTCTGAGAATGTTGATGGTCACCTTCCCCTAAGTAAATCGCCAGGGGGGTGTGCACTATTCCACACCGGCCATGGCTGCTTCCTTTGCACCGGCTATCCGGCACACTTTAGGGCCCCGCCGTGCCATTTCACTTTCTGGTGCTTTGCTTCTCTTTTTCGTGTGCTATGATTGGGATTTGCTTAAGTTGACCGTCACGGGGAGGAAACCACTTTTTTGAGAAGTTTAAACATTTGCTTAACGGCGTTGAACTTCTTTTTTTTTTTTTTTTAAAAGGAAGTAGAACTTTTTAATTAATTTGGTTTGGGGGTGGAAAAGTTTTCAAGCTGCTCTTAAAGCGGAGCTCCACCCGATTTTCCTACACTAACTGCAGCTGATTACCGCAATGTCCTAATGACAAAACGGCACTTTTTTTTTTTTTTACAGCCTTTACCTTTGTTCTTCCAGCTGTCTTTGTTTTCTGCAGGAAGCACAGGCTGCGGTTAGGGGCGTGTCTGGAGCGGCTAATTAGTCACTTCCTGTAAGCCGCACTGGCTCCTGGGAGCTTGTGTCATTGTTCCCAGGAGTCAGTGCGGCCGCCTTTTGCAAGAGTTCTCGAGAGACTTCCATAGTGGGAGTGACGTCATTACGACGTTGTGATGGCAACCGGAGCTGTTGACGGCGCTCCGATTTCTCTACTGCGCATGCGCGGGATCATGAATAGAACGGGCGGTGCATGCTGGTCGTACAGCAGCATCGTATCCCGGAAGAGCATGCCTGTGGGTTTCACATGCCCACAGGCAAGATGAATACCGTCATGATCCTATGATATAAGTTTATATTTATGGACAAAACGGACAGCAAAGGTCTTTTGCAATGGAATACGTGAGTTACTTATTCTTGTGTCTTAATATTTTTCATTGTGCCAAAAAAAAACAAACTCAGAAACAGTGGAATCCCGCTTTAATGTCTATGGGCAGTCTTGATTTTGTGCCTCTCCTTCAACTCAATAAACCCCATATTAGCACTGTGGGGTTGTATTCATTTAAAAAAATAAATGTCATCCTATGAAACTGCATATTTGTTTGCTCTTTTCTTTTGCTATTTTCTCTCCAGGTTGAATGTTATTCTTCACACAGAAAACAACTCATATTGGCCACTAGATGGAGCTGATGATCTTATTAAGTAAGTTTTTAGCATAATCATCGGCTCCATCTAGTGGTCATAATGCTGTATTTGCCTAAATCATTCTATGAAGGACATTCAACCTGGAGAGAAAATAGCCTCGTTTTGCCCCCCAATTCACACAGAACGAATGACAGGGATCACTTTCAAACAGTTTGTCCAACTTCAACCTGTACTAAGGTTCCCTTTTTTTTGTAAGCTTGCTGAATAAAAAAAAAAAATAATAATAAAATAAAATATATGTAAGAATGTCTAGCAGTGTGCAGGGGGTTCATTGAATCCCATTACACGGAGGTTTCCCCGGACTTCCTGCGAGGTCTTAAGAACAGGAAGTCAGAGTTTTTTCTTACCAACTTCCCAAATAGTTTTTTTTATTAAAATCCTAAAAAAACAAATCTGAGACACTGAGTCACTTTATTTTATTATCTTAATCCGTCAGTCCGCCCAAAACATGACTTTTTATCTCTCTCTCTCTCTGGTGCTTCTCTGCGGTATGAAGTCTCTTTCCTTCTACTGAATTCCTTCCTCGTCCAAATGATCTAACAGGGAGAGGTGGGGCCTATATCCAATGGGTGGGGCCTATGTCCAGTGGGTGGAGCTGGGAACTCCCACGCAGAGCTAAAATCCACCTTTTTTGGGAATGAGTAATAGCTAGGGGGTCTTGGTTTTGGGTGGAGTGACCTTTTAAGATGTAGCATGCTATTCTCGTCTTTGACAAAAGACGCAATTTTTTATTTTTTTTTAATATATAAATATATATTTCAGATCTATATTTTACATTTAAACATCTGATTTATTATTGCGTGTGAAAAAAATATTTTCAGTACTGGTAATGAAATGAATAAATATAATCTTTCTGCGTGATATCAAGGTTTATAAATTGTTTGTTTTCTTTTTCAAGCTTATAGAAGCCCTGTCATAGAGCAGAACACCTGTGTGGACAGGCTCGATGGAAGCAGACAATCCCTTTCCTCATAATATCAGAGCAGAGGGGAACTTGGCACACAAGTCTAGGACTTGCAGCTTCCATCATTGCCTGTTCACACAGGGATTTTGCTTCCTGGCATGGTGGACACCATGGTAACTTTGCTCTATGAAATGATTTGGCATGTACTATTCTTTAGAAACTGGGCTTCCACTTGTTGAGTTTTACACTACTAGTAGTTGGTAACATTGAACTAGACTTGTGCCTTGGTTAGTCAACTACTAGTAGGAGTTAGTGACATTCAGCTACACTTGTCCCTTCTTTGGTGTATACTAGCAGTGGTTAGTAGCATTGAACTGAACTTGTCCCTTGTTGCTACTAGTAGTAGTGGGTAACACTGGACTGGACTTCTACTTGTTTAGCCCGTATACTACTAGCAATTTAGAACCATGGGACTGGGCCTGTGCATTGTGAAGCCCCTATGCTACTAATAGTTACTAACATTGAACTGGACTTGTTTCTTGTTTAGCCCATACACTACCAGTAGTAGTTAGAAACATTGAACTAGATGTGTCCTTTGTGTAGCCCATACACTACTAGGAGTGGTTAGTAACAGTGAACAGGATTTGTCTTTTGTGTAGCCCGTACACTACTAGTAGTAGTTAGAAACATTGAACTAGCTGTGTCCTTTGTGTAGCCCTACATTACTAGTAGTTGTTAGTAACAGTGAACAGGATGTGTCCTTTGTGTAGCCCATACACTACTAGTAGTAGTTAGAAACATTGAACTAGCTGTGTCCTTTGTGTAGCCCATACACTACTAGTAGTTAGAAACATTGAACTAGATGTGTCCTTTGTGTAGCCCTACATTACTAGTAGTTGTTAGTAACATTGAACTAGATGTGTCCTTTGTGTAGCCTGTAAACTACTAGAAGTTGTCAGTAACAGTGAACAGGATTTGTCTTTTGTGTAGCCCATACACTACTAGTAGTAGTTAGAAACATTGAACTAGATGAGTCCTTTATGTAGCCCATACACTACTAGTAATTGTTAGTAACAGTGAACTGGATTTGTCCTTTGTGTAACCTGCTCTGTACACTACTAGGGATTAGTGACATTCAACTTGAGTTGTTACTTCTTTAGCCAATACACTACTACCTGTAGTAGTAGTTAGTAACATTCAAATCAAAGTTTTCTTTGTTCATCCTGTACTAGTAGTGCTTACTAAAACTGAACCGGAGTTGTCTTTTGCTAACATGGAGCTAAATGTGTCCCTTTGCAAGCCTGTGCACTGCTAATAGTAGTTAGAACAATGAAGTAGACATGTCCCTTGTTTAGCTCATAACCTACTAATAGTGGACTTGTTACTCCTTTAGCCTGTACACTAGTAGTAGGAGTTATTCACTTCCAGCTGCACTTATACCTTTTTAAGCCTGTGCACTGCTAATAGTAGTTAGTAGTACATTGAACTAGACATATTCCTTGTTTAGTCCATATGCTACTAATAGTGCTTAATATGTTTAACCTGTACATTAATAGAATGAATTAGTCACATTCTACTGGACTTGTCACTTCTTTAGCCCATATACTGCCAGTAGTAGGAATAAGTCACATTCTGATGGACTTGTCACTTCCTTAGCTCGTGTACTACAAGTAGTAGGAATTAGTCATATTCCACTGGACCTGTCACTTCTTTAGCCCGTCTACTAGTAGTAGTAGAAATAAGTCATATTCTGCTGGACTTGTCACTTATTTAGCCCATATACTACCAGTAGTAGGAATAAATCACATCCTGCTGGACTTGTCACTTCTTTAGCCCGTCTACTATCAATAGTAGGATTAAGTCACATTCTGCTGGACTTCTCACTTTTTTAGCCTGTATACTAGTAGTAGGAATGTCACAATCCACTAGACTTGTGACTTCTATAGCCAGTATACTACTAGTCACATTCTGCTAGACTGCTCACTTTTGTAGTCTGTAAACTACTAGTAGTAGGAATAAGTCACATTAAGCTGGACTTGTCACTTCTTTCGCCTGTACACTAGTAGTAGGAGTTAGTCACATTCAGCTGCATGTATCCCTTTCTAAGCCTGTGCACTGCTAATAGTAGTTAGTAGATTGAACTAGACGTGTCCCTTTTCTAGTCCATAAGCTATTAAGAGTGCGTAGTATGTTTAACTTGTACACTAATAGGAGGAAATAGTCACATTTCACTGGACTTCTCACTACTTTATCCTGTATACTATTTATTTAGCCTAGATACTACTAGTAGTAGGGATAAGTTACATTCCACTGGACCTCTACCTTCTTTAGCCTGTATACTACTAGTAGTAGGAATAAGTTGCATTCCGATGAACTTCTCACCTTTTTATCCTGTATACAGTAGCATGAGTTCCACTAGACTTTTTTTAAGCCTATATACTGTATCTAATCTGTATGTATTAGATACACATTAAATGTCTTGTGTCCTATTAGAGTAGCATCTGTAATTACATGCCAGTCATTTCAGAGAGCAAAGTAATATTACAGCTTGCTGAGAACTCCACAGAAGGAGGAATTGTGGAATTGTATGGGGGTCTGAGTCTACCCAAAAGTGTTGTTTTGATTATGGGAGGATTTTATAGGAATTTGTTACTTACTGGCTTCCTATATCTCTTAAGGACCATAGGGAGGTACCGTCATACCTACAAACGCTGTTCCTGCCCATCTGGGAGTTTGGGTTTTCCCATCCACCTCATAATCTCCATAACAATGGAAAATCTTGGGATGGTGGGAACCTCTCATAATGGGCACTGTAGGTATACAGACCCCAGGGACTCAGCACAGGGATGGTTGGAACCCCTCATAATGGGCACAGCAGGTGTGCAGACCCGGGAACTCAGCACAGGGATGGTGGGAACCCCTTGTGATGGGCACAGCAGGTGTGCAGACCTGGGAACTCAGCACAGGGATGGTGGGAACCCCTCATAATGGGCACAACAGGTGTACAGACCCAAGAACTCAGCACAGGGATGGTGGGAACCCCTTGTGATGGGCACAGAAGCTGTTTAGACCTGGGACCTCAGACCACAGATCCCACCATCTCACCAACACAGACCTGGAGAAGATAGAAGCAGTTCGATTTAACTCCCTCATGTTCACCAAATGCTGATATATCAGTTCTGGGTGGAGCAGTTATGAAAATAATAATGTTGCATCTCACAAGCTCTAGGCAGCTCATCCATGTGTATCCAGGGCTATTATTACATTTATGTATAATATATTGATTTGTGGTGGATTATAAGGTTTGTAATGTTAAATATAATTTTTAATAAAGTTTTTTTTGTATAAGTCTCTGTGTCTGGTCTCATGTGTCTTCTGCTTCCAAAAAATAAAATACGTGGTGTGTGGATCTGCATTATCCCCCACAAACAACTCTGTCAAATATCGTGTGGCGCTACCCACTAAGGGCTGCTGTTATTAAACTGGTTCTTCCCCAACATATACAGAGGCTGCCCTGTCCACCCAAGCAACAGTCCATCCATACCAGCTGCAATTAACAGTCTAGGGCAATGGTCTCCAAACTGTGACCCGGGGGGGGGGGGGCTGGATGTGGCCCTTTGCTTGAATGTATCTTGCTCTTGGGGCACTGCTCCACCAACTGGCACCAATGATGGAACACCGTTCCCCGACTAACACCATCAATGGGACACTATTCTTCTCATTGGTATCAACAACGAGACACTATTCCTCCCATTAAAACCCAAGATGTTCTGGGGCATTTTCTACTCCCACTGGCCACAGTGTGGCCTCTCTAATGCCTGAAGGACGGTTAAGTGGCCCTTTGTTTAGAAAGTTTGGAGACCCCTGGTCTAGGGTATGTCTTTTTAAGGTTTATTGCAGAACTTCAGCAGGAGAGGGGAATTTGGGCATGTGATATTCCAAAACATTCAACAGTATTTAGTGATCAGAGGACAGTCTTTCTAGCAGTAGTAGTAGTAGCTAATGGTGAACAGTGTAGGACTCTACAGCTGAAGAAGACCATGGGGCAAATGTTTGGGAATCTGGTTGCCCTGCACCTCTGCGCATTTATGGGTACCCAGTGCAGCGTCCAGCACTCAATCTCAAGGATCAACTCAAGTTCGCTACTCACAAGTCTCCACGACAGCTGCCTCCTTCCAACTTCCTCCAGACACAACCCAGTAGGTGAGATGGCGCTTTTCAGGACTGGGTCTCTTTCATGGTGTGGATCTCCAGTCAGCTCTGAGCAAATTCTATGTAAGGCCTTGATCCTAGCACCTCAGACGCCTCCTTGAGCCGATGTTCAGTCCATGGGCTGCCAAACAACATCAGCCCTTGCACCTCTGGAACCCTCCTTGGGAGAAGGAATCCAGCTCTCCAGTGTCTCAGACTATTTATTGTGATTCCAGCCTCCCCCCTCCCCTACTGGACACCCCTCTCCAGGCATTGGCTGGAACCCGATAAATATTCAAGCTGGTTGATTTGAATCTCTCGCCCTAAGCTCTAGAACAGTGATGGCGAACCTTGGCACCCCAGATGTTTTGGAACTGCATTTCCCATGATGCTCATGCACTCTGCAGTGTAGTTGAGCATCATGGGAAATGTAGGTCCAAAACATCTGGGGTGCCAAGGTTTGCCATCACTGTTCTAGAAGCTTCTTCCAGAAGCAGGGGGAAACAATCAAACTCCCAGCCTGTGAGACCCTGAACAGACCTGAACAAACAATTACTGCTTCCCTGATTACAGAAGGAGCCAAAGCTAAATTTGCTTAGCAACCTACGCTGGGAGGGTGCTACATCTATTTACAGTTGAGTCAATCATTAACATATCTCCTATGAATATATCCCTTGAGGTGTACGTGGCCACTCCAACAGCCAATAGACATGCAGGTGAATTTTAAAACAATCGGAGCTGCTTGAGACCACTCGTCCTCAGCCAATCATAGTTATTACGGTGGGAATGGGCACAAATGTAACACATCTCACTGTTCTTAAAGAGACCCTGTCACCATCCTAAAACATTGCCGGTAGAAGCACAAAAAATAAAGTATTTTAAATCCTAACATGTGTTTGATTTCCATAAACTAGCATTTACTTAGATGCAATTTGACCTTTCCAGGAAGAGTCAGTTCCCTAGCACAGCCAACTACTGTTCTGGGAGTTTCTAATTACTGTCTGTGCTGGTCCAGCTCCTCCACCCCTCCCCCCTCAACCCTAGGAAGAAGTAAAGTGGAATACTTGATTGACAGCTCCGGGTCTACTGGGGCTGGAGACATCCCACTCAAGATGGGGGCACCCAGTGGCAATCTCAGGGATATACTCCTATACCTAGCCTGGGCTCCACCTAGGTCAGCAGGTATTCCCGGGCCCAGCAGGTGTTGCTTTGGATCCTCCACATAACACCACATCACTGTTTAAAGGGAATATATTGCGACAGAATAATGGAAGCCACCATTGATGTCCTTTCTTTTTTGAGAATTCTAGTTCCCACATACTGATACTCTTGGGTTGATTTACTAAAACTGGCGAGTGCACAGTTGCACCAGATTTTGTACTCCCAAGTTTTAGTAAATCAACCCCTCTTTAAGCCACTCCAGCTAGTTTTGAGGCTCTATCTAGTATAGAGATAAGAAATTCTGACACCCACTATTATCACGCTTCTCCCTGTCTATGACTGGCACAGCCAGGCTGCTAGAATTTCCAGGAGGGCAGAAATAGAGAGATTTAAAGCAACCAAAATAACAGAATACAAATGAATCGCCCATTAGAAAATAAAATAACAAAACCAGCCTTTTGCTGCAATATTAACCTTCTACCCAGAGATGTTCCCTGCAGTACTTTTTTTCTGCCACTAGATGTCCTTAGTCTAATGGACAGCATCATTCAAGCCACTTTCTTTAAGCTCAATTTGTTCTGGGTCCACCCCCTCCAGCCTGTGATTGGACAGCGAAAGAAAAATAAGCACAGGTATTATTATTATACAGGACTTATATACTTATATAGCGTCAACAGTTTGCACAGGGCTTTACAATATAAAGGGAGACAATACAGCAACACTACAATTCAACACAAGAGGGTTAGGAGCAGTGGCAGCCGCTCATAAGGGACGCAGGAGCCCCGCCCCCCTAATCCAGGCGTCCGGCCCCCTAATCTACATGTGGGGCGTCGGATGCATGGATTTCAATGTTTTTGTTTTGTTTTCAAAGCACATGATTAGAGCCTGAGGCTCTAATTGGCCTAAAAAATGGTGGGCTCGGGGCGCAAAGCACTGCGCCCCGAGCCCACCCACTTGTGTGACATTAGCGATTAAATATTCGCTAGTGTCTTCCTGCTTCTCCTCCCGGCAACTTAGGTAGCGGGTCCTGAGACCCGATTGGCCGGGAGGAGAATCGACCGCCAGGACTTGGGAGGAGATGCAGGGGGGAAGCCGCCGAAGCCGCGACCTGGATGGGGGTAAGTGTGGGCTGACGGGCGAGCGGGTGATCAATAGAGCAATGGGGGGGCAGGTTTGTTTGTCACCCCCCCAAAAAAAATTGAGCACCAGCCACCGCTGGTTAGGAGGGTCCTGCTCCTGCAAGCTTACAATCTGATAATGAGCTTATCTCCCTGTCACTCTGCTCTCTCCTTCCATCAGCATGCTCCATGTCAGCACATGATCTGATTGGCTCCTTGTGCTGCCTCTTCATCTTGTACTTTAGCCCTGCTCATACCCGGTCACATTTCTGTACTTACACGTCTTGCATTTAAAAGTGCATTAATGATGTATTAATGATGCCAGAGCTGCATTAATCACGCCTGGAGTTCAACTTCGACAAAATTCCAAAGGAAGACAAAACAAACACCATAAATGTTGGAGGGGGGACCTTGCTGACCCCAGAATGGTAGTAATTCTTGACATCAAAGCTTTTCCTTCCTCTGTTATTCAGTAATAAATACCACGTTTGTCACTTTCATGTGTCCAGTCTGGGTGTCCATTACCAACAAGTTGATGGAAAAATGAAAAGAATGAAAAAAGAATCGCCCATTTTATATATATATATATATATATATATATATATATATATATATATATATATATATATATGTATGTATATAGCAGAGGCCCTAGGGAATAAAATGAAAATAAAATAACAAGCTTTTGCTGCACTATTAACCTTCTACCCAGAGATGTTCCCTGCAGTACCTTTTTCTGTCACTAGATGTCCTCAGTCTAATGGACAGCATCATTCAAGCCACTTCCTTTAAGCTCAATTTGTTCTGGGTCAACCCCCCCCCCCCCAGTCTGTGATTGGACAGTGAAAGAAAAAGCAGCACAGGGATTATTATTATTATACAGGATTTATATAGTGTCCACAGTTTGCACAGCACTTTACAATATAAGGGGAGACAATACAGCAACAATACAATTCAATGCTAGAGGGTTAGGAGCAGTGGCAGCCGCTCATAGATACCTAACATGTCACACTTTAAAATTGCGCACATGCGTGGAATGGCGCCAAACTTTGGTACTTAAAAATCTCCATAGGCGACACTTTAAATTTTTTTACAGGTTACCTGTTTAGAGTTACAGAGGAGGTCTGGGGCTACAATTATTGCTCTCGCTCTAACGTTCGCGGTGATACCTCACATGTGTGGATTGAACGTTGTTTACATATGCGGACGCGACCTACATATGCGTTTGCTTCTGCTTGTGATAACGCAGGGGAGGGGCACCTTTAATTTTTTTTTTTTTTTTTGTTTCTTTTATTTGACTTTTTTTATTTTTACACGCTCCCTTTAAAAAAAAATCACTTTCACTTCTGTGAACATCTGTCACTTCTGTCAACATCCCTTGTAATAGGAATAGTGCATGACAGGTCCTCTTTATGGAGAGATGTGGGGTCTACAAGACCCCACATCTCTCCTCCAGGCTGAAAAGCCGGAGATCCCCCCAAAAAATTAATGATCCCCCACTTTCCAGCTGATTCTCCAGCATTGTTTACTTTCGCCAGCCCGGACGTGACGTCATAACGTGGCGCACGGGCCTCTGAGGGTCATAGAGACTGCTGGGGACCATCTGTCCCTCAAAAATCTCTATGGCTAACTTCCACCAGTGGTGGATTTCTTCTCTGGCTCAGGAGAAGCACCGGAGGGCGGCGGGAGGGGGGGGGGGGATGTCCCCGTCCCGATTCCTGTAAGAACGATCAAGCTGCTGAACTGCTACTATGATTGTTCTTACGGGCAGCACTGATGGGCACAAACATGCTGTGACAGCTGTGAGGAGAGGAATGCCAAAAACCAACAATCCTGTTTCCACTGTGATCAGCTTTGATTGGACACAGCTGATCATGTGGTAAAGAGCCGCTGTGATAGGGGGTGCGTGAGGAGCCTTGTTCTGGGAAAACATCCATGGACGCCCTCCCAGAACAACAGAGCTGCGTGGTAGCCATCTTTCTTCTATGGCGTGGTAAGGAAGTGGTTAATAGTGGACTCTTGTACCCTGTTAGCTATGGATTATTGCAGAACCTTCAAACTATCTGATACAATGTTACAATAAGGTTATGGTGGGAAGGGACTAAAGGAATTAAAAAACCCTCCAACCAAATCAGTCTCTTCTAACCATAACCCATACAGTTATATTGTGCCATTGGGTCTCAAGTTCTACTCCATACAAACCATGGTTTCCACTGATGATGGACAAAAGCTTGAAACCAGCATGTTGCCCTTTAGGTAAAGATCAAATGTAGTTCTTATATAACTGTACAGTAGGGGTGCTTCCCCATCATTCTGGCCTACTGGTAGTAGGGGCTCGCTGTATGGTATTCCTGCTGATATGATTGGGGTCCTGAGGGACCTTCCCCATGGGAAGCAATCCAGATTAGGGCACCGTCTGGGTAAGGTGGAGGTTGGTAGTACTTCCCCGGTGTGAAGGGTTCCAGTGTCGCCTGATTTGAGTGGTGCTACCTGGTCTGGCTGAAGACTGGGAAGACAGAGAGCCTGCGGTGTTAAGCGCTCCCTGGGAGTGGTGACCCGGGGTTGTTCCTTGTATCACCATGCGTTTGAGACCACACTGTGAGAACGGCACTAAGCCACAATAACACTTTCTGCATATTGCCTCAAGGGCAGCACAGTGGTGTAGTGGGTAGCACTCTTGCCTAGCAGTAAAAAGGGTCACTGGTTCAAATCCCAACCCTGACACTACCTGCCTGGAGTTTGCATGTTCTCCCTGTACCTCCATGGGTTTTCTCTGGGTACTCTGGTTTCCTCCCACACTCCAAAGACATGCTGGTAGGTTAATTGGCTTCTTTCCAAAAAAATTGGCCCTAGTATATGAATATGAGTTGGGGACCTTGGATTGTGGGCTCCTTGAGGGTAGGGACCAATGTGAATGTGCAATGTATGTGTTCACACTCACTCAGGATGGACTGGTGTCCTTATTCAACCTTACTAACTAACTATGTGGCTAGGCCTTTTGGCCAAGACAAGGCCATTTTTGTTACCAGGCTGAAGGGTCTAGCCATTGTTTTGCACATTGGCACTTCTATTTATTATGCATGCTTTGTCAATGCACGTTTTAGATATGTCCCTTTTCACTCACCGAGATTGGTAGGGTGTGGATCTTCAGGCCAGCCTTAAAGTCTAGGGGGAGAATTTGTGGCTTTAAAGTTCCTACCTCCTCTGCCTGAGGGCCTCTCTTTGGCAGAGCTTCTAACCTGGTATTTGATGGTTGGCTTCGACTAGTCACGCGAAGAGGGGAAGTGGACCAGAGTGCCTTGCTCCCATCAGGAGTCTTGTTGTACCCCAGGGTAGGGTTGCCACCTCATCCCTTTAAACCCAAATACATATGAATTACACAGGTTCTGAGGCTAGTTTAATGCAGATAAGGCACAAAGTGAGTTTAATTACCACCTTAATCAGCCACAGAACCTGTGCAATTAATATGTTTGGGTTTAAAGGGATGAGGTGGCAGCCTTACCTCAGGGGGGTCAGGGAGGTCCTTCTTATTTTGGAAATAACCAGCAACCCACTGTCTGCGTGTTCACATACACTTTTTTGGTTCACATTTTGTTTAATTTTTGTCCGCCGCAGGCTCGAAAAAATACCAAAAAGCCTGAAATAGCTGTATGGAACAAAGAAAATATGGTTATATTAGCAATATACACACCCGCGGTTCTGGATGTGCATCTAGCTGATGGAGCATAAAGGAACAATTAGCATGTGTACACAAAATGTCCTGAAATGAGGAGTACTCCTTTTATTTTTGGGATATGTTATGGAATAAGGCATGAGAATACAGCAAAGTGAAGTAGAATTGATGGGTCAGAGATATGTCATATAGAGCAGTGGTTCTCAACTCCAGTCCTCAAGTACCCCCAACTGGCCATGTTCTGGGAACTTCCATTAGATAAAATAGCTCTTATCAATGCCATGTCATTGATATTGATTTAAAGCAGCTGTGCAAAGTAAAGGAAAACCTGAAAACATGGCCCGTTGGGGGTACTTGAGGACTGAGGTTGAGAACCACGGATGTAGAGGGTGCAGAGGTCAGCACAAAGGAGCATTGCCTTGAGCCGAAACTTTCAGGGCCCCAACAGAAGAAAGCCAGCAGCAGTATCTGAGGATCCATAGACCAAGAAGAAGGAGGTAATCCAGACATATCTCCATTGTGAGATAAATAGGTGGTCCCTATTTTTTTTTTTTTTTTGCACAAAGTAGTCTTGTACCTCCTCTTCTCTGGTCCCCTTCCTGGCCCCTCCCCCCTGCTGAGTGCCCTCATAGCAAGCCACTTGCTATGGGGGGGCTCTCATATGTGCTCACTCCTGAACTGGCTCTGTGTGTCCATAGACACACACAGCGGTAGAGAGTGACTAGGTGTCGAAACATCAAGTCAAGACCTGCTGTATGATACTGAAGTCTCAGCCTGGATCCCCTGCCAGGCCACGCCCCCAACGTGTTTCGCTCTGCCCACTGGAGCTTACACACAGGGCTTAGCCCCGCTCCCCTGCTACCTCCTTACTGGCTGTGATTGACAGCCAATGGCGCCCACTGCTGTCTCTGAGCCAATGAGGTGTCAGGGCTGGGCTCAGGCCTTTCTTCTCTGAGCTGGCTGCTCAGCTGTCGGCTGATTGCCAGCTCCTATCTCTCCACAGGTACTCAGCTGTTGATGATATCCTGCTCGTCAGTCCTGCCTACTTAAGTTGTCCAGCCCAGAGGATCTCTGCCTTCGCCTTGGTCAACATCACAGAGATGCTCTCCTGCATTCCTGTTAAAAGACTTGCTTGGCTGACATCCCTTCTGGCTCCAGATCCTGCTTTCTGTTTTACTACTCTCATCTCTGGCTCCCTGACGTTTGGCTTGTTTGACTATCCGTTCCGGTTCCTAAACTCTGGCTATGTTTTGACTACGTTAGTTCTTTCTACTTTTATTATTAAATAAGTGTGATTTAACTGTACTTCTGTCTCAGTCTGATTTCATGGTTTCTGACGAGAGAGAGAGAGAGAGAGAGAGAGAGAGAGAGAGAGAGAGAGAGAGAGAGAGAGGGAGAGAGAGAGATAAAGAAAGAGAGAGAGAGAGAGCTGCTCTCTTGCACATCGCTGGATCAAGATCTGGCTCATGTAAGTTACGTGGGGGGTCCTGGAGCTGCATACTGAAAGTTTTTCACCTTCATGCATGTAACGCATAAGCACTTTCAGCCTTTAGAACCGCTTTAAAAGAAAATCAAGCAATATTTGGTTGCGAAATTAGAAAAATGTGTCCAAATGAAATCAATTCTTAAAAATCATACTGTACCAATTAAATTATATTACATTTTATGAACAACCCATACTATTATCCTGAACTGACCCAGTCAAATAAGGTCAATTTTTTTATACTGTGCTATATTTAACCCCTTCAATACTGGGCACTTTCGCACCTTCCTGCCCAAGCCAGTTTTCAGCTTTCAGCGCTGTTACTTTTTAAATGACAATTGCGCAGTCATGCTACACTGTACCCAAACTACATTTTTATCATTTTGTTCCCACAAATAGAGCTTTCTTTTGGTTGTATTTGATCACCTCTGTGGTTTTTATTTTTTGCTAAACGAATAATAAAAGACAGACATTTAAAAAAAAAAAAAAAGTTTTTCTTTGTTTTTGTTATACAATTTTGTAAATAAGTACGTTTTCTCCTTCACTGATGGGCACTGATAAGCTGCACTGATGGGCACTGATAAGGTGGCACCGATGAGGTGGCACCAACCAGATGGCACTGATTGGCACTGATAGGCAGCACTGATGGGCACTGATAGGTGGCACTGATGGGCATAGATTGGCAGCACTAATGGGCACTCATAGGTGGCACTGGTGGGCACTGATGGGCCCTGATAGGCGACACTGATGGGCACGGAAAGGCTGCACTGATAGTTACTTATTGGTGGCACTGATGACTGGCACTGGCACTGAATTTCACTGATAGGCATCACTGGTGGCACTGGTAGGCATTTTTCACTAGCACTGATTGGCAGCTGCCTGGGCACTGATTGGCATTTCCCTGGTGGTCTAGGGTGGCATACCCGGTGGTCCAGTGTGATGGCCATCCCTGGTGGTCCTGGCGGCATCCTGGTGGTCCTGGGTGGGCATTCGAGGGCGGGCTGCGCTGATAAACAATCAGCACAGACCCCCCCTGTCAGGAGAGCAGCCGATTGGCTCTCCTCTACTGACGTCTGTCAGACTCGAGTGAAGAAAAGCCGATCAATGGCTCTTCCTGTTTACATAGTGATCAACCGTGATTGGACACGACTGATCACGTGGTAAAGAGTCTCCGTCAGAGACTCTTTACCTAGATCGGAGTTGCAGGGTGTCAGGCTGACATGCCGCAAAAACAATCACCGTGAAGCGCGCCCCTGGGAGCGCGCAGCTGCTTGATATCCTGAGAACGTCATATAACGTCCGGTCAGGAAATCGCAACTACTTTGCCGACGTCATTTTTCTATATGGCGGGCGCCAAGTGGTTAAGAGAAAAAAATATACAGAAAATGAATCAATCCAATAATAAAGGATACATTGTTTTCGTTGGTTTTATATGTTTTTTTTTTAGGCTGCTTCTTCGTTTGGCTCTCAAGTGCACAACCATTCTTGGTGAGCCGGTCACAATATTACAAAGGTAATCCCTTTGAGCCCCTTATGAGAGCAGAAGGCAAAAAAAAAAAAAATCAGGATTATTTGGATGTTCAAAGAATGCAGCAACTAGGAGCACACCATATGCATTAAACATCAAAGGACAATTTGCTGGAAATTTTTAGGGATGGTGATCACTGTACGTACGTTCCTTGGTGACTTCATGCAGGAGTACCATAGCAATGTACACTCGACGGCCACTTTCTTATGTAAACCTGTTCAATTGCTTGATAAATTGCTAATCAGCCAATCACATGGCAACAACTCAATGCATTTAAGCATCTGGACATGGTGAAGATGACTTGCTGAAGTTCAAAGTGAGCATCATCATGGGGAAGAAGGGAATTTGAGTGACTTTGAACGTGGCATGGTTGTTGATGCCAGACGGCTGGTCTCAGTATTTCAAAAACTGCTGATCTACTGGGATTTTCACACACAACCATCTCTCAGGTTTATGGAGAATGGTGGGAAAAAGAGAAAATATCCAATGAGTGGCAGTTAGGTGGGGGGAAAATGCCTTGTTAATGTAGCAGAATCTCTAACCTCTTCCAGTCTAATGAGAACCTTTGAGGCCACAGACCGCTGATATCCTTCAATATGTAGTGGGCTGTGAGGCATAGTTGGAGCAAAGGTGGTAATAGTCATTGGGCGCCAGACACTTCTTGGATGCAAAAGAAGTTTTGTTTCTTTTAACAGTCCTTTTATATTCTGCAAGGGAAAGAGAGTTAGGGCCAGTACACCCTTAAGTAGTTGCAATTTCAATAGGCAGACTCCGAGGCTTCAACAGGAGGACAGCCGTACAGGGAAAGGCCCCAGCAAGGTGCCACTTCTGCACAAGCAGGTTTGCTGTCCCCTATGGCTACAGTACTTAACAGTTCCTAATTCAAACGTAACAGTTCTCTCAGCTTTACTACAACTTCTTCTTGTAGTTCTTCAGCCCCTTGAGCTCCTAGTCTCTCACCGGACTCTCTGATTCAGTGACTCTGAATCCCATGAGCTCCTTAAGGCTTTTGTGGTGGTATCTCCCTCAAGCGCCACCCACGTATCCCTGCTGGGTCCCTAGCTTGGCACTTCAGATACCTTCAAGCTTCACCCCTGCTGACCGGCTCTGTCCCTGGCTTGACACACAAGGCTGCTCTGCAAGCGTCACCTCCGCTGGTTGGGTCCCTGACTTGATCACCGCCTAAAGTTTCCCGATTCTCCACCGTGCGCAATCGGTGAGAATACTGGCCCCGGTACTTGCTTCAGTTACTCACTGTGGTCCCTGGTAGAAGTGGTTGGTCCCTTACTGGTGACAGCTCCCCTTCTACCTCCGACCACAGCAGGTTCTCTGGCTGGCAGAACCGTCACTTTTGGTTGGACTGCAAGCCACAGTCCCAACCCTGCGCTGCTCTCTTACTTCGGGATAGGCCCTCACACAGCCCGGCAGCCAAATTTCCCTGAGAACATAGATCACCTGACTTCACCCAAATATATAGGTGCTCCCAGCAGGCCAAGGGATTCAGGAAAACCCCTGCCCATTGGCTGAGATACCCCACATACCCATAACCTGACCTTCCGGGCAGCCAATCAGCACTTCCTGTTTATGTGATTCTCGCTCAATTCTCAGTCTGCTGATTCCTCATTCCCCTTTTTATCTAACCTCAAGTGTCACAAGAGAACCCTTTTTCTAGGTCTGAAAACACTCAAAGAGGAACTGTGCTCTTTTAAAAAAATTTGAAAGTTTTAAAGGTTTTCATAGCTTCTTAAAGCTAAACTTTGATAATAATGATAATAATAATAGTTATAATGATGATAATAATAATAATAATAATAACGATAATAATAATAATAAAAAATATATTTATATATATATATATATATATATATATATATATATATATATATATATATATATATATATATATATATATATATATATATATATATATATATATATATATATATTATACAATTATATATTTTTAAAAAATATAAGTATTATTATTTTTAATACTACTAATAATAATAATCCATTAAAAGATAAAAAAGTAGCTTTTACTGCAATATTTACATCAATTTGGAGTTAGCTCCTGTAGTACTTCCTCCACGCCCCTAGATGCCCTTAGTCATCTTAGATTAGATGACAGCCAGCATCGCTCAACGCATTTCCTGTGAGCCCAGGTCATCCTGGACCTACTCCAGCCTGTGCCTGGGCAATAAATATGAAGCCGCATGGTGATGAGCTCACCTCTCCCTCTCTCTGCTCTCTCCTCCAATCAGAATACACATGAACTGACTGGCCCCATTTCTCATGCCCCCCCCCCCCTTCCCCCGAGGTTTGCTGTACGGGGACTACAAGAGGCTGATACCAAGTCAAATCCACATACTCACAATGCTCTTGTATCAAAAAAAAAAAATAATAATAATTATGTATTGATGGATATAGAACTACTTTAATCTGTATTTAAATAATTTTATATCTGCCTAGGTTTCAGCTTTAAAGCGAAACTCGCATGAAAATACAAGGTTTGCATAAAAAAAAGAATGAGCTCCGTTCTCCATATGCTGTCCGCAACCTGACACATTGAATTTTTTTTTATTGGTTTGTATTTAAAGGATACGTTCACCATTTGTAGCATGTTACACGTTTCACTCATATTCAGGGTGTAACATGTAACATGTTACAAATACATTGGCCCCGTTTTGACAGCAAGCAGGGGATGAAAGAATTGAAGAAGGAAATTGCTGAATGTCTGAGAATCATCCGCACCTCATCCCTTGTTTGAAAAGTACATAACAAAGACCCAAGATATGGGATTTTTCATGTGCCAAAACACAACACATAATAAAAAATATATCAGTTTTATTTAGAAACATCTAAAAACCAACATACTGTTGTCAAAATTAACCATACATTACATGGAACAGATGCGACTCATTATATTCTCGACATGTTTCGCCAAACAGTGGCTTCTTCAGGAGAACTTCCATAATGCACCGCATGTATGATCACTGGGTGTTGATAAGTATTTTCTTTAAAATCCAATAAATATTTGGCTCCAGAACCACATGGGAAGACAGATATGGATAATTGGCCCATCTGTACGAAGAACCCCAATGTTTAGGCAGGGTTGCTCCTAAATTTATTTGCCAAGTGATATTTGCGTTGGCCAATTTCTAGGGGTCAACCGGCTTTGCCCTAATTCTGGAGTTGCTGCACTTCTCTCTTCTGTCGCTAGGTGGCCGGGTACCTGGCGACATTAGGTAAGACAAGGGCACTGCAAGGACAGATTAGGAGTATATGGGGTATTTCAGCCAATGGGCAGGGGTTTTCTTGAATCCCTTGGCCTGCTGAGAGAACCTATAAATTTTGGGTGAGATCAGGTGATCCAGGTTCTGTGCCACCTGGACGGCTGTCTGGGTGGACGTGTGTTGTGTTGCCCCGGGCTGCTAGGCCGGAGCCTAAGGCCTATCCCTGGGGCATCTGGCTGCTAGGCTGTCTGAGGGCGTATCCAGAAGCAAAAGAGCAGAGCAGGGTTGGGACTGCGGCTTGCAGTCCAACCAGAAGTGACGGTTCTGCCGGCCGGAGAACCTGTCGTGGTCAGAGGCAGAGGGGTAGCTGTCATCACGAAGGGACCATCCACCTTATTACCAGGGACCACAGTGAGTAGCTGAAGCAAGTACCGGAGCAGTATTCTCACCAACCGGGGATGGTGAAGAATTGGGAAACTTCAGCAGGTGTCAAGCCAGTGACCAAGCCAGTGGAGGTGACGCTTGCAGAGCAGCCTTGTGTGGCAAGCCAGGGACCGAGAAGGCCAATGGGATGACGCTTCAGGAGTATCTGTGAATGCCAAGCTAGGGACCCAGCAGGGAAGCGGGGTTGAGGCTTGAGGAAGATTCTGAATGAGAAGGTTGGAAGAGCTCAGGAGATCCAGTGGCAGTGGATCAGTAAGTCTAGTGAGAGAGACTGGGAGCATAGTTGAGTGAAGATCTACAAGAAGTGATTGTAGAGGAAGTTAAGAAGTTAGTTACAACTTGTGTTAGAAACTGTTACAAGATTGGTGCCATAGGAGACAGCGATCCTACTCATGCAGATGTGGTGTCTTGGGTGTCTTGCTGGATGCCTTTCCTGCATGGCTGTCTACCTATAGAAGTCTCGGAGTCTGCCAACTAACATTGCAACTACTAAAGGGTGTCTTGGCCCTAACCTGCTCTCCCACAGTTCTGTTCAAGAGAAAATAAATCTCTTTGCATTCAAGACGTGTCTGGCACCCATTAATCTACCTTGCATTACACCCACCATGCCTTGTAACCCACTATACATAGAAGGATGTCAGCTGTCTCTAACTCTAGAGGTCACCATTAGACCTCAGGGGACCCAGGACCTTGCTACATGCAAAAATAGTGGGCAACAATGAATCCTAATTGGAAGGTAACAAATTCCAAAATATTTTTTCCAAAAGTTTCCCAGTTGTTTTGCTTTCTCAGAATGAGGAAAAGGAACAAGGGGCAGTTTTCAACAAAACTTATGGTCCGAGAAAACCACCATGGACCATGCAGGATACCATGCAAAGATTCCTCTACCTCCTCTATGCTGAGCCATCTTTGCATGGTATCCTGCAAGGTCCATGGCAGTTTTTTAAGACCATAAGTTTTGTTGAAAACTACCTCTGTTAAAAACCACAAGTACCGACAAGTACAGCCACAAGTGTCAGCTTGTAGCTCTCAAGGAACTACCCCAGGGCAGTTGATCGCTCTTGGTAGTTCATTGAGGCTTCCTGACAGAGTCCGTATTGGTCTGTATCAGAGGTTCGGGCAGGCAGATATACAGAAAGTCTGCAGGACCGTGGCATTACACCCACCATCTGCTGATCATTAGGGATGAGCTTCGTGTTCGAGTCGAACCCATGTTCGACTCGAACATCGGCTGTTCGGTCGTTCGGTCGTGTGGCGCGTCACGGCCCATAATTCACTGCGGCATCGCAGTGCATTGCTGGCTGATTATTGGCCAAGCATGCACTATGACCCGCATGCTTGGCCAATCACAGCGCCGTCAGTAGAGAGAGCTGTAATTGGCCAAAGCCAGGGTGGCTTTGGCCAATTATGGCTCAGGGGATTTAGTACACACCCCACACTATATAAGGCCGCCTGCACGGCGGCCCTGTGTAGTGTGTGTTCCGGTGTGCTGAGAGATAGAGAGAGAGAGAGACAGTGTCATTTGATTTGAGTTAGATAGATTAGGCAGAACAGTCAGTCAGTTAGCTGCACTTACAGTGTATTGTGTATATATATGCATCCCAGGTGTTGCATATATATATATACACTGTATTCAGTTTAGCTAGATCCGTTCCTGTTATCTTCTATCTAGACTATTTACATTTAGTGCAGTGTGTCCTGCTCACAGTGTTCAGCTAGATCCGTTCCTGCTATTTACATTCAGTGCAGTGCGTCCTGCTCACAGTGTTCAGCTAGATCCGTTCCTGGTATTTACATTTAGTGCAGTGCGTCCTGCTCACAGTGTTTAGCTAGATCCGTTCCTGCTATTTACATTCAGTGCAGTGCGTCCTGCTCACAGTGTTCAGCTAGATCCGTTCCTGGTATTTACATTTAGTGCAGTGCGTCCTGCTCACAGTGTTCAGCTAGATCCGTTCCTGCTATTTACATTCAGTGCAGTGCGTCCTGCTCACAGTGTTCAGCTAGATCCGTTCCTGGTATTTACATTTAGTGCAGTGCGTCCTGCTCACAGTGTTCAGCTAGATCCGTTCCTGCTATTTACATTCAGTGCAGTGCGTCCTGCTCACAGTGTTCAGCTAGATCCGTTCCTGCTATTTACATTCAGTGCAGTGCGTCCTGCTCACAGTGTTCAGCTAGATCCGTTCCTGGTATTTACATTTAGTGCAGTGCGTCCTGCTCACAGTGTTCAGCTAGATCCGTTCCTGGTATTTACATTCAGTGCAGTGCGTCCTGCTCACAGTGTTCAGCTAGATCCGTTCCTGCTATTTACATTCAGTGCAGTGCGTCCTGCTCACAGTGTTCAGCTAGATCCGTTCCTGCTATTTACATTCAGTGCAGTGCGTCCTGCTCACAGTGTTCAGCTAGATCCGTTCCTGCTATTTACATTTAGTGCAGTGCGTCCTGCTCACAGTGTTCAGCTAGATCCGTTCCTGCTATTTACATTCAGTGCAGTGCGTCCTGCTCACAGTGTTCAGCTAGATCCGTTCCTGCTATATACATTTAGTGCAGTATGTCCTGCTCTCAGTGTTCAGCTAGATCCGTTCCTGCTATTTACATTTAGTACAGTGCGTCCTGCTCACAGTGTTCAGCTAGATCCGTTCCTGTTATCTTCCTACTGACAGGCAGGCTTGTCTGGTTACAGTATATAAAGCTACCTGAAGAAAATTACAGGTGTTCTTTTTGATCCTATTAGTACCACGGTCAGGCAGCTAGACTATTTACATTTAGTACAGTGTGTCCTGCTCACAGTGTTCAGCTAGATCCGTTCCTGTTATCTTCCTACTGACAGGCAGGCTTGTCTGGTTACAGTATATAAAGCTACCTTAAGAAAATTACAGGTGTTCTTTTTGATCCTATTAGTACCACGGTCAGGCAGCTAGACTATTTACATTTAGTACAGTGTGTCCTGCTCACAGTGTTCAGCTAGATCCGTTCCTGTTATCTTCCTACTGACAGGCAGGCTTGTCTGGTTACAGTATATAAAGCTACCTTAAGAAAATTACAGGTGTTCTTTTTGATCCTATTAGTACCACGGTCAGGCAGCTAGACTATTTACATTCAGTGCAGTGCGTCCTGCTCACAGTGTTCAGCTAGATCCGTTCCTGCTATTTACATTCAGTGCAGTGCGTCCTGCTCACAGTGTTCAGCTAGATCCGTTCCTGGTATTTACATTTAGTGCAGTGCGTCCTGCTCACAGTGTTCAGCTAGATCCGTTCCTGGTATTTACATTTAGTGCAGTGCGTCCTGCTCACAGTGTTCAGCTAGATCCGTTCCTGCTATTTACATTCAGTGCAGTGCGTCCTGCTCACAGTGTTCAGCTAGATCCGTTCCTGCTATATACATTTAGTGCAGTACGTCCTGCTCACAGTGTTCAGCTAGATCCGTTCCTGTTATCTTCCTACTGACAGGCAGGCTTGTCTGGTTACAGTATATAAAGCTACCTTAAGAAAATTACAGGTGTTCTATTTGATCCTATTAGTACCACGGTCAGGCAGCTAGACTATTTACATTTAGTACAGTGTGTCCTGCTCACAGTGTTCAGCTAGATCCGTTCCTGGTATTTAAATTTAGTGCAGTGCGTCCTGCTCACAGTGTTCAGCTAGATCCGTTCCTGCTATTTACATTCAGTGCAGTGCGTCCTGCTCACAGTGTTCAGCTAGATCCGTTCCTGGTATTTACATTTAGTGCAGTGCGTCCTGCTCACAGTGTTCAGCTAGATCCGTTCCTGGTATTTACATTTAGTGCAGTGCGTCCTGCTCACAGTGTTCAGCTAGATCCGTTCCTGCTATTTACATTCAGTGCAGTGCGTCCTGCTCACAGTGTTCAGCTAGATCCGTTCCTGCTATATACATTTAGTGCAGTACGTCCTGCTCACAGTGTTCAGCTAGATCCGTTCCTGTTATCTTCCTACTGACAGGCAGGCTTGTCTGGTTACAGTATATAAAGCTACCTTAAGAAAATTACAGGTGTTCTATTTGATCCTATTAGTACCACGGTCAGGCAGCTAGACTATTTACATTTAGTACAGTGTGTCCTGCTCACAGTGTTCAGCTAGATCCGTTCCTGTTATCTTCCTACTGACAGGCAGGCTTGTCTGGTTACAGTATATAAAGCTACCTTAAGAAAATTACAGGTGTTCTATCCCAGCTTAGTGCAGCTACAGGCCATTAGTATGTCTGGAAGGCCAAGAAGGAGAGGCAGACAGTCACAAGCCAATAAGAGAGGGCAAGCAGGCCCTGTGTCTAGTGCTGGTCGTGGAGACGGTGCATCCTCATCAGCACGTGGCCATGGGACACGCTTGGCCTTTTTTTCGGCAGCTGGCCGTGTTGAGCCGCAACATGCGGAAGACTTGGTCGAGTGGATGACCAAGCCGTCCTCATCCTCCTCATCCTCTCTCACCCATGCCCAGGGTGCTTTGTCTGGCAAAGCAGCGGCCTCTTCCCTCAGCTCAATGTCATCAGTGACTCCTTCCCTAGCTCCACCATGTCCTCATGAGGATTCCCTCGAACTGTTTGACCACAGTGTTGGGTACATGCTCCAGGAGGATGCCCAGCGTTTGGAAGGCTCTGATGATGATACTGAGCTCAATGAAGGCAGTAACATGAGCACGGACAGAGGGGGTGCCCAAGAAGGACAGCAATCTGGCAGTCATGCTCCCCCTGCTGCAGCATACTGCCAGGTTTGCTCCAGTGATGAGGAGGGAGGGGATGATGAGGTCACTGACTCAACGTGGGTGCCTGATAGGAGAGAGGAGGAGGAGGAGGAGGAGGTGGCACATCACCAACTAGGCAGGATGCCCTCCAGGGGCCAGCCTAAGGGCAGCACATTGACTGCATCACACCCCAAAGCTCCACATGTGCAGGGCGCTGCAGTCTCTGCGCGTTATTCAAAAAGTTCTTTGGTGTGGGCCTTTTTTGAGACGAGTGCATCAGATCGCACCGCTGCTATTTGCAACATATGTCTCAAGCGTATCTCGCGTGGCCAAAACATCTCCCGCTTGGGTACCACATGCTTGACCAGACATATGTTGACCTGCCATGCAGTTCGTTGGCAAGCGTATCTAAAAGACCCACACCAAAGAACAAAGACGATCTCTCCTTGCTCCTCATCAGCTGAGATTTCCAACCCCACTAGACCTTCAGTCCTCTCTGAGACCTGCAGTGAGAGGAATGAAGGTGTAGAATTAGGTGTGTCACAGCCAAGTACTTGTGGGCAATCTGCTTTTGGTACACCGACGTCAGATTGTACCAGGCAAATTTCCCTGCCCCAGCTGCTGCACCGCCGAAAGAAGTTTGCTCCCAGCCATCCACATGCCCAGCGGTTGAATGCTAGCTTGGCAAAATTGCTAGCACTTCAACTGCTGCCTTTTCAGTTGGTAGACTCTGCCCCCTTCCGTGAGTTTGTGGAATGTGCGGTTCCTCAGTGGCAGGTACCCAAACGCCACTTTTTCTCACGGAAGGCGATTCCGGCTCTCTACCGGCATGTGGAAGGCAATGTCCATGCCTCGCTGGACAGGGCGGTCAGCGGTAAGGTGCATATTACCGCTGACTCATGGTCCAGCAGGCATGGACAGGGACGTTACTTAAGTTTCACGGCGCATTGGGTGACTCTGCTGGCAGCTGGGAAGGATGCAGGACAAGGTGCAGTAGTGTTGGAGGTTGTTCCGCCACCACGCCTCCAAAATGCTGATTGTGACACACCTCTCTCCTCCACCCCCTCCTCTTCTTCTTCCTCCATGGCCTCTTCCTCGGAACCAGCGGTGCTCCGTAGGCGTTCAAGGGGCTACGCAAGTACGCAGGCCAAAAGATGCCATGCGGTGCTTGAGCTGGTGTGCTTGGGGGACAGGAGCCACACTGGGGCAGAGGTTCTGTCAGCTCTGCAGGGGCAGGTTCAGAGGTGGTTGACGCCACGCCAACTTAAGGCAGGAATGGTGGTTTGCGACAATGGCACCAACCTCCTCTCTGCCCTCCGACAGGGACAACTGACCCATGTGCCCTGTTTGGCTCACATCCTTAACTTGGTGGTGCAGCGGTTCTTGGGCAGGTACCCGGGCTTACAGGATGTCCTGAGGCAGGCCAGGAAAGTCTCTGTGCATTTCCGCCGGTCATATAATGCCAGTGCTCGGCTGACGGACCTCCAAAAGGAGTTTAACCTGCCCAAGAACCGCCTAATCTGTGACATGCCCACCAGGTGGAACTCGACGTTGGCCATGCTGCAGCGGCTGCACACGCAGCAGAGGGCCATCAATGAGTACCTGTGCGACTATGGCACCAGGACAGGGTCAGGGGACCTTGGTTTTTTTTCCCCACGCCAGTGGGCCATGATCAGGGATGCATGCACTGTCCTGTCACCATTCGAGGAGGCCACGAGGATGGTGAGCACTGACAGTGCATGCATCAGTGACACTGTCCCCCTTGTCCACCTGTTGGAGCACACGCTGCGTGGAATAATGGACAGGGCACTTGAGGCAGAACAGAGGCAGGAAGAGGAGGACTTCCTTAGCTCTCAAGGCCCCCTTTATCCAGACAGTGTTCCTGCGTGCCCGCCGATCACACAGGAAGAGGACGAGGAGGAGGAGGAGGAGGAGGAAGATTGTGTCAGTATGGAGGTGGAGCCTGGCACTCAGCATCAGCAGTCTTTAAGGGATCAGTCCCAAGGAACACATGGACTTGTACGTGGCTGGGAGGAGGTGGCTGCGGACGTTGTTGTCCTTAGTGACCCAGAGGACTCCGGACCGAATGCCTCAGCAAACCTACGCTGCATGGCCTCCCTGATCCTGCAAAGCCTGCGTAAGGATCCTCGTATTCGTGGTATCAAGGAGAAGGACCAATACTGGCTGGCAACCCTCCTTGATCCACGTTACAAGGGTAAGGTTGCGGACCTTATCTTGCCATCGCAGAGGGAGCAGAGGATGAAACATCTTCGGGAGGCCTTGCAGAAAGGTCTGTGCAACGCGTTCCCAGAGACTGGGAGGTTACAAACTCCTGTTTCTGGACAACGTGTTGCTGAGGCTTCGGTCAGTCAAAGAAGGAGCGGTGGAGAAGGTGGCCGTCTGACCGATGCGTTCAGACAATTTTTTGGTCCGCAGCCCCAAGGTATGATCGGTTCCAGCAACCATCGCCAGCGTCTGTTTTACATGGTGCAGGAATACCTAGGGGCAAGATCAGACTTGGACACCTTTCCCACCGAAAATCCTCTGGGTTACTGGGTCTTGAGGATGGATCACTGGCCAGAGCTTGCACAGTATGCAATTGAGCTACTGGCCTGTCCTGCATCCAGCGTTCTTTCGGAACGCACATTCAGTGCTGCTGGAGGCGTGGTAACCGATCACAGGGTGCGTCTGTCCACCGACTCGGTCGATCGGCTGACCTTCATAAAAATAAATCAGTCTTGGATCACCACCAGCTACCAAGCACCTGATGCAGATGTAACCGAATAATTTTTTTTGAAATCTCAGATCCCTTCAAAGACTGCCTATGCTGATGCTGAGTGACTATCCCTGAGTAATTATCCTCTTCCTCCTCAATCATCACGCTGATAGCTTGTAAGAACATTTTTGGTTCTGGGCGCCACCACCAGTGCCTAAGGCACAATTTTTCAGCCCCTGTTTAACAGGGGCGTGTAATTACAATTTTTGATGCAATACTTTGCAGCAGGGCTCGTTCCTGCGTTCCAACTAGAGTGTCTGTGAGGGGTTGCAGTGTTGTGGCACCAGCACCAGTGCCTAAGGCCCAATTTTTCTGCCCCTGTCTAACAGGGGCGTGTAATTACAATTTTTGATGCAATACTTTGCAGCAGGGCTCGTTCCTGCGTTCCAACTAGAGTGTCTGTGAGGGGTTGCAGTGTTGTGGCACCAGCACCAGTGCCTAAGGCCTAATTTTTCAGCTCCTGTTCAACAGGGGCATGTAATTACAATTCTTGATCTAATATTTCACAGCAGGGCCCTGTGAGGGCTTACAGTGTTTTGGCCACAGCAACACCTAAGGCCCAAATTTCTGCTGAGTATATAGGGCAGGACCCTACTTTCAAACATCTAACTTACAAACGACTCCTACTTGCAAACGGAAGGAGACAACAGGAAGTGAGATGAAATCTACCCCTAAGGAAGGGAAATTCTCTCCTGTAAGAGTTAATATGGGAAAACAATTTCTCCTTTCCACTGATGCTTTCCAATCCTTGTTCCACAAAAAAACCCAAATTTTCAAAAAACATTTTTCATTGGGACAAAAAAGTGAGGTGAAATCTTCTGAAGAGGAGGAAAGACGCAAAACAAATGTCACAGGGGTGATAACCCTTCCCTATGTTTTCCAAAAAGCTTAGAAAAGATTTTTTGGCTGGAGCTAAACACATTAAAAATGTTCAAAATTACAAACAGATTCTACTTAACAACAAACCTACAGTCCCTGTCTTGTTTGCACCGCCTGTATACTGCTGTTCAGAGTATATAGGGACCTTTCCTTATTTTAATTTGGGTGCGGGGTTCCCCTTAATATCCATACAAGACCCAAAGGGCCTGGTAATGGACTGGGGGGTACCCATGCCGTTTGTCTCACTGATTTTCATCCATATTGCCATGACCCGACATGACATTAAACCCGCAAGCAGTTTTAAATGAGATTTTTTCCTTTAAAAATGACATTTGGTGCAGGGACTGTTCTAAACACGGGAAACACGCGTCACTTTACAGGCATACTATAGACACCCCCCAGGTACGATATTTAAAGGAATATTTCACTTTTTTTTTTTTACTTTAAGCATCATTAAAATCACTGCTCCCGAAAAAACGGCCGTTTTTAAAAGTTTTTTTTTGCATTGATACATGTCCCCTGGGGTAGGACCCGGATCCCCAAACCCTTTTTAGGACAATACCATGCAAATTAGCCTTTAAAATGAGCACTTTTGATTTCGAACGTTCGAGTCCCATAGACGTCAATGGGGTTCTAACGTTCGTGCGAACTTGCGGTCCGTTCGCGGGTTCTGGTGCGAACCGAACCGGGGGGTGTTCGGCTCATCCCTACTGATCATGGGTGCAATGCTTTCCAGGTCCCTTAAAAATATATATATATATATATATATATATATATATATATATATATATATATATATATTAAATGCGTTTCTTTTTTAACTGCAAAAAATGTGCATTCTTTTTTTTTGTAAAAGTGAACTTATCCTTTAACCCATTATTAATCCTTTGTTTGTCCTAATCAGCCCTAATAACCCCTCCATCCCCTTCCTTCCTCTACTTTTATTTTCCTGCTAGTTTTTCTAATTTTCCATCCATTAATATTGAAACTTTTTTTTTTTTGCATTTCATTTACACTGTTTAATCAATTTTATAATATTAGACAAAAAAGGTGTTTTAACCAGGCCCTCAAATACACCACTCAGCGCCAGGACAAGATGCTATTTCGAATACAGAAACAATTAAATAAATAAATAAATACCACCCAATTTGCTAATACGCAAAAAGGCACGGAGCCAAAAGGCAGGAAAAGCAGCCATTTCAAAAATTACTACAAAAAATATAATAAACAGTGGTATAAAATAATCTTAAAAACAGACTAAGATATCACACTAAACAGCGCTAATGTTGAGCAAACTAAAATATACATGTGGCCAACTACACATGAAAAAAGTCCTTTTTTAAAATATTGCTGTACAAAAATGATAAATTAAATAAAAAATGAAATACAAAATTATAATAAAGGCTTTATTTAATTGCTTTGCAATTTCTACCTGATTCATAATTTTAGTGCGAATGATAGAATACAATTAATATTTTTATATCCAGTAATTTTTCTAAAAATGATTATTAACACTGCTTAAAATAGAAAAAAATGAATTTTTTAAAATGTTGTTACTTTTTTCTGTGGATTGGAAAATAATAATAATAACAATACTTGTTGCTATTATTATTATTAGTAGAATAATAATAATAGCAATAATAATAATAATAATAATAATAATAATAATAATAATAATATAGCAACAATTATTAATATTAATATTATTATTACTACCACTACTACTAATAAAAATTATATATATATAAATATATATATATATATATATATATATATATATATATATATAAAAAAATATATATATATATATATATATATATATATATATATATATATATATATATATATAACTTTGTTATAATTAATTACAAGGTTGTTGCCAACTCAAAAGACCCAGAGTAAAAATATAAAAAGGTGTCAGAAATGGTAAACAATAATGTACTTATACAGACAACATATGAAAGTCTTTTTTTAATTTTATCCTGACATTTTTCCACACATCCCTAAGAAAACATTGCTAATGGGAGTCATATGTGTTTTTTTTTATTTAAGGAATGCTTCGTATGCTTTAATCCTAATTTTCTACCCTTTAATCTCAGTGTCAATTAACCCCAAAGATTTTGGTATTGTACTTTAGACACATCTGCTGTGAATTGCTTCCAGCGAAGTGCAACTCTTCAAAACTAATGAGCGTTTTTCCACTAGGTTTATTTAAAGTGGCAATAAACCCAAAACCAAAAGTGTGTATTATTGCAGGTTACCAATTTATAAATGTGGTGGCTGCATTAGTGCCCATAGACACACTCCTAAACCTTGTGGACGGCCTTCCCAGAAGAGGTGAAGCTGTTATAGCTACAAAAGGTGGGCCAACTCAATATTGAACCCTACGGACTAAGACGGATGCCATCAAAGTTCATGTGTGTGTAAAGGCACGTGACCCAATACTTTTGGTAATATAGTGTACACCGCCCAATGTTGTTTCCAGTGTTGTTCTTAAGGCAGTCAATATTGTCAGTGCTCGTTGATACCCGATGCCTCCTCTGTAGTTCCGGCTCCTGAGAACTCAGAGGGAGGCGCCGGGAGTAGTGCAGAGAGCGAACTAGTGTAGAGAAGAAGGAGGGGACTTCCAATGGCAGCGCTGATTACAGACTGTGGGAGGGAGCATGGATCTCGAGCACAAGGCTGGATAAGGAGGTAAGATCCAATGAATTTGTGTAAGGCAGCAGTATGATGCAGAGTGGGGGGGGGGGGGCAGAGCGCCAGAGAATTGTGTGTATAAGGCAGTAGTGTGATTGGGGGGGTAGAGAGCTGGAGCATTGTGAGTAAATGGCAGCAGTGTGATCCAGGGGGAAAGGGGCAAAGATCTGGAGCATTGTGTGTAAAAGGCAGCAGTGTGCTCCGGGGGGAGGGGGGCAGAGAGCCGTAGCAGTGTGTGTATAAGGCAGCAGTGTGATCCAGGGGGAGAGGGGCAAAGATCTGGAGCATTGTATGTATAAGGCAGCAGTGTGATCCAGGGAGAGAGGGGAAAAGATCTGGAGCATTGTGTGTAAAAGGCAGCAGTGTGTTCCAAAGGGAGAGGGGCAGAGAGCTGGAGCATTGTGAGTGAATGGCAGCAGTGTGTTCCAGGGGGAGGGGAGCAGAGAGCTGCAGCATTGTGTGATTAAGGCAGCAATGTGATCCAGGGGAGGGGGGCAGAGAGCTGGAGCATTGTGTGTAAAGGGGCAGCAGTGTGATCCAGGGGGAGGGGGGCAGAGAGACGTAGCATTGTGTGTATAAGACAGCAATGTGATCCAGGGGGAGAGGAGCAAAGATCTGGAGCATTGTGTGTATAAGGCAGCAGTATGATTCAGGGGGAGGGGGGCAGAGAGCCGGAGCATTGTGTGTATAGGGCAGCAGTGTGATCCAGCGGGAGAGGGACAAAGATCTGGAGCATTGTGTGTATACGGCAGCAGTGTGATCCAGGGGGAGAGGAGCAAAGATTTGGAGCATTGTGTGTATAAGGCAGCAGTGTGATCCAGGGGGAGAGGGGCAAAGATCTGGAGCATTTTGTGTAAAAGACAGCAGTGTGTTCCACAGGGAGAGGAGCAGAGAGGTGGAGCATTGTGTGTATATGGCAGCAGTGTAATCCAGGGGAAGGGGGGCAGAGAGCCAATGCATTGTGCGTATATGGCAGCAGTGTGATCCAGGGGGAGGGGAACAGAGAGCCGAAGCATTGTGTGTATATGGCAGCAGTAAGGTCCAGGGGGAGGGGGCAAAGAGCCAGAGCATTGTGTGTATATGGCAGCAGTGTGATTGGGGAGGGGGGCAGAGAGTCGGAATGTTGTGTGTATAAGGTAGCAGAGTGATCAGGGAGGGGGCAGACAAAGAGCCTGATCATTGTGTGTATAAGGCAGCAGTGTGATCCTGGGGGAGAGAGGCACAGAGGCAGAGCTTTGTGTGTAAATGGCAGAAGTGTGATCCAGGGGGAGAGGGGGAGAGAGCCTGAGCATTGTGTGCATAAGGTAGCAGTGTGATCCGGGGGGGGGGGGGGGGCAGAGAGATGGATCATCATGTGTATAAGGCAGCAGTGTGATCCAGGGGGGCAGAGTGCCAGAGCATTGTTTGTATAAGGCAGCAGTGTGATCCAGGGGGAGGGGGAAAGAGCCGGAGCATTGTGTGTATAAGGCAGCACTGTGATCCGAGGGGGGCAGACTGTCGAAGCATTGTGTGCAGGACTTTTTTCAGCAGGAACGCGGGGGAACGCAGTTCCGGCACCTCCAGCACTGAATGTACGTAATAGCATGGGGTGTGGGGTGTGCTGGAGGGTCTATTGATGTTGGCTGCTGGGGGATCTAATGTAACTGGTGGGGATCTGATTTTGTGTGAGGGTCTATCGTTGTTGATGGGGAATCTATTGTTGCTGGGGGGGGGTCTTATGTTGCTGGGAGGGATCTACTGTTGAGGGAGAGGTCTATTTTTACTGGCTGCTGGAGGATTTATTGATGCTGGCTGCTGGGAGATCTGTTGTTGCTGCTGGGGGGGGTCTAATGTTGCTTGGGTGGATATTTTGTTGTTAGTGGTTCGCTGTTGCTGCAGGGAATCTATTGTTGTTGGGGTGGAGTCCATTGTTGCTGGGGAAGTCTATTGTTGTGTGGGGGATCTATTGCTGGGATTCTATTGTTGCTGGCTGCAGGGGATCTATTTTACTGCTTTTCTTTTTATCATTAACATGTTCCATACAAATGATTTAGCACCACAAAAGGATACTTGGTTCTGTATTCTCTAAAAGGGGCAGTACTGGTAGGTGGGTAGGGGGTGGAATCAAGGGATGGTGGTCAAAGGTGTGTAGGGGGCAGAAACAAGGGGTGACTCAGACGGGGGGAGTTCCTGCACCTATTCTCCGAGAAAAAAAGCCCTGATTGTGTGTATAAGGTAGCAGTGTGATCAGGGGGAGGGGGGCAGAAGAACCGGAGCATTGTTTTTATAAGGCACCAGTGTGATCAGGGGGGGAGGCAGAGTATTGTGTGTATAAGGCACCAGTGTGATCGGGGGGGGGAGCCAGAGTATTGTGTGTATAAGGTAGCAGTGTGATCCAGGGGTAGGGGGGGCAGAAGAGCCAGAGCATTGTGTGTATAAGGCAGCAGTGTGATCCAGGGGGAGGGGGGCAGAAGAGCCAGAGCATTGTGTGTATAAGGCAGCAGTGTGATCAGGGGAAGGGGGGCAGAAGAACCGGAGCATTGTTTTTATAAGGCACCAGTGTGATCAGGGGGGGAGGCAGAGTATTGTGTGTATAAGGCACCAGTGTGATCGGGGGGGGGAGCCAGAGTATTGTGTGTATAAGGTAGCAGTGTGATCCAGGGGTAGGGGGGGCAGAAGAGCCAGAGCATTGTGTGTATAAGGCAGCAGTGTGATCCAGGGGGAGGGGGGCAGAAGAGCCAGAGCATTGTGTGTATAAGGCAGCAGTGTGATCCAGGAGGAGGGGGGCAGAAGAGCCAGAGCATTGTGTGTATAAGGCAGCAGTGTGATCCAGGGGGAGGGGGGCAGAAGAGCCAGAGCATTGTGTGTATAAGGCAGCAGTGTGATCCAGGGGGAGGGGGGCAGAAGAGCCAGAGCATTGTGTGTATAAGGCAGCAGTGTGATCCAGGGGGAGGGGGGCAGAAGAGCCAGAGCATTGTGTGTATAAGGCAGCAGTGTGATCCAGGGGGAGGGGGGCAGAAGAGCCAGAGCATTGTGTGTATAAGGCAGCAGTGTGATCCAGGGGGAGGGGGGCAGAAGAGCCAGAGCATTGTGTGTATAAGGCAGCAGTGTGATCCAGGGGGAGGGGGCAGAGAGCTGGAGCATTGTGTGTATAAGGCAGCAGTGTGATCCAGGGGGAGGGGGGCAGAAGAGCCAGAGCATTGTGTGTATAAGGCAGCAGTGTGATCCAGGGGGAGGGGGGCAGAAGAGCCAGAGCATTGTGTGTATAAGGCAGCAGTGTGATCCAGGGGGAGGGGGGCAGAAGAGCCAGAGCATTGTGTGTATAAGGCAGCAGTGTGATCCAGGGGGAGGGGGGCAGAAGAGCCAGAGCATTGTGTGTATAAGGCAGCAGTGTGATCCAGGGGGAGGGGGGCAGAAGAGCCAGAGCATTGTGTGTATAAGGCAGCAGTGTGATCCAGGGGGAGGGGGCAAAGAGCTGGAGCATTGTGTGATTAAGGCATGTAAAATTCATAGTAGTGGAAATCCGAAGAAGCCATTTCAGTCCTGGAGAGGAGCCGCTACAACAACTGGAGGCTAGAGGTCAGATTTAGGCTGTTTCTGTTGCTGGGAAAGTCTGTTCACCTGTGTTGTCTCCCAGGTGACATTACTAGTTTATCATTGACTTATATATGCTGTATTTTTTTTCCTTTGGAAAGTCCACAAAAGATAAAACCAGATTAGAGCCCATCCCTGCCCTGATTAAATGTTACCTGTCAGAGGTTATTATTGGCATAAAAAACATACTGTATCTCACAAAAGTGAGTAGTACAAATCTGAAATAACAAAATGAAATTAGGCCTAAATAGAATATTAGAAGAATAGAAAATAAGAATAGAAAATGAAGGAAGAGCGTATAAAATAATAGAATAGAAAAGCATATAAAAGAACAGAATAGAATAGAAAAAAGAAAAGGAAAGGAAAGGAAAGGAAAGGAAAGGAAAGGAAAGGAAAGGAAAGGAAAGGAAAGGAAAGGAAAGGAAAGAATAGAATAGAAAAAAATAGAGCAAAACAGAACATAATAGAATAGAAAATAAAATAATAGAATAAAAAAATAATAAAAAATAAAGGAATGGTATATAAAATAATAGAATAGAAAAGAATAGAATAGAAAAAAGAAAATAAAAGAAAAAGAATAGTAAAAAAATAGAGCAAAGCAGAACAAAATAGAATAGAAAATAAAATAATAGAATAACATATAATAGAAAAAAAAAGGAATAGTATATAAAATAATAGAATAGAAAGGAATATTAAAGAATAGAATAGAAAAGAAAAGAAAGAAAAAAGAAAAGAATAGATAAAACAGAGCAAAATAGAATAGAGAATAAAATAATAGAATAAAATATAATAAAAATAAAGGAACAGTATATAAAATAAAACAATAGAAAATAACATAAACAAATAGAATAGAAAAGAATAAAATAGAATAGAACAGAATAGAAAAGAAATAAAAAAATGAAAAGAAAAGACAAAGAAAATAATGGAATAGAAAAAAATATAAACAGAACAAAATAGAATAGAAAACACAATACTAGAATAAAATAGAATAGAAATTAAACAAATTGAATACGAAAGAATATAATAGATTAGAACAGAACAGAAAATAAATGAATACAAAAGAATAGAATAAAATAGAAGAGAAAGAATATGACTGTCTTAGGAAATTTGGATTTCAAATAGAATAGATTAAAATAGAAAAAGAACAGAATAGAATAGAATAGAATAGAACAAAGCAATAGAATAGACTACAATAAAATAAAATAGAAAGAATATAACCATCTTCGGAATGTTTGAATAGAATAGATTAGAATAGAAAAGAACAGAATAGAATAGAACAAAGCAATAGAATAGATTAGAATAAAATAAAATAGAAAGAATATAACCATCTTCCGAATATTTGAATAGAATAGATTAGAATAGAAAAAACAATAGAATAGAGTAAAATAAAATAAATTAAACATCTTCTGAAATTCTAATTTCGAATAGAATAGCTTAGAATGAAATAGAAAAGAATAGAGTAGAAGAGAATAAAATAGAAATGAACAGAATAGACTACTGTAGAATAGAAAAGAATAGAAAGAAAATGAAAAACAATAGAATAGAATAGAATAGAATAGAGGAGAAAAAAAACAATAGAATAGAATAAAATTAAAAAAAAACGAAAATAGAAAGAATATGAGCATCTTCCGAAATTCGAATTTCGAATACAATAAATTAGAATGTGAAAAGAATAGATTAGAGTAGAATAGAAAAGAATAGAATAGAACAGAAAATAAGAGAATCAAAAGTATATAACCAACATTCAAATTTCAAATAGAATACATGGAAATTTGAATAGAATAAATTAAGGCAGAATAGAACAAAGTAGAATAGAAAAGAATAGAAGAAAATAGAAAATAAGAGAATAAAATAAAATAGAATAGAAAGAAGATAACCAAAAATTCAAATTTTGAATAGAATCAATTTGAATGGCTGATTTGAATCAAATTAGAAAACAAATAAACTAAACAAAATTATTTAAATAATTGGAAACTTTTCGTTCTGCACATGTCTAAAAAGGACCGCAGGGTCCGGGGGGGGGGGGGTCAGTTATTTTTTGCCCAGACGTTTTTATTCCGCATATTCTCATACAGAGCCTGTAAACCAATAAGCAGAATATCATTGTCTGTGGCACCGCCGGTACAAATCTCCTCAGGCACATCGTATGAGATCTACCATCAGTTGTTTTGTTCCCGGACAGGAAAAATCAATCGTTGCTTCACAAAAAATAAAGATCCAATTCTGGTGAAGCTGACATTTCCCTAATCCTTGTGACGTTTTAATGACAGGTCCTCTTTAAGGTAAATTCCCCTTCTGCAGATTACCACGTATAGAAGTAATCAGGTTGCGGTAAATAGGAGTGATCAAACCCCCATCAGGATCAGTCACCTGAAGCCATCACACCCCAACGTTTCTTTCCCGTATATAATAATATATCTCCGTCCTTTCATCTCGGAGATGACGGCAAATCACCTCCATGAAGTGACAGTTCTCGGCTGATCGCCTCCAGATGGTTTTGTATAAACTTGTCCTGTGAGTTCTTCTTGCTCTGCGCTCATTGTTTGTGTTGTGCAAATGATCGCATTAGAGTGATGTACCGAAAATAATAATACCATGAAGGGAACGGTTTTCCCCTAAAAAAGAAGAGACCCCCCCCTACAAATTCCAACACAACCACGTCTGCTTATAGAGGCCTGGTGGGTGGAATGGAGCTTCTGCTGTATAAATATTTAAATGCGGATGAAAAATTACCATCAAATAGTCGTTTATGAAAATCATCAGTCTGCTCTAGGAGTAAATTCAAGTGGTTGTAAACCTCAGACATGAAATACGAAAAAAAAAAAAATATCCCTCTATAGCACATATGTCAAACACACGGCCAGTAGGCTGAATCTGGCCCTCCAGGCCTTGTCATGTGGCCCCCGCACCCAGTTTTGCAGCCGGAATGTGGCGAAACTCTATTCACCCTCCGCCCCCTGCAATGTAAGGCAAAGCCGCCCACACAGGGAGGTACTAGAGCCAGGCAAGGTAGGAGAGAGAAGCAAGGAAGCTTCTGGAAGGAGGGTTGGGGTTGCACACTGTGCATAGTGTACCCCCAAGCCCTGCACACAGCACACCTTTGAATTCTGTACGTAACGCACTCCTGTACCTTGCACTCTATGCATAGCGCACTCCTGAACCCTGCACTGTGTACACAGTGCACTCCTGAACTGTGCACTCTATGCATAGCGCACTGCTGAACCCTGCACCATGTACACAGCACACTCCTGAGCTCTGCACTCTATGCATAGCGCACTTCTGAACCCTGCACTGTGTACACAGCGCACTCCACAGTTCTGCACTCTATGCATAGCACACTCCTGGACCCTGCACCGTGTACATAGTGCACTCCTGAGCTCTGCACTCTATTTATAGTGTACTCCTGAACCCTGCACCATGTACACAGCACACTGCTGAACTCTATACTTTATGCATAGCGCACTCCTGATCCCTGCACCGTGTACAAAGTGCACTCCTGAGCTCTGCACTCTATGCATAGCGCACTCCTGAACCCTGCACTGTATACACAGCGCACTCCTGAACTCTGCACTCTATGCATAGCACACTCCTGAACCCTGCACCATGTACACAGCGCACTCCTGAACTCTGCACTCTATGCATAGCACACTCCTGAACTCTGCACTATATGCATTGCGGACTTCTGAACCCTGCACTGTGTACACAGCGCACAACTGAGCTCTGCACTCTATGCATAGTGCACTCCTGAACCCTGCACTGTGTACACAGTGCACTCCTGAGCTCTGCACTCTATGCATAGCGGACTTCTGAACCCTGCACTGTGTACACAGCACAAAACTGAGCTCTGCAATCTATGCATAGCACACTCCTGAACCCTGCACTGTGTACACAGTGCACTCCTGAGCTCTGCACTTTATGCATAGCGGACTTCTCAAACCCTGCACTATATACACAGCACACAACTGAGCTCTGCACTCTATGTATAGCGGACTCCTGAACCCTGCACTATGTACACAGTGCATTCCTGAGCTCTGCACTCTATGCATAGCGGACTTCTGAACCCTGCACTGTGTACACAGCACACAACTGAGCTCTGCACTCTATGCATAGTGGACTTCTGAACCCTGCACTGTGTACACAGCACACAACTGAGCTCTGCACTCTATGCATAGCGCACTCCTGAACACTGCACTGTGTACACAGCACACAACTGAGCTCTGCACTCTATGCATAGCGCACTCCTGAACCCTGCACTGTATACACAGCGCACTCCTGAGCTCTGCACTCTATGCATAGCGGACTCCTGAACCCTGCACTATGTACACAGTGCATTCCTGAGCTCTGCACTCTATGCATAGCGGACTTCTGAACCCTGCACTGTGTACACAGCACACAACTGAGCTCTGCACTCTATGCATAGTGGACTTCTGAACCCTGCACTGTGTACACAGCATACAACTGAGCTCTGCACTCTATGCATAGTGGACTTCTGAACCCTGCACTGTGTACACAGCACACAACTGAGCTCTGCACTCTATGCATAGCGCACTCCTGAACACTGCACTGTGTACACAGCACACAACTGAGCTCTGCACTCTATGCATAGCGCACTCCTGAACCCTGCACTGTATACACAGCGCACTCCTGAGCTCTGCACTCTATGCATAGCGGACTTCTGAATCCTGCACTGTGTACACAGTGCACTCCTGAGCTTGGACCTCTATGCATAGTGCACTCCTGAACCCTGCACTGTATACTCAACGCACTCCTGAGCTTTGCACTCTATGCATAGCGCACGCCTGAACCCTGCACTGTGTACACAGCGCACTCCTGAGCTCTGCACTCTATGCATAGAGCACTCCTGAACCCTGCACTGTGTACACAGCGCACTCCTGAACTCTGCAGTCTATGCATAGCAGACTTCTGAACCCTGCACTGTGTACACAGAACACAACTGAGCTCTGCACTCTATGCATAGCACACTCCTGAACCCTGCACTGTGTACACAGTGCACTCCTGAGCTCTGCACTCTATGCATAGCGCACTCCTGAACCCTGCACTGTGTACGCAGCGCACTCCTGAGCTCTGCACTCTATGCACAGCGCACTCCTGAACCCTGCACTGTGTACAAAGTGCACTCCTGAACTCTGCACTCTATGTATAGCACACTCCTGAAGCCTGCACTGTGTACACAGCGCACTCCTGAACTCTGCAGTCTATGCATAGCGGACTTCTGAACCCTGCACTGTGTACACAGCACACAACTGAGCTCTGCACTCTATGCATTGCGCACTCCTGAACCCTGCTCTGTGTACACAGCACACAACTGAGCTCTGCACTCTATGCATAGCGGACATCTGAACCCTGCTCTGTGTACACAGTGCACTCCTGAGCACGGAACTCTATGCATAGTGCACTCCTGAACCCTGCACTGTGTACACAGTGCACTCCTGAACTCTGCACTCTATGCATAGCACATTCCTGAACCCTGCACTGTGTACACAGCGCACTCCTGAGCTCGGAACTCTATGCATAGTGCACTCCTGAACCCTGCACTGTGTACACAGTGCACTCCTAAACGCTCTGCACTCTATGCATAGTGCACTCCTGAACCCTGCACTGTGTATACAGCGCACTCCTGAACTCTGCAATCTATGCATAGCACACACCTGAACCCTGCACTGTGTACACAGTGCACTCCTGAGCTCTGCACTTTATGCATAGCGGACTTCTCAAACCCTGCACTATATACACAGCACACAACTGAGCTCTGCACTCTATGCATAGCGGACTCCTGAACCCTGCACTGTGTACACAGCATACAACTGAGCTCTGCACTCTATGCATAGTGGACTTCTGAACCCTGCACTGTGTACACAGCATACAACTGAGCTCTGCACTCTATGCATAGTGGACTTCTGAACCCTGCACTGTGTACACAGCACACAACTGAGCTCTGCACTCTATGCATAGCGCACTCCTGAACACTGCACTGTGTACACAGCACACAACTGAGCTCTGCACTCTATGCATAGCGCACTCCTGAACCCTGCACTGTATACACAGCGCACTCCTGAGCTCTGCACTCTATGCATAGCGGACTTCTGAACCCTGCACTGTGTACACAGTGCACTCCTGAGCTTGGACCTCTATGCATAGTGCACTCCTGAACCCTGCACTGTATACTCAATGCACTCCTGAGCTTTGCACTCTATGCATAGCGCACGCCTGAACCCTGCACTGTGTACACAGCGCACTCCTGAGCTCTGCACTCTATGCATAGAGCACTCCTGAACCCTGCACTGTATACACAGCGCACTCCTGAACTCTGCAGTCTATGCATAGCAGACTTCTGAACCCTGCACTGTGTACACAGCATACAACTGAGCTCTGCACTCTATGCATAGCGCACTCCTAAACCCTGCACTGTGTACACAGCGCACTCCTGAACTCTGCACTCTATGCATAGCACACTCCTGAACCCTGCACTGTGTACACAGCACACTCCTGAACTCTGCACTCTATGCATAGCGCATTCCTGAACCCTGCACTGTGTACACAGCGCACTCCTGAACTCTGCACTCTATGCATAGCACACTCTTGAACCCTGCACTGTGTACGCAGCGCACTCCTGAGCTCTGTACTCTATGCATAGCGCACTCCTGAACCCTGCACTGTGTACACAGCGCACTCCTGAGCTCTGCACTCTATGCATAGAGCACTCCTGAACCCTGCAATGTGTACACAGCGCACTCCTGAACTCTGCACTCTATGCATAGCAGACTTCTGAACCCTGCACTGTGTACACAGCACACAACTGAGCTCTGCACTCTATGCATAGTGGCCTTCTAAACCCTGCACTGTGTACACAGCACACAACTGAGCTCTGCACTCTATGCATAGCAGACTCCTCAACCCTGCACTGTGTACACAGTGCATTCCTGAGCTCTGCACTCTATGCATAGAGCACTCCTGAACCCTGCAATGTGTACACAGTGCATTCCTGAGCTCTGCATTCTATGCACAGCAGACTTCTGAACCCTGCACTGTGTACACATCACACAACTAAGCTCTGCACTCTATGCATAGTGGACATCTGAACCCTGCTCTGTGTACACAGTGCACTCCTGAGCTCGGAACTCTATGCATAGTGCACTCCTGAACCCTGCACTGTGTACACAGTGCACTCCTGAACTCTGCACTCTATGAATAGTGCACTCCTGAACCCTGCACTGTGTACACAGCGCACTCCTGAGCTCGGAACTCTATGCATAGCGCACTCCTGAACCCTGCACTGTGTACACAGTGCACTCCTGAGCTCTGCACTCTATGCATTGTGCACTCCTGAACCCTGCACCGTGTACACAGTGCACTCCTGAACTCTGCACTCTATGCATAGCGGACTTATGAACCCTGCACTGTGTGCACAGCACACAACTGAGCTCTGCACTCTATGCATAGCGCACTCCTGAACCCTGCACTGTATACACAGCGCACTCCTGAGCTCTGCACTCTATGCATAGCGGACTTCTGAATCCTGCACTGTGTACACAGTGCACTCCTGAGCTTGGACCTCTATGCATAGTGCACTCCTGAACCCTGCACTGTATACTCAACGCACTCCTGAGCTTTGCACTCTATGCATAGCGCACGCCTGAACCCTGCACTGTGTACACAGCGCACTCCTGAGCTCTGCACTCTATGCATAGAGCACTCCTGAACCCTGCACTGTGTACACAGCGCACTCCTGAACTCTGCAGTCTATGCATAGCAGACTTCTGAACCCTGCACTGTGTACACAGAACACAACTGAGCTCTGCACTCTATGCATAGCACACTCCTGAACCCTGCACTGTGTACACAGTGCACTCCTGAGCTCTGCACTCTATGCATAGCGCACTCCTGAACCCTGCACTGTGTACGCAGCGCACTCCTGAGCTCTGCACTCTATGCACAGCGCACTCTTGAACCCTGCACTGTGTACAAAGTGCACTCCTGAACTCTGCACTCTATGTATAGCACACTCCTGAAGCCTGCACTGTGTACACAGCGCACTCCTGAACTCTGCAGTCTATGCATAGCGGACTTCTGAACCCTGCACTGTGTACACAGCACACAACTGAGCTCTGCACTCTATGCATTGCGCACTCCTGAACCCTGCTCTGTGTACACAGCACACAACTGAGCTCTGCACTCTATGCATAGCGGACATCTGAACCCTGCTCTGTGTACACAGTGCACTCCTGAGCACTGAACTCTATGCATAGTGCACTCCTGAACCCTGCACTGTGTACACAGTGCACTCCTGAACCCTGCACTGTGTACACAGTGCACTCCTGAACTCTGCACTCTATGCATAGCGCACTCCTAAACCCTGCACTCTATGCATAGCACACTCCTGAACCCTGCACTGTGTACACAGCACACTCCTGAACTCTGCACTCTATGCATAGCGCATTCCTGAACCCTGCACTGTGTACACAGCGCACTCCTGAACTCTGCACTCTATGCATAGCACACTCTTGAACCCTGCACTGTGTACGCAGCGCACTCCTGAGCTCTGTACTCTATGCATAGCGCACTCCTGAACCCTGCACTGTGTACACAGCGCACTCCTGAGCTCTGCACTCTATGCATAGAGCACTCCTGAACCCTGCACTGTGTACACAGCGCACTCCTGAACTCTGCAGTCTATGCATAGCAGACTTCTGAACCCTGCACTGTGTACACAGAACACAACTGAGCTCTGCACTCTATGCATAGCGCACTCCTGAACCCTGCACTGTATACACAGCGCACTCCTGAGCTCTGCACTCTATGCATAGCAGACTTCTGAATCCTGCACTGTGTACACAGTGCACTCCTGAGCTTGGACCTCTATGCATAGTGCACTCCTGAACCCTGCACTGTATACTCAATGCACTCCTGAGCTTTGCACTCTATGCATAGCGCACGCCTGAACCCTGCACTGTGTACACAGCGCACTCCTGAGCTCTGCACTCTATGCATAGAGCACTCCTGAACCCTGCACTGTGTACACAGCGCACTCCTGAACTCTGCAGTCTATGCATAGCAGACTTCTGAACCCTGCACTGTGTACACAGAACACAACTGAGCTCTGCACTCTATGCATAGCACACTCCTGAACCCTGCACTGTGTACACAGTGCACTCCTGAGCTCTGCACTCTATGCATAGCGCACTCCTGAACCCTGCACTGTGTACGCAGCGCACTCCTGAGCTCTGCACTCTATGCACAGCGCACTCTTGAACCCTGCACTGTGTACAAAGTGCACTCCTGAACTCTGCACTCTATGTATAGCACACTCCTGAAGCCTGCACTGTGTACACAGCGCACTCCTGAACTCTGCAGTCTATGCATAGCGGACTTCTGAACCCTGCACTGTGTACACAGCACACAACTGAGCTCTGCACTCTATGCATTGCGCACTCCTGAACCCTGCTCTGTGTACACAGCACACAACTGAGCTCTGCACTCTATGCATAGCGGACATCTGAACCCTGCTCTGTGTACACAGTGCACTCCTGAGCACGGAACTCTATGCATAGTGCACTCCTGAACCCTGCACTGTGTACACAGTGCACTCCTGAACTCTGCACTCTATGCATAGCGCATTCCTGAACCCTGCACTGTGTACACAGCGCACTCCTGAGCTCGGAACTCTATGCATAGTGCACTCCTGAACCCTGCACTGTGTACACAGTGCACTCCTAAACGCTCTGCACTCTATGCATAGTGCACTCCTGAACCCTGCACTGTGTATACAGCGCACTCCTGAACTCTGCAATCTATGCATAGCACACACCTGAACCCTGCACTGTGTACACAGTGCACTCCTGAGCTCTGCACTTTATGCATAGCGGACTTCTCAAACCCTGCACTATATACACAGCACACAACTGAGCTCTGCACTCTATGCATAGCGGACTCCTGAATCCTGCACTATGTACACAGTGCATTCCTGAGCTCTGCACTCTATGCATAGCGGACTTCTGAACCCTGCACTGTGTACACAGCACACAACTGAGCTCTGCACTCTATGCATAGTGGACTTCTGAACCCTGCACTGTGTACACAGCACACAACTGAGCTCTGCACTCTATGCATAGCGCACTCCTGAACACTGCACTGTGTACACAGCACACAACTGAGCTCTGCACTCTATGCATAGCGCACTCCTGAACCCTGCACTGTATACACAGCGCACTCCTGAGCTCTGCACTCTATGCATAGCGGACTTCTGAACCCTGCACTGTGTACACAGTGCACTCCTGAGCTTGGACCTCTATGCATAGTGCACTCCTGAACCCTGCACTGTATACTCAATGCACTCCTGAGCTTTGCACTCTATGCATAGCGCACGCCTGAACCCTGCACTGTGTACACAGCGCACTCCTGAGCTCTGCACTCTATGCATAGAGCACTCCTGAACCCTGCACTGTATACACAGCGCACTCCTGAACTCTGCAGTCTATGCATAGCAGACTTCTGAACCCTGCACTGTGTACACAGCATACAACTGAGCTCTGCACTCTATGCATAGCGCACTCCTAAACCCTGCACTGTGTACACAGCGCACTCCTGAACTCTGCACTCTATGCATAGCACACTCCTGAACCCTGCACTGTGTACACAGCACACTCCTGAACTCTGCACTCTATGCATAGCGCATTCCTGAACCCTGCACTGTGTACACAGCGCACTCCTGAACTCTGCACTCTATGCATAGCACACTCTTGAACCCTGCACTGTGTACGCAGCGCACTCCTGAGCTCTGTACTCTATGCATAGCGCACTCCTGAACCCTGCACTGTGTACACAGCGCACTGCTGAGCTCTGCACTCTATGCATAGAGCACTCCTGAACCCTGCAATGTGTACACAGCGCACTCCTGAACTCTGCAGTCTATGCATAGCAGACTTCTGAACCCTGCACTGTGTACACAGAACACAACTGAGCTCTGCACTCTATGCATAGCACACTCCTGAACCCTGCACTGTGTACACAGTGCACTCCTGAGCTCTGCACTCTATGCATAGCGCACTCCTGAACCCTGCACTGTGTACGCAGCGCACTCCTGAGCTCTGCACTCTATGCACAGCGCACTCTTGAACCCTGCACTGTGTACAAAGTGCACTCCTGAACTCTGCACTCTATGTATAGCACACTCCTGAAGCCTGCACTGTGTACACAGCGCACTCCTGAACTCTGCAGTCTATGCATAGCGGACTTCTGAACCCTGCACTGTGTACACAGCACACAACTGAGCTCTGCACTCTATGCATTGCGCACTCCTGAACCCTGCTCTGTGTACACAGCACACAACTGAGCTCTGCACTCTATGCATAGTGGCCTTCTAAACCCTGCACTGTGTACACAGCACACAACTGAGCTCTGCACTCTATGCATAGCAGACTCCTCAACCCTGCACTGTGTACACAGTGCATTCCTGAGCTCTGCACTCTATGCATAGAGCACTCCTGAACCCTGCAATGTGTACACAGTGCATTCCTGAGCTCTGCATTCTATGCACAGCAGACTTCTGAACCCTGCACTGTGTACACATCACACAACTAAGCTCTGCACTCTATGCATAGTGGACATCTGAACCCTGCTCTGTGTACACAGTGCACTCCTGAGCTCGGAACTCTATGCATAGTGCACTCCTGAACCCTGCACTGTGTACACAGTGCACTCCTGAACTCTGCACTCTATGCATAGTGCACTCCTGAACCCTGCACTGTGTACACAGCGCACTCCTGAGCTCGGAACTCTATGCATAGCGCACTCCTGAACCCTGCACTGTGTACACAGTGCACTCCTGAGCTCTGCACTCTATGCATTGTGCACTCCTGAACCCTGCACCGTGTACACAGTGCACTCCTGAACTCTGCACTCTATGCATAGCGGACTTATGAACCCTGCACTGTGTGCACAGCACACAACTGAGCTCTGCACTCTATGCATAGTGCACTTCTGAACCCTGCACTGTGTACACAGTGCACTCCTGAGCTCTGCACTCTATGCATAGCGGACTTCTGGAACCCTGCACTGTGTACGCAGCACACAACTGAGCTCTGCACTCTATGCATAGTGGACTCCTGAACCCTGCACTATGTACACAGTGCATTCCTGAGCTCTGCACTCTATGCATAGCGGACTTCTGAACCCTGCACTGTGTACACAGCACACAACTGAGCTCTGCACTCTATGCATAGCGCACTCCTGAACCCTGCACTGTGTACACAGCACACAACTGAGCTCTGCACTCTATGCATAGCACACTCCTGAACCCTGCACTGTGTACACAGCGCACTCCTGAGCTCTGTACTCTATGCATAGCGGACTTCTGAACCCTGCACTGTGTACACAGTGCACTCCAGAGCTCGGAAATCTATGCATAGTGCACTCCTGAACCCTGCACTGTATACTCAGTGCACTCCTGAGCTCTGCACTCTATGCATAGCGCACTCCTGAACCCTGCACCGTGTACACAGTGCACTCCTGAGCTCTGCACTCTATGCATAGCGCACTCCTGAACCCTGCACCATGTATACAGTGCACTCCTGAGCTCTGCACTCTATGCATAGCGCACTCCTGAACCCTGCACTGTGTACACAGTGCACTCCTGAGCTCTGAACTCTATGCATACCGCATTTCTGAACTCTGCACTGTATACACAGTGCACTCCTGAGCTCTGCACTCTATGCATAGTGCACTCCTGAACCCAGTAGTGTGTACAGAGCGCACAACAAAGCTCTGCACTCTATGCATAGCGGACTCCTAAACCCTGAATCGTTTACAGAGCGCACAACTAAGCTCTGCACTCTATGCATAGTGGACTCCTGAACCCTGCACTGTGTACACAGTGCATTCCTGAGCTCTGAACTCCATGCATAGCACACTCCTGAACCCTGCACCGTGTACACAGCACACAATTGAGCTCTGCAGTCTATGCACAGATGCACTTTATTTATGAATTATATTTATATGAGATTAAGGCAACTTTCACACTGGAGGCGTTTTTCAGGCGCTAAAGGGCTAATAATAGCACCTGTAAAGCGCCTGATAAATGCCTCCCCAGTCACCCCAACGTGAAAGTCCGAGTGCTTTCACACTGGAGCGGTGCGCTTGCAGGACGGGAAAAAAAATCTTTGGGGCATTGCAAGAGCTGTGAACACACTGCTCCTAAAACTCCCCTGCCATTGAAATCAATGGCAAACGCTGCCGAAGCGCCCGCAAACCGATTTGGCAGGGGGCACTTTTAACCCTTTTTCGGCCTCTAGCGGGGGTTAAAAGCCCCCCGATAGTGGCTGAAAAGCGCAGCTAAAATGAGAGTGAAGCATCACTAAAAATAGCAGCGCTTTACCTGCCGACGCCCCCCCCCCAACCCAGTGTGAAAGTGCCCTTAGAATTTATATATATATATGATTTTAGATGTGGATTCACGTTTAAGATATTTGTTTGCACAAAAGTGTATGTTTTCACAAATTATTGTGTTGACACTACACTTGTTTATATAGAGGATATACACATTGTTACATGTTAGGAGAATATTGCTAGCAATAGCATAATATTCACAGGGTGTATCGATTTGTTTCACGTGTGTTCATTGCAGGCCATTTATTATTATTAGGTTGCGGGATTAGATTTGCATTGCTCATTTCCCTTTTATCTGCATCATCTAGGGTTTCCCTAGTACCAAGTGGCAGCATTTCTTAAAATCCTCCATCATCCATCAATATTTTTGGCACTGTTCCTTGTTTTATGTTTAATATTCACTATTGTCTTCCTCATTCTCCTCCCAGCCAATCAGGAAGCCCCGATTGACTGGGGAGTCTTAGGACGGGTGGATGGGTGATCGCCACCGCCCATCACGCTGCAGCCATCATTCGGGTTATTATAGCACAGGCAGGAAGGGGTTAATTAAACAAGCTGACAAGTTAGAAGCTGATTGGCTATCATGCACAGCTACACCAGATTTTTTGCTCTCCAGTTTTAGCAAATCTCCCCCCACTGTTTGCAGGAAGCGTCTAGAACCACCAATGAGATTCTACTAATTCTCACTAATGCCAGCCCCTGTGTGTGTGCAAATGTAGCCTTAAGTACTGTAAACCTCAGACATGCAATATGAACAAAGCATATCCCTCTATAGAGTCACTTCTGACAAGTTTTCCTGACACCAAGAGACAAATGGTGACGGGGGAGGAGCTTCCAGTGGATTGACAGCCTCAGCTCTGTTTCTGTGTGCCGAGTGGAGGGGATTGTGTCCCTTCCCTCCAATCAGCTCTCAGAGTTCTCCTCAATGAGCTCTTCAGAGTGTAACTTCAGCTCTCTGCCTTCTTTTTTTCTGAACTCTCAAACAAGCTTATTAAATGCAGCACTTTGAACGGATGTAAACAAGGGATGACTGCAGATAATCAGGTACAACTTATGTAAGGAGATTGGTTTCTCCTCTGTGGATCACCTGAGGCCAGTCACTTCACTGGGTAGGTCACATCCACTTTAACCACTTCAGACCTGCGATATAGCCGAAAGACGTCAAAACAACGCGACTCTCTCTCCTTCTGGGAGGGTGTCCATGGATGCCCCCTGAGTGCCCATCTAGCACGCTCTGATCATGGTAAAGGGCCAATTACAGCCACCCTTTACCATGTGATTAGCTGTGCCCAATCACAGCTGATCACATGTAAATAAACTTGCCGATTATCATCATTCCAGAGGAGAGGCGGTAACAGGAAAGTGTGACAGGGGACATGCACACCGATAATTAGTGCAGCCCCATCAGTGCCCATCAGTGCTGCCTATCAGTGCCACCTATCAGTGCCCATCTGTGCTACCTCATCAGTGTCCATCTGTGCTACCTCATCAGTGCCCATCAGTGCTGCCTATCAGTGCCCATCATTGCTACCTCTTCAGTGCCCATCAGTGCTGCCTATTAGTGCCCATCAGTGCTACCTCTTCAGTGCCCATCAGTGCTGCCTATCAGTGCCCATCAGTGCTGCCTATCAGTGCCCATCAGTGCTACCTCATCAGTGCCCATCAGCGCTGCCTATAAGTGCCCATCAGTGCTACCTCATCAGTGTCTATCAGTGCTGCCTATCAGTGCTGCCTACCAGTGCCACCTATTGGTGCCCATTACTGCTGCCTATCAGTGCAGCCTCATCAGTGCCCATCAGTGCTGCCTATCAGTGCCCATCAGTGCAGCCTCATCAGTGCCCATCAGTGCCACCTATCAGTGCCCATCAGTGCTACCTCTTCAGTGCCCATCAGTGCTGCCTATCAGTGCCCATCAGTGCTACCTCTTGAGTGCCCATCAGTGCTGCCTATCAGTGCCCATCAGTGCTACCTCATCAGTGCCCATCAGCGCTGCCTATCAGTGCCAATCAGTGCTACCTCATCAGTGCCCATCAGTGCTCCCTATCAGTGCCCATCAGTGCTACCTCATCAGTACCCATCAGTGCTGCCTATCAGTGCTGCTTACCAGTTCCACCTGTCAGTGCCCATCAGTGCTGCCTATCAGTGCCCATCAGTGCTGCCTATCAGTGCCCATCAGTGCTACCTCTTCAGTGCCCATCAGTGCTGCCTATCAGTGCCCATCAGTGCTGCCTATCAGTGCCCATCAGTGCTACCTCATCAGTGCCCATCAGCGCTGCCTATAAGTGCCCATCAGTGCTACCTCATCAGTGTCTATCAGTGCTGCCTATCAGTGCTGCCTACCAGTGCCACCTATTGGTGCCCATTACTGCTGCCTATCAGTGCAGCCTCATCAGTGCCCATCAGTGCTGCCTATCAGTGCCCATCAGTGCAGCCTCATCAGTGCCCATCAGTGCCACCTATCAGTGCCCATCAGTGCTACCTCTTCAGTGCCCATCAGTGCTGCCTATCAGTGCCCATCAGTGCTACCTCTTGAGTGCCCATCAGTGCTGCCTATCAGTGCCCATCAGTGCTACCTCATCAGTGCCTATCAGCGCTGGCTATCAGTGCTACCTCATCAGTGCCCATCAGTGCTCCCTATCAGTGCCCATCAGTGCTACCTCATCAGTACCCATCAGTGCTGCCTATCAGTGCTGCTTACCAGTTCCACCTATCAGTGCCCATCAGTGCTGCCTATCAGTGCCCATCAGTGCTGCCTATCAGTGCCCATCAGTGCTACCTCATCAGTGCCCATCAGTGCTGCCTATCAGTGCCCATCAGTGCTACCTCATCAGTACCCATCAGTGCTACCTATCAGTGCTGCCTATCAGTGCTGCTTACCAGTGCCACCTATCAGTGCCCATCAGTGCTGCCTATCAGTGCAGCCTCATCAGTGCCCATCAGTGCTGCCTATCAGTGCCCATCAGTGCTACCTCATTAGTGCCCATCAGTGCTGCCTATCAGTGCCCATCAGTGCAGCCTCATCAGTGCCCTATCAATGCCCATTAGTGCTACCTCATCAGTGCCCATTAGTGCTACCTATCAGAGCCCATCAGTGCCGCCTATCAGTGCCGCCTCATCAGTGCCCTTCAGTGTCGCCTCAACAGTGCCCAAATCCCCCCTCCTAGCACAAATGTGGGCTGTGTGTTAAAAAGAGTGTGACTCTGTGAGGAGAGAGAGAGCACAGTCCATACTGTTCTCCCCCTCCTCCTCCCTGCAGCTATGTGTACTATTGCTGGCATAACAGAAAGCTGACGATCATTGGTTGGTAGGGTGCAGGCGGGTGGCCCCTTTTTTTTTTTTTTTTTGCTGTAAGATGCTCTAGAGCAAAAGTCGCTTTTAAAGCGGAGTTCTGCTTAAAAAAAAAAAAATTAAAAGTCAGCAGCTACACTTACCTGTCCCAGGGTCCAGTGATGCGGGGGAGCGAAGCACCGCTCCTCTCCCCCTCCTCTCTGCGGCGCTGGCATTGTCACTGTGGGCACCCGGCTATGGCTTCACAGCCGGGCACGCGTGAGCCGCGCGGTACACTGTGACTAGCCGGGCAATCATCTGTGACCCGTGATGTGTCCCAGATGATTGCCGAGAGAGAGGGGGGGGAGAGGTGAACTGACTTCCGGCACCGCGGTGCCCCGGGAGGAAGTGGGAGGTGGAACTACACATGTGTAATTCGTTTTGTTCCGAATTCGGTTTTTTAACGAATTTCAACAAATTCAGAGATATACGAATTAACGAAAACCCGTTTAACGAATTTTTACGAATATTCAAAAATTTGTAAATTCGTACATTCGTAAATTCGTAAATTCGTACATTCGTAAATTTGTGTATTCGTACATTAGTAAATTCTTAAATTCGCACATTCGCACATTCGCACATTCGTAAATTCTTACATTCGTAAATTTGTAAATTTGTAAATTCGTAAATCTGAAATAATAATTAACTAATAATAACTTAACTATTACTAACTATTAACTTCTAGGTATTGTAATTTCCTTTCAAATTTGGCTGTTAGAGAACGTAACGAATACGAATTTATCCGAAGTTATGAATTATCCGAAATAACGAATGCCGCATCTAAACGAATGAAACCTAACGAATTAATAATAATAAATAACAATAATAATAATAAAAACGTTTTATTATTATTAATTAATAATTTGTTCCGTTCCATTTGTTTAGATGCGGCATTCGTTATTTCGGATAATTCATAACTTTGGATAAATTCGTATTTGTTACGTTAACTAACAGTCAAATTTGAAAGAAAATTACAATACCTATACCTAATTTAATAGTTAGTTACCATTTCAGATTTTCGAATTTTCAGGTTTTCTCATTTCAAATTTCCAAATTTACGAATTTTCTAATTTACGAATGTACGAATGTGCGATTATACAAAGTTTCTAATTTACAAATGTACGAATTTATGAATTTACGAATTTCCAAATTTACGAATTTACGAATGTATGAATGTATGAATTTACGAATTTATGAATATACGAATTTACAAATTTACGAATTTACGAATGTACAAATGTATGAATTTATGAATTTACGAATTTACTAATTTACGAATGTACAAATTTACGAATTTACGAATGTACAAATGTACAAATTTACGAATGTATGAATTTACGAATTTACAAATTTATGAATTTACGAATGTACAAATGTACAAATTTACGAATGTATGAATTTACGAATGTACGAATTTACGAATTTACAAATTTACGAATTTACGAATGTATGAATTTACGAATGTACGAATTTACGAATTTATGAATTTACGAATGTACAAATGTATGAATTTAAGAATTGCAATCATAACAAATGACCTGAAAAACGAAAAAAAAAGAAAATGAATGAAATGAAAACGAAAACGAACACATTTTTTGGCAGTCCACATGTCTGGAGGGTTTCCGCTCCGCCCCCCCCCCCCCCCAAAAAAAATGACATGCCAAACGTGGCATGTCAGGGGGTCACCTTCCCTTAAAGCGGAAGTTTCAATTTTGGGTGGAACTCCGCTTTAACAAGAAAAAGAAAGTTCACAAAAATCTATAATGAATCCTTGTGTTCAGGAGGGAAATGTAAAAATAAAAAAATCACTGCTCCTAGGGGAACGGAATTTTTAAAAACGTTTTTTGGCATTTGTGCATGTTTCCCAGGGCAGTGCTAAGCCCCCCATGCTATTTTAGACACCCCCCTGCCTATTAACCCATAATGGGCATTTTTAATATTTAATTAAATGATGTAATATTTTTAATATGATAGATTCAGCTCAGCAAATTCAGCGAACGCTGCTTGAATCGGACCCGGTGTGGTACAGCTCATCCCTATCTGTTGATTTTTGGAGGAGGTAATCCTTGGAGAAGACCCTCCGAGAAGGTTGTAAACATTTCAAGGGAAGTATCAGAAGGGACATTTCTTCCTTCCAGTAAGTTGCTGTGTTCCCTCCATTTATCATGATTGACGGCAAACATCCTCAGGGCTCGGTGATACCATAGATGGGGGATGCTATCCCGGCACCGCGCTCTCTGTCCTTCGTGTTGACGACCACCAACCGGAGGAGACCTCTGCTTTCCAGAAAGAACATGCTGGTGACCTCTGTACAGACATCATGGAAAGTCCCCAACTTCCCTCTGAACTGCACACTGCTGGCGTTCCGTCAAACCTAACTTACTATCCATGTGAATTAACCATATCGTTTGCCTTAAAGGAAAACTCCACGTTTTTTTAATATAGCATATGCAATTTCTACCACAATTTTTGTCATTTAAATCTGACCTCCAGTCTCCAAAAAAATAAAATATTTTCTCAAAAAATACACTAAAACCATTACTAGCTGACACAAACATTACATAACTTACAGAATTCCTGCTAAATCTAAAAGAAAAAAACTGATTTGAGTTAATGAATAAAGTTGTGTGTGAATGAGGTCTTGGGGCTGTGGCCTGTACAGTGTTTTTTTTTTTTTTTAGGGGCTGAAGCTGTGTGCAGGCAGTCTATGTTTAATCATCACAGCAACACAGCCGCAGGTCCTAATTTGACAGGCGTGTGGATGCAGGTGTATGGCCTCCAAACAATGTTCATACAGCAGCTGCACCGCATAAACAAATCACTCATTCACACTTTATTGGCCAGGGAAACCCGTGTGAATAAGCCATTGATTTTATCATTTATTTTTTTACATTTTTAAAATAGCTTTTACATTTTTTAAATTTTTTTTTAATTGAGTTTTTATTTTTTTAAGTATTTTTACATACATTTTATAATTTATTTTTTACATTTTTAAAATTGATTTAAAAAAAAAATAAAATGTATTTTTTTATTTTATTAAACTTTTTTTTTTTTTTACATTTACATTTTTTTTATTATTTTTACATTTTTTAATTTTTTTTTTATTTAAATCGTTTTTTTTTTTAATTTTTGTTTAAAATTGATTTTTATTTTTTTTTAAATGGATTTTTTTTTAAATTTACATTTTAAATGCTTTTCATTTTTTTTTTTTATTATTATCTCACCTTTGAGACAGAGAAAGGAAATGAGGACACATGTTCTTCAATTCCTTTCTCTGCAGTCTCAGCTGAACTGAAGATGATTGAACATGAGGCAGAGGTTCCTGTTCATTCATAAACAGAAGCATAGTAAACACAGTTTACTATGCTTTAGTTATGAATGGAATCAGTCAGACCTTACTTACTGTGTTCATTTACTAAAGGCAGGGGCCAGCAAATTACATATTTACCAGCCCCTTCCCCTGGCTCTGCATCCAGCAGCTGGTGAGAGAGGGAAGCAGGCAACTCTGCGGGAAAGGGGGATGGGGGCAGAGGGGGCCTGGGAATACAGGGGGGGCATACAGCAGGAGAAATCAGATGTGGGTAGGACAGGGAGGGGATTGGTGCGGCGAGGGCCAATTACAGGAACAACGCTCTGTGTGTCTCTCCCAGCAGCTTCTGAAAGCTGGCAGGAGGGAGAGGGCGAGAAATCAGCTTTCAGCTGCTGAAGAGAGCCGCACAGAGCAATATTCCTGTAATCCCCCCCCCCAGCTGCACCGATCATCCTCACATCTCCTTCTCCCTGCTGTCTGGGCCCCCCAGTGTACCCAGGCCCCCTACAAGAGGGCTATTGGTACCCCTTTATCAGTCTCCCTGGTCTTCAGAACCCCCTCCTTATATCAGAGTTTACAGCATTCCCCTTTACATCAGAATTCTTACTTACATCAGAGTCCACAGCGTTCCCCTTTACATCAGAATTCTTACTCACATCAGAGTCCACAGCATTCCCCTTCACATCAGAATTCTTACTTACATCAGAGTCCACAGCATTCCCCTTTACATCAGAATTCTTACTTACATTAGAGTCCACAGCGTTCCCCTTCACATCCGAATTCTTACTTACATCAGAGTCCACAGCATTCCCCTTTACATCAGAATTCTTACTAACATCAGAGTCCAGAGCGTTCCCCTTTACATCAGAATTCTTACTAACATCAGAGTCCACAGCGTTCCCCTTTACATCAGAATTCTTACTTACATCAGAGTCCACAGCGTTCCCCTTTACATCAGAATTCTTACTTACATCAGAGTCCACAGCGTTCCCCTTTACATCAGAATTCTTACTTACATCAGAGTCCAGAGCCTTCCCCTTTACATCAGAATTCTTACTTACATCAGAGTCCACAGCATTCCCCTTTACATCAGAATTCTTACTTACATCAGGGTCCACAGCGTTCCCCTGTACATATGACCTCTTACTAACAGAGTACACAGCGTTCCCCCTTACATCAGAATTCTTACTTACATCAGAGTCCAGAGCGTTCCCCTTTACATCAGAATTCTTACTAACATCAGAGTCCACAGCATTCCCCTTTACATCAGAATTAATACTAACATCAGAGTCCAGAGTGTTCCCCTTTACATCCGAATTCTTACTTACATCAGAGTCCACAGCGTTCCCCTTTACATCAGAATTCTTACTAACATCAGAGTCCACAGCGTACCCCTTTACATCAGATTTCGTACTTACATCAGAGTCCACAGCGTTCCCCTTTACATCAGAATTCTTACTTACATCACAGTCCAGAGCCTTCCCCTTTACATCAGAATTCTTACTTACATCAGAGTCCACAGCATTTCCCCTTACATCAGAATTCTTACTTACATCAGAGTCCACAGCGTTCCCCTTTACATATGACCTCTTACTAACAGAGTACACAGCGTTCCCCCTTACATCAGAATTCTTACTCACATCAGAGTCCAGAGCGTTCCCCTTTACATCAGAATTCTTACTAACATCAGAGTCCACAGCATTCCCCTTTACATTAGAATTAATACTAACATCAGAGTCCAGAGGGTTCCCCTTTACATCCGAATTCTTACTTACATCAGAGTCCACAGCGTTCCCCTTTACATCAGAATTCTTACTAACATCAGAGTCCACAGCGTTCCCCTATACATCAGAATTCTTACTTACATCAGAGTCCAGAGCGTTCCCCTTTACATCAGAATTCTTACTAACATCAGAGTCCACAGCATTCCCCTTTACATCAGAATTCTTACTAACATCAGAGTCCACAGCATTCTCCTTTACATCAGAATTAATATTAACATCAGAGTCCAGAGCGTTCCCCTTTACATCAGAATTCTTACTAACATCAGAGTCCACAGCGTTCCCCTTTACATCAGAATTCTTGCTTACATCGGAATTCTTACTTACATCAGAGTCCAGAGCATTCCCCTTTACATCAGAATTCTTACTTACATCAGAGTCCACAGCGTTCCCCTTTACATCAGAAATCTTACTTACATCAGAGTCCACAACGTTCCCCTTTACATCAAAACTCTTACTTACATCAGAGTCCACAGCGTTCCCCTTTACATCAGAATTCTTACTTACATCAGAGTCCACAGCATTCCCCTTTACATCAGAATTCTTACTAACATCAGAGTCCAGAGCATTCCCCTTTACATCAGAATTCTTACTAACATCAGAGTCCACAGCGTTCCCCTTTACATCAGAATTCTTACTTACATCAGAGTCCACAGCGTTCCCCTTTACATCAGAATTCTTACTTACATCAGAGTCCACAGCGTTCCCCTTTACATCAGAATTCTTACGTACATCAGAGTCCAGAGCCTTCCCCTTTACATCAGAATTCTTACTTACATCAGAGTCCACAGCATTCCCCTTTACATCAGAATTCTTACTTACATCAGAGTCCACAGCGTTCCCCTGTACATATGACCTCTTACTAACAGAGTACACAGCGTTCCCCCTTACATCAGAATTCTTACTTACATCAGAGTCCAGAGCGTTCCCCTTTACATCAGAATTCTTACTAACATCAGAGTCCACAGCATTCCCCTTTAAATCAGAATTAATACTAACATCAGAGTCCAGAGTGTTCCCCTTTACATCCGAATTCTTACTTACATCAGAGTCCACAGCGTTCCCCTTTACATCAGAATTCTTACTAACATCAGAGTCCACAGCGTACCCCTTTACATCAGAATTCTTACTTACATCAGAGTCCACAGCGTTCCCCTTTACATCAGAATTCTTACTTACATCACAGTCCAGAGCCTTCCCCTTTACATCAGAATTCTTACTTACATCAGAGTCCACAGCATTTCCCCTTACATCAGAATTCTTACTTACATCAGAGTCCACAGCGTTCCCCTTTACATATGACCTCTTACTAACAGAGTACACAGCGTTCCCCCTTACATCAGAATTCTTACTCACATCAGAGTCCAGAGCGTTCCCCTTTACATCAGAATTCTTACTAACATCAGAGTCCACAGCATTCCCCTTTACATTAGAATTAATACTAACATCAGAGTCCAGAGGGTTCCCCTTTACATCCGAATTCTTACTTACATCAGAGTCCACAGCGTTCCCCTTTACATCAGAATTCTTACTAACATCAGAGTCCACAGCGTTCCCCTATACATCAGAATTCTTACTTACATCAGAGTCCAGAGCGTTCCCCTTTACATCAGAATTCTTACTAACATCAGAGTCCACAGCATTCCCCTTTACATCAGAATTCTTACTAACATCAGAGTCCACAGCATTCCCCTTTACATCAGAATTAATATTCACATCAGAGTCCAGAGCGTTCCCCTTTACATCAGAATTCTTACTAACATCAGAGTCCACAGCGTTCCCCTTTACATCAGAATTCTTACTTACATCGGAATTCTTACTTACATCAGAGTCCAGAGCATTCCCCTTTACATCAGAATTCTTACTTACATCAGAGTCCACAGCGTTCCCCTTTACATCAGAAATCTTACTTACATCAGAGTCCACAACGTTCCCCTTTACATCAAAACTCTTACTTACATCAGAGTCCACAGCGTTCCCCTTTACATCAGAATTCTTACTTACATCAGAGTCCACAGCGTTCCCCTTCACATCCGAATTCTTACTTACATCAGAGTCCACAGCATTCCCCTTTACATCAGAATTCTTACTTACATCAGAGTCCACAGCGTCCCCCTTCACATCCGAATTCTTACTTACATCAGAGTCCACAGCGTTCCCCTTTACATCAGAATTCTTACTAACATCAGTGTCCACAGTGTTCCCCCTTACATCAGAATTCTTACTAACATCAGAGTCCACAGCGTTCCCCTTTACATCAGAATTCTTACTTACATCAGAGTCCACAGCGTTCCCCTTTACATCAGAAATCTTACTTACATCAGAGTCCACAACGTTCCCCTTTACATCAAAACTCTTACTTACATCAGAGTCCACAGCGTTCCCCTTTACATCAAAATTCTTACTTACATCAGAGTCCACAGCATTCCCCTTTACATCAGAATTCTTACTAACATCAGAGTCCAGAGCATTCCCCTTTACATCAGAATTCTTACTAACATCAGAGTCCACAGCGTTCCCCTTTACATCAGAATTCTTACTTACATCAGAGTCCACAGCGTTCCCCTTTACATCAGAATTCTTACTTACATCAGAGTCCACAGCGTTCCCCTTTACATCAGAATTCTTACTTACATCAGAGTCCAGAGCCTTCCCCTTTACATCAGAATTCTTACTTACATCAGAGTCCACAGCATTCCCCTTTACATCAGAATTCTTACTTACATCAGAGTCCACAGCGTTCCCCTGTACATATGACCTCTTACTAACAGAGTACACAGCGTTCCCCCTTACATCAGAATTCTTACTTACATCAGAGTCCAGAGCGTTCCCCTTTACATCAGAATTCTTACTAACATCAGAGTCCACAGCATTCCCCTTTAAATCAGAATTAATACTAACATCAGAGTCCAGAGTATTCCCCTTTACATCCGAATTCTTACTTACATCAGAGTCCACAGCGTTCCCCTTTACATCAGAATTCTTACTAACATCAGAGTCCACAGCGTACCCCTTTACATCAGAATTCTTACTTACATCAGAGTCCACAGCGTTCCCCTTTACATCAGAATTCTTACTTACATCACAGTCCAGAGCCTTCCCCTTTACATCAGAATTCTTACTTACATCAGAGTCCACAGCATTTCCCCTTACATCAGAATCCTTACTTACATCAGAGTCCACAGAGTTCCCCTTTACATATGACCTCTTACTAACAGAGTACACAGCGTTCCCCCTTACATCAGAATTCTTACTCACATCAGAGTCCAGAGCGTTCCCCTTTACATCAGAATTCTTACTAACATCAGAGTCCACAGCATTCCCCTTTACATTAGAATTAATACTAACATCAGAGTCCAGAGGGTTCCCCTTTACATCCGAATTCTTACTTACATCAGAGTCCACAGCGTTCCCCTTTACATCAGAATTCTTACTAACATCAGAGTCCACAGCGTTCCCCTATACATCAGAATTCTTACTTACATCAGAGTCCAGAGCGTTCCCCTTTACATCAGAATTCTTACTAACATCAGAGTCCACAGCATTCCCCTTTACATCAGAATTCTTACTAACATCAGAGTCCACAGCATTCCCCTTTACATCAGAATTAATATTCACATCAGAGTCCAGAGCGTTCCCCTTTACATCAGAATTCTTACTAACATCAGAGTCCACAGCGTTCCCCTTTACATCAGAATTCTTACTTACATCGGAATTCTTACTTACATCAGAGTCCAGAGCATTCCCCTTTACATCAGAATTCTTACTTACATCAGAGTCCACAGCGTTCCCCTTTACATCAGAAATCTTACTTACATCAGAGTCCACAACGTTCCCCTTTACATCAAAACTCTTACTTACATCAGAGTCCACAGCGTTCCCCTTTACATCAGAATTCTTACTTACATCAGAGTCCACAGCGTTCCCCTTCACATCCGAATTCTTACTTACATCAGAGTCCACAGCATTCCCCTTTACATCAGAATTCTTAGTTACATCAGAGTCCACAGCGTCCCCCTTCACATCCGAATTCTTACTTACATCAGAGTCCACAGCGTTCCCCTTTACATCAGAATTCTTACTAACATCAGTGTCCACAGTGTTCCCCCTTACATCAGAATTCTTACTAACATCAGAGTCCACAGCGTTCCCCTATACATCAGAATTCTTACTAACATCAGAGTCCACAGCGTTCCCCTTTACATCAGAATTCTTACTGACATCAGAGTCCACAGCGTTTCCCTTTACATCAGAATTCTTACTTACATCAGAGTCCACAGCGTTCCCCTTTACATCAGAATTCTTACTTACATCAGAGTCCACAGTGTTCACCTTTACATCAGAATTCTTACTTACATCAGAGTCCACAGCGTTCCCCTTTACATCCGAATTCTTACTTACATCAGAGTCCACAGCATTACCCTTTACATCAGAATTCTTACTTACATCAGAGTCCACAGCGTTCCCCTTCACATCCGAATTCTTACTTACATCAGAGTCCACAGCGTTCTCCTCTTCATCAGAATTCTTACTAACATCAGAGTCCACAGCGTTCCCTTTTGCATCAGAATTCTTACTAACATCAGAGTCCACAGCGTTCAACTTTACATCAGAATTCTTACTTACATCAGAGTCCACAGTGTTCCCCTTCATATCCGAATTCTTACTTACATCAGAGTCCACAGAATTCCCCTTTACATTAGAATTCTTACTAACATCAGAGTCCACAGTGTTCCCCTTTACATCAGAATTCTTACTAACATCAGAGTCCACAGTGTTCCCCCTTACATCAGAATTCTTACTAACATCAGAGTCCACAGCAGTCCCCTATACATCAGAATTTTTACTAACATCAGAGTCCACAGCGTTCCCCTTTACATCAGAATTCTTACTTACATCAGAGTCCAGAGCGTTCCCCTTTACATCAGAATTCTTACTTACATCAGAGTCCACAGCGTTCCCCTTTACATCAGAATTCTTACTAACATCGGAGTCCACAGCAGTCCCCTTTACATCAGAATTCTTACTAACATCAGAGTCCACAGCGTTCCCCTTTACATCAGAATTCTTACTAACATCAGAGTCCACAGCATTCCCCTTTACATCAGAATTCTTACTATCATCAGAGTACACAGCGTGCCCCTTTACATAAGAATTCTTACTAACATCAGAGTCCACAGCGTTCCCCTTTACATCAGAATTCTTACTTACATCAGAGTCCACAGCGTTCCCCTTTACATCAGAATTCTTACTTACATCAGAGTCCAGAGCGTTCCCCTTTACATCAGAATTCTTACTTACAGCAGAGTCTACAGCATTCCCCTTTACATCAGAATTCTTACTTACATCAGAGTCCACAGCGTTCCCCTTCACATCCGAATTCTTACTTACATCAGAGTCCACAGCATTCCCCTTTACATCAGAATTCTTACTTACATCAGAGTCCACAGCGTTCCCCTACACATCTGAATTCTTACTTACATCAGAGTCCACAGCGTTCCCTTTTACATCAGAATTCTTACTAACATCAGAGTCCACAGTGTTCCCCCTTACATCAGAATTCTTACTAACATCAGAGTCCACAGCGTTCCCCTTTACATCAGAATTCTTACTGACATCAGTGTCCACAGTGTTCCCCTTTACATCAGAATTCTTACTTACATCAGAGTCCACAGCGTTCCCCTTTACATCAGAATTCTTACTTACATCAGAGTCCACAGCGTTCCCCTTAACATCAGAATTCTTACTAACATAAGAGTCCACAGCATTCCCCTTTACATCAGAATTCTTACTATCATCAGAGTACACAGCGTACCCCTTTACATAAGAATTCTTACTAACATCAGAGTCCACAGCGTTCCCCTTTACATCAGAATTCTTACTTACATCAGAGTCCACAGCGTTCCCCTTTACATCAGAATTCCTACTTACATCAGAGTCCAGAGCGTTCCCCTTTACATCAGAATTCTTACTTACATCAGAGTCTACAGCGTTCCCCTTTACATCAGAATTCTTACTTACATCAGAGTCCACAGCGTTCCCCTTTACATCAGAATTCTTACTGACATCAGTGTCCACAGTGTTCCCCTTTACATCAGAATTCTTACTTACATCAGAGTCCACAGCGTTCCCCTTTACATCAGAATTCTTACTTACATCAGAGTCCACAGCGTTCCCCTTAACATCAGAATTCTTACTAACATCAGAGTCCACAGCATTCCCCTTTACATCAGAATTCTTACTATCATCAGAGTACACAGCGTACCCCTTTACATAAGAATTCTTACTAACATCAGAGTCCACAGCGTTCCCCTTTACATCAGAATTCTTACTTACATCAGAGTCCACAGCGTTCCCCTTTACATCAGAATTCTTACTTACATCAGAGTCCAGAGCGTTCCCCTTTACATCAGAATTCTTACTTACATCAGAGTCTACAGCGTTCCCCTTTACATCAGAATTCTTACTTACATCAGAGTCCACAGCGTTCCCCTTCACATCCGAATTCTTACTGACATCAGAGTCCACAGCATTCCCCTTTACATCAGAATTCTTACTTACATCAGAGTCCACAGCGTTCCCCTACACATCTGAATTCTTACTTACATCAGAGTCCACAGCGTTCCCTTTTACATCAGAATTCTTACTAACATCAGAGTCCACAGTGTTCCCCCTTACATCAGAATTCTTACTAACATCAGAGTCCACAGCGTTCCCCTTTACATCAGAATTCTTACTGACATCAGAGTCCACAGCGTTCCCCTTTACATCAGAATTCTTACTTACATCAGAGTCCACAGCGTTCCCCTTTACATCAGAATTCTTACTTACATCAGAGTCCACAGCGTTCCCCTTTACATCAGAATTCTTACTTACATCAGAGTCCACAGCATTCCCCTTCAAATCCAAATTCTTACTTACATCAGAGTCCACAGCACTCCCCTTTACATCAGAATTCTTACTTACATCAGAGTCCACAGCGTTCCCCTTCACATCCGAATTCTTACTTACATCAGAGTCCACAGCATTCTCCTTTACATCAGAATTATTACTAACATCAGAGTCCACAGTGTTCCCTTTACATCAGAATTCTTACTAACATCAGAGTCCACAGCGTTCCCTTATACATCAGAATTCTTACTATCATCAGAGTCCACAGCATTCCCCTTTACATCAGAATTCTTGCTTACATCAGAGTCCACAGCATTCCCCTTTACATCAGAATTTTTACTTACATCAGAGTCCACAGCGTTCAACTTTACATCAGAATTCTTACTAACATCAGAGTCCACAGCGTTCCCCTTCACATCCGAATTCTTACTTACATCAGAGTCCACAGCATTCCCCTTTATATTAGAATTCTTACTAACATCAGAGTCCACAGCGTTCCCCTTTACATCAGAATTCTTACTAACATCAGAGTCCACAGTGTTCCGCCTTACATCAGAATTCTTACTAACATCAGAGTCCACAGCGTTCCCCTATACATCAGAATTCTTACTAACATCAGAGTCCACAGCGTTCCCCTTTACATCAGAATTCTTACTTACATCAGAATCCACAGCGTTCCCCTTTACGTCAGAATTCTTACTAACATCGGAGTCCACAGCGTTCCCCTTTACATCAGAATTCTTACTAACATCGGAGTCCACAGCAGTCCCCTTTACATCAGAATTCTTACTAACATCAGAGTCCACAGCGTTTCCCTTTACATCAGAATTCTTACTAACATCGAAGTCCACATCGTTCCCCTTTACATCAGAATTCTTACTAACATCAGAGTCCACAGCGTGCCACTTTACATAAGAATTCTTACTAACATCAGAGTCCAGAGCCTTCCCCTTTACATCAGAATTCTTACTTACATCAGAGTCCACAGCATTCCCCTTTACATCAGAATTCTTACTTACATCAGAGTCCACAGCGTTCCCCTGTACATATGACCTCTTACTAACAGAGTACACAGCGTTCCCCCTTACATCAGAATTCTTACTTACATCAGAGTCCAGAGTGTTCCCCTTTACATCAGAATTCTTACTAACTTCAGAGTCCACAGCATTCCCCTTTACATCAGAATTAATACTAACATCAGAGTCCAGAGTGTTCCCCTTTACATCCGAATTCTTACTTACATCAGAGTCCACAGCGTTCCCCTTTACATTAGAATTCTTACTAACATCAGAGTCCAGAGCGTTCCCCTTTACATCAGAATTCTTACTTACATCAGAGTCCACAGCGTTCCCCTTTACATCAGAATTCTTACTTACATCACGGTTCAGAGCCTTCCCCTTTACATCAGAATTCTTACTTACATCAGAGTCCACAGCATTTCCCTTTACATCAGAATTCTTACTTACATCAGAGTCCACAGCGTTCCCCTTTACATCAGAATTCTTACTTACATCACGGTTCAGAGCCTTCCCCTTTACATCAGAATTCTTACTTACATCAGAGTCCACAGCATTCCCCTTCAAATCCAAATTCTTACTTACATCAGAGTCCACAGCACTCCCCTTTACATCAGAATTCTTACTTACATCAGAGTCCACAGCGTTCCCCTTCACATCCGAATTCTTACTTACATCAGAGTCCACAGCATTCTCCTTTACATCAGAATTATTACTAACATCAGAGTCCACAGTGTTCCCTTTACATCAGAATTCTTACTAACATCAGAGTCCACAGCGTTCCCTTATACATCAGAATTCTTACTATCATCAGAGTCCACAGCATTCCCCTTTACATCAGAATTCTTGCTTACATCAGAGTCCACAGCATTCCCCTTTACATCAGAATTTTTACTTACATCAGAGTCCACAGCGTTCAACTTTACATCAGAATTCTTACTAACATCAGAGTCCACAGCGTTCCCCTTCACATCCGAATTCTTACTTACATCAGAGTCCACAGCGTTCCCCTTTACATTAGAATTCTTACTAACATCAGAGTCCAGAGCGTTCCCCTTTACATCAGAATTCTTACTTACATCAGAGTCCACAGCGTTCCCCTTTACATCAGAATTCTTACTTACATCACGGTTCAGAGCCTTCCCCTTTACATCAGAATTCTTACTTACATCAGAGTCCACAGCATTTCCCTTTACATCAGAATTCTTACTTACATCAGAGTCCACAACGTTCCCCTTTACATATGACCTCTTACTAACAGAGTACACAGCGTTCCCCCTTACATCAGAATTCTTACTCACATCAGAGTCCAGAGCGTTCCCCTTTACATCAGAATTCTTACTAACATCAGAGTCCACAGCATTCCCCTTTACATCAGAATTAATACTAACATCAGAGTCCAGAGGGTTCCCCTTTACATCCGAATTCTTACTTACATCAGAGTCCACAGCGTTCCCCTTCACATCCGAATTCTTACTTACATCAGAGTCCACAGCATTCCCCTTTACATCAGAATTCTTACTTACATCAGAGTCCACAGCGTCCCCCTTCACATCCGAATTCTTACTTACATCAGAGTCCACAGCGTTCCCCTTTACATCAGAATTCTTACTAACATCAGTGTCCACAGTGTTCCCCCTTACATCAGAATTCTTACTAACATCAGAGTCCACAGCGTTCCCCTATACATCAGAATTCTTACTAACATCAGAGTCCACAGCGTTCCCCTTTACATCAGAATTCTTACTGACATCAGAGTCCACAGCGTTTCCCTTTACATCAGAATTCTTACTTACATCAGAGTCCACAGCGTTCCCCTTTACATCAGAATTCTTACTTACATCAGAGTCCACAGTGTTCACCTTTACATCAGAATTCTTACTTACATCAGAGTCCACAGCGTTCCCCTTTACATCCGAATTCTTACTTACATCAGAGTCCACAGCATTACCCTTTACATCAGAATTCTTACTTACATCAGAGTCCACAGCGTTCCCCTTCACATCCGAATTCTTACTTACATCAGAGTCCACAGCGTTCTCCTCTTCATCAGAATTCTTACTAACATCAGAGTCCACAGCGTTCCCTTTTGCATCAGAATTCTTACTAACATCAGAGTCCACAGCGTTCAACTTTACATCAGAATTCTTACTTACATCAGAGTCCACAGTGTTCCCCTTCATATCCGAATTCTTACTTACATCAGAGTCCACAGAATTCCCCTTTACATTAGAATTCTTACTAACATCAGAGTCCACAGTGTTCCCCTTTACATCAGAATTCTTACTAACATCAGAGTCCACAGTGTTCCCCCTTACATCAGAATTCTTACTAACATCAGAGTCCACAGCAGTCCCCTATACATCAGAATTTTTACTAACATCAGAGTCCACAGCGTTCCCCTTTACATCAGAATTCTTACTTACATCAGAGTCCAGAGCGTTCCCCTTTACATCAGAATTCTTACTTACATCAGAGTCCACAGCGTTCCCCTTTACATCAGAATTCTTACTAACATCGGAGTCCACAGCAGTCCCCTTTACATCAGAATTCTTACTAACATCAGAGTCCACAGCGTTCCCCTTTACATCAGAATTCTTACTAACATCAGAGTCCACAGCATTCCCCTTTACATCAGAATTCTTACTATCATCAGAGTACACAGCGTGCCCCTTTACATAAGAATTCTTACTAACATCAGAGTCCACAGCGTTCCCCTTTACATCAGAATTCTTACTTACATCAGAGTCCACAGCGTTCCCCTTTACATCAGAATTCTTACTTACATCAGAGTCCAGAGCGTTCCCCTTTACATCAGAATTCTTACTTACATCAGAGTCTACAGCATTCCCCTTTACATCAGAATTCTTACTTACATCAGAGTCCACAGCGTTCCCCTTCACATCCGAATTCTTACTTACATCAGAGTCCACAGCATTCCCCTTTACATCAGAATTCTTACTTACATCAGAGTCCACAGCGTTCCCCTACACATCTGAATTCTTACTTACATCAGAGTCCACAGCGTTCCCTTTTACATCAGAATTCTTACTAACATCAGAGTCCACAGTGTTCCCCCTTACATCAGAATTCTTACTAACATCAGAGTCCACAGCGTTCCCCTTTACATCAGAATTCTTACTGACATCAGTGTCCACAGTGTTCCCCTTTACATCAGAATTCTTACTTACATCAGAGTCCACAGCGTTCCCCTTTACATCAGAATTCTTACTTACATCAGAGTCCACAGCGTTCCCCTTAACATCAGAATTCTTACTAACATAAGAGTCCACAGCATTCCCCTTTACATCAGAATTCTTACTATCATCAGAGTACACAGCGTACCCCTTTACATAAGAATTCTTACTAACATCAGAGTCCACAGCGTTCCCCTTTACATCAGAATTCTTACTTACATCAGAGTCCACAGCGTTCCCCTTTACATCAGAATTCCTACTTACATCAGAGTCCAGAGCGTTCCCCTTTACATCAGAATTCTTACTTACATCAGAGTCTACAGCGTTCCCCTTTACATCAGAATTCTTACTTACATCAGAGTCCACAGCGTTCCCCTTTACATCAGAATTCTTACTGACATCAGTGTCCACAGTGTTCCCCTTTACATCAGAATTCTTACTTACATCAGAGTCCACAGCGTTCCCCTTTACATCAGAATTCTTACTTACATCAGAGTCCACAGCGTTCCCCTTAACATCAGAATTCTTACTAACATCAGAGTCCACAGCATTCCCCTTTACATCAGAATTCTTACTATCATCAGAGTACACAGCGTACCCCTTTACATAAGAATTCTTACTAACATCAGAGTCCACAGCGTTCCCCTTTACATCAGAATTCTTACTTACATCAGAGTCCACAGCGTTCCCCTTTACATCAGAATTCTTACTTACATCAGAGTCCAGAGCGTTCCCCTTTACATCAGAATTCTTACTTACATCAGAGTCTACAGCGTTCCCCTTTACATCAGAATTCTTACTTACATCAGAGTCCACAGCGTTCCCCTTCACATCCGAATTCTTACTGACATCAGAGTCCACAGCATTCCCCTTTACATCAGAATTCTTACTTACATCAGAGTCCACAGCGTTCCCCTACACATCTGAATTCTTACTTACATCAGAGTCCACAGCGTTCCCTTTTACATCAGAATTCTTACTAACATCAGAGTCCACAGTGTTCCCCCTTACATCAGAATTCTTACTAACATCAGAGTCCACAGCGTTCCCCTTTACATCAGAATTCTTACTGACATCAGAGTCCACAGCGTTCCCCTTTACATCAGAATTCTTACTTACATCAGAGTCCACAGCGTTCCCCTTTACATCAGAATTCTTACTTACATCAGAGTCCACAGCGTTCCCCTTTACATCAGAATTCTTACTTACATCAGAGTCCACAGCATTCCCCTTCAAATCCAAATTCTTACTTACATCAGAGTCCACAGCACTCCCCTTTACATCAGAATTCTTACTTACATCAGAGTCCACAGCGTTCCCCTTCACATCCGAATTCTTACTTACATCAGAGTCCACAGCATTCTCCTTTACATCAGAATTATTACTAACATCAGAGTCCACAGTGTTCCCTTTACATCAGAATTCTTACTAACATCAGAGTCCACAGCGTTCCCTTATACATCAGAATTCTTACTATCATCAGAGTCCACAGCATTCCCCTTTACATCAGAATTCTTGCTTACATCAGAGTCCACAGCATTCCCCTTTACATCAGAATTTTTACTTACATCAGAGTCCACAGCGTTCAACTTTACATCAGAATTCTTACTAACATCAGAGTCCACAGCGTTCCCCTTCACATCCGAATTCTTACTTACATCAGAGTCCACAGCATTCCCCTTTATATTAGAATTCTTACTAACATCAGAGTCCACAGCGTTCCCCTTTACATCAGAATTCTTACTAACATCAGAGTCCACAGTGTTCCGCCTTACATCAGAATTCTTACTAACATCAGAGTCCACAGCGTTCCCCTATACATCAGAATTCTTACTAACATCAGAGTCCACAGCGTTCCCCTTTACATCAGAATTCTTACTTACATCAGAATCCACAGCGTTCCCCTTTACGTCAGAATTCTTACTAACATCGGAGTCCACAGCGTTCCCCTTTACATCAGAATTCTTACTAACATCGGAGTCCACAGCAGTCCCCTTTACATCAGAATTCTTACTAACATCAGAGTCCACAGCGTTTCCCTTTACATCAGAATTCTTACTAACATCGAAGTCCACATCGTTCCCCTTTACATCAGAATTCTTACTAACATCAGAGTCCACAGCGTGCCACTTTACATAAGAATTCTTACTAACATCAGAGTCCAGAGCCTTCCCCTTTACATCAGAATTCTTACTTACATCAGAGTCCACAGCATTCCCCTTTACATCAGAATTCTTACTTACATCAGAGTCCACAGCGTTCCCCTGTACATATGACCTCTTACTAACAGAGTACACAGCGTTCCCCCTTACATCAGAATTCTTACTTACATCAGAGTCCAGAGTGTTCCCCTTTACATCAGAATTCTTACTAACTTCAGAGTCCACAGCATTCCCCTTTACATCAGAATTAATACTAACATCAGAGTCCAGAGTGTTCCCCTTTACATCCGAATTCTTACTTACATCAGAGTCCACAGCGTTCCCCTTTACATTAGAATTCTTACTAACATCAGAGTCCAGAGCGTTCCCCTTTACATCAGAATTCTTACTTACATCAGAGTCCACAGCGTTCCCCTTTACATCAGAATTCTTACTTACATCACGGTTCAGAGCCTTCCCCTTTACATCAGAATTCTTACTTACATCAGAGTCCACAGCATTTCCCTTTACATCAGAATTCTTACTTACATCAGAGTCCACAGCGTTCCCCTTTACATCAGAATTCTTACTTACATCACGGTTCAGAGCCTTCCCCTTTACATCAGAATTCTTACTTACATCAGAGTCCACAGCATTCCCCTTCAAATCCAAATTCTTACTTACATCAGAGTCCACAGCACTCCCCTTTACATCAGAATTCTTACTTACATCAGAGTCCACAGCGTTCCCCTTCACATCCGAATTCTTACTTACATCAGAGTCCACAGCATTCTCCTTTACATCAGAATTATTACTAACATCAGAGTCCACAGTGTTCCCTTTACATCAGAATTCTTACTAACATCAGAGTCCACAGCGTTCCCTTATACATCAGAATTCTTACTATCATCAGAGTCCACAGCATTCCCCTTTACATCAGAATTCTTGCTTACATCAGAGTCCACAGCATTCCCCTTTACATCAGAATTTTTACTTACATCAGAGTCCACAGCGTTCAACTTTACATCAGAATTCTTACTAACATCAGAGTCCACAGCGTTCCCCTTCACATCCGAATTCTTACTTACATCAGAGTCCACAGCATTCCCCTTTACATTAGAATTCTTACTAACATCAGAGTCCACAGCGTTCCCCTTTACATCAGAATTCTTACTAACATCAGAGTCCACAGTGTTCCGCCTTACATCAGAATTCTTACTAACATCAGAGTCCACAGCGTTCCCCTATACATCAGAATTCTTACTAACATCAGAGTCCACAGCGTTCCCCTTTACATCAGAATTCTTACTTACATCAGAATCCACAGCGTTCCCCTTTACGTCAGAATTCTTACTAACATCGGAGTCCACAGCGTTCCCCTTTACATCAGAATTCTTACTAACATCGGAGTCCACAGCAGTCCCCTTTACATCAGAATTCTTACTAACATCAGAGTCCACAGCGTTTCCCTTTACATCTGAATTCTTACTAACATCGAAGTCCACATCGTTCCCCTTTACATCAGAATTCTTACTAACATCAGAGTCCACAGCGTGCCACTTTACATAAGAATTCTTACTAACATCAGAGTCCAGAGCCTTCCCCTTTACATCAGAATTCTTACTTACATCAGAGTCCACAGCATTCCCCTTTACATCAGAATTCTTACTTACATCAGAGTCCACAGCGTTCCCCTGTACATATGACCTCTTACTAACAGAGTACACAGCGTTCCCCCTTACATCAGAATTCTTACTTACATCAGAGTCCAGAGTGTTCCCCTTTACATCAGAATTCTTACTAACATCAGAGTCCACAGCATTCCCCTTTACATCAGAATTAATACTAACATCAGAGTCCAGAGTGTTCCCCTTTACATCCGAATTCTTACTTACATCAGAGTCCACAGCGTTCCCCTTTACATTAGAATTCTTACTAACATCAGAGTCCAGAGCGTTCCCCTTTACATCAGAATTCTTACTTACATCAGAGTCCACAGCGTTCCCCTTTACATCAGAATTCTTACTTACATCACGGTTCAGAGCCTTCCCCTTTACATCAGAATTCTTACTTACATCAGAGTCCACAGCATTTCCCTTTACATCAGAATTCTTACTTACATCAGAGTCCACAGCGTTCCCCTTTACATATGACCTCTTACTAACAGAGTACACAGCGTTCCCCCTTACATCAGAATTCTTACTCACATCAGAGTCCAGAGCGTTCCCCTTTACATCAGAATTCTTACTAACATCAGAGTCCACAGCATTCCCCTTTACATCAGAATTAATACTAACATCAGAGTCCAGAGGGTTCCCCTTTACATCCGAATTCTTACTTACATCAGAGTCCACAGCGTTCCCCTTTACATCAGAATTCTTACTAACATCAGAGTTCAGAGCGTTCCCCTTTACATCAGAATTCTTACTAACATCAGAGTCCACAGCGTCCCCCTTTACATCAGAATTCTTACTTACATCAGAGTCCAGAGCGTTCCCCTTTACATCAGAATTCTTACTAACATCAGAGTCCACAGCATTCCTCTTTACATCAGAATTAATATTAACATCAGAGTCCAGAGCGTTCCCCTTTACATCAGAATTCTTACTAACATCAGAGTCCACAGCGTTCCCCTTTACATCAGAATTCTTACTTACATCGGAATTCTTACTTACATCAGAGTCCAGAGCATTCCCCTTTACATCAGAATTCTTACTTACATCAGAGTCCACAGCGTTCCCCTTTACATCAGAAATCTTACTTACATCAGAGTCCACAACGTTCCCCTTTACATCAGAACTCTTACTTACATCAGAGTCCACAGCGTTCCCCTTTACATCAGAATTCTTACTTACATCAGAGTCCACAGCGTTCCCCTTCACATCCGAATTCTTACTTACATCAGTGTCCACAGTGTTCCCCCTTACATCAGAATTCTTACTAACATCAGAGTCCACAGCGTTCCCCTATACATCAGAATTCTTACTAACATCAGAGTCCACAGCGTTCCCCTTTACATCAGAATTTTTACTGACATCAGAGTCCACAGCGTTCACCTTTACATCAGAACTCTTACTTACATCAGAGTCCACAGCGTTCCCCTTTACATCAGAATTCTTACTTACATCAGAGTCCACAGCGTTCCCCTTCACATCCGAATTCTTACTTACATCAGAGTCCACAGCATTCCCCTTTACATCAGAATTCTTACTTACATCAGAGTCCACAGCGTTCCCCTTCACATCCGAATTCTTACTTACATCAGTGTCCACAGTGTTCCCCCTTACATCAGAATTCTTACTAACATCAGAGTCCACAGCGTTCCCCTATACATCAGAATTCTTACTAACATCAGAGTCCACAGCGTTCCCCTTTACATCAGAATTCTTACTGACATCAGAGTCCACAGCGTTCACCTTTACATCAGAATTCTTACTAACATCAGAGTACACAGCGTTCCCCTATACATCAGAATTCTTACTAACATCAGAGTCCACAGCGTTCCCCTTTACATCAGAATTTTTACTGACATCAGAGTCCACAGCGTTCACCTTTACATCAGAACTCTTACTTACATCAGAGTCCACAGCGTTCCCCTTTACATCAGAATTCTTACTTACATCAGAGTCCACAGCGTTCCCCTTCACATCCGAATTCTTACTTACATCAGAGTCCACAGCATTCCCCTTTACATCAGAATTCTTACTTACATCAGAGTCCACAGCGTTCCCCTTCACATCCGAATTCTTACTTACATCAGTGTCCACAGTGTTCCCTCTTACATCAGAATTCTTACTAACATCAGAGTCCACAGCGTTCCCCTATACATCAGAATTCTTACTAACATCAGAGTCCACAGCGTTCCCCTTTACATCAGAATTCTTACTGACATCAGAGTCCACAGCGTTCACCTTTACATCAGAATTCTTACTTACATCAGAGTCCACAGCGTTCCCCTTTACATCAGAATTCTTACTTACATCAGAGTCCATAGCGTTCCCTTTCACAACTGAATTCTTACTTACATCAGTGTCCACAGTGTTCCCCCTTACATCAGAATTCTTACTAACATCAGAGTCCACAGCGTTCCCCTATACATCAGAATTCTTACTAACATCAGAGTCCACAGCATTCCCCTTTACATCAGAATTCTTACTTACATCAGAGTCCACAGCGTTCCCCTTCACATCCGAATTCTTACTTACATCAGTGTCCACAGTGTTCCCCCTTACATCAGAATTCTTACTAACATCAGAGTCCACAGCGTTCCCCTATACATCAGAATTCTTACTAACATCAGAGTCCACAGCGTTCCCCTTTACATCAGAATTCTTACTGACATCAGAGTCCACAGTGTTCCCCTTTACATCAGAATTCTTACTTACATCAGAGTCCACAACGTTCCCCTTTACATCAGAACTCTTACTTACATCAGAGTCCACAGCGTTCCCCTTTACATCAGAATTCTTACTTACATCAGAGTCCACAGCATTCCCCTTCACATCCGAATTCTTACTTACATCAGAGTCCACAGCATTCCCCTTTACATCAGAATTCTTACTTACATCAGAGTCCACAGCGTTCCCCTTCACATCCGAATTCTTACTTACATCAGTGTCCACAGTGTTCCCCCTTACATCAGAATTCTTACTAACATCAGAGTCCACAGCGTTCCCCTATACATCAGAATTCTTACTAACATCAGAGTCCACAGCGTTCCCCTTTACATCAGAATTCTTACTGACATCAGAGTCCACAGCGTTCACCTTTACATCAGAATTCTTACTTACATCAGAGTCCACAGCGTTCCCCTTTACATCAGAATTCTTACTTACATCAGAGTCCACAGTGTTCCCCTTTACATCAGAATTCTTACTTACATCAGAGTCCACAGCGTTCCCCTTCACATCCGAATTCTTACTTACATCAGAGTCCACAGCATTACCCTTTACATCAGAATTCTTACTTACATCAGAGTCCACAGCGTTCCCCTTCACATCCGAATTCTTACTTACATCAGAGTCCACAGCGTTCTCCTCTTCATCAGAATTCTTACTAACATCAGAGTCCACAGCGTTCCCTTATGCATCAGAATTCTTACTAACATCAGAGTCCACAGCGTTCAACTTTACATCAGAATTCTTACTTACATCAGAGTCCACAGTGTTCCCCTTCACATCCGAATTCTTACTTACATCAGAGTCCACAGCATTCCCCTTTACATTAGAATTCTTACTAACATCAGAGTCCACAGTGTTCCCCTTTACATCAGAATTCTTACTAACATCAGAGTCCACAGTGTTCCCCCTTACATCAGAATTCTTACTAACATCAGAGTCCACAGCAGTCCCCTATACATCAGAATTTTTACTAACATCAGAGTCCACAGCGTTCCCCTTTACATCAGAATTCTTACTTACATCAGAGTCCAGAGCGTTCCCCTTTACATCAGAATTCTTACTTACATCAGAGTCCACAGCGTTCCCCTTTACATCAGAATTCTTACTAACATCGGAGTCCACAGCAGTCCCCTTTACATCAGAATTCTTACTAACATCAGAGTCCACAGCGTTCCCCTTTACATCAGAATTCTTACTAACATCAGAGTCCACAGCGTTCCCCTTTACATCAGAATTCTTACTATCATCAGAGTACACAGCGTGCCCCTTTACATAATAATTCTTACTAACATCAGAGTCCACAGCGTTCCCCTTTACATCAGAATTTTTACTTACATCAGAGTCCACAGCGTTCCCCTTTACATCAGAATTCTTACTTACATCAGAGTCCACAGCGTTCCCCTTTACATCAGAATTCTTACTTACATCAGAGTCTACAGCATTCCCCTTCAAATCCAAATTCTTACTTACATCAGAGTCCACAGCACTCCCCTTTACATCAGAATTCTTACTTACATCAGAGTCCACAGCGTTCCCCTTCACATCCGAATTCTTACTTACATCAGAGTCCACAGCATTCCCCTTTACATTAGAATTCTTACTAACATCAGAGTCCACAGCGTTCCCCTTTACATCAGAATTCTTACTAACATCAGAGTCCACAGTGTTCCCCCTTACATCAGAATTCTTACTAACATCAGAGTCCACAGCGTTCCCCTATACATCAGAATTCTTACTAACATCAGAGTCCACAGCGTTCCCCTTTACATCAGAATTCTTACTTACATCAGAGTCCACAGCGTTCCCCTTTACGTCAGAATTCTTACTGACATCGGAGTCCACAGCGTTCCCCTTTACATCAGAATTCTTACTAACATCGGAGTCCACAGCAGTCCCCTTTACATCAGAATTCTTACTAACATCAGAGTCCACAGCGTTTCCCTTTACATCAGAATTCTCACTAACATCGAAGTCCACATTGTTCCCCTTTACATCAGAATTCTTACTAACATCAGAGTCCACAGCGTTCCCCTTTACATCAGAATTCTTACTATCATCAGAGTACACAGCGTGCCCCTTTACATAATAATTCTTACTAACATCAGAGTCCACAGCGTTCCCCTTTACATCAGAATTTTTACTTACATCAGAGTCCACACCGTTCCCCTTTACATCAGAATTCTTACTTACATCAGAGTCCACAGCGTTCCCCTTTACATCAGAATTCTTACTTACATCAGAGTCCACAGCATTCCCCTTCAAATCCAAATTCTTACTTACATCAGAGTCCACAGCACTCCCCTTTACATCAGAATTCTTACTTACATCAGAGTCCACAGCGTTCCCCTTCACATCCGAATTCTTACTTACATCAGAGTCCACAGCATTCCCCTTTACATTAGAATTCTTACTAACATCAGAGTCCACAGCGTTCCCCTTTACATCAGAATTCTTACTAACATCAGAGTCCACAGTGTTCCCCCTTACATCAGAATTCTTACTAACATCAGAGTCCACAGCGTTCCCCTATACATCAGAATTCTTACTAACATCAGAGTCCACAGCGTTCCCCTTTACATCAGAATTCTTACTTACATCAGAGTCCACAGCGTTCCCCTTTACGTCAGAATTCTTACTAACATCGGAGTCCACAGCATTCCCCTTTACATCAGAATTCTTACTAACATCGGAGTCCACAGCAGTCCCCTTTACATCAGAATTCTTACTAACATCAGAGTCCACAGCGTTCCCCTTTACATCAGAATTCTTACTAACATCAGAGTCCACAGCGTGCCCCTTTACATAAGAATTCTTACTAACATCAGAGTCCACAGCGTTCCCCTTTACATCAGAATTCTTACTTACATCAGAGTCCACAGCGTTCCCCTTTACATCAGAATTCTTACTTACATCAGAGTCCAGAGCGTTCCCCTTTACATCAGAATTCTTATTTACATCAGAGTCCACAGCGTTCCCCATTACATCAGAATTCTTACTAACATCAGAGTCCACAATGTGCCTCTTTACATAAGAATTCTTACTAACATCAGAGTCCACAGCATTCCCCTTTACATCAGAATTCTTACTAACATCAGAGTTCACAGCGTTCCCCTTTTTTTTTTAATTGGAAAAACCAACTTTATTAAGAAAATATATGCTTGGTACATAAAATAATATATGCCAACATGGCAAAATCAGTAATACATACATGAACACATTAAATTATCCACATAATATAGGGTGAAATATCCACCGGACATGAAGCCGGTACACCATAAAGAAGAAGGGGGAAGAAAAAAGAAAAAAGAAAAAAGAAAGGGGGGAGAGGAGAGAAGAAAATAAGAGATGAACATAACAACGTTTCAAGTACATGTTTCACCATCTTCTAACCATCTGTTCCAGACCTGCTCATATTTATGTAGGCATCCTCTATGTATATAAATCAGCTTCTTATATGGGAGAGTGTCATTAATTTCTTTTTTCCAGCACTGTATTGTAGGGGGTAGGGCCTGCATCCAATTACGGGCTATCGCTTTTCTCGCCAAGAATAGTGTTTCATGTAGAAAGGTACGGAGGGGTTTGTCAGTGTCTAATTCAGGTAGCAGACCGAGTAGACACATCTTAGGGTCTAGAGTAGCCGGAGAGCCCATCTGATCGTGTAGGAAGCGTATCACTTGTATCCAGTATGCTTGGATAGTTGGGCAGGACCATATGAGGTGATAGAAAGAGCCTGGGGTGTGGTCACATAAACGGCAACCTGGATTATACATGGGTTTGAAACGCGCTAACCTCTGAGGATTCAAATATGTCCTATGTATAATATACAATTGTGTTAGGCGGTCCGACAGTTTAGGGGAGACTTTTTTCACGTCTTCCAAGATCTCATCCCAGTCCTCATCCTCAATCATTCCAACGTCCACCTCCCATCTAGTCTTAGCACCATAGGCCAAGGCTGTGGAGTCTGGAAGATGGATGGCGGAGTAAAGGGTGGAGATTAGTTTGGCAGGCTCAGCACCTGTGATCGTGTCAACTATGGAGGGGACTGTAAGGGATGGGTTAGAACGAGCAAACTGAGTTTGTATAGCATGGCGGAGTTGTAAGTACCTGAAAAGGAGGTGATTGGGAAGTGAGAATTCGTCTTTTAACATTTGGAATGTTTTAAGTCCCGTAGTGGTCATGATCTGGTGTATATACAAGATCCCGTTACGTATCCAAACCGCAGGGTCTGGGATAGACAACAGCTCAGGCAGGCGTGCGTTGAACCAAAGGGGGGTGTGGGAGTGAACCTGTGGAGTCCCGAGTTTCTGAAGTGCCAACCGCCACACCCTCCGATGATGTGTCAACATGCCTGCTTTGTGTTGGGGGGTATGCCCTGTCGATGGGGCCCTAAGGACTGACTGAAGTGGGGTGTGAGCTGGGTTATCAGGGTGTTCACAGAGTAGTAGTTGGTATCTTGGTAGCTCGCTCTTGTCAAAATGATAGAAATGGGACAGTTGGGAGGCAAGATAATAGTCCTGAAAATCTGGAAGAGCAACTCCTCCCAATGTCACTGGGTTCTTGAGTATTCTCCAAGATAATTTGTGTCTGCTGTGTCCCCATATAAACGAATTAAGAATAGACTCAATTGTTTTGAAAAATTTTTGTGGTATATATAGGGGAGCGTGCCACACCAGATAAAGTATTTTTGGAAGAAGTATCATTTTGACTAGACTGATGCGTCCCATGACACCCAGGGGTAGTCGAGCCCAATTTTGTGTCTTAGTCTTGATCAGAGTGTACAGGGGTTCAATATTCAAGAGTGTGTAGTCTGTAAGTAATCTAGTAACTTGCACTCCGAGGTACTTAATTACAGAGACCCTTGGGAGCGTCAGAGGGGGGGATGTGAGTGAGGGGGGGAAATGGTCAATCGGGAGGATCTGGGATTTGGACCAATTAATACTTAGGCCTGAGTGACTACCAATATGCTCTATGGAGTGGAGAGCTGCAATGAGGGAGGGACCAGAGTCGGCCAAGTAGAGGAGCGTATCGTCTGCGTACATCCCAATCTTTTCTTCCAGATTCCCTATCTTGAGGCCTCTGATATTAGTGTCCGCACGAACCATGATGGCCAATGGCTCCACAGCCAATGCATACAGCATGGGGGAGAGGGGGCAGCCTTGTCGGGTCCCTCTCTCCAGTGGGAATTGATCAGAGAGCCAGCCATTTACGAGCACCTTGGCCTTCGGGGACTGATACAGGAGTTGAACCCAGCGAATAAAATTGGGGCCAAGTCCAAATCTCGAGAGGCACTCCCATAGGTAGTTCCACTCCACTGAGTCGAAAGCCTTGGCGGCGTCTAGAGCCACCACGACCCTCGAGCCAACTTCATCGTGGGAGCCCTGGAGATTCATAAATAGCCGGCGAATATTCATAGCAGTGTTCTTCCCTGGCATGAAGCCTGTCTGATCAGGGTGAATCAGGGAAAGAATGACCTGATTAAGGCGGGAGGCTAGAATCTTGGCAAGTATTTTAATGTCGACCTGTAGTAAGGAGATGGGTCTATATGATTCCGGGTATTTGGGGTCCTTACCAGGCTTAGGGATTACTACAATTTGGGCTTCTCTCATAGAGGGGGGTAGGATTCCCGTATCAAATATGGATTTATATAGATCATGAAGTTTAGGGGTTAAAATTTCAGAGTAGGTGGCGTAAAATTCAAGTGGTAAGCCGTCTGACCCTGGCGCCTTAGATGTAGCCAGACAGGAGATAGCCTCAGAGATTTCTTCCCTAGTAATGGGAGCTTCTAGGAGTTCACGTTGTACATCAGTCAATCTAGGGAATTTAATTCTCTCTAAGTAGTCTTTGGTATCTTGGGGAGTGTGAGTGACCCGGGAGGTGTAAAGTGCGCGATAAAATCTTGCAAATTCCTCTGCTACTTGTTGGGGATCAGTGATGTCGTTCCCCCGGGGGTCGGTCAACGACACCACCACCGGGGGACGCGAATCTAAGTGAGCAAGATATGCCAGCAGTTTGCCCGATCTTTCTCCATATTCAAATATCCTTTGCCTACAGAAAAAGATGCGTTGCTTGGCCTTCTCAATATGCAATTGGGAGACCTGTCGCATCTGAATCTTGAGATTGTTGGCAGTGCTAGGTGAGGGGTCCCGGTGGAACGCCTCCTCCAGCACCTGTAAGTGTTCTGTAGCCTGTTGGACAATGAGTTGCGATGATAGCTTAAGTCTGTTAATACGTGTGGAGAGCAGGGAATGAGCGTGGAGCTTAAACGTCTCCCACACTATATCATGTGTGGCAGACTCCCTATTGGCTGTAAAATAGTATTGCAGTTCCGTGGGGATGTCATCCTGGTCCTGCAGGGCAGTCAGCCAAAACGGGTTTAACCGCCAAACAGGAGCAGGGGAGGCCTTCAGGAGCTGGATCGTAATCCAGTAAGGTGTGTGATCCGATAGTATTCTCGGAGCAAAGCCTGCGTCTTCCAGTTTAGGCGTCAGGGTCTGTGAAATTATAATAAAATCAATTCGTGACATTGTGTTATGGCTGGCTGAGAAACATGAAAAGACTTTAGAGTGTGGGTGCTTGTGACGCCAAGTGTCTACAAGAGCGAAGTTAGTCAGTATTCGGTGCAGTCTGGTATGGGCCGGCGGGTCTAGGGGGAGGTCCGGTATGCCCATTCGGTCTAGAGTGGGAATGAGGGTCATATTAAAGTCCCCCATCCACACCGCCGGTACAGAGGTGTATTGTGCCATAAAGGCTAGGCCCTCCTTTATCACAAGTGAGTTGTATGGGGGGGGATATAGCAGGCTAGTATCAGGATAGGGGATCCATTAATAGCGGCATGTATAAATACATATCTGCCCTGCTGGTCCGTCTGGAGCAGTATTAGGTCAAAAGGAACCCTTTTGGCGATCAGGACTGATACACCTCTAGAGTAAGAGGTGTGGGTGGCGTGATATGCCCACCCAATCCAAGGTTTTTTGAGAGAGGATTGTAGGTGGCCCGTAATGTGGGTCTCAACTAGCGTAATAATGTCGGCCTGTTGGGACTTAAGGAATGTCAGGGCGGCTGTGCGCTTAATCTTATTACGCAAGCCTCTAACATTCCATGTTAGGAACTTCAGAGAACTCATGGCGGTAAAAGGGTGTATATGGTGGACCACAGCTGGACCAGGACCGGCAGAGCAGACATAGCCACATCAGACAGCATAAAATACAGCGATAACCAATAATGACAGTGCATGTATGATAATAACATAGTACCTTTAGCATAAGTAAGCAGTTGCAAAAATGGTGGTGTGAGAAAAATAACAACCACAACATTTTCCCTCCCTCCCAGTCCAATGCCTCCCAAACTTGGCATGGACATAATATCCCGTAACCAGGTATCAACAGGGGACATCCAACGTTTAGGACCCGTTGGAGGCAAGGGACTTAATTTCAAAGGAGCATAGACACCCATGAGGAAAAGAAAAAAAACAAAAGGGAAAAAAAAACAGTCAAACAAATGTGGAATGAAAAGATTCACAGAAACACTAGGGGGGCGACTTCTTCTCTGAGAAGTGCATGGGGTGTAGGGGCCGCAAAAGTGCCACAGCGTTCCCCTTTACATCAGAATTCTTACTTACATCAGAGTCCACAGCGTTCCCCTTTACATCAGAATTCTTACTTACGTTAGGGTCTGCAGCGTTGCTCTTTACATCAGAGTTCTCACTTACATCAGGGTCTGCAGTATTTCCCTTTACATAAAAGTATCCCTTTACATCAGGATCTGCAGAGTTCCCCCTTGCACTGTAAGGGGAAATCCTGCAGACTCTAATGTAGAGGGGAACTCTGAGGACACTGATTTAAAGGGGACCTCTGGCAACGCTGATGTGGGGGGGACTCTGGTGACCACAGACCACCTTTTGCAGAATGAATACACTAAGGTAAGGGGGGGTTACTCATATAGTGGGGACCTCTATATCATTCCTCCCCCTTACCCTACTGTATTCAGTCACCCCTTACATCAGTTACCCCCCCCTTTAGACTGTGGCCTGGCGGCGCTTTCACTGACCTCCTCTCAGATGCACCATGCAGAGCTCAGTCATGTGGTCCTCTCCAGGGTCTGGCTTGGTGGCTCTGATTTCATCTTATTCTTCTCTTTATGGTCCACACTCAGGATGAGCTCGATGTTCGGGTGTTCGTTTGCCAAACAGCAAACTTTATGGGGCGTTTGCGGAAAATCTGAGCTCCACGGAACGTCATATATATATATATATATATATATATATATATATATATATATATATATATATATACAGTATCTCACAAAAGTGAGTACACTCCTCACATTTTTGTAGGTATTTTATTCTATCTTTTCATGTGGCAACACTGAAGAAATTACACTTTGCTACAATATAAAGTAGTGAGTGTACAGCTTGTATAACAGTGTAAATTTGCTGTCCCCTCAAAATAACTCAACACACAGCCATTAATGTCTAAACCACTAAAACAAACGTGAGTACACCCCCAAGTGTCCAAATTGGGCCCAATTACCTATTTTCCCTCCCCAATGTCATGTGACTCGTTAGTATTACAAGGTCTCAGGTGTGAATGGGGAGCAGGTGTGTTAAATTTGGTGTTATCGCTCTCACTCTCTCATACTGGTCACTGGAAGTTCAACATGGCACCTCATGGCAAAGAACTCTCTGAGGATCTGAAAAAAAGAATTGTTGCTCTACATAATGATGGCCTAGGCTATAAGAAGATTGACAAGACCCTGAAACTGAGCTGCAGCACGGTGGCCAAGACCATACAGCGGTTTACCAGGACAGGTTCCCCTCAGAACAGGCCTCGCCATGGTCTACCAAAGAAGTTTAGTCTAGTATATATTGTATTTATTGACATATAACACTCACTTTTTCACCATGAAAATCGGGTGCAAATAGCGTGTGCATGTTATATGCCAATACTTCAATTTCAGCTGCCTCGGAGGCAACGGGGGGGGGGAGCGGGACGTGTGCCGTCAGATTACATACAGTGAGAATCTCCTGTTTACTTGGCGGCCTCTGTAATAGGAAGTCAGTAGATGGCAATGGCGAGGCTGCTGCATTGATGGCAATGGCGAGGCTGCTGCATTGATGGCAATGGCGAGGCTGCTGCATTGATGGCAATGGTGAGGCTGCATTGATGTGGACTAATAAAGCTCTATTGATGGCACTTGTGAGGCTGCAGCTGGGCATTGATCAGGCTGCATTGATGGCATTGGTGAGGCTGCAGATGGGCAGTGACCCTTATTTTGATTCAAAGTTCCTTATTTAAAATTTAAGTTTTTTTCCTGAAACTTCCCTCTTAAAATGAATGTGCGTGTTATATGCCGATAAATACGGTATATACACACACTCTGGATTCAGTGTAGCCTATAGCTACAGTGCATTCTGTGGTGTACTGTTTCTAATACACTTCAGGCAGTGTACACAGTATACAATACAGTGCAGCCATTGTACACTTTCTAATACAGTGCAGGAGGTGTACACAGTATCTAATACAGTGTGTACAGTTTCTTTTTTTTTATATAATACATTTTTCTTTTTATCAAGACATATTTGATCATACAAAATCTGAACAGTGCATTGCATTATCTACTTACAACCCATATCAATGTATGAGTATATATCATTGTTTAAGCAACATTTAAATACATCTTATTTATTCTTCTAAAGTATAATTTTAAAGGGACAAAAAACAAACTAACAGACAAAAAAAAAAGAAAGAGAGATGTGTGGTACTGCATACCCTACCCAAGTCCATTTCTCACTGTTTATAATATACATACATATATCTTAATGTTCCTACAGGGAACCAACAATTCAAACAGGAACCTCAAAAAAAAAAAAAGAAAAGTGGCAATTCCTTAGAATCCCAGACAATGATGTATTAAGTGCCAAATTGTGAAATCCAGTGCAAAAAACTGAAGTAAAATTTTAACTGTGCAACAAAATCTAGGAGTGTCGAAATCCCCCCCTTAATCGACATTGTAATTGTCAAGTGCCTTGATTAAACCAATGTAAGGGGAGAAGGGAAATTTCCACTTCTCCCTTTCTCTTCTCTTATTTCTTCATGCAAATCCCTAGTGACGTTAAAATCTCAATACTAATATCCCAAAAGTGTGTATTCCCATTTCAATATTTTTTCAGGTCCTCTGTAGGTAATCATTCCTTCCATCTAAAATGCACCCTCTTTACTATAAGTCCCACCCATCCTTCATCCTTCTCGTCTCTTTTCTTCTCTCCAAAACAACACATTTCTTATCCTGATCTTACCAGATACATCCTAACAAGAGACCCACCATATTCTGACCTTTAATAGAGTGGCAATACGCGGCAACAACGTCTAATCTGCAGATATCTCTAAGGAGTATCATAGCCATCCTGCCCACGTATCATTAAACTTATTAGATTTGTCTCTAACCAAGTGTACCCATCTCTCAGCCTCCATTATTTTATCTACTTCCCTTTTCCAATCCATCAGAGTAGGACATCTAGATTGTCTCCAATACCTCGGTATCAATACCTTAACTGCGTTCAATAAGTGTGGTAAAATACTTCTTTTATAGAACTTAATTGAGGATGGCATGCCATGAAACAAAAAATGTAAGGTGGAAAATTCTATGCGGCTAAAGCCTCATACACACAATCAGATTTTTGGCCAACCGAGTGTCAGACTTTTGTCCAAAGGGCGTGTGCCAGGAACTTGTCTTGCATACTAACGGCACACAATTGTCGGCCAACAAATACGAACGTGGTGACGTACTACGTGGAATTTCAGCTCTTGAGTGCCACCCTTTGTGCACCTTCTGCTAATGTTGTGTTTGGTGAGACTTTTGTGAGACGGACTTGTGTACACATGATACGAAAATCTGACAACAGACCGCTGTCTGCCGAAAATTTACCAGCCTGCCACCCAACATTTGTTGGTGGAAAGTTGGACAACAATTGTCTGATGGAGCATACTAACGGTTGGATTTTAGGCAAACAGTCTGTCATCACACAATTCCCTCCAAAAATCTGATCGTGTGTACGAGGCTTTTTCTTAATCCATGGGGCAACCGCCTACCAAAATATTTTGATCTTAGGGCACGTCCACCATACATGGAGAAAAGTGCCCCTTTGATCACATCCCTTTCACTAGCAAGTGGAGCAGTGAATGTGAGAGTTTATGGAAGTATAATGTGTTGCTTTAATCAACATTGAATTTGTGTAGATGTGAAATTATAAGCTTTTTCTCTTTCTCAATCTCTTATAAAATAAGGGATTGAGGTATGTAGAACCTTGATTACCAATTTATACATTCGGGATAACAGATGTCTAGCCTCTGGGTTATTAATACACCATGACTCAAAAGTAGTAAGAGAATTCAAGGACCTCACCTTGGACTTCCATTTGTTAAAAAAAGCCCCCATTTGGAGGTACCTCCAAGTGGCCATTGGTATATCCCCCCATAAGATCCGATAGGAGTAACAAAGTGCCCATTGGAGCAACCCTAGCACATGTAGCCCCCCCATCTGCTCCTCATAGATCTACATTTTTTAAATCTTCCCCTGGGGGGAAACCAAGGGTATCCCCCCAATGGGGTTAGTGGGGATATTAAGGGGGTATACTTCCCCAAATTATTTAACCTATCCCACACCGATAGAGTTGGCCTAGTTATTGGTGATACCCACTCCGACAAACCCCTGGACTTGGCCGGAATCCATGGGGCTCCTGCCAAGTTCCTGCCCACCATTGTCTTCTCTAAAGGCACCCAGAGTTTATTCGAAGAGTCATGGCACATATTCATTATGCGTACCAAGGTCATAGCTTTATAATACAAATTCACATCCGGAAGTCCCAATCCACCCTCTAATTTATGCCTCCGTAGAGTATTATACACTAACCTGGGATGTCTGTCCCCCCCATACAAAGGTCAAAAATGCCCTCCGTGCCTGTTTAAAAAAGGATTGTGAAAGTGCTGTGGGAACTGTATATAAAATATAAATTATTCTAGGTAATACATTCATTTTAAGGGCATTCACTCTTCCAAACCAAGTCAGGAGGTGGCCCCTCCGACTCTGCAAATCCTTTAATATGCCTGTTAATAAAGGACCATAATTAAGGTCGTAAAAACGCTTTAAATCTGGGGTAGTAAGAGTTCTCAAGTACGGTAGGGAGTCAAAACACCAGATAAAAGGAAAGGAGTTGAAACCATCCTGGAGGGGACATGGCTTGGCATCACTTCTAGTGGTGTACACAGTATACAATACAGTGCAGCCATTGTACACTTTCTAATACACTTCAGGCCGTGTACACAGTATCTAATACAGTGTAGTGTGGTATTGCAAAACAAAAAATACATCATGTCTGGAAGGCCATCAAGGAGAGGCAGATGCTCACAGGCCCCTAAAAGAGGGCAAGCAGCTTCTGTGTCTACATTCAACAGTGGTGGTCGTGGACATGGGGCACGCTTGTCCTTTTTTGCTGCTGCTGGCCGTGTTATTGAGCCACAACATGCAGAAGAGTTGGTGGAGTGGATAACAAAGCCGTCCTCATCCTCATCATCCTCTGTCACCCAGGCTCAGAGTAGTCTGTCTTCCAACGCAGCTGCCAAAGCGTTCTGTTCCACCGGCTCCTTGTCCACAGTCACTCCTTCCATAGCCCCACCATCATGCACGGAGGAGTCCCCAGAATTATTCGACCACAGTGTCGGTTATATGCTGCTGGAGGATGCACAGCGATTTGAATGCTCCGATGTTGGTTCATAGGTTGAGGAATGGAGAAACAAGAGCCTAGAGAGAGGGGGTGCCACAGAAGGAAAAGAAACTGGCAGTCATGTTTCCCCAGCTGCAGCATATTGCCAAGTTTGCTCCAGTGACAGGGAGGGGATAATGAGGTCACTGACTGTACTTGGGTGCCTGAGAGAAGAGAGGAGGAAAGTGAGGAGAAGGACTAGGCACAGCTCCAACGAGGCAGAGCTCCACAGGTGCATGGCGCTGCTGACTCCCCGATGACTTTTAAAAGTTCCTTGGTGTGGGCCTTTTTCGACACATGTGCAGCAAATCGCACCATTGCTGTTTGCAACCTATGTCTGAAGCGGATCAAGCATGGCCAGAACAGCAGCCGCTTGGGCACCACATGCTTGACCAGACATATGGCAACATCACTTGAAAGACCCACATCGAAGAAAAAGGCAGACTTCTCCTTGCTCCTCATCTGGTATCTCCAACCCTACTATACCTCCAGTCCTCTCAAAAACCTGCACTGAGAGGAATGAAGGTATAGCAATAGGTGTCCCTATTCCTTTCAGCCAATCTGCTAGCAGTACACCACCAATTGATTTTAGCAGGCAAATTTCTCTACCCCAGTTGCTGAACCATAAAAAGAAATTCTGTCCTAGCCATCCACATGCTCAGTGTCTAAATGCTAGCTTAGCCAAATTGCTAGCACTGCAACTGCTGCCTTTTCAGCTGGTAGAATCTGCCCCCTTTCGTGAATTTGTGGAATGTGCTGTACCTCCGTGGCAGGTTCCAAAATGCCATTTTTTTTCACGGAAGGCCATTCCGGCTCTATTTTTTTTAATTTTCATTGTAGGGTGTGCTACAAAGTGACATTTACAAAAAAAAAGATACAAATTAACCAATTCCCGCCTGTAGGACATCATATGACGTCCTTGGGTTGAAGTGGAGATATCTGGATGATGGGTGCGACTACAGGCATCATTCAGATATCTTTGTTTTCAGCTAGTGATTTCCTCTAAATGTGAAAGCCATCCTAGTGGCTATTCAGCTGTTGGATGGCTTTTATAGGCATGTCCCCTTTCCTGCTCTCCTGCCACCCCCCACCCCCCCGGTGCCTTTACGGGCTCTCCCATTTGATCAGGAAGCCAGATTACCAATTTGGCTGTGGCGGAATACCATAGGGCTGGCCGTGGACCATCTCTATGACCCTGGGAGGCCAGAAGTGACATTATGACACAACTGATGGCTCTGGCAGGTGTAAACACTGCCAGTTTTTTTTTTTCTGAAAAGCGGAGATTGATGTTTTTTGTGTTTATTTTGATCTCATGATTTCCAGGGTAGAGGAGATGTCTGGGGTCTTACTGACCCCAGATCTCTCCATAAAGAGGACCTATCATGCTTTATTCCTATTACAAGGGATGCTTACATTTATTGTATTAGGATTAAAAGTGATCAAAAAAAAAAGGGGCAGTAAAAAAAAAAAAGTAAAGCACCCCAGATCCCCTCATGCTCACACGCAGAAGCGTATGCATACGTAGGTTGCCCATGCATATTTAAATGGCGCACCACACATGTGAGGTATCGCCGTGAACGTTCAAGCAAGAGCAATAATTCTAGCGCTAGATCTCCTCTGTAACTCTAAACTGGTAACCTGTGAAAAAAAATTAAAGCATAGCCTATGGAGATTTTTTGAAGTGTCGTAGCTTGTCGTCATTCCGCGACTGTGCGCAATTTTAAAGCGTGACATGTTAAGTATCCATTTACTCGGCGTAACATCATCTTTCATAGAATACAAAAAAAATGGGGTAAATATTGCATTTTGTTTTGTTTTTTTGTTTTTTTATTCATTAAAGTGTATTTTTTCCCAAAAAATAGCATTTAAAAAATTGCTGCGCAAATACCGTGTGGTATAACAAATTGCAACGATCGCTATTTTATTGGGTCTAGGGTCTTTGCTAAAATATATATATTTATAATGTTTGGGG